>OZ023262.1:0-1257500 GCA_964006375.1 Tillus elongatus | reverse complement strand
TGTCATTGCAATTGAAACTATTAATACCTTCTACAAAAACAATTATTTACCCTTATGTATATTTAATTGTATCTAAATAACTCGAACAATTAAAAAGTAAACCTCAATTACAATTAAATAAGTCTCCTATAAGACATAAATTTGAATGTCTACATTAATTACATAATATTTATTTTCTCTATATAGTTTCTGTTATGGGAGGAGCATAAGAAATAAGAACACTCCCATTGGTCTGTCTATGACACTTCACACAGTCAGCCAGACAAATACTGAAAAAATGATTTTTCTGTCTGTATGGAGTCGATCTATTGTTGTGTCGCGCTAAAGAGTGTCGCGCAGAACCACTGTCGCGCTAATCGACGACCTCGGATTATTTATTACGTAGTTTGATAATTAATCATAAAATCCAACTGATGCTAACTATTTCAATTTGATATATTCTATTTTGTGAAAATCTCATCTATGTAGGTGCATTTTTTTAAATTTTTGATATAATGTTAGAATTCTAATGGTTTGCTTGTGACTCCATTCAATTTTTCTTTTAAATATCTTTGGGGGAAAATGGATGAAACCAACTTCCTTCAAATTATCGGGGATAATCTAGATGACGAAACAATAAGAAGTTTGTTTGCAGATGATACGGTAATATCTGTATGGGCAGATAGCATAAAGGAAGTCATGGAAAGGCTGAAGTCAATAAATTAGAAAAATGGTTAAGACGGAATAGTTTGTTTGTAAACGTAGAGAAAACTAAAGTCATGCTGATGTGAAGTAACAGGGAAAATAAAAAAATACAGCTATATAACCAGGACTTAGAATATGTGTATGAAACTAAATATTTAGGCATAATTATTGATAAGAAGTTAGAATTTAAGAGCCATATTGAATACTTGACGAATAAATTAGATAAAAAAAAAGATATTTCAAAAGAATTGGAAATTATCTGTCTCCCATGACTCGTTTAACAGTGTATAAGAGTATGATAGCCCCACACTTTGAATATTGTCCGACAATATTGATGTATGTTAATGAGACCGATAAAGAAAGCGTTCAGGTACCACAGAATAGGGCCATGAGAATTATTTTTGGTGTTAACAGATATGCTAGAATTAAAGATATGTGGGACACATTGGGATTTATGAGTATTAATCAGAGACTTGTGTTGTTAAATTTGATTTTTATTTACAGGATAGTGAATAAATTGTTACCGCAATATTTGTGCAATAAAATAAAAAATTCTGGACGCAGCAAGTGCGTTATGGTAGTGAATTTTCATAAAAATGTTTTTAATAACAAATATGTGTTTTTTTAAGAAAGCAGGCATCAAATTTGGTTACCAGTATAACCTATATAGTAAAAACAATGTGCCATGTTTCATCAAAATAACTTTATTGTGTGAAAATGTACAAAAATTTCCAAAAGTAAACTTAAAGTGTTCCCGAAAAAACACGTTTCTTGGTCAACCTTATAGGTTAATAGCAAATTGAGCTGTTCAAATATGAAACATTTGATCAAAATTCGCTACCATAACGAACTTGCTGCGTCTAGAATTTCTTTTCTTACAAACATGCATTATATCTCGATGGAAAATGCAAAAATGCAATAACATAAGGCGTGTTTGATTTAAAAAAAAGGAAATTTGTATCACCAACGACTTATGGGCCACCCTGTGATTGTAGAAACATTATTTTAAGATGTAGCTCAAGACACCCTATAATTAATATATACAAATTTTTTTCATATCTTATATAATAACGGATATATTGAGCTTTATTGATTTTTTACGAAAATTCGACAAAAATTATATACCATTAAACGATAAACTCTATAGCTAAGGCTATAGCTGCCAAGCATCAGAGAAAGGGTCTATTTGAAATGAATTTTCTGCAAATATTTTAGTAAAATGAAGGACAATGACGGTTGAAATTAAGACTTTAGGGTTTGTAAAACATCCTTCTCGAGACATTTTATTTCTATAGCCCGTATTAGATTCAAGTTATTTGCCTAAATGTTGCCAATTTTGACATTTTAAATCGCGACTTTGACGTTTTGAGGAAAACCCCCTTTTTTTTTAATGCCTATAACTTTTTTGTCTTTTGACTTACATAGCTAAATTTTGGTAGGTAACTTACCTATAAGGATATAAACCTGAGTACCAAATTTGGTTGCCCTTACTTTGTTAATTCCGGAGATATAAATTTTTTCGAAAGAAAACACAAAATTTTCCGGGAAAACCTAGGCAGATTTTCCTGCTTAACGAACTCATCCAAGCCATTTGCGAAAGGAATTTTTTCACCAAATTTAATCAAAATCGGCCCATTATTTTTGAGTTATCGGTGTGATACATACATATATATATATATATATATATATATATATATATATATATATATATATATATATATATATATATATATATATATATATATATATAAACATATAAAAATTGAAACTGACCCCGGATATGTTTTCTGGGGGGCCTAATTAGCGCTCATTTGAAGAAATTTTTTCAAAATTCAAAAGTCGGGATCTCCTCATTAGTGAATTTTTTTTAAGAAAATTCACTAAAAAGTGTAAATGATGTACATAGTTATAATACAAGAAATGCTGAGAACATTTTTGTAAATAAGGCTAGGAAACAAAGAACAGAAAATTCGTTGTTTTGTAAGGGCATAAATATTCATAATAAGTTACCAATAAATGTAAAGAAAAGTAGAAATTTGCAGGTATTTAGAAGACAAATAGTAGTTTATATTAACGAAAATTTTTATTACGACAAAAGAGTATGTAAAGTATATTTTAAAATTGAAAATAGTTTTAGGTTTGATGTAGCGATAAGAATATTTGTATAGCTTGGTTGCTAATAAAGATTATTATTAATTACAGACCATGTCCCAGTAGGAACCATACCTTGTTCCGCAATGGACCAGGGGGTGGTCCACTGTGCGACACATGGTGTATAGCGAATACCGAATTTAAAATCAATAACTGATTCATATTAGGTTTAATTGTGAGTGGGCCATACCGGTCCCTCCACCGCGACCATAAGGTCTATTGTGGCTCACGCCTAAAGGTATATATTTTGTCCAACAAAGCCAGCCTCTTGCAGAGGTCGATAATCTTTGTGGGCGAAAGTTGATCCAGATCTTCTGGAGCAAGCTTTACCTTGCCAAAGAGCAGGTATCTAGTCCTGTCCGCTGCCGGACAGGAACACAGTTCGTGCTCTGCTGTCTCGTCACTCTCCATGCACAGCCGGCACTCGGTCTCCTGACCGACCCCAATACGGTGCATGTGATGCCGCAAGCGGCAGTGTCCTGTATACAGGCCGACTAGTGTACTCAGTTGTTGTCTGTTTAACTCTAGAAGTTTTTTAGCCCTTGACTCAGACAGGCGATTTATGAAGGCCTTAGAGTGGGCTAATCCTGGAAGATTTTGCAAATACTGGATTGTCATTCTTTCTGTCCAGGTCTTTAAGGTGCATTTTGCTGTGCATGATGTTATCCCCAGCACCGGTTCTGGTCCGACAAAATCTCTCTGGGCACCACTCCTGGCAAGCGTGTCAGCCCCAACATTGCCATCATGGTCCGAGTGACCCGGTATCCAGACCAGCGACACCTCATTACAGCTGCCCAGTTCGTTAAGGGCAGATTTACAACTTCATACCGTTTTGAGTTACACCCGTAGGAACCAAGAGCTTTTATTGCAGCTTGGCTATCTGCATATATCTTTATCGATTTGGGTGTGCACTGGTTTTTTATACTTTCCCTTGCGCACATCTCGATGGCATACACTTCTGCCTGGTGTATGGTTGCATACTTGCCGAGGCTAGCTGATAGTCTAGCATCGGTGTTGCCCCCATATGCGCCGGATCCTACTCCCATATTGGTTTTGGAGCCATCAGAGTACCAGCAGAGATCGGCTCTCAATATGGTCATTTGATTTCGCTCCCAGTCCTCCCTTTCCGGGAGGACGGTCTTGAAAGACAGACCTCTACTGATCTTTGTAGGCATCAAGTCTGAGATCATTCCCAGAATCTTGTGAGCCTCAATGTCATCGAGGAGTCCGGACCCTCCCAGACTGATTTCCTTCGGCATACTGTCGGCCGTTTGTTTTAGTCTGTACGTTGTCCACCTCGCCACCCTCTCCAACCATATGTGAAGTGGGGGAATATTAAGGAGGACCTCCAGAGCGGCTGATGGTGCGGTGCTTATCGCTCCCGTTATCATCAGACAAGCTTGTCTCTGTAGATGAGCCAGTTTGGCCCTTGCGATACCACGAAGTGCCTTGGGCCACCAAACTATGGCTCCATATGTTATCATTGGTCTGATAACCACTACATAGAGCCAGTACATCTGTTGGGGGTTTGTTCCCCAGTTGTTACCACAGATTCTCCGGCATGTCTACAGGGTGATTCATATTATGTCCATGTCTTCATATTACATTCCGGCACGGGTGAGTCAACATATTTAGTTAAATTCAAAATTAACAATTTAGATGAAAATATCGGCTATAAAAAAAGAATTTTAGTTTGGAAGGCATTGTGAAAAGATTAAAATCAATGAAGAGTGAAGGCAAAGATTGGTTCATTAAATGGAATAAGTAGATGCCAAACAAATTTGGTGTGTCAAAATTAGAAGTATGTTACATTTGGATGGAGTTTTCAAACAGTTTTTGGTAGAATTTTATTAAATTATGTTAATATACAGCACAAGCCTCAAGGTTATTGTGTAGACATGTTGTACCATTTATGATAATAAGTAAATAAATATATATATATATATATATATATATATATATATATATATATATATATATATATATATATATATATATATATATATATATATATATATATATATATATATATAGCTGGTAAAAGAAAAGTGTCCCAGTATGGATCACCTTCCCCTACTAGTTTTTCAGATCATTATTCATTACAGAGTGGTTTATTTTCCTTGCTTGCTGTATTCCCAGGTATTTATAACACACTTTTACATCCATTGAGACAATTTGCTGGTCGGTCTTCATTTCATATACACACCTGGTTGTATCTTCCCTATGACTACACATAAAATGCAACATTGGTCAAGCCCAAACTATTATTATAATATTTATTTATTTATTTATTCAACGGATCAACCATTTACAATAATAATAACAACATCTAAAACTACATTAGTCTTAAATAACCTATCTCAATATGAGAACATAACATAACAAAAAAGCAAAACATAACCTGTACACCTGTATGACGATTCAATCATTAACACCTCTCAAAATGCCTCTAATTGAACGATCAGGATCATCAAACATATCTAAGAGCTCCGAATACTCATTTTCAGTTCTCGCCACTCTCGACATCGGACTGAAAAAGCCATAATTGGCTTGATGGAAGGGAACCACAAAAACCTCCCTTGCTCTCGTGCGGTCCGGAATCCTTAGAGAGACTAACTCAAGCAAAGAAGGACTATCAATTGTATTCACTAATAATTAATGCAAAAAAACAAACATCACTGACAATCCTTCTACGTCTGAGTGACTGCAAGTGCAGCCGATTCCGCAAATAAGAAAAGTTAAGATCATTTCTCTGCAAGCCCATTCTGTAAGCACAAATTCTTAAGAATCCATTTTGTATGGCCTCAATCTGATTGATATAAATATTGTAATTCGGACTCCAGACTACAGAAGAGCATTCCAACAAAGAGCGAACCAGACCACAATACAGCCTTCTCAAGCTATTGCATGAAAAATCCAGAGTTGATCTATGAATAAATCCTAACATTTTATATGCTTTAGATACTATGTATTCTATGTGATCCTTAAAAGATAATTCCCTATCCAATACAATGCCCAAGTCTTTAATCATTTCCTTCCTCTGTAAAGCACTAGTGCCCATGAAGTACACAAAGTCAATGGGAAACTGAGCTCTAGTGAATGTAATGCAGAAACACTTATCAACATTTAGAGTCAGAAGATTGTCACCACACCACCGAGCAAAACGATTAAAGTCTTCCTGTAAAAGTAAAGCGTCCTCTCTGGAACGAACAATCTTGAAAATTTTGACATCATCAGCAAAATCTGACTATGCTTAAGGGAATGTATGACATCATTGATAAAAAAATTAAAGAGGACTGGTCTACAATGTGAACCCTGAGGGACTCCTGAAGAAACAGTAATACTATCAGAAATGAAGTTTCTGATCTTTACACTCTGGGACCTACCCGTAAGGAAGCTGCGCACCCAAGACAACAAAATGGCATTAAAACCCAACAATGCAAGTTTTGACAATAATAAGGCGTGATTAACCTTATCAAACGCTTTGGAGAAATGTGTATACACCGAATCAACCTGCAACCTATCCTCCAAAGCTGAGACCAACACATTCTGGTAAAGAAGAAGGTTGGTTGTTGTAGATCTTCCTTTAAGAAAACCATGCTGCTGTTCAACTATTATTATTAATGACAATGAAGAACCTAAAACAATAATTTTAAATACCTTTGTGTTTGGAGATGATGCATCTTGATACATGACTCTTGCTTATACTAGTGTAATCACAAAACTCACATTTAAAATGTCTCTCTTCAATACTTCTATGTTTGGAGATGATGTGTTGTAACAAATATCCTTTAATTACACTAATGTAATCACACAACTCACATTTAAATGGTCTTTCTTTAACACTTCTGTGTTGGGAGATGATGTGCCTCGACAGTTCTATTTTATGTACACTAGCGTAATCACACAACTCAAATTTAAAAGGTCTCTCTACAATACTTCTATGTTTGCTGATGATGTGTGCTCACAGATGCACTTTCCATACACTAGTGTAATCACACAACTCACAGTTAAAGAGTCTCTTTTCAATACTTCTATGTTTGTAGATGATGTGTTTTGACAAATCTCCTTTTTGTACACTAGTGTAATTGTTGAGAAATACATGGTACATTTATTCTGTGCTCTGATGTATATGCGCATGACTTGTCTGGTCAGTTAGTAGTAGAGAAGAATACGTCGAGGTGGTTATACGCGCCATGAATATTTGTACGTTTTGTAGTTATATATTTTTATAGGCTATATATAATAAAGCCACATATTATTATTATAAAAAGTGTCTTCTGTTTAATCCACCACCTTAATAGTAATCACACAACTCACATTTAAAAGGTCTGCCTTTTAATACTTCTATGTTTGGAGATGATGTGTTTTGACAGACGATCTTTCTGTACACTAGTGTAATTACACAAATCACATTTAAAAGGTCTCTCATCAATACTTCTGTGTTTAGAGATGATGTGTTTTGATAGATCGCTTTTCTGTACACTAGTGTAATTACACAAATCACATTTATAAGGTCTCTCTTCAATACTTCTGTGTTTAGAGATGATGTGTCGTGACAGTTGCCCTTTCTGTACACTAGTGTAATCACACAGTTCACATTTAAATGGTCTTTCTTCAATACTTTTATGTTGAGAGATGATGTGTGTTGACAGATTTATTTTATGTACACTAGTGTAATCACACAACTCACATTTAAATGGCCTTTCTTCAACACTTCTGTGTTTAGAGATGATGTGTTTTGACAAAGCCCCTTTCTGTACCGCAGTGTAATCACACAGCTCACATTTAAAAGGTCGGTCTTTAATACTTCTGTGTTTGGAGATGATGTGTCTTGACAGATCTATTTTATATACACTAGCGTAATCACACAACTCACATTTAAAAGGTCTCTCTTCAATACTCCTATGTTTGCAAAGTATGTGTTTTGATAAATTAGATTTGTTTACAACAGTGTGATCACACAGTTCACATTTAAAAGATCTCTCTTCAATACTCCTGTGTTTAGAGATGATGTGTCGTGACATATGCTTTTTCCATACGCTAGTGTAATCACACAGCTCACATTTAAAAAGTCCATCTTTAATGTTTCTGTGTTTGGAGTTAATGTGTTTTGAAAGATATGCTTTATGTACACTAGTGTAATCACAGAAATCACATTTAAATGGTCTTTCTTCAATACTTCTGTGTTTCGAGACTATGTGTTTTGACAGACTCCTTTTCTGTACACAAGTGTAATCACACAACTCACATTTAAAAGGTCTCTCTTCAATACTCCTGTGTTTCCAAATTATGTGTTCCAATAAATTGCATTTGTTTACAGTAGCGTAATCACACAGCGTGCATTTAAAAGGTCTCTCTTCAATACTTCTGTGTTTAGAGATGATGTGTTGTGACAGATGCCCTTTTCGTACACTAGTGTAATCACACAACTCGCATCTAAAAGGCCTGTCTCCAATACTTTTGTGTTTGGAGATGGTATGTTTTGACAGATTCCTTTTGTGTATACTAAGGTAATCACATACCTCAGATTTAAGAAGTCTCTCTAGACTACTCCTGTGTTTGGTAACAGCCTGTCTAGAGAAATCTGACTCCTGTAAATTACACGCCTCATTTAAATCACACTTACTGTCCAACTGTTCGCAACCCTCAGTATTCAAACTCGTTTTGCAATCATTATTTCCAGAATTGTCGCTATCACTACAGTATTCCTTTTTAAAATTCACGAGTGCAGCCAAATCATGTTCTCTTATTTCTATTTTGTAATCTTCCTCTGTTTTCACTTCTACCTTGGATTCTAACTTCAATTTTAAATCGCTATTGACATTCATGTTTAAACTTCTTTACACAGGGACACTGCCCCTGACACAAAATTTCTGATTTTAAATCTAGGTAATTTTCTTAAATAACATTCTCTAGTGTGTATTAATTTTAATTACCTCTAAAGCCTGCACATTGTTAAACGTGGGGGTACATGTTTGCACAGATCGGCTTTATAGCTTTTGCTTTTAGCTTAGTAGTTTTAACTTCTATGATAGTCACACAGAACACTCCCTATAGAAGTTTCACCTAAATGGAGCTAACCTGGACTTTATTAGGGCTCTAGTTCGGACATCGCATATAGTAGATGTCGCTAGTAGTGCTACAATTCTACTGAACAAGCTGTTCAGTGCGCCATTTTATCATACAAAATTCAAATGTTTTGAATTCAAAAAGTTTTTGTTCGCTTCTAGTTCTTTCATTGTATAATTATAATACAAGTTTGTTGCTAAACGTTTATTTTAATTAAGTTTTACCTATATTAACTTTTAGTGGATACTTTACAGTGTTTTCATTGTTCGTTGGTTTTGTGTTTTAAAGGTCCGTTTTTTTTTGTTAATCAAAAAATATTATCGTTATCATAAGCTTTGTGTTTAATCAATCATGTAATTTCAATTCTATTTTCAGTTTTCTTATCAAAAAAGCAAGGTGCTTTCATAGTTCAAGGTGTTTTGGTGAAACATAATTACAACTGTTTTAGTTTTCAGGCGCAAGTTTAGAACGTTTTAGTAGTTCATAAGTTATAAGTAAATAACGTTTTCTTACAGAAGCTTTGTGGATATAAACATGATACCAACCAAGAAAACGATCTATTGTTGTGTTCCGGGGTGCCTGAATTTTTTTAACAAAAGACATTGTTTTTCGTTGAAATCATCAGAAAACCATTTTGATGACTGGGTGAAAGCTGTACAAAACCCTAAGATGCTTGGTTTATATCCACAAGCCATTTACGATAGATTTTATATTTGTGATCGTCATTGCGTTAATGAGGATAAAGTACCTGAAATGAGAAGAGGCCTGAAAAGAACTGCTGTTCCCATATTACATATTCCTTTGAGTAAGTATTAATATATTTTAAAGTGTAAATAAAAATTTCTATTTCTATTTATCCAACATCTCAGAAGTAAACAATGGATCGGGTGGATCCGGAAGGCGACCAGAAAGCCTGATAGTGTACACTGTTGTCAGATGAATATTACCAAGTGTCATTTTAAATAAAGAAGGAAATTAAAGGGTGCACAAATGTTTTTCTAAAAAAAATGACAATATGACGTCATTTACACATACCCTAAAAGAAGGAAAAACCATCTTGTTATACATTGTGGTCATGTGAGCATATAAATGTAATAGTGTACAAGCACCAGACTGCTGTAATATACCTACCTATCGATAAGGAATGGCAATATATACTTCATCTTACTTTCAGAATCAAAATGGTTTTTAAATAAACGTAATAGGAATACTGATCTAGGTTTTTAAATAAATGTAATAGTAATACTGTTCTAATAAAACACAAGTGTATTTTATCTTGTTTGATTTTCTATTAATCATATCAATAGTAAAAAACTGAAGCTGAAAGTGTTAGAAGGTTCAAATTGCCGATTAATTTTTCCTATGATTGCAAAGCTTAAAACAGGCGTACGTGTGTGATTAAAACATAACTTGTTTTGCTTTCACTATGAAAATGATTAAAAAAATTATTTGGCTAATTTAACCTATTTACTGGCAGTGGTATAAAATTAAATAAAATTTATTTGGATTTGCTAAATGAAAATGAAATCAAATTTCCCGCGTGTGACTAAAATTCATCGCATCCGCCAGAGGCGCTGCAATATTGTTCAAAACGTCAGCATTGGCGCTTCCCTTCTATAGGGGGTGTTCTGTGGATAGTCAAGAAGATAATGAAAATGAAAATGGATGAGTTGGAACTTTGAACATTTCAGTTCCAAAAGTTCCTATTGCATAGTGCATGTGCATTTGTGACGAGCGTCTCGCCACAGTAATGACTAGTTGCATCGATCATGCGCACTTCGTGGAATATTTTAAGTAACGAAATAAAAGACCTCCCTGACATCCTGTTTACAATACTAAGTGAGTGGTGGACGTGCCGCCACCTAGTTGCGGAACTAAGTAGTTAAAAGTGTTAAAAAAATAGAGACTGTATTCAACTAACTAACAATTCAGAAAATTGTCAGTCATGGCCCATTTCTACCCCAATATAGGGACAAAGTATGTACGACTAGATGCATTCTCGCAACAATTAGAACCGTAGACCTGTTTCGCTCTCACTAGAGCTCTTCAGTACGGCATACTAATTGTAGCAAAAATGCATCAAAAGTAATACGGCCATAGTATAGCCAGCCTTAAAATACTAAGTGAGTGGTGGACGTGCCGCCACCTGTGCTGTTTACATACAATCCTCCCATCACGGCAGGCCAGTTGGGAGTGTGTAAACAGTAGGCGTTTACGAAAAGTAACCGGGTAGATATCGGTTACACCGCAAGCGTTCGAAAATGTAATTGGTTACTCTGTCCATCGTTCGAATATTATACGGTATCTACCCGGTGCATCAACCTGGTGCAGGATTTGTGTACCGAACCAAACAGTCGGTAAATTAAGTTATATAGAGAACAAAACTTAATTCTCTATACAAATTGTCTAAAGTCTAACCTATAAACTGGATGTAAATATATAATACCAATATCCTAGGGGCCCTCTAAGGTTATTGATTTTCATTCGTTCATTTCTCAACCGTTACTCGAAGGGAGGTGAAGGTGTTGTATTGGCCTTTAGTAGATGTTAATAGTAGTTAGTGTAAAAGGGTAAAGTGTGCAATATAAGATACATAATTTTCAATGGCGCGGCGCTTTTTTTTGGAATTTTTTAATGTATAATAAGTCATAACTCCTGTTAATAACTCTTCGTCGATATCACTGTCCAATATTTCAGATACAATATTAACTAAAGCAATTGTTTCAATATCCATACTGATATATTAATATTACTACCTTTTTTTTAAATATTTATTTCAACGACACACCACGAGGGCTTACAGCCTTAATACTATCGTACCGTGGGTGTCGACAAGGAGGAAAGAGGCAACGTGTTAATTCTGGACTTGAAGGTTTGGAGGTTCGGGGGAGAAAGAAAAACATGTGCGCCGGCAAGGAATTCCACAACTTGGACGTCCTCGGGACAAAAGAGCGGGCATAACAAGATGTTCTATGTCTGGTGACCTGGACAGTAAAAGGGTGCATTCGCTCTGTTCCACTGGTAGATCTGTTGGAGGCAGCAGGTGGAGGAACTATGGAAGAAAGCTCCTCTGAGCAGTGCCCGTGCAGATATCTATAAAAGAGAGAGAGGTCACCAACGGCACGTCGGTGGGCAAGGGATGGCAGTCTTTGCGTGAGGGTAGGGTCACCGATGAGACGTATAGCTCTCTTTTGAATGGAATCCAGGATAGCGAGTGTAGAAGCGGCAGCAGCACCCGAGATGTGGGAGCAGTATTCGAAGTTTGGTCTTATTTGTGAAGCATATACCTACTTCAAAGTTCAAAGCCAAAATATCATCAAACAACAAAGATAAACTTTGACAGTTTGGCGTTTGTCATTTAGTTACCGCGCAATTAAAAGGGTTCGAAAATTACTGCACCGAATCCATTTACCATAAAGCCAGCTGTGTACCATTCGGTAAACGGTAGATATCTACCCGGTTACTTTTCGTAAAGGCCTAGTAGTGATGGGTCGTTATTTAATTGTCTGTTATTTTTTAACGGTTGCCGAGCCGCAACGGTACCCACCTTTTATGGAATTATAAAAATATCAGGTACAAAATAACGCTTACACTAAACTAGAATTCGGACTCGTATCTGTTTCTTTTCCACTGCAACTAGCTTTGATTAATAAACATCGGTTTTCATCGGCAACCGTTAAATTTAACGGGATGAATGGACATGAGACTGGGAATGCTAAATATGTATGGGTATACTATGCAGTATATAGCGGAGTTTACTTCATAACATATTACTTAACGCGTTATTTATACCACTGTGCTTGCTCTCGCTCAAAGCTTTGGGTACGTAGAATACTCTCGATCGACTATCCAGCTCAAAATAACATATAAATAACTGAACTTGTTATTTTCAACGGTTATTATTAAATAACGTTAACAGGTCCAACTCTTGATAGAAAAAAACCTTTTGCCCATCACTAGTAAACAGCCAGTTAAGGAGGTCTTTTAATTATTTACTATAAAGATTCTGCGCATGATCAGTGCAACGGGTCATTACTGTGCCCGAGACGATCGTCATTTGAGAATTTAGACCAGAAGTTACCCCCTATAGAAGGGAAACACCAATTCAGACTTTTGAACCAATGACATAAATATACGTCATTGGAAGGATCTAATGTTTTGGCGACTATTGACTTACTTCGTCACTCCTGTGTCGTGCGACAATGACATATATCATATATGTCATATACTGCGGAATCCGCAGCCGATTGTAGTGATGGGAAAAACTGTTATATTGCTTTAACAGGTCGCAACTATTACTGTAATTTAGAAATAACAGTTAAATATAACAGGTTGAAAATAACAGTAGGAACTATGAATTATTAAGAATTCCACGTAGACGTAGTAACAGTAGCTGAACCCGTCCGGTGGTGTAGTTGGGTAATGTTTAAAATAATAAATATTCTTATGTATTATGTTTAAAACTATTATTTTTTTATTAAAAAAATGATGGAGGTTTTTTTTTTGGGTATTCATCACTAATAATAATTTGGTAAAAAATTCAACAATGCAGAATTTCTTTCGAATTTTCTTTACTAATTAAGTATTAGTTAAGCATTGAGCTTGAAAACCTCTATAGCCATCTTTTCCTTGAAAATGACACTTATATGAAATACATGAATTATTGTAAGCAAAAAATAAAATAAATAATTTTTTTTTTAAATTAAAACTAATTTTTTCTCTCTACCCATAGGGCGAAGTGTGTCTGGTTTCAACTATACCGGGTACAGGGAATATTTTTATAATTTCATTAAAATTGGTACTGTTTCTGAGATTTTTTAAGTTTCAGCGATTTTTTATTTTGCAGTAGTAATAAAAAAAAGATTTTTAAAATCGGACCTATTTCTTAGATTTCCAAAGTGAAAAGTAAAAAGGAATATTGATTTATTAGCTACATAAGGCAAAGAAGAATGAGCAAAGAAACTACCTAATATAATATAATACCTAAGGACTCACGTTAAAGCATAACTGTACATTTGTATACATATCAGTTTTTTCTTAAAACAAAAATGCCATCTGCATATCGAGTTATCTAATGAAGATTGAGTTTACGTCAACGACTGTGATAATTTTTTTATATACGCGGTGACCTGATTTTATTTTTACAGTAACATAGTTTATTTTTAATAATTTTCAGTTGCTACATATACAGCCTTTCACATATTGAAAAATTAAGAACGAATTTTTTAGCGACCATAAATGTCAGAAGTGAAGGAAACTTAGCTCACTTTTTACAAGCATGACTTGTAATATTAATAAAATGAGGTAATATAAAAGGTGTTCCATTTGAATAATGAAAGTTGATGGAGTTTCCGCAAAACCGGAAGCTCCAACATGGTGCACCTCTCATAAAATTTCGGTAAAGTAATTTGCCTTTATTCTGCACATATGGTTTATGGATGTTAATTACACTTGTTGATATTAAATCCATACGTAAACATTTAATATACTTTATTATTTCACTAACTGAATAAACTATACATTTAACTATAAAACAATCACAGACAGCACATAACAGATAACTGACCGAGCGTGGAGAGACGTATCTTCACTGTATCGGTTAGTAGCGAGGAGAGAGAGAGAGAGATCCCTGGTGTCTCTTATATAGTAGTTCTTGACAACTTGCTGTCGAATAACGTAACGCAACGTTTAGCTGCCAAGAGAAACACAGAGTAGTGTTGACGGAAACACTGCGGTCGGAACCGCCGCCACATACTCCCCTCTCAGTGGCAACGCTATTAGTTCAAGTATCTTCGTGGAAATCGAACTCTACGTCCATGGCGTGTCGTTTGAACGGGAACGGGAACTTCACTGTCACTTTCAGTTTCACTAGGTGTTGGACTTTCACTGTCACTTTCAGTTTCACTAGGTGTTGGACTTTCACTGTCACTGTCAGTTTCACTAGGATGTCTCTGAGGCTGGAAAGTTGTCTGTTCGTTATCACAAAGAATGAATGCGGGTTTAAGACGGTCAACAGAAATTGTCTCTTCTCCGTGTGATTTCTTGATTTTGAAGACTTTGTCAGTTCGGGATAACACTTCAAAGGGGCCGTCATAAACTGGTTCGAGAGTTTTTCGCGGAATATCAATGCGAACAAAAACAAAAGGAGCTTCCATAAGCTTAGGATGGACAAATACCTTTTTTGCAGTATGATGTTTAAAAGGTACTGGTCGAAGTTTCCTTATGTCTTCTTTCAGCTGAGATATAAGTGGTGGAACATCATGAGCTTGTGTGCTGTTGAAAAAGTCGGTGGGAAGTTTGATTGATTCTCCGTAGACTATTTCAGCGGGTGTTGAGCGATATTCTGGAATTATGTACGATCTGAGTCCTAGTAACACAATTGGCAATTTAGCGACCCAGTTTTCGTCCATATGGGCTTTCAAGGCCTGTTTCAGAACTCTATGCCATCTCTCGATTACACCATTTGCTGCTGGGTGGTAAGCTGTGGTCTTGATGTGGTCTGCACCTAGTGTTTTAGTGAGGTGTGTGAAAAGGCGGCAATCGAATTGTTTACCTCTGTCTGTGGTGATGTATTGCGGAACACCGAAACGAGAGATCCAGCATGATAAAATAGTGTTCGCTACTGTTTCTGCTGTAATATCTGACAATGGAATTGCTTCGGGCCATCGAGAAAATCTGTCTATTATTGTTAACAGATAGCGTTGACCTTGTGATGCTGGTAATGGTCCCACAATGTCAACATTTATATGCGAGAATCTTCTCATGGCTGGGGTGTATTGTCCAATGGCACTGGAAGTGTGTCTCCATATCTTGACTTTCTGGCAGGGAATGCAAGTTTTAGACCAAAGAGATACATCGCGTTTCAATTTGGGCCAACAAAATCTATCCTGGACCAGATCGACTGAAGCTGATATGCCTGGGTGAGATAAATTGTGGATAGAATCGAAAATCTTTCGGCGAAATTTGATCGGAATGAATGGGCGAAGTTTCTTTGAAGAAGAATCGCAAATAAGATTCAATCCGTTGTCAAGAGGCATGTTTTGAAATTTGTATGAGGAAGATTTAGACTGCAGAAGGTGTTTGAGTTCCTCACAAGATGACTGAGCTTGCGCAATTTCTTGGAGTGACACAGTGGAAGAAAGTGAAATTGTTTCAATGCGAGAACAATAGTCTGCGGGAATGTTTGTAGGACCTGGTATGTAGCGAATGTCTGTGGTAAATTGACCTAGGAAGTCTAAATGTCGTAGTTGCCTTGGAGATGCTTTATCGACGCGTTGTTCAAAAGCGTATGTCAAAGGTTTGTGGTCCGTATAAATGGTGAAATGGCGACCTTCTAGGGTATATCTAAAGTATTTAACTGCCTGATAAGCAGCTAGAAGTTCGCGATCGTAGGTGCTGTAAGATTTTTGGGCTGAAGTAAGCTTTTTAGAGTAGAAACCTAGGGGTTCTAGTGTTTGATCACGTAGTTGTTGGAGGGAAGCGCCTACGGCATAATCAGAAGCATCGACATGGAGAATCAGTGGTAGCGAAGAAGACGGATGAGCTATTAGTGTAGCGTTTTTTAGTGCCTCTTTCAAACGTTCGAATGCTTCTCGAGTCTGAGGAGTCCACTCGATTTTACGTTTGTCGCGTTTTTTGGGATTCTGGCAGAGGTCGAATAGTGGTTGCTGAATTTCCGCAGCACGTGGAAGAGAACGACGGTAGAAATTTATGAGACCTAGAAATCTTCTGAGTTTTTCAATGGTATCGGGAAGAGGTAGGTCGGTAATAGCTTTGATGCGTTCAGGAAGTGGAAATAATCCAGATTTATTTACACGAAAACCTAAAAATGAAATTTCGGCCACTCCGAATTCACATTTGGATGAATTGATACGGATGCCGTTGTCTTGAAGTGTCTGAAAAAGTTTTGCTAGATGCTCTTGATGTTCTTTTTCAGAGGCTGATGCAACGAGAATATCGTCAAGATAGGAGTAGGCAAAGTCAAGATGTCTTAAAATTGAATGTAAATATCTTTGAAATGTTTGTGCTGAATTACGAAGGCCAAATGGGGTTTTAACAAATTCGAATAACCCAAATGGAGTTATGACTGCTGTTTTGGGAATATCTTGAGGTGCTACTGGGATGTGATGGAAAGCGCGAATGATATCTAATTTTGAAAAAATACGTTTGCCTTCTAACTGGGCATTAAAATCCTGCAAATTCGGAATGGGATATTTGTCTGGGATTGTTTTAGCGTTTAGTGCTCGGTAATCCCCACATGGTCTCCATGAGCCATCCTTTTTTTGCACCATGTGGAGGGGGCTTGACCATGGACTTTTGGAGGGTCTACAAATTCCCAAGTCCATCATGTGCTGGAATTCTAGCTTTGCTTGAGTTAGCTTTTCCGGGGGCAATCTTCTAGCTTTTGCAGTGACAGGTGGTCCTTCCGTACTTATAGTATGGAAGAACTCAACCTCTGGAAGGTTGCTAGAAGAAGTTTCCTTAAAAAGGTCAGGAAATTGTTGTAGCAATTTGAAGTACTGGTGTGTCGGGTCTACGAGATGAATTTTAGAATTAAATCCTGGTGGTGGGTTAGCACCGGCCTTAGAGAGGTTTGTCTTTGTATCGATTAAACGTCTATGTTTCATATCTACAAGTAAAGCAAACTCTGCTAGAAAATCTGCGCCTATAATTGGTTGCTTGATATCGGCAAGTGTGAAGGGCCAGCAGAACCTACGGCGTAAACCTAGATCCAAATCTAATAATTGTTCGCCATAGGTATGGATAGGGGTCCCGTTTGCAGCATACAAGGTACGTTTCGATTGAAATTTCCGTTGGTCGTGAGTGGGCGGAATAACTGAAATATCCGCTCCAGAGTCGATTAGAAATTTCATATTGGAGCGTCTATCAAAAATAAAAAGGCGGCGTGTTAGGTGGCTCTCGTCTCCTGCCGCGTGGAGGGAGTGCCTTATTAGTTTTCCGACACATGTTTTGCTTTAAAATTGCAAGGTTGGATGCAACGTTTGGCCTTGTTGCCAAATCGTTCATGATACCAACACGTGGAGGTTGAGGAATTTGCGGTTATGGAATTTCGAGAAAGCTTGGGTCTTTCTCGGGAGGTAGATCGGGAACGCGTTCGCAATTCGTTGACTGATGCTGTTAGCTTCTCTAATTGCGCTTCTAATTTGGCTAGCTTGTCGGGCTCGCGTGACTGAATTTCAGCCACGTTGTATTTATCTCCGGAAAATTCCACGATTTTGTCTGCTGTAACCGACAAATTTTCTAGAGAATCGTTGCTCAAAGCCAAAATTGAACGAACGTTGACTGGTAAACGTTGTAGAAATAAAATTTTAAGGAAATTTTCTCCAATCTGACTACCGGCTAAAAACTTCATTTCGCGTAAAAGTTGCGATGGTTTTCTGTCGCCTAATTCTAATTCTGTTAAAAGTTTATTTAGTTTGCGACTATCGGACTCTTCAAATTCTAATAAAAGACGTTTCATTAGATCTGAATAGGGGATTGATGATAATGGTTGGGTTAAAAAATCTGAAATTGACTCTGCGACATCAGGATCGAGTATAGCGAGTACATGACTGAATTTTGTCTTTTCAGAACTGATCTGCGATATATCAAACTGGGCGTCAACCTGCATTTGCCAGATTTTCACGTTACGTCTCCATAAAGGAGGTAATTTTATTGCAACCCTTGCCATGATATTGCTGCTTGAAGAATCTTCGGCCATTGTGAAAAAAATCAGATAATTTTTAAATTAGAAAGGACTGACCTGTTTAGATATTCGTTTTCTGTAGGCATGAGCACGTGCGTGGAAGTTAGGCGACGTCGGCTGGAACATCAGGCTGGGCATCTTCGGCTTGCGGCACGGGGTCACCAATATGGATGTTAATTACACTTGTTGATATTAAATCCATACGTAAACATTTAATATACTTTATTATTTCACTAACTGAATAAACTATACATTTAACTATAAAACAATCACAGACAGCACATAACAGATAACTGACCGAGCGTGGAGAGACGTATCTTCACTGTATCGGTTAGTAGCGAGGAGAGAGAGAGAGAGATCCCTGGTGTCTCTTATATAGTAGTTCTTGACAACTTGCTGTCGAATAACGTAACGCAACGTTTAGCTGCCAAGAGAAACACAGAGTAGTGTTGACGGAAACACTGCGGTCGGAACCGCCGCCACATGGTTATTTATTACACTACGCTTTTATTTTTTGTTAGAAGGATCTCTAGTTACATTTTCGATTCTCGGTTCACCGCCGGTGACTAACCGTAATCAGTACGCTTTTAAAAACTGTGCAAACAACGAACCGCTTTTGCCTAGAAATGGAGATCCACTTAAATGGTGGAAAATTCATTCTTATGAATATCCACATTTAAGTAAAATGGTGAAGGAGAAGTTTGGGACTGTCGCTACGTCTGTTCCGTGCGAAAGACTTTTTTCTAAAACAGGACAAATTTTAAGTGACCGCCGTAACAGACTTTCGTCGACCAAAGTCAGTCAAATAATGTTCATCAACCAAAACTCAGAACCTTAAAAGTGTTGTTAGAAAAGTATTTTTCAGTGTAAGACAATTTTTCTCAAAGAAAAAAGAAACATCGTTGATTTTATTTACATTTTTCATATTTTGTGTTTGTTTATAAATTGTAAACATATGTGTGTGTTTTGTGTGAATCAACAACCTGTCAAAATTTTACAGTTTTATTGTACCGACGACCCTACGTTCCCAAAACTGTGAGCACACTAGTATAAAGTAGTATGTTATGAAGTAAAGTCCGCTCTATACCCCATTCCCAGTCTCATGTCCTTTCATCCTGTTATAACAGTTGCGGATGAAAACAGTATTATGTTATGTAGTAAAGTCCGCTCTATACCCCATTCCCAGTCTCATGTCCATTCACCCTGTTATAACAGTTGCGGATGAAAACAGAAGTTGATTCATCGTAGCTAGTTGTAGTGCAACAGAAACAGACATGACAACAGAAACAGATACGACTCCGAGTTCTAGTGTAAAGCGCAACAGCATCCCCTCCACTGTACCTGTTATTTGTACATATCCATAACAGGTTGTTACTGTTGCGGCTCGACAACAGTTAAAATATAACAGACTGTTAAATAACAACCCATCACTAGCCGATTGTCATTTTGAGAGCTGCTAAAAAATTTTAAGCAAATAAAATACAACTTTACTCTTACTATTTTACTATAAATAAATAATGAAACATGAAGAAGAGACAGCAGAAATAATTTAGAGTGTATCAAAGAGAGTTCCATCAAAATAGTAGCTGTCAAGACATGTCTAGGGAACATATAAACATAAAACAAGAAGGCCAGGAGATTTGTGAAGCCTACTGTAAAACTGAAACAGAAAATTATGTGGATGAATCCACTGATCAAAAGTTTACGCTTTCCTGCAAATTTCAGCAGGATACGAAATTGGATCTGCAAATAAATGAATCTTTAATAAAACTGGAAATAGAAGAGCATGCCTTGGACAGTGCTGTATTATGTGGAGATTTGAAGAAAGAGTACTGGAATAAAAATGAAAATTCTAATGAACAAAACCCCTGGCCTACTTTGAGTATCAAGGATGATGTAAATATGAAATGTGAGTTACAGAAATTGTTTCAGGATGTTAACCAGTTTGGTAAAGAAACACTTCCAAGTAATATAGATGAAGATAAGAAAAAGCCCTTTGACTGCATTAAATTGCAAGATCCAAAAAAGAGCTCATATCAGTGTTTCTTTTGTGAATACACAAGTATAAGGAAAAAACAATTGATATGGCACATTGGGTCAAAGCACACAGGAGAAAAACGCCTGTTAAAACATGTGACATCTGAACACACAAGGAAAAGGTCATACCAATGTGCGTTATGTAATTATGCAAGTATGCACAAACAAAATTTGTTGGAGCATATTCAGTCAAAACACACAGGAGAAAAGCCTTATAAATGTTCATCATGTGATTATGCTGGTGTGAGAAAATGTTATTTGTTAAATCATATTAAATCAAAACACACAAGAGAAAAACCTTATCAATACTCATCATGTAATTATGCAAGTGTGCATAAAGAAGATTTGTTGAAGCATACTAGATCAAAACACACAGGAGAAAAGCCTTATCAATGTTCATCATGTGATTATGCAAGTGCATGGAAACAAAATTTGTTGGGGCACATAAAATCAAAACACACACGAGAAAAGCTTTATCAATGTTTAACATGTGATTATGCAAGTGTGTGGAAACATTCTTTGTTAAATCATATTAAATCAAAACACGCAGGAGAAAAGCCTTATCAATGTTTGTCCTGTGATTATGCAAGTGTGAACAAACATGATTTGTTAAGGCACATTAAATCAAAACACACAGGAGAGAAGCCTTATCAATGTTCATCTTGTGATTATGCAAGTGTGCAGAAACGAAATTTGTTGGGGCATATTAAATCAAAACACACAGGAGAAAAGCCTTATCAATGTCCATCATGTAATTATGCAAGTGTGTACAAACATGATTTGTTGAAGCATATTAAATCAAAACACACAGGAGAAAAGCCTTATCAATGTTCATCCTGTGATTATTCAAGTGCTAGGAAACAATATTTGTTGGGGCACATTAAATCAAAACACACAGGAGAAAGGCCTTATTCATGTTCATCATGTAATCATGCAAGTGTGCAGAAAGAAGATTTGTTGACGCATATTAGATCAAAACACACAGGAGAAAAGCCTTATCAATGTTCATCGTGTGATTATGCAAGTGTGTGGAAACAATCTTTGTTAAATCATATTAGATCAAAACACACAGGGGAAAAGCCTCATCAATGTTCCTCATGTGATTATGCAAGTGTGTACAAACATCAATTGTTAAATCATATTAAATCAAAACACACAGGGGAAAAGCCTCATCAATGTTCATCATGTGATTATGCAAGTGTGCATAAACGTTCTTTGTTAGATCATATTAAATCGAAACACAGAGGAGAAAAGCCTTATCAATGTTCATTATGTGATTATGCAAGTACACAGAAACATGTTTTGTTAGATCATATTAAATCAAAACACACAGGCGTAAAGCCTTATCAATGTTCATCATGTGATTATGCAAGTGTGCATAAACGTTCTTTGTTAGATCATATTAAATCGAAACACAGAGGAGAGAAGCCTTATCAATGTTCCTCATGTGATTATGCAAGTGTGCAGAAATGTAACTTGTTGAAGCATATTAAATTAAAGCACAGGAGAATGGCCCCATAAATGTTCATCAGGTGATTATATGAATGCAACCAAACATGATTTAAAGTGTCATCAATGTTTATCGTGTGATTATAAAATTAAGGTAAATGTACTAAAAGCTGACACTCTAACGTAAAGTTTGTAATGTTCTAATTGTTTGAATAGTAAAATAACAAAATCATAGTTGGCACTGTTATTTATTGAAAGTATATGGTCTTTAGAGTAGTTTGCTGCTCTGGTATGGGAAAAACAATTTGTTTTAATTTAAAACCCACCGAGCAAGGTAATATTACGTTAACATTGCAGAATATTTTCCAAAGCAAGTGTAAGTTTGATAGATTACTTACAGAAAGCCTCCTGCAAGTTTGTTGCAAATGGCAAATCTTCCCCCCCAGTGACTTTACATATGAAAGTGTTTCTTTTGTAACTTTACTGCCAGTTTACTGTAGTGAGCTGTTACAAACTTTCTTTATACTTACAAATGTTACCCACAGAACACCCCCTATAGAAGGGAAACGCCAATGCTGACGTTTTGAACAATATTGCAGCGCCTCTGGCGGATGTGATGAATTTTAGTCACACACGGGAAATTTGATTTCATTTTCATTTAGCAAATCCAAATAAATTCTATTTAATTTTATACCACTGCCAGTAAAGAGGTTAAATTAGTCGAATAATTTTTTTAATGATTTTTATAGTGAAAACAAAACAAATTATGTTTTAATAACACACATACGCCTGTTTTAAGCTTTGCAATCATAGGAAAAATTAATTGACAATTTGAACCGTCCAACACTTGCAGCTTCAGTTTTTATTATCGATTAGTGATGGGAAAAACGGTTATTTTTTGTTAACAGTTGAAGCCGTTAATGTTATTTCATAATAACCGTTGAAAATAACGGCTTCAGTTATTCTAAACTGGATAGTCGATCGATAGTATCCTACATTCCCAAAGCTGTGAGCGAGAGCGAGTACACTAGTATAAATGCATTGTAGTTTTACCCCGTTATTTCACGTAGTGTATAAATCTCAAATTTTGTCGACATGAAAAGGAAACAAAGGGTTAAGAAATTATAATAAGCGTGTTGTAAATCTTTTGCCATTCTGAAGTGAAACTTTTAGAAATCAGAAAGGAGTCTTATATTAGTATTTACTTAGATGTTTTAGGAATCATAAACTAGTCATTTCTAATAAATTTATTTTATGAGGGGTCTTTATGTAAATGCCAATGCCACAGCAAGAATCAATAAATATCATTATTTATCACGTCTTGGGACGTTAGACGTTAGAACTTTTATTGCTACACAGGGAGTAATTCTAACAACTCCATAACATAACGCAGCTAATAAAATTTCGGTAAAGAAATTTGCCTTTATTCTGTACATATGGTTTGTTATTACATAATGCTTTTATTCTTTCTTAGACAGATCTCTATCTCTAGTTACATTTTCGGTTCACTGGTCATCTTTATCAGTCCACTTTTAAAAACTGTACAAACAACAGCCAACAGTATAAAAAATTGAATTTGAGTTTTAAAAAAAATTGGAAGATATATAGTATTAATTGTTGTGGCGGTGGTTCCGACCGCAGCATTTCCGTCAACACTACTCTATGTTTCTGCATAAATACTCTGACAGTTAAACGTTGTGTTACGTTATGGACAGCCAGCTGTCAAGAACTACGATATAAGAGACACCAGGCGATCTCTCTAGCTCTCCTCGCTACCAACCTCTACAGTGAACACACGTCCTCTACGCTCGGTCAGTTATCTGTTATGTACTCATGTACTGTTGTAATTGTTATAGTTAAATGTATCATATAGTTTATTCAGTTAGTGAAATAATAAAGTATATTAAATGTTTATGTATGGATTTAATATCAACAAGTGCAATTAACATCCATAATTGTTTATTTACTTATTTTAATATTCGTTGTTTTAAAATTAGTTTCAAAAATTTCAAAGGGCTGTAACTTGGAGGAGAAGGGGTTTCAAGAAAAACTTAATAGAAAGACACCCCTTAAGAATCACCCTGTAAAATTTTTCATCAATTTGGAAACACCCTATATATATATATATATATATATATATATATATATATATATATATATATATATATATTCATTTAATTTTTTATATTTAAATGTATATAGATATTAAAAAATGTATCATTATATTTTTTTTATCAATTTGATAAATATTATCAGACAAACGAAAATGACGTGTTAACTGTTTTCTTAGGTAATGTATATAAATTTAAATAAATAAGTACTTTAATTTCACGTGAAATAACCCTATTTTGCGTTGTCTATAGTGAAAGTAATAACACGTTTTTACAGAAATTCATCTTTTCACCCAACATTTTTTATTATTAAATATTTGGCTTTACATAATAGTGGGAAACTCCACTGTTTCAAAAATAACGGCTTCTCAGTTTAACAGATTAACTCTGTGTAGTAGTGTCCGTATGCCGTATCCCCATCAACAACCGGTTAAAGTTAAAATTAAACTGTTTTATTGTACGGAAGATCGTACGTCCCTAAAGCTGTGAGCGAGAGCGAGCACACTAGTATAAATAATAATGTTATGAAGTACAGTCCGCTCTATACTGTATAACCATACATATTTAGCATTTCCAGTCTCAAGGTTATTCATCCCGTTAAATGGTTAAATAACAGTTGCCGATGAAAACCGATGTTTATTCATCGAACCTAGTTGCAGTAGAACTGAAACAGATACGACTCCGAATTCTTGTTTAGTGTAAAAAGCGTTACTTTTTAAGCTGTTATTTTTATATATCCATAACTGGTGGTTACCATTCCAGCTCGGTAACCGTTAAAAAATAGCTGACAGTTAAATAACGACCCATCACTACTATCGATATGATAAATGGAAAATCAAACAAGATTAAATACATTTGTGTTTTATTAGAACAGTATTACTATTACATTTATTTAAAAGCCTAGAACAGTATTTCTATTACATTTATTTAAAAACTATTTTAATTCTGAAAGTAAGATGAAGTACATATTGCCATTGATTATCGATAGGTAGGTATATTACAGCAGTCTGGTGCTTGTACAATATTACATTTATATGCTCACATGACCACAATGTATGGCAAGGTTGGTTTTGCCTTCTTTTAGGGTATGTGTAAATGACGTCATATTGTCATTTATTAGAAAAACATTTGTGCACCCTTTAATTTCCTTCTTTATTTAAAATGACACTTGGTAATATTCATCTGACAACAGTGTACACTATCAGGCTTTCTGGTCGCCTTCCGGATCCACCCGATCCATTGTTTACTTCTGAGATGTTGGATAAATAGAAATAGAAATTTTTATTTACACTTTAAAATATATGAATACTTACTCAAAGGAATATGTAATATGGGAACAGCAGTTTTTTTAGGCCTCTTCTCATTTCAGGTACTTTATCCTTATCAACGAAATGACGATCACAAACATAAAATCTATCGTAAATGGCTTGTGGATATAAACCAAGCATCTTAGGTTTTGTACAGCTTTCAACCAGTCATCAAAATGGTTTTCTGATGATTTCAACGAAAAACGATGTCTTTTGCTAAATAAATCCAGGCACCCCGGAACACAATTAACAATAAATCGTTTTCTTGGTTGGTACCATATTTATATCCACAAAGCTTCTGTAAGAAAACGTTATTTACTTATAACTTATGAACTACTAAAACGTTCTAAACTTGCCTGAAAACTAAAACAGTTGTAATTATGTTTCACCAAAACAACTTGAACTATGAAAGCACCTTGCTTTTTTGATAAGAAAACTGAAAATATAATTGAAATTACATGATTGTTTAAACACAAAGCTTATGATAACAATCATATTTTTTAATTAACAAAAAAACGCACCTTTAAAACACAAAACCGACGAACAATGAAAACACTGTAAAGTATCCACTAAAAGTTAATATGGGTAAAACTTAATTAAAAGAAACGTTTAGCAACAAACTTGTATTATAATTATACAATGAAAGAACTAGAAGCGAACAAAAATTTTTTTGCCTTCAAAACATTTGAATTTTGAATATATGACAAAATGGCGCACTGAACAGCTTGTTCAGTAGAATTGTAGCACTACTAGCGACATCTACTATATGCGATGTCCGAACTAGAGCCCTAATAAAGTCCAGGTTAGCTCCATTTAGGTGAAACTTCTATAGGGATGTTACCTTACAGCAAGCTTCAATTTTAAAAGAGCCTAGCAAAGTTGTAAAATTTAAACTTACATTTGCAACTTATCTGCAATTGTTTATATTATATATACAGTGCAAGTTTGTAACCTGGGATAATTCCAATTAATCTACTTCAGCTTTTTTTCAAAATGCTCAGAGTCTGATAATATTCTCAGTTACAATCTTTTCAAAAATGTGTTATACAATATGTGTCAAATGTCATTGATAATTTTTGTAAATGGAAACCTTAGCTTTTTGTTGACTATTTTTAAACTACACATTAAGCCATACAAAACCACAAAATTTCAAATTTTTATTATAAATCTTGAGTTGAAAACACAAAAAAAAAGTGTAGTTAATCAATGAATAAAAATTTTAAATCTGCTGGTTTCCTACAACTTCACATGTAAGAACTTTAAAAATAGTCAACAAAAACGTAAGGTTGATTTAAAGAAATTATCGATGAAGTCATTTTTCAAATATGGTATATACCGTATAGATTTTTTAAAAGACTGCAACTTGAAATACTAACCAATGTGTCCAAGCATTTTTGAAAAAAGAAACAGTATTTGATTAACTGAATTTATTTCAAGTTACAAACTAATACTGAATATAGGTATATAGGTGTATTTATACATAATATAAAATTTCTTGTAAAGCTGTAAAAAATGACTTAAGACAATGTTAATTAGAATAAAATCTTTATTACATAAAAAATTAAAGACTTACAACATATTATTCATTTCTGCTGATACATATATAGATTTTATTGACCATCAAATGTACAAGGTAAGTCACTGCCTTTATAAGTACCGACTATAGTCACTAGATAGAGATAGTTAAGACATATAGCGAGAGTGCCCATGTTTAGGCTAAAGTGCAGTTCTAGGCAAAACTCGACGACAAAATAGATAACTTGAACTCGTTATATCGTTATTAATTGACCGATTTCAAAAATTCTTTTTTCTAAATGAATACCAATTAATTGTTTTTGATATTGTTTTACTAAATAACTCTTAGTCGTCTAGGAAAACGTGTGAAACACCAATAACAAAAACGAAGTCTTCTGCAGTATTACTTATTTTGAGCGGCAAGAATTTTTTTAGCTTCTAAAGTATATGGTAACATATGTGACGTAAAATCAAGTCAACATATCAAATACCATTGTGAAAAAAGAAATATCTAAAATGGTGCATTCATTTTGATTTTAGATAAGGTTTCGTTAAGCAAACGTAAGAATATGCAATGGATAAATCAAGCGCAGTGAAACGAATACAACTTCAATGTGAAAATAGCCTAAATATGGTGACAGTCTCTGAAAGTGTTCACGCATGTCTTAACTATCCCTATCGAGTAAGTATAGTACTGTCAATGTCTGTGTACATTCAGAAACATTGAGTTAAAATAAAGCAAAATTATGACTACAATGAATTACGTACATATAAAAAAAAGTATGTGGCTAGTGGAACTTGCATTCCAAAGCTTTTCCCTAACACACACACACTACAAAGAATGAATACAAATAGTATGTAACACTATACACATTAGTTTAGAGCACCAATAAATTCCTTCACCTTGGTTTTTTGTTTTATAATATCCACTAGTGCCTACTGTAATCTTGTTAGTGGGAGCATCTTAATAACATTATGTAGAAAACTGAGGAATTTGATTCCCAAGTAATTAAACAGTTGCTTTGTTTTCTCCTTTTTGTGCAACGGTATTTTTAATTCATGCCTGCAGCTGGTATTGATGTTGCGAGCTTCATCATTCACTGGATATTTTGAATACATATACTGAAGAAGGATATAGTTGGAAGTGTACCTAAGTATCCCATTGGCCTCGAACACATCAGGGCAGCTTTTTGTTGGACCTACGCACACAATGTCCTTATTGCTCTTTTTTGCATGATAAACACATGTTCCGCTGCTGACGAGTTAACCCATATGAATGTTCCATACGATAGGATACTGCGACAATGTACAGAATAAGCCCTCCTGGCAGCTTGATGGATACTGTACTGTTCAACTGTTCTTATGATGTCAATTTCTCTGGATAAGCCACGTGCTTCCATAGGTAAATCATATTTAACATTTTAAAATGAATTGGTCCGACCAGGTAAGACATCTTCAGGCTGCTTCTAAGGACATAACAAAATTCATATTTAGTAATTAGGTTTTCTTTTTCATTGAGTACATTTCATAAAAAGAAACAAAAATATAATTAGGAACAGCCATTTGAGAATAATTCACCAATATAGCGACATACCAAAATATAAATGCTACAGAAAAGTGACTAATTTTATTGAATTCACACATGTATTAAGTATATTGCTGTTTTAGGGATTCTTGCCTGATATGTTTGTTAATATACTCCATGTTTCATTATCCACACTCCAGATAACGAATTACTTAATTACACCAAAAATCATCTAACAACTCAGGCTACAATAAGATTGTCCAATCTTTAAAACTTCCAGAAAAATAAATAGACATAGATCAAATAACAGCTTATGATAAATATAAACAATAATCCGCCATTATTCATTATTGCCGGGCGCTTTGTCACGAGTCAGTTCGCTGTTGGCGTTGGTGTTGCTATTGGACGACGATGACATACGATCGAACATACACGAACACCTAAACGGAGGGAATTTAAATAAATGTTTACAAATTAAACTTTCAGAAACATTACAATTGTAACTTTACGTGAGCTTACAAATGGAGAAAAACAACAAGCCGACAAAGGAGATATTATATTTGAAAGTTATGTTAAAGTTTTATTTGTAAGTTTGCATTGGTTTTTTGGCTGCAAACATTTAGAAATGTTGAAAACTTAACTTGCTTAATTGTAAATTATCTAACGTTGCGGTAAACATTTTTAAGTTATGACTGGCTATGGTAGCCAGCCTCGTAGCACAAAGTATGACTTACAATAAGTTTCTTACATCTCACATTGGGCTGTGAGGCTAGCTACCATGTGTGTTCTCGCTGCAATTAGTATACCGTACTGGCGAGCTCTAATTAGAGCAAAACCGGCCTGCGGTTCTAATTGTGGTGAGAATGCATATCTAGCTTTACATCAAAGTTGTTATATGTGGCAGAATGAAATCAGGCCTACCGGCGCTAGACTATCACCGTCTATGTAAATATTGCAGCACTCTGTCGGTGTAAATGGTGAATGCTATGGTTTTAATGTCACACAAAAAACGGTCAGTTCAATAACATCCTATAAACATGTCGAAGTTGACAATGTTGGTATTCGTTTTAAAACTGAATATTTTTTTTATATTCGTATTCGTATATTCCTAAGCTCTGTTCGACTTCGATTTGCATTGTTCTAGATGTATCAGAAACATGCGCAGTAAAAAAATCGAAATACCCACGATTTGGTTTAGTGTGCGTGTTTTGAACAGATCTATGACAGTTGAAAGTCGGAAGGCGAACCTGTCGAACAAAGCTTTAAGTTATATTCTTCGGTTTCTTTTCGAGGGTTTGTTAATTTTTAAAATCTTCATTTTCACGAGAATAAATGAATCATATGAGCCTTTTTATTATTTTAAGAGATACTTACTTGTAACATAGTTTTCGAAAAAATTGATAATTTTGGCAACACCGTATCATAATTCCGTCATCAGTCTGTGGCATCACAGTTATTGTATTATGAATACGAAACACCTACACCACAGTATAATGCTGTGCCTGTGTCTACACTTTACTCTTTATTAAAGTAGGGATTTCGTGCTTTTAAAAAAAGATCGATTATCGGAATCGATCTACATCAAAACGAGGAAGATCGATCCATGATTAAATCGATAGCAATAACATCGATTGTGTGGAAATCGATTTTATTGTAATTATCGAATGAAAAACATCTAACATATAATTGTCATTTCTAATTTACAGCGCCTTCAAGTTCTGTTTGACAGATGTCGCGACATACTACTACTATTCATGTCAGCTAACCAAACTGTTGACGTAGTTTGTTCTTTGCTACTACTTTTAAAATAACATCCAAATCTCAGTCTTGCTTTCTTTCTCGTAAGAGATGCACCAGCCCTAGACCCATCACAATAAACAACCAAGTTATTCAAAGTAATGAGTCCTTTTCTCTTGTTGGCATCTCTGTGGATCGAAATTTCAATTGACACTAACATGTCACATCAATTGCAGAAGCAGCTGCTAAGAAATTAGGTTTCCTCTTCCGGGCTCGCAAATACTTATCACCAGCTTCTCTATACCTTATATACTTCACAAATAAGGCCAAACTTCGAATACTGCTCCCACATATGGGGTGCTGCTGCCGCTTCTACACTCGCTATCCTGGACTCCATTCAGAAGAGAGCTATACGTCTCATTGGTGACCCTATTCTCACCCAAAGGCTGCCATCCCTTGCCCACCGACGTGCCGTTGCTGACCTTTTCTCTTTTATAGATATCTGCACGGGCAGTGCTCAGAGGAGCTTTCTTCCATAGTTGCTCTACCTGCTGCCCCCAACAGATATACCACGGGAACAGAGCGAATGCACCCTTTTACTCTCCAGGTCACCAGACATAGAACATCTTGTTATGCTCACTCTTTTGTCCCGAGGACTTCCAAGTTGTGGAATTCCTTGCCGGCGCATGTTTTGCTTCTCCTCCGAACCTCCAAACCTTCAAGTCCAGAATTAACAAGTTGCCTCTTTCCTCCTTGTCGACACCCACGCTACAATAATATTTAGGCTGTAAGCCCTCGTGGTGTGTTGTTGAAATAAAAAAGTTCGGGACGCAGCAAGTGCGTTATGGTAGTGAATTTTGCTTCAAATTTGGATAACTCTTTCTATAAACTTAGAAAGTTTAATTTTGGTATATAGTAAGGTCCTTCCTAAGGCAAGATATCCACCAAATTTCATTAAATTAACTTTGTAATTTTCGGAGAAAAAAATTGTTTTCCAAAGAAAATTGTAAATTTGAATAACTCAATTTTCTATAAACTTAGAAAGTTGAATTTTAGTACGTAGTAAGGTCTCTCCCAAGGGAAAATATCCATTAAATTTCATTTAAACAGCTTTGTAATTTTCAAAAAAAAAAAATTTTTAGAAAGAAAACTTAAAATTTTCCCGGAAAACCCTGTCCGATTTTCTTGGCTGACGAACTCATCCAAGCCATTAATAAAAGAAAGGCACTTGCCGAGTTTAAATGAAATCGGTTAATTATTTTTTGAGTTATCGGATGGACACACACACACACAAATAAATATATATATATATATATATATATATATATATATATATATATATATATATATATATATATATATATATATATACATTGAAACTGACCACGGATATGGTTTCTAGGGGTCCTAGTTCGCGCTCATTTGAAAAATTTTTTGCAATGTCTCACCATTGATACCTCTATTAATGATTTTTTTAAAAATACAAATTGACTAAAATAAAAAAATCAAGATTTGAAAATTGAAAACCAAATATGTTACTCAGTGAGTGGTGGACGTGCCGCCACCTAGTTGCGGAACCAAGTAGTATGTTGTCACGCCAGCTCCAAATAACACAAAGTCTTAAAAAAAATAGCGACTGGATACAACTAACAATTTAGAAAATTGTCAGCCCTGGCCCATTTCTACCCCTAATATAGGGACAAAGTATGTAAGACTAGATGCATTTTCGCAATAGTTAGAACTGTAGACCGGTTTCGCTCTCATTAGAGCTCTTCAGTACGGCATACTAATTGTAGCAAAAATGCACCAAAAGTAATACGGCTATAGTACAGCCAGTTTTAAAATACTCAGTGAGTGGTGGACGTGCTGAAGAGCTCTAATCAGAGCGACACCGGTCTACGGTTCTAATTATTGCGAGAATGCATCGAGTCTTACACCAAATATGTTGTTTAAGTATTATTCAAAGTAGTGATGGGAAAAACAGTTATTTTCTGTTAACAGTTGAAGCCGTTAACGTTATTTAATAATAACCGCTGAAAATAACGGCTTCAGTTATTTTAAACTGGATAGTCGATCGATAGTATCCTACATTCCCAAAGCTGTGAGCGATAGCGAGTACACTAGTATAAATGCATTGTATTTTTACCCCGTTATTTCACGTAGTGTATAAATCTCAAATTTTGTCGATATGAAAAGGAAACAAAGGGTTAAGAAATTATAATAAGCGTGTCATAAATCTTTTTCCACTCTGAAGTGAAACTTTTAGAAATCAGAAAGGAGTCTTCTATAAGAATTTACTTAGATGTTTTAGGAATTATAAACTAGTCATTTCTCACAAATTTATTTTATCAGGGTCTTTACGTAAAAGTCAATGCAACAGCAAGAATCAATAAATATCATTATTTATCACGCCTTGGGACGTTAGGCGTTAGAACTTTTATTGCTACACAGGGAGTGATTCTAAAAACTCCATAACATAACGCAGCTAATAAAATTTCGGTAAAGAAACAGTATAAAAATTGCGTTTGAGTTTTAAAAAAAATTGGAAGATATATAGTATTAATTGTTTATTTACTTATTTTAATATTCGTTGTTTTAAAATTAGTTTCAAAAATTTCAAAGGGCTGTAACTTGGAGGAGAAGGGGTTTCAAGAAAAACGAAAATGACGTGTTAACTGTTTTCTTAGGTAATGTATATAAATTTAAATAAATAAGTACTTTAATTTCACGTGAAATAACCCTATTTTGCGTTGTCTATAATGAAAGTAATAAGACGTTTTTACAGAAATTCATCTTTTCACCCAACATTTTTGATTATTAAATATTTGGCTTTACATACTAGTGGGAAACTCAACTGTTTCAAAAATAACAGCTTCTCAGTTTAACAGAATAACTCTGTGTAGTAGTGTCCGTATGCCGTATCCCCATCAACAACCGGTTAAAGTTAAAATTAAACCGACCGTTTTATTGTACCGAAGATCGTACGTCCCTAAAGCTGTGAGCGAGAGCGAGCATTCCCAATTTCAAGGCTATTCATCGCGTTAAATGGTTAAATAACATTTGCCGATGAAAACCGATGTTTATTCATCGAACCTAGTTGCAGTAGAACTGAAACAGACACGACTCCGAATTCTAGGTTAGTGTAAAAAGCGTTCCTTTTTAAGCCGTTATTTTTATAAATCGATAACTGGTGGTTACCGTTACGGCTCGGTAACCGCTTAAAAATAGCTGACAGTTAAATAACGACCCATCACTAATTCAAAGACCAAAAGATGGAGCTTTCGAAAATGTTCGATATAAAATATACATCGCAACATTAAAGAATCGATTTCTAAAAGCGCTCTTTTTATGTAAAGTGTCGATTCTCGAAAATATCGATTCAGAATCGGCATCCCTAGTTTAAGGTTAGTGGTAAAGGATAAACTTCTGCAATATATACAATTTTCAGTTCTCAAATATTCGTTTTAAAATGTATTAGGCTTTTCACTAAAATAATATCAAAGTTGACCATGAGTGTGAACAAACTTCGTGCTTTTTGTAACTGTCAAACAGTTCACAGAAGTGAGTGTGAGTATAGGGATGATATTTTCGTAGATGGTTTTGATACTAAAGAGGAAGATCTAGTGCCTAAACACGAACCGGACTTTAAGGACCAATGGAGAGGGATAGTGGAAATTAAAGACAACACAGAATATACACCTGTTACTGTTAAAGTGGAGAAGATCGAAGGACAGTGTTTAGACGAACTAAAACAATACTTTATAGGTGAAGTGAGCCAAGAGAGAACTCAAGGTTTTGAAGATGTTACAAGTGGACAGTTAATTGATGAAAAAAATGATACTGTTTTTATTAAAAGTGAAATGATTATAGAGGAATTTAAAATTGAAACATTGGATCATGGCTGCACAGGTCTCAGTAATCATGAGCTTGTTGATCTGAAGGATATATTAGATGTGAAAGATGATGTAGGTACAAAAGTAAAACACCATGCAAGAATATTGTTTAATTCCAACACATCCGATTACAGAACTTTCCAGAAAGGCAGCTTATCACAACAGGTAAAATTAAAACAAAATGTAGAAAAGCCTTTTAAATGTGATCAGTGTGACTTTAGTACTACTCTTAAGCAATATTTATCAAAACACATAATGGTGAAACATAGAGGAAAAAGACCTTTTAAATGTAGTCAATGTGATTATAGTACTGTTTATAAGAATAGATTATCACAGCATGTAATGGTGAAACATACAGGAAAAAGACCTTTGAAATGTAGTCAATGTGATTATAGTACTGTTTTTAAGAATAATTTATCAAAACATGTAATGGTAAACCATACAGGAGAAAAACCTTTTAAATGTAGTCAGTGTGATTATAGTACTGTTTTTAAGCGTAGTTTATCACAACACGTAATGGTAAACCATACTGGAGAAAAACCTTTTAAATGTAATCAGTGTGATTATAGTAGTGCCATTAAGAATAATTTATCACAACATATAATGGTGAAACATACTGGAGAAAGACCTTTTAAATGTAGTCAATGTGATTATAATACTGTTTTTAAGCATAGTTTATCACAACACGTAATGGTGAAACATACAGGAGAAAAACCTTATAAATGCAGTCAATGTGATTATAGTAGTGCTATTAAGAGTCATTTATCACGGCATGTAATGGTGAAACATACTGGAAGAAGACCTTTTAAATGTAGCCAATGTGATTATAGTACTGTTCACCATAATTTATCAAAACATGTAATGGTGAAACATACTGGAGAAAAACCATATAAATGTATTCAATGTGATTATAGTACTATTGGAAAGTATCAACTAAAACAACATGTAACAGCAAAACACAGTGAGGAAAAACATTATAAATGTGATAAATGTGAGTTTAGTACTGTTTATAAATATAATTTATCACAGCATATAGTGGGGAAACACTCTGGAGAAAAACATTATAAATGTGACCAGTGTGATTATTGTACTGTTGTAAAGTCTCAGTTAATACAACACATAAAGAAGCAAGGGGGAAACCACTCATTAAATTAGCATACACATATTTAAAATACTATTGTAATGAAAGTATTGGAAAGAATTAGATCAGCAATGAAGGTTAATTAAAAGTAATGGCGGGTATTTATGAAGTAATGAAAAAATTCAAATATATTTAAAACAATGAAAATTTTCAAACTAGATTTATGAGTAATGAAAATATTGAAACTTTACTTAAGAGTAATAAAGTAATTAGACAGTGAAAATGGTAATGAATATAAATATATTTGTATGAAATCAAATGATAAAGGTGAAGCTTTTCATTAATAGTGAATAAAATGTTCGGGGCACAGCAAGTGCGTTATGGTAGTGAATTTTCATAAGAATTGTACACTATTAGTAAGATATATTATTAAAACTAATTTCTTAAACTTAAATGGACCCTGGAGAGCGGTTTTAGAGGTCCCAGTTAGCAATTACTTTAATAAGTTTCTATTTTCTGTAGAGCTAGACAATTATAATTTGGTAGAGATATATGCAAGTATTGCAAATCTCTAACATTGTGTTACAAATTTCATTTAATTTACAAAGGGAATGTACTTGCCCAATTATAAAAAAGGTCTGGATGCAGCAAGTGTGTTATGGTAGTGAATTTTCATAGAAATGATCTGGCAACAAATATTTTTTTCTGACTTTCTTTCAACATATAAATATAAATTTTGGTATGTAGTTTCCTTTTAATATCATAAACTTATATACCAAATTTGGTTACCATAGCTTTTATATTTTTTTAGATAATTTTTTTTCCGAAACAAACAGTAGTAACGGCGACCGTCAGGTAACGGCGACCGACAAGTAACGACGACCGACAAGTAACTGCGATTAAAAATACTTGTAGGTGGTCATTTATTGTCTGTCGCCATTACTCGTCTGTCGCAATTATTTGAGGTCGCCGTTATTGGCAGGTCGCCCTTACTTGTTGGTCGGCGTTACCTGTCGTCCGCCATTACTTGTCGGTCACCGTTACTTGCAGGTCGCCGCTACTTGTAGGTCGGCGTTACCTGTCGGTGGGCGTTACTAGTAGGTCGCCGCTACTTGTCGGTCGCCGTTACTTGTAGATGGTCGTTGTTACTTGTCGATTGTCGTTACTTGTAGGTCGCCGTTACTTGTTGTAGGTCCCCGTTACTTGTCGGTCGGCGTTGCTTGTAGGTTGCCGTTACTTGTCGGTCGGCGTTACTTGTCGGTCGTCGTCACTTGTCGGTCGGCGTCGTTACTGGTAGGTCGCCGTTAATTGTATGTTATTTGAGTTTAATCCGATCAAGGGTGGTCTTGCCTCAATTTATTTGGAACACTAAGACCGAGCATTTGGGATCGATTTTCCCCAAAATTTTACGCAATATTCAGTCTTTGCGTATACCTAGTGACAAAACCCGTCACAATCATTGTATTACAAAATTATGAATGAAAATGATTAAAATAAACTCGAGTTTAGGGTTTTTATCCTAAAAGTAAAACCAGGCATATAGTTTTAAAGTTACTTTAATACAAACATAAAATTTATACAGATAAACATTGTAACAGCATAATAAATTTTCAATATCAATTAATCCGTCGGTTTCCTTAATTAAAATTAAACTAGAACTCTCTGTAAACATTGTAACGGCATAATATATTTTAAATAATCAATTAATCCATCGGTTTCGTTAATTAAAAATAAACTAAAACTCTCTACTCAACTCAAATTCTAAGGTTCATTTAAGCTCATTATGGGGCAGGTTTTCCTAACCCAGCTTAAAACTAGATCTTATGCAGAACTGATATCTATGAAAATTAAATTGTTTTCTCCCCCGGTATAATTTTCCATAAGTTTCACAATTAACTCTTAGCTTAATTATAGTTCTCAATTTTATCTAACTTCCCCTTTAAGTTCCCAACTAAACCCTTATGGCTCCAAGCCCTAACTTGTCCTTCCTATTGTAAATCTCGCAGAAATTCCCCCATCTACTAAAATCTCTAAATAAAAAAACAATCTAAATTTCAATTTACTTCCAGTTTACTCTAATTCTATTTTTCAGCCCCTGGCTCGAAAATATCTATACAAATTTTATATGAACACTATTCCAAGGGGCTCGAAGATATCTATACAAATTTTATATAAAAAAATATTTCAGTACTCGAGACAGCCACCATTTAGTAAATAATCACTTTAAACAATATTAAGTCATGGAACATACTCACCGGGAAATTTGGAATAAAAACCAGCCCTGTACCTTCATTTACCACTCGCTCACACAGACCGTTCCACCACATTTGTCCGCGGGTAACCGCCCTTTAAAGAAACCTTAATTCACTCCCCCGTAAATTCCACTCAACTGTGCGGGTACTTCTCAGCCCGAGGCCGCTGAGACCACTGCCTTTTAGACACCTATTTCCTCCCGTCTACACATCAAAATCCCAGTTTGCATTTCTCTATGTTAAAATTAAGTGACCTGGTTTTTCAGAGGACGTAGAACTCGAAACTTGCGAATATAGCATTCCTCTATCAACTATGAACATTTATGTATGGAGAAATTTCATAAAAATAAATACGTAAAACCGGTAAGCTTCCGGATTACACTAGTTAGCTACTTTACTTTTTTTATCGCCGTTACTTGTCGGTCGCCGGTACTTGTCGGTCGTCATTACTTGTAAGTCGCTGTTACTTGTAGGTCGTTGTTACTTGTAGGTCGTCGTTCTGAATTTTAAAATCTTGATTTTACCAGCCTTTGATTAGTGGCAAAAGAAAAACTACGTCAACAGTTTGGTTAGCTAACATGAATAGTTTGTTTTGTACTTAGTAGTAGTATGTGGTGACACACAAAGTTCACTAAACGCTTCTACACAATCCCAGTCAAGAGAACCGTCAAGCATTTAACGACGCAAGAAACCGCTATGTCCGCATTCTTTCTGAGGCAAAAAACTAGTAACCACATCAAAAACAAAGTCCTCTCAAGCTCCAATGGCAGCAAACCCTTCTGGACTCTTGCTAAATCTATTGGGAATAATTTCTGCAAGAGCACGTTCCCACCTCTTGTTTCAGGGGAGGAAATTGTTTCTACCGCCCTGGGCAAGGCTGAACTTTTTGCCTTGTTGTTCGCCGGCAATTCTACTATCAACCCACCTCCAAATGTTCAACCACCAACAGTCCCCACTCGCGCATAAATTGACGGATATCATTTTCAAAACTAAAAACGTACGAAATATGCGCTCTTCTCTTAATACCAAGAAAGCCTCTGGCCTTGACGAGATCCTAGCAATTATTCTCAAAATATGCTCACCAGAACTTGATCCTGCCCTGACTCGTCTGTTTCAGACGTCTTACCATAGAAGCATATTCCCTAGTAACTTAAAAGCTGCTCGAGTACAACCCGTCGTCAAGAAAGGATCCAAAGCGCTTCCTATCAACACAGGCCTATTTCTCTCCTTTCAGTCGTCTCTAAAGTGATGGAAAATATATAAACACTGAATTACTAAAATTTCTTGAAAACACACTCTAATCCACGACAGGCAGTATGGATTCCGTCAGCGCAGATCCAAAGCATTCGACCAGGTCTGGCACGCAGCGCTGCTTAACAAACTTCCGACCTATGGCCTACCACCAAAACTCTGTACCTGGACAGCAAATTTCTCCTCCAACCGGAGCATTTCTGTTGTCGTGGATGGCCATTCCTCTAAACTGTATCCAATTAATGCAGCAGTCCCTCAAGGTTCAGCTTTAGCCCCTACTTTGTTTCTTCTCCACATCAATGACCTCCTCCCTAGCACATCCAACCCAATTCACAGTTACGCGGACGACAGCACCCTCCACCCAAATATACAATATTCTAAGCCTGCCTCTTTAGCCCAATTATATGAAGATCGCAGACTTATAGAGGGTTCTGTCTCTGTGGAGCTCCAAAAAATATTGGACTGGGGAAGTAGAAATCTTGTATAATTCAACTCCAACAATTCTCAGTCTTGCCTTCTATCTCATAAGAGATACACCAGCTCTAGACCCATCACAATGAACAACCAAGTTATTCAAAGTAATGAATCCTCTTCACTTAATTGTTGGCATTTCTGTGGATCGAAATCTCAATTGGCACCAACATGTCACATCAATTGCAGAAGCGGCTGCCAAGAAATTATTTCCTCTTCCGGGCTTGCAAATACTTTTCACCAGCTAATCTCTATACCTTATATATTTCACAAATAAGGCCAAACCTCGAATACTGCTTCCACATCTAGGGTGCCGCTGCCGCTTCTACGTTCGATATCCACTCAAAGGCTACCATCTCTTGCCCACCGACGTGCTGTTGGTGACCTCTCTCTCTTTTATAGATATCTGCACGGGCACTGCTCAGAGGAGCTATCTTCCATAGTTCCTCCACCTGCTGCCCCCAACAGATCTACCAGGGGAACAGAGCGATTGCACCCTTTTACTGTCCAGGTCACCAGACATAGAACATCTTGTTATGCCCGCTCTTTTGTCCCGAGGACTTCCAAGTTGTGGAATTCCTTGCCGGCACATGTTTTTCCTTCTCCTCCGAACCTTCAAGTTGCCTCTTTCCTCCTTGTCGACACCCACGGTGCGATAGTACTTAGGCTGTAAGCCCTCGTGGTGTGTTGTTGAAATATAAAAACCCACCGAATCATAAGCAGAGGACTGCATAGCGTAAAATACATAATTTGTGATATTAGAAAACAAGTTGTAATTTCAATTTTAAGAGTGCTGCAGCCATATTAAGAAAAATATTGATCAATAAATTTATAATTTAATAAAAAATTAATACCATAATAAAATGTTGGTTAAAATATTGTCCAAATAGGGGGATTGATAAATTTAGTATTCGTTAAAAATAATTGTAAGGAATTTAATAAATTTTAGGAATAATGTTTGTGATAATTGTTACTTAAAATTAAGTTTTAGTTCTTGTTTTCAAATGAAAAATAAATGTTTATCTTCTTTATCAGCATATTTGTGTTAGTATACATATAAAAAGGAATCAAAGTTGTTAAAATTCACTCATTAAACATAAAAAAAACTCTGGACGCAGCAAGTGCATATGGTAGTGAATTTTCATAAAAATGTTTTTAATAACAAATATGTGTGTTTTTTTAAGAAAGCAGGCATCAAATTTGGTTACCAGTATAACCTATATAGAAAAAACAATGTGCCATGTTTCATCAAAAGAACTTTATTGTGTGAAAATGTACATAAATTTCCAAAAGTAAACTTAAAATGTTCCCGAAAAAACACGTTTCTTGGTCAACCTTATAGGTTAATAGCAAATTGAGCTGTTCAAATATGAAACATTTGATCAAAATTCGCTACCATAACGCACTTGCTGCGTCCAGAATTCATTTTCTCACAAATATGCATTATATTTCGATGGAAAATGCAATAACATAAGACGTGTTTGATTAAAAAAATCTCGGGACGCAGCAAGTGCGTTATGGTAGCGAATTTTCTTTAAAATATTTTTAATAGCAAATGTCTTTCTTTGATGAAAGCAGGCATCAAACTTGGTTGTCTATATAGTAGAAACAATGTATCATATTTCATTGAAACAAATTTATTGTTTGAAAATATATATAAACATTTTTCAAAAGTCTAGATGCAGCAAATGTGTTATGGAAGTGATTTTCCATAAAAATGTTTTTAATAGCAAATGCGAGCAGGCATCAATCTGATTACCGGTAGAGCCTATGTGGTAGAAACAATGTACTATATTTTATCAAAATTACTTATGGTTTGAAAATATACAAAAAATTTTCGAAAATAAACTTAAATGTTGGTTTTCTATCCAACAAAGATTACATTAATAGCAAATTGAGTTATTGAAATTTGAAGGATTTAATGAAACTTTGGTAAATTTGTAGATTAGCACCCGAACGCTTTTCAACAAATTGTTTTCAGAGACATTACTAGGACCTCACCTGCAGGTTTCTGAACAGTTTTTTGAAAAACGTTCGGGAGCTAAACTGCAAATTTACCGAAAATTTGCTACCAAAACGCACTTACTGCGTCCAGATTTTTTTCTTACAAACGCATCATATTTCGATAAAAAATGCAAAATGCATTAACGAATTTGTTCTACGAAAATTAGTTTAAAAAAATTATACACCCCTACTCACTCCTGGTCCCGTAACTTCCTTGGGGAGTGTGAACAAGAAATTTTTTTTGGGGTTTGTGGATCCAGAGGGGTGGGGGCCTAGGCAGGTTTCTGAAAACAGTTTTTTGAAAAGCGTTCGGGAGCTAAACTGCATATTTATTGAAAATTCGCTACCAAAACGCACTTACTGCGTCCAGATTTTTTTCTTACAAACGCATCATATTTCGACAAAAAATGGAAAAATGCATTCACGAATTTGTTCTACGAAAATTAGCTAAAAAATTATGCACCCCTACTCACTCCTGGTCCCGTAACTTCCTTGGGGAGTGTGAACAACAAATTTTTCTTGGGGTTTGTGGATCCAGGGGGGGCTCTAGGCAGGTTTCTGAAAACAGTGTTTTGAAAAGCGTTCGGGAGCTTAACTGCAAATTTACCGAAAATTCGCAACCAAAACGCACTTACTGCGTCCAGATTTTTTTTAAGATAAACGCATCATATTTCGATAAAAAAATGCAAAAATGCATTAACAAATTTGTTCCACGATAATTAGCTAAAAAAAATTATAGGCCGTTAAACCATAAATTTCCCTAAACCTACAAATAAATATCCAAACAGCTACCAAACTTAACTAAACTGACAGCCAAAGCACCAGAGAGAGGGTCTATTTGAAATGGATTTCCTGTAAATATTTTAGTAAAATGAAGGACAATGACGGTTGAATCTGAAACTTAAGGGTTTGCAGAACACTCTTCTTGCAACATTTTTTTTTCACAAATGGTATTTGTTTTACATTCTTTGCCTAAACATTGCCAATTTTGACGTTTAATATTGCGAGTTTGACGTTTTGAGGAAAACTTCTACATTTATTGCTTTAACTGCCCATAACTTCTTTGTCCTTAAAGCTATGGACTTAAATTTTGGTACAGAGTTCACTCTTTATAATACAAACACGCGTACCAAATTTGGTTGCCCTTACTTTGTTATTTCCGGAGATATGAATTTTTTTATAAAGAAAACACAAAATTTTCCGGGAAAACCTGGTCAGATTTTCCTGGCTAACGAACTTATCCAAGCCACTTGCAAAAGGAAGGTACTCTGCACATTTTATCAAGATCGGTCCATTATTTTTTGAGTTATCGGTCGGATATATATATATATATATATATATATATATATATATATATATATATATATATATATATATATATATATATATATATATATATATATATATATATATATATATATATATAAACACAGATCTCCCCATAAACGAATTAAAAAAAAAAATTCGCTAAAAGGAAATTTGTATCACCAACGCCTTATGGGCCACCCTGTGATTGCAGAAATATTATTTTAAGATGTAGCTCAAGACACCCTATAATTAATATATACAAATTTTCTTCATAACTTATATAATAACGGATATATTGAGCTTTATTAATTTTTTACGAAAATTCGACAAAAATTATATACCATCAAATGATAAACTCTATAGCTAAGGCTACTGCCAAGCATCAGAAAATGGGTCTATTTGAAATGAATTTTCTGCAAATATTTTAGTAAAATGAAGGACAATGACGGATGAAACTAAGACTTTAGGCTTTGTAAAACATCCTTCTTGAGACATTTTCTTTCCATAGCCCGTATTAGATTCAAATTATTTGCCTAAATGTTGCCAATTTTGACATTTTAAATCGCCACTTTGACGTTTGGAGGAAAACCCCAATTTATTGTTCTTTAAATGCCTATAACTTTTGACCTACATAGCTAAATTTTGGTAGGTAACTTACCTATAAGGATATAAACCCGCGTACCAAATTTGGTTCCCTTACTTTGTTCATTCCGGAGATATAATTTTTTTTCGAAGGAAAACACAAAATTTTCCGGGAAAACCTAGGCAGATTTTCCTGGCTAACAAACCTATCCAAGCCATTTGCAAAAGGAATTTTTTCACCAAATTTATTTAAAATCGGCCCATTATTTTTTGAGTTATCGGTGTGATACATATATATATATATATATATATATATATATATATATATATATATATATATATATATATATATATATATATATATATATATATATATATATATATATATATATATATATATATATATATATATATATATATATATATATATATATATATATTGAAGCTGACCCCGGATATGGGTTCTAGTGGTCTTAGTTCGCGCTCATTTGCAAAATTTTGTCAAAATTCAAAAGTCGGGATCTCCCCATTAGTGAATTTTTTCTACGAAAATTCACTAAAAACAATGTGCGATGTTTCATCAAAATAACTTTATTGTTTGAAAACGTACAACAATTTCCGAAAGTAAACTTAAAGTGTTCCCGAAAAAATCCGTTTCTTGGTCAACCTTCTTATATCCATTAATTTATACAATTAACTTTCATTGAATTTTCATAGAAAAAATTCACTAATGGGGAGATCCGGACTTTTGAATTTTGAAATTTTTTTTGTAAATGGGCGCGAACTAGGACCCCTAGAACCCATATCCGGGGTGAGTTACAATTTTTATATTTATATATATATATATATATATATATATATATATATATATATATATATATATATATATATATATATATATATATATATATATATATATATATATATATATATATATATATATATATATATATATATATATATATATATATATATATATATATATATATATATATATATATATATATATATGTATCACACCGATAACTCAAAAAATAATGGGCCGATTTTAATAAAATTTGGCATGTACCTTCCTTTTGTAAATGGCTTGCATATGTTCATCAGTCAGGAAAGTCGGACGAGGTTTTCCGGAAAAATTTTATCTTAAAAAATAAAAAAGCTATGATAACCAAATTTGGTAGGTAGATTTACGATATAAAAAGTAAACTACAGTCCAAAATTTAGATTTCTATGTTACAAGAAAAAAAGTTTTAATTATATATTTTGTGACAGATCATTTCTATGAAAATTCACTACCATAACTCACTTACTGTGTCCAGGCTTTTTATGTTCTTCCCCGCCCAGCACCCCTATTTAGTCCCGGTCTCGTAACTTTCTTGTGGACTATTTGCAAGAAATTATTCTTGTGGTTTGGGCATTCAGAAGGTGTTCTAAACATGTTTCTGAAAATATTTTTATAAACACATTTTTATTTACAAACGGAATGCATCTATGAAATTATAGGTGGCAGGTAAGTATTTTTCGGTTTTAATCAACTTAATCGAACTAGTTTCTGCAAGCAAAATAACAAAAACTCTGGACGCAGCAAGTGCGTTATGGAAGTGAATTTTCATAAAAATGTTTTTAATTACAAATATATCGCTCTAATGCGAGCAGGCATCAATTTGGTTACCGGTATAACCTCTATAGTAGGAACAATGTACCATATTTTATCAAAATAATTATTTGAAAATGTACAAAACTTTTCGGAAAATAAACTTTAAATGTTTCTGAGAAAACTGGTCTCCTAGCCAATGAATTAGGTTAATAGCAAATTAAGTTATTGAAATTTGAAACATTTAATGAAAATTCGCAACCAAAACGCCCTTGCTGCGTTCATACAAAAATTTTCCGAAAATACAGTTAAATGTTGGTTTTCTAACCAACAAAACTTACGTTAATAGCAAATGAATTATTGAAATTTGGAGGATTTAATGAAAATTCGCTACCAAAACACACTTACTGTGTCCAGATTTTTTCTTACAAACATCATATTTCGATAAAATATGCTAAAATGCGTAACGAATTTGTTCTACGAAAATTAGCTAAAAATTATAGACCGTTAAACCATAAACTTCACTAAACCTACAGCGAAAGCATCAACTTAACTAATACGACAGCCAAAACATCAGAGAAAGGGTCTATTTGAAATGAATTTTCTGGGAATATTTTAGTAAAATGAAGGACAATGACGATTGAAACTAAGACTTCAGGCTTTGTAAGACATTATTCTTGAGACATTTTCCTTCCATAGCTCATATTAGTGTCAGGTTCATTGCCTAAATATTACCAATTTTGACGTTTAAAATCGCGGTTTTGTCGTTTTGAGGAAAAGCCAAATGTATTTTTCTTTGAATGCCTGTAACTTTTTTGTCCTTTAACCTACGGAGCTAAATTTTGGTGGGTAACTTGTCTATAATGATATAAACCCGTGTATGAAATTTGGTTGCCCTTACTTTGTTAATTTTGGAGATATAATTTTTTTTCGAAAGAAAACTTAACATTTTCCGGGAAAACCTCGGCGGATTTTCCTGGCTAACGAAATTATTTAAGCCACTTGTGAAAGGAAGGTACTCACCAATTTTGACGCTTAAAGTCGCGATTTTGACGTTTTGAGGAAAACCCAAATTTATTGTTATTTAAATGCCTGTAACTTTTTTGTCCTTTCACCTACAGAGGTAAATTTTTGTACGTATTTTACCCATAATGATGTAAACCCGCGTGTGAAATTTGGTTGCCCTTACTTTGTTAATTCCGGAGAAATAAATTTTTTTCGATTTTTTTCGAAAGAAAACACAAAATTTTCCGGGAAAACCTTGGCGGATTTTCCTGGGTAACGAACTTATCCAAGCCACTTGTGAAAGTAAGGTACTCACCAAGTTTTATCAAAATCGGTCCATTATTTTTTTAGTTATAGGTGTGACACATAAATATATAAATATATATGTTTATATATATATATATATATATATATATATATATATATATATATATATATATATATATATATAAACATATAAAGTCTGAAACCGACCTCGGATTTGGGTTCCAGGGGTCCTAAATAGCGCTCATTTGAAGAAATTTTTTCAAAATTCGAAAGTCGGGATCTCCTCATTAGTGAATTTTTTTTTAAGAAAATTCACTAAAAGGAAAACAGTTTAAGACAACAATAAAGACTTTGAACCCTACAATTGACCCTGAGATTGAGCAGGCTGAGGCATACAGAAGAAAAAAGGTAAGAGGGCACTGACATATGTATATAAGTGGTCATATATATTTGTTTTACGTAATTTGAGTTTATAAGTGAAATATTTTGTTTGATAAGTCAGAAGCCTTGTATTCTCCGATACAAATGTATAAAAAACATACATACCTTTTGTTCTACATCTCACTTCCAACAAAACAACACAATATTTAAAGAGAAAACACAGTCAGTCTGACCATTACACATAAAGAAACGCCACAAAAAGCAAAATTTCATATATTTATTTACACACAAACAAAACATAATTGACCCGTATTTAATAAAATTGTATATTTCACATAACCATAAAAATATATAAACGTATATTTTACATGAAATTAATATAAAACCTATAAAAACTAAGTAAAAAACCTTATAACATAATATATATATATATATATATATATATATATATATATATATATATATATATATATATATATATATATATATATATATATATATATACTTTATTTGTTTGCTGTACGTTTGTGATTTCTTATTGGTTTGCGTGGACTGCAGTTTCGAACCGTCCCGGTTCATCATCAGCACGCTACTGAGTAGCGTGCTGATGATGAACCGGGACGGTTCGAAACTGCAGTCCACGCAAACCAATAAGAAATCACAAACGTACAGCAAACAAATAAAGTGTATATTTAAAAGTGATTACAGTAGTGCAATATTCCTAAAGATATATATATATATATATATATATATATATATATATATATATATATATATATATATATATATATATATATATATATATATATATAAAGTAATGAGTCCTTCTCACTTGTTGGCATTTCTGTGGATCGAAATCCCAATTGGCACCAACATGTCACATCAATTGCAGAAGCGGCTGCTAAGAAATCAGGTTTCCTCTTCCGGGCTCGCAAATACTTTTCACCAGCTAATCTCTATACCTTATATACTTCACAAATAAGGCTAAACCTCGAATACTGCTCCCACATATGGGGTGCCGCTGCCGCTTCTACACTCGCTATCCTGGACTCCATTCAGAAGAGAGCTATACGTCTCATCGGTGACCCTACCCTCACCCAAAGGCTGCCATCCCTTGCCCACCGACGTGCCGTTGGTGACCTCTCTCTCTCTTTTATAGATATCTGCACGGGCATTGCTCAGAGGAGCACATGTTTTTCCTTCTCCTCCAAACCTTCAAGTCCAGAATTAACAAGTTGCCTCTTTCCTCCTTGTTGACACCCATGGTACAATAGTATTTAGGCTGTGAGCCCTCGTGGTGTGTTGTTGAAATATATATATATATATATATATATATATATATATATATATATATATATATATATATATATATATATATATATATATATATATGTAACCTATAACTCAAAAAATACTTCACCAATCGAAACCAAATCTGACAATTCCCTTCATTTTGTTAATAGCTTGGATGAGTCCATTAAGACAGTTTTGACACTCAAATACTTTTAGAAAAAAATGCGAAAAATAACGCAATATCTTTTAAATTACTAGAAGTATGAAACTAAAACTTCGCACGCACGTAGATATCCTATAAGTGGTCCTATCTACCAAATTTGAACTCAATTGGTTCAGTAAATCTCGAGTTACAACTCTAAAAAATACATAAATTATGATATGACCTGAAATTACATCTGAATGGAAGCCTATGTTAGACAGGGTCAGACAGATATATCAGGGATACCCTGCCATTGCAAACAAAATCTCCAAAGTACATTTTAAACGGACAGGCTACAAAAAGATGTCACAATAAACAAGTAATGGGGTTGCCATTTGCTACAATTCTCATCTGAATCTGAAGATATCGGCAAAATGTATAGTAATAAATAAACATTTTAATAAAAGTGATTAAATTTGTTTGAAGGCAATCTCCGCAAACTGGGACGAAATGCGGGATTACTTTTCCTCATTTCCATGGGCGTCTGTCTGCTTCTCTCATCCTGACCCCTCTGATATCTCAGAAAACGTCACCGAAATTATCCAAGCTGTCATGGAATTATTTATTCCACGTACACAGAAAACCTCTTCAGCCACTCAAAAGCCCTGGTTCTCTAAATCCTGTGACAAGGCCAGACTTGAAAAGGTCAAAGCTCACAAAACGCTTCTACACAATCCCAGTCAAGAAAATCGTCAAGCATTCAACGACGCAAGAAACCGCTATGTCCGCATTCTTTCTGAGGCAAAAAACTCGTTTAATAACCACATCAAAAACAAAGTCCTCTCAAGCTCCAACGGTGGCAAACCCTTCTGGACTCTTGCTAAGTCTATTGGGAATAATTTCTGCAAGAGCACGTTCCCACCTCTCGTCTCATACCTCTCTATACCTTATACACTTCACAAATAAGGCCAAACCTCGAATACTGCTCCCACATCTGGGGTGCAGCAGCCGCTTCTACACTCGCTATCCTGGACTCCATTCAAAAGAGAGCTATACGTCTCATCGGTGACCCTACCCTCACCCAAAGGCTTCCATCCCTTGCCCACCGACGTGCCGTTGGTGACCTCTCTCTTTTATAGATATCTGCACGGGCACTGCTCAGAGGAGCTTTCCTCCATAATTCCCCCACCTGCTGCCCCCAGCAGATCTACCAGGGGAACAGAGCGAATGCACCCTTTTACTGTCCAGGTCACCAGGCATAGAACATCTTGTTATGCCCGCTCTTTTTTCCCGAGGACTTCCAAGTTGTGGAATTCCTTGCCGGCACATGTTTTTCCTTCTCCTCCGAATCTCCAAACCTTCAAGTCCAGAATTAACAAGTTGCCTCTTTCCTCCTTGTCAACACCCACGGTACGATAGTATTTAGGCTGTAAGCCCTCGTGGTGTGTTGTTGACATAAAAAAAAAAAATCTAGAACTACGTTTTATTATGTATAGATATTAAGCTTCCCATTCTTCAACGTATTTAAAAACCCATTGCCCTCTCCTAGTTTAATCTGACAACACCAGCTGGCTATTTATTATCTGTTATCGGTGAACTCAATATACATTTAGTTCATTGTTTGTTATTCCGCTAACTGACAGCAGACTGCAGTCATGAAAGAATCGTGTAGGCTCTGCCCATAACCTCGTAATTAACGCCGCTAATCTGCTAGTGATGGGAAAAACCTTTGACTATGTATCTACGAATAGACCAGGCATCACCCAATGTGATGCGTTGTAATGTTTGAAACCAACATTGGCAAAAGGTTTGTTTACACGGTCCTCGACACCATAGGCGTCTCGAGAATTAGAATTGAAATTTTCATAAATACGATTAAAATAATAAAATAAAATTTAAAACATGTTTAACTACCTATACGTTACTTAACTATACTATTAACTACAAAGTCTGGACGCAGCAAGTGCGTTATGGTAGTGAATTTTTATAGAAATGATTTCTCGAATAAAATGTTCGAAAGTGTTAATGTTGCCAATGTTGTGATCTCGTCACAAGCGATTTTTTTCTATGCAAATTCAGTAAAATGTGTTTTCAACAAAAATTTAAGAAAAAACCTTGTAGCTCTACCAGTTTTTCTAGAAATGACTACCTGATTTGTCTGCTGCCATGTTTTATAGTTATACAACTTACCGGATAATTTCTTATTAATTACATCATGTGGCAAGCATTTAGGAAAATATATACATTTTCATTGGTTACAGGATGCGACAAATAAGCCTTTAAACCTTCTTGCATAAATTTATCTAAATTTGCTCCCAAACATTAAACCATGCTTATATTTGCAGCTGCTCCATCAAAACTTACGGAAGTAACGACTATTCTTGCTTGATGGATAAAACTTAAAGCTCGATTAAATAATAGGCTTGCTTTTTCTTCACGAGAAATGCCAGCTAGGAAGAAATAACCCACTGGAACTTTCCAGTGGCCATTTAAAGCAACTCATAACAAAAGCAAATTTCTTTAGCCACTGGAAGCTCGTTTGAATTATTCATATCCACGCCAACATCTACGTTACCACAAAACTTTTTTCCTGTGCACTCAACTTGAAGTCTTATGAACATTTCGCCGATGACTAGGTATTTAACAATATATTTTGCGACCTCTTTCAGCTGCTTCTCGTATTTTTGAATCCAAAACCGCTAATGCTTCTTTGCATAATCCAAGAACAATTTAGAAATAGTTCGAGGATGTGGCAAAGATTTCATAAATTATTCTCGAACGTAATTATAAGGTTTGTTTGAATAAAAATTTAGGGTAATAGCAAACAACCTTACGTTTGGTAAATAGTTCCGTTGTGGACATTTTAAAAGCTGTTTAATCAGATCTACTTGTGTGGGTAAAGAGGCCTAAAATATTACAAGCAATGATATAAATTCAATAACACTCAAAAGTGAGACGTTCAGGGATGTTTCTGTATTTTCCGTAAAAGCAATACGACTTTTAAAATTCTCAATCAGCGATTTTTGGTGACAAACTCTTAAGACGTATTTTCTGTTGGCGCAATATATTTATTTTCCTCTTTTGTTTTTAGTGAATTTTCTTTAAAAAAAATCACTAATGAGATCCCGACTTTTGAATTTTGAAAAAAATTCTTCAAATGAGCGCTAATTAGGCCCCCCAGAACACATATCCGGGGTCAGTTACAATTTTTATGTTATAACACGGCATTTCTGTACTATACAAGAAAAAAGGGTTAAGGGCAAAGCCGCAAGGAGACAACCGTATACACGTGTTTCAAGCTTATTAGCCATCATCAATACGGTATAGCCAGGTGAAGATGGTTTCACCTGGCTATACCATACTGATGATGGCTAATAAGCTTGAAACACGTGTATACGGTTGTCTGCTTGCGGCTTTGCCCTTAACCCTTTTTTCTTGTATAGTACAGAAATGCCGTGTTATAAATCCTGTTATATATATATATATATATATATATATATATATATATATATATATATATATATATATATATATATATATATATATATATATATATATATATATATATATATATATATATATATATATATATATATATATATAAACATATAAAAATTGTAACTGACCCCGGATATGTGTTCTGGGGGGCCTAATTAGCGCTCATTTGAAGAATTTTGATTAAATTTGGTGAATCCCTTCCTTTTACAAATGGCTTGGATAAGTTCGTTAGTCAGGAAAATCGGCCCAGGTTTTCCCGGAAAATTTTGTTTTCTTTCAAAAAAAATTATATCTCCGGAATTAACAAAGAAAGGGCAACCAAATTTGGTTCTCTGGTTTATATCGTTATAGGTAAGCTATCTACCAAAATTTAGCTCTGTAGGTCAAAATAGAAAAAAGTTCTGGGTATTTAAAGAAAATAAATTGGGGTTTACCTCAAAACGTCAAAGTGACAATTTAAAATGTCAAAATTCTCAACATTTAGGCAAAGAACTTGAATCTAATACGGGCTAGGGAAAGAAAATGTCTCAAGAAGAATGTTTTACAAACCCTGAAGACTTAGTTTCAACCGTCATTGTCCTTCATTTACTAAAATATTTCCAGACAATTCAATTCAAATAGACCCTTTCTCTGATGCTTGGCAGTAGCCTTAGCTATAGAGTTTATCGTTTAATGGTATATAATTGTTGTCGAATTTTCGTAAAAAATCAATAAAGCTCAATATATCCGTTATTATACAAGATATGAAGAAAATTTGTATATATTAATTATAGGGTGTCTTGAGCTACATCTTAAAAAATTATTTCTACAATCACAGGATGGCCCATAAGTCGTTGGTGATACAAATATATTTTTTTTTTGTTGAAAACGCCTTATGTTTTTGCATTTTCCATCGAAATATAATGCATGTTTGTAAGTTAAGAAATTGGGTTGCGGTGTTATCGGGGCGGACGAGCCCTGAGGGGAAAAAAAAAGTTAAGAAATTCTGGATGCAGCAAGTGCGTTATGGCAGCGAATTTTGATTAAATGCTTCATATTTGAAAAGCTCAATTTGCTATTAACCTATAAGGTTGACCAAGAAACGGATTTCTTCGGTTACACTTTAAGTTTACTTTCGAAAATGTTTGTACCTTTTCAAACAATAAAGTTATTTTGATGAAAAATGGCACATTGTTTTTATTATATATGTTATACTGGCAATCAAATTTGATCCCTGCTTTCTGAAAAAAAAAACACATATTTGCTATTAAAAACATTTTAATGAAAATTCACTACCATAACGCATTTGCTGCGTCCCGAACTTATTTATTACTCATTTAGCAATAGACCATTTTTTAAAGATGTTTTTGGAGTTCCTGATAAACTGGAAATATCTACAAAATAACGATTTTTTTTTCCTAAAAAATGGACGATATTTGATAAGTTTTCAGTGATCGGAGTATAATTTTTAAAAATGGTTTCTAGTATTTTTCCCTCAATTCTAAGTCCAGGCACATTAACTTGCTTTTGACCTGGAGTAATGTTATCTTTTGGTGTTAATTCAGGAGGGCTGCCAAGTGCCGCATCTGTTGAACATGATAGTTCCAAGGCAGTGAGAGTTGATGATAACGATGATTTATCTCTATTTTCTTCAAAACTATGACTGCAATTTTTATCGGGTAATTTATTAATTTTAATAATAAAGGTTTACAAAATAGGAAGCTAAGAAGAATTCTTCACCTTCTTTCCGCATGAGCAAGAGCTTATTCATGCCAGAAGTAGAAGGCACTGGAGAACTTAAAACTAATGGAGACACTGCGTTTTTAAGACCCTTCTTCCACTTGGGTAAATAATAAAAGTCTTTATTAAAATGCTGTGAACATAAATAAGAATATTTCGGCAGCGTATCCGATTTTCTATTTAAGGCAGCGCACCATTTTATCTCCTTTTTTTAGTAAATGGAAACCTAAAATAGTGCCAAACTGACGTGCCGCCACTGAAAATCGCACACAGCAATGTCCTTAGGCATGCAGAGACATCGTTGCCACATCTCCAGCTAATCTTCTACAAGCAATATACGTTTTCATCATTTTGCAAAAACAAAACTCAAAACCTTTATTGCAAATCAAGGTAACACAAAAATAAACACTCAGTATACTTGCATACTATTCACAGACAAATACAAGCCACAACTGTGGAATAATACAAATCTAGATAATTCACATGCAGCAAGATAAAGATTTTAAATTGAGTTTTCTGGTTATATTTACATAAAGAAAAGAGAAACCAAGGAATATAACGTTAGTAAATCTTTACATTCATAAATAAGCCCTATTGTAAGTGTAATGTCTTAAGTAACAGAAAAGTAATAAATTTATCATTATCATCTTGTCATCATATTCGGCGATTTAAGGATGAATTATTTACATAGCGGCAACACTTGAGCCACCACCCAATCAGAGCAGAGGACCGATGTAAACATAGAGTCCCTTTAATGTTGGTTTCAAACAATTCGGCTGTGTGCCCAGTCTATTCTCTGATATATAGTCAATGGGAAAAACTGTTATCTTGATTTAACAGGTCGCAACTGTTACTGTTATTTAGAAATAACAGTTAAATATAACAGGTTGAAAATAACAGTATGAACTATGAATTATTAAGAATTCCACGTAGACGTAGTAACAGTAGCTGAACCCGTCCGATGGTGTAGTTGGGTAAAGGAGATTCGTTGCTACACGGGTTCAATCCCCGGGCGATGTAACTATCAGTTGATCTGGCCTGAGGTGTGAAGGTGATTAATTTGAATAAAAAGACAAAAATAATTATGAAACAATGTGAATAGAGCAAAAACTTTAGATATCTCTAATTCTCTGTAAGATACTGTAAATTGTTTACTATACTATGCAACTATATAATGTTTAAAATAAAAAATATTTTTGTTTTATGTTTAAAACAATTAATAAATTTTTTATAAAAAAATGCTGAAGGGGTTTTTTGGGTCTTCATAAAAATAATTTGGTAAAAAATTATTGAAAGTTGATGGAGTTTCCGCAAAACTGGAAGCTGGCTGCATTGTATTTATACCCCGTTATTTTACGTAGTGTATAAATCTCAAATTTTGTCGATATCAAACAAAGGGTTAAGAAATTATAATAAGCATGTCGTATATCTGTTGCCACTCTGAAGTGAAACTTTTAGAAATTAGAAAGGAGTCTTTTATAAGTATTTACTTACTTAGATGTTTTAGAAATTATAAACTGGTTAGTTCTCACAAATTTATTTTATTACGGGTCTTTACCTAAATTTCAATGCCACAGCAAGAATTATCTCGTCTTGGGACGTTAAAACTTTTATTGCAAGGCAGCACTATCTTCACAAATAAATACTACTACACTACAAAGGGAGTGATTCTAAGAACTGCAACATACTTCAGCTCATAAAATTTCGGTAAAGAAATTTGCCTTTATTCTGTACATATGGTTTGTTATTACATTATGCTTTTATTCTTTCTTAGAAAGATCTCTATCTCTAGTTACATTTTCGATTTTCGGTTCACTGGTTATCTTTATCGGTACGCTTTTAAAAACTGTGCAAACAACAGCCAACAGTATAAAAAATTGAGTTTGAGTTTAAAAGTTTTTAAAAAAAATTGGAAGATATATAGTATTAACTGTTTATTACTTATTTTAATGAAAACTTTTTTTGCCAAAATTTCAAAGGGCTGTAACTTGGAGGAGATGGGGTTTCAAGAAAAACTTTATAAAAAGACACCCCTTATTTTTCGCCAAAGAATCACCCTATATATATATATATATATATATATATATATATATATATATATATATATATATATATATATATTCATTTAATTTTTTATATCTAAATGTATATATATAATATATTAAAAAATGTCGTATTATTATATTTTTTTATCAATTTGATAACTATTATCAGACAAACGAAAATGAGGTGTTAAGTGTTTCCTTAGGTAATGTATATAAATTTAAATAAATAAGTACTTTAATTTCACGTGAAATAACCCTATTTTGCGTTGTCTATAGTGAAAGTAATAACACGTTTTTACAGAAATTCATCTTTTCACCCAATATTTTTTGTTATTAAATATTTGGCTTTACATACTACTGGGAAACTCAACTGTTTCAAAAATAACAGCTTCTCAGTTTAACAGAATAACTCTGTGTAGTAGTGTCCGTATGCCGTATCCCCATCAACAACCGGTTAAAGTTAAAATTAAACCGTTTTATTGTACCGAAGATCGTACGTCCCTAAAGCTGTTAGCGAGAGCGAGCACACTAGTATAAATAACGTGTTAAGTATAATACATATTTAGCATTCCCAGTCTCAAGGCTATTCATCCCATTAAATGGTTAAATAACAGTTGCCGATGAAAACCGATGTTTATTCATCGAACCTAGTTGCAGTAGAACTGAAACAGATACGGATAAGACACCGAATTCTAGTTTAGTGTAAAAAGTGTTATTTTGTAAGCTGTTATTTTTATAAATCCATAACTGGTGGTTACTGTTGCGGCTCGGCAACCGTTTAAAAATAACCGACTGTTAAATAACGACCCATCACTAATAACAGGTGCTTACCATTGTGGCTCGGCAATGGTTAAAAAATAGCAGATTGCTAACCCATCACTAATATACACCTGGTTGTATCTTCCCTCTGACTACAAATAAGGTGCAACATTTGTCAAGCCCAAACTATTATTATTAATGACAATGAAAAACCTAAAACATTAATTTTAAATACTTCTGTGTTTGGAGATGACATGTTTTGATACATGGCTCTTTCTTACACTAGTGTAATCACAGAACTCACATTTAAAAGGTCTCTCTTCAATACTTCTGTGCTTGGAGATGATGTGTCTCAACAGATCTGCTTTGTATACACTAGCGTATTCACACAACTCACATTTAAAAGGTCTCTCTGCAAGACTTCTGTGTTTGCAGATGATGTGTGCAGCCAGAGCCCCTTTCCATACACTAGTGTAATCACACAACGCACAGTTAAAAAGTCTCTTTTCAATACTTATGTGTTTGTAGATGATGTGTTTTGATAAATATCTTTTTTGTACACTAGCGTAATCACACAACCCACATTTAAAAGGTCTTTCTTCAATACTTCTGTGCTTGGAGATTATGTGTTTTGACAGAGACCTTTTCTGTACACTAGTGTAATCACACAACTCACATTTGAAAGGTCTCTCTTCAATACTTCGATGTTTGGAGATGATGTGCCTTGGCAGATTTCTTTTATGTACACTAGTGTAATTACACAAATCACATTTATAAGGTCTCTCTTCAATACTTCTGTGTTTGGAAATAACGTGTTTTGACAGATCCCCTTTCACTACACTAGCATAATCACAGAAGTCACATTTAAATGGCTTTTCTTCAATACTTCTGTGTTTGGAGATAATGTGTTTCAACAGATTTCCTTTATGTACACTAGTGTAATCACACACTTCACATTGATAAGGTCTCTCTTCAATACTTCTGTGTTTAGAGATGATGTGTCTTGACAGTTGCCCTTTCTGTACACTAGTGTAATCACACAACTCACATTTAAATGGTCTGTCTTCAATACTTTTATGTTGGGAGATGATGTGTGTTGACAGATATGTTTTATGTACACTAGCGTAATCACACAGCTCACATTTAAATGGTCTTTCTTCAATACTTCTGTGTTTGCAGATGATGTGTTTTGACATACACTTTTTCTGTACAGTAGTGTAATCACACAACTCACATTTAAAAGGTCTTTCTTCAATACTTCTGTGTTTGGAGATGATGTGTCTTGACAGATCTATTTTATGTACACTAGTGTAATCACAGAACTCACATTTAAAAGGTCTCTCTTCAATACTTCTATGTTTGCAAAGTATGTGTTTTGATAAATTAGATTTGTTTACAGCAGTGTGATCGCACAGTTCACATTTAAAAGGTCTCTCTTCTATACTTCTGTGTTTAGAGATGATGTGTTTTGACATATGCTCTTTCCGTACACTAGTGTAATCACACAGCTCACATTGAAAAAGTCCGTCTTTATTGCTTCTGTGTTTGGAGATGAAGTGTATTGACAGCTCTGTTTTATGTACAGTAGTGTAATCACAGAACTCACATTTAAATGGTATGTCTTCAATACTTCTGTGTTTGGAGACAATGTGTTTTGACAGATACCTTTTCTGTACACTAGTGTAATCACACAGCTCACATTTAAAAGGTCGCTCTTCAATACTTCTGTGTTTGGAAATTATGTGTTTTGATAAATCACCTTTCTTAACAGTAGCGTAATCACACAACTCACATTTAAAAGGTCTCTCTTCAATACTCCTGTGTTTCCAAATTATGTGTTTTGATAGATCACCTTTGTTTACAGTAGCGTGATCACACAGCGCGCATTTAAAAGGTCTCTCTTCAATACTTCTGTGTTTAGAGATGATATGTTGTGACAGATTCTCTTTCCGTACACTAGTGTAATCACACAACTCGCATCTAAAAGGCCTGTCCTCAATACTTTTGTGTTTGGAGATTGTACGTTTTGACAGATTCGTTTTGTGTATACTAAGGTAATCACATACCTCAGATTTAAGAAGTCTCTCTTGACTACTACTGTGTTTGGTAACAGCCTGTCTAGAGAAATCTGGCTCCTGTAAATTACACGCCTCATTTAAATCATACTTACTGTCCAACTGTTCGCAACCCTCAGTATTCAAACTCGTTTTGCAATCATTATTTCCAGAACTGTCACTATCACTACAGTATTCCTTTTTAAAATTCACGAGTGCAGCCAAATCATGTTCTCTTATTTCTATTTTGTAATCTTCCTCTGTTTTCACTTCTACCTTGGATTCTAACTTCAATTTCAAATCGCTATTGGCATTCATGTTTAAACTTCTTTACACAGGGACACTGACCCCTGACAGAATTTCTGAATTTAATTCCAGGGAATTTTCTTAAATAAAATTCTCCAGTGTGTATTAATTTTAATTACCTCTAAAGCCTGCACACTGTTAAACGTGCGGGTACATGTTTGCACAGATCGTCTTTATTTATAGCTTTTGCTTTTAGCAGTTTTAACTTTTAATATAGTCAAGAAGATAATGAAAATGGATGACTTGGATCTTGGAACTTTGGAACATTTCAGATTTCAGATCGTAGTGAATTTGCATAATATGTGAGGAGCGTCTCGCCACAGTAATGACCAGTTGCATTGATCATGCGCACTTCGCAGAATATTTTAAGTATCCAAATAAAAGGCCTCCCTGACAAGAATCTTTTCCGTCCAGTATCAGGGAAATGATACTCGAAAAGAACCGCGTGCGTAGACTAGCTCAACGCACCGGAAACCCCACCGACAAACGAGACGCTAACAGACTCATCAAACAAGTACGATCCGCCCTGCAAGAACTCCGCAACAATCGTTGGGAGGAGCGCCTGCAAACCCTGTCTACCCAAGACAATTCCATCTGCCAGATGGCAAATGGCAAAAGCCCTTCGCTCCCAAAAACTTCCGATATCCCCGCTTCACGGCCGTAACGGTGTCGTATACACGGATGCGGAGAAAGCTACTGCATTCGCAGATCATCTGGAGTTGCAATTCAGCCCGAATTATAACAACGTTGATCTGTCGCACGTAGCAAGAACGCACCGCTACGTCAGGAGTGCGCTTCGCGCCATCCCAGACACAACTATCGCGCCCACAACTTTCGAAGAAGTTTCCCAAATAATCAAATCTTTAAAAAATAGGAAAGCTCCGGGATACGATGGAATCTCCAACGTAGCCCTGAAAAACCTCCCCCGCAAAGCCGTAATATTCCTAGTTACGATTTGGAATGCCATGCTGCGATTTCAACATTTTCCTTCCATGTGAAAACTTGCCGACATTATCAACATCCCGAAACCGAGCAAAGATCCGCTGTTTCCTCAGAACTACAGGCCCATTAGCCTGCTACCAGTCATCGGCAAAATCGCCGAAAAACTGATTCAGAAAAGGCTAGCTTCATTCACCCCAGAAAATCATATCCTCCCGGATGAGCAATTCGGATTCAGACACCAGCACTCCACCACAGACCAAGTCCTTCGTGTGGTGGAAAACATCACCGAAGGATTTAATAAAAACAAGTCAACTGGTGCAATATTTCTTGACATTGCTCAAGCCTTCAATAGGGTCTGGCATGCGGGCCTCCTAAACAAACTTCTATCATTTAATTATCTTCTCCCTCTGATTCTGCTAATCAGGTCATACCTGCAACAGAGGAAGTACCAGATCAAATATCTGGGGGCCAGATCTAGAACGTACCCAGCCACGGCTGGTCTCCCGCAGGGTTCTGCTATCTCCCCTCTGCTGTACAATATATTTGTCGCAGACATTCCGACAGCCCCCCTAAACGTGACATACGCACTGTACGCAGACGACACTACCATCCTCAGCAGCTCCACTCAGCCGAGGATAATAACCGAACGACTTCAGACTGCCGTAGTCGAGCTGCAATCATGGTATAGGAAATCCCTTCTAGCCATAAACCCCGATAAATGTTCAGCTGTCCTATTTTCCAAGAGGAGACACACACCTCACGAACACGTTTCATTAGACAACCGTCTAATTCCCTGGCAAGATTCCGCCAAATACCTCGACAAACACTTAACATGGCGCCCCCATATCGATCAAGCCCGAAAAAAGCCTCGATGTTCATCTCGAAGATTTTCCCACTTCTAAATAGAAATTCCAAATTGTCCATGAACAATAAGTTGATCATGTACAAAGTCATTATCCGGCCAGCCTTGACCTATGCATCCCCTGCATGGGCCACCGCGGCCGCAACACACATCAAGACCCTTCAAATCATCCAGAACAAAATTCTGAGAATGGTTACCGGAGCCGCCATGGTTTGTCCGAAACAGTCAGATTAACTCTGATCTGGAAATGGCTTCGATACTTGAGTTTATAACTCGACTATACACAACTCGGTTCGTAAAAGCCGCTTCTCACCCAAATGCTCTTCTCCGTAGTGCCACCGACTACGACGAGCAACTTCCACATAAGCATAAGCGTCCAAAGCTTATACTTTACCCGATAACGCCCCCGCGGCAAAACATTCAAACCCAAAATATCATTGTGTGAAATCTTTTCGACGGAGGTATGGACTAAAGTCCGGTACTCCCAGCGAGGGGTTTTTAGTGAGTACAGTCTCACAGTATCTCGATATCCCACGGCACTAACGGGGCCGTGAATGGGGTCTGCATGAGCATTTCCCCCTCCCGTATCAAAAAAAAAAAACTGGCGAGAATTCATATCCACATCAGCCACAGCATAGGAGTTACAAATAGTCAATCAGGAAAAGATATATAATTTGTAGTCGGGGAGTCTCCGATACTACCCGAATAGGTCCGTATTTTATTTAAAAAAAGTCAGTTGTCAGTTACGGTTACGTAGTTTCTGTTCTATAAATGTAGTAGTTAGTAGTAGTAGTAGTAGTAGTAGTAGTAGTAGTAGTAGTAGTAGTAGTAGTAGTAGTAGTAGTAGTAGTAGTAGTAGTAGTAGTAGTAGTAGTAGTAGTAGTAGGTCCAGTGTTACCATAGAGAAGGCCTTACGATAGAAGTTAGACAGTGACAGTTGTGTAATAATCGTCGAGGCCGGCTGAATGTAAGAAGCTGTAAACTTAACGTTTAGGTTAATAAATAGTAATACAAAGTATAATAGTGTTTAGATTATGTTCACCAACAACAACATAACAGTTTCCGAACATTAAAGACAGGTTACATTTCTACAGTTTCATCCGAATATAGAAAAAAGAAACTATAGTTCATGGGCGTGCGGTGACATTTTAAATAAGGGAAGCAATTCTCAGCAACTTACCTATTTGTAGTGTAACTCAATTCTTCTGTCGTTTTTGGCAAATTCGTTAATAATGTCATAAAACTGTGGATTCTGACAAAATTGAAATTTGGGAACGTCTTTCCTGTCCTGTTGAATTCCTAACAAAACTCTTGATACGTTTCAACGTAGAACAATTTCGTTCTACAGACGCACTAGTAGCAGGAATTGTTAATACCAATTCACATAATTTGAACACTTCAGAATATGCATTTTCCAATTTTGATTCTTTTAAGAAAGTTAAAGGTTCACTTGCGTTAGTTTTTGTGTCAATAACATCGGTTTCATAAATGACTGTAAGTTCTGATCGTAATAAGGCTTTGTCAAAATAATGTCCATAGTGGTGGAATAATGATTTGAATGAATCTTCTGGGAAAGGTATCCCTACAAATCCTCCAAAATTACACAATTCAAGAAATGTCAGATCACTGAGATGATCAAACCTGCAGTTAATTTGCTGCTGAATTTGATCTATAATTTTGTAGAAAAGGCTGCGATAAGAAGTTTGAAGGTCTCCCACATTATCAGTGCGCAGACACTTTCTTCGTGGCTCACTTTTCCTAATTCCATTGTTTTTTCCAGAACTTATCAAATTCATTCCTTTTTTGAATTATAATGGATTTAAATTCACTAATTTTCTTCAGGCAAAAACCAATGTCATTTGGTTGCAATATGTTAAATACATTATCTGAAAACGGAAATATTTCCGAAAATATATTAAGTAAAAAATTCAAATTAAAGTCTCTTTTCAAACCATCCAAAAATCCTTTAGAACTATTTATTGTTTCTGCATTCCAATTTTTGCTATTTTCTATTATGTATTCAAAAAGTTCAAATAACGATTCACGGTGTTCAAATATAGTTCACACAAGTCTGCCGTTGTAGTTCCATCGGGTTGCAGCTACTTTGGGTAAACGTTTTTTAACAATTGAGTCTAAGGCTTGTGTGCGCTTCATAGATTTGGAAAAAGCAGCCATTCCACTTAGGGTAGCAAAAAACACCTTACATTCTTTAATATGATTTATGGGATAAAATTAAATTTAATTTATGAGCACAACAGTGTACAAATAGAGCACTGGAAAACGTTTCCCGCACTTTAGCTTGAAGACCTCCTAAATGTCCGGCTATAACAGCAGCCCCATTATAGCTTTGGGCAATTAATTTATAATCATTCTCCTTAATATCTTTCATAATATTAAGCACAATTTTATATAGAGCGTTTGCGGTACGATCTTCTGTCACATTTTTAAAGCCTAAAAATCTTTCTTGCTCCCATCCATTTTTACATAGCGTATTACTACAGATAGTTGACTTAAATTAGTTACGTCGGTTGTTTCATCTAGAACAATAGCAATTTTTTTTTTTAATGTTTACAACACACCACGAGGGCTTACAGCCTAAATACTATCGTACCGTGGGTGTTGACAAGGAGGAAAGAGGTAGCTTGTTAATTCTGGACTTGAAGGTTTGGAGGTTCGGAGGAGAAGGAAAAACATGTGCCGGCAAGGAATTCCACAACTTGGAAGTCCTCGGGACAAAAGAGCGGGCATAACAAGATGTTCTATGTCTGGTGACCTGGACATTAAAAGGGTGCATTCGCTCTGTTCCCCTGGTAGATCTGCTGGGGGCAGCAGGTGGGGGAATTATGGAGGAAAGCTCCTCTGGGCAGTGCCCGTGCAGATATCTATAAAAGAGAGAGAGGTCACCAACGGCACGTCGGTGGGCAAGGGATGGAAGCCTTTGGGTGAGGGTAGAGTCACCGATGAGACGTATAGCTCTCTTTTGAATGGAGTCCAGGATAGCGAGTGTAGAAGCGGCAGCTGCACCCCAGATGTGGGAGCAGTATTCGAGGTTTGGCCTTATTTGTGAAGTGTATAAGGTATAGAGATTAGTTGGTGGAAAGTATTTGCGAGCCCGGAAGAGGAAACCCAATTTCTTAGCAGCCGCTTCTGCAATTGATGTAACATGTTGGTGCCAATTAAGATTTCGATCCACAGAAATGCCAACAAGAGAGAAAGACTCATTACTTTGAATAACTTGGTTGTTCATTGTGATGGGTCTAGGGCTGCTGTATCTCTTGTGAGAAAGAAAGCAAGACTTAGTTTTGGTGGGGTTGAATTGTACAAGATTTCTACTTCCCCAGTCTAATATTTTTTGGAGGTCTACGGAGACAGAACCCTCCATGAGTCTGCGATCCTCATCTAATTGAGCTAAAGAGACAGGCTTAGAATATTGTATGTTTGAGTGGAGGGTGCTGTCGTCCGCGTAACTGTGAACTGGGTTGGATGTGCTAGAGAGGAGGTCATTGATGTGGAGAAGAAACAAAGTAGGGGCTAAAGCTGAACCTTGAGGAACTCCTGCATTAATTGGATACAGTTTAGAGGAATGGCCATCCACAACAACAGATATGCTCCTGTTGGAGAGGAAATTTGCTGTCCAGGTACAAAGTTTTGGTGGTAGGCCATAGGCCGGAAGTTTATTAAGCAGCGCTGCGTGCCAGACCTGGTCGAATGCTTTGGATATGTCTAGAGCAACAATCTGGGATTCACCGTGTTGTTCCATAGACTTGTTCCAAGAATGGGTGACAAAGGAAAGGAGGTCGGCAGTTGATCTGCGCTGACGGAATCCATACTGCCTGTCGTGGATTAGACTGTGTTTTTCAAGGAATTTTAGTAGTTCGGTGTTTATATACTTTTCCATCACTTTAGAGATGACTGAAAGGAGAGAAATAGGCCTGTAGTTGCTAGGAAGCGCTTTGGATCCTTTCTTGGGGATGGGTTGTACTCTAGCAGTTTTCCAGTTACTAGGGAATATGCCTTTATTGTAAGATATCTGAAACAGACGAGTCAGGACAGGAGCAAGTTCTGGTGCGCATTTTTTGAGAACAATTGCTGGGATCTCGTCAAGGCCAGAGGCTTTCCTGGTATTAAGAGAAGAGAGCATCTTTCGTACCTTTTTAGTTTTGAAAATGATATCAGTCATTTTATGCGCGACATTGGGGACTGTTGGTGGTTGAACATTTGGAGGTGGGTTGAGAGTAGAATTTCCGGCGAACAACGAAGCAAAAAGTTCAGCCTTGCCCAGGGCGGTAGAAACAATTTCATCACCTGAGACAAGAGGTGGGAACGTGCTCTTGCAGAAATTATTCCCAATAGACTTAGCAAGAGTCCAGAAGGGTTTGCCGCCGTTGGAGCTTGAGAGGACTTTGTTTTTGATGTGGTTATTAAACGAGTTTTTTGCCTCAGAAAGAATGCGGACATAGCGGTTTCTTGCGTCGTTGAATGCTTGACGATTTTCTTGACTGGGATTGTGTAGAAGCGTTTTGTGAGCTTTGACCTTTTCAAGTCTGGCCTTGTCACAGGATTTAGAGAACCAGGGCTTTTGAGTGGCTGAATAGGTTTTCTGTGTACGTGGAATAAATAATTCCATGCCAGCTTGGATAATTTCGGTGACGTTTTGTGAGATATCAGAGGGGTCAGGATGAGAGAAGCAGACAGACGCCCATGGAAATGAGGAAAAGTAATCCCGCATTTCGTCCCAGTTTGCGGAGTTGTAGTGCCAAACGATACGTGGGTGTGATGACTGTGTGACCTCGGGTTGCATTGCACAGGAAGCAGTGACCATGCCGTGGTCTGAGCGACCAAGGGGGGCGGTGACTGATATCTTATAGCATTCAGGATTTGTAGTAAGAAGGAGATCCAAGGGATTTGAGCTGTGTGTTGGGATACGAGGAAAGTAAGTAGGTTGCTGAACCATATTGGCCAAAGAATTGCTGACTGCAAAGGCCTCCGCTGCTCTCCCTTGTGGATCGGTTTTTGAAGATCCTAGCCATTCCTTATTATGTACATTGAAGTCGCCAAGAATAGTGACCTCGGAGGAAGGATATTCAGAAATCAGATAGTCGGTTTTTTCAGAAAGGTAGTCAAAGAGCTGGACAAAGTTGTTGTCAGAAGGTGACCGGTAAATGCAACAGATGAATTTAGTTGCAGCCCTGAGAGAGAGTTTTATCCATAGTATGTCTTTTCTGCCAGCTTCTAAATTGGGGAGTCTGGTGCAGGGTAGATTGCTACGAACGTACGCGCACACGCCTCCATGCAATCTAAAGGAAGTAAGGAGCTCATACCCCGGGAAATTAAGATGATTAGTGGCTGTTTTGGCACTGATTTGAGTATTGGTGAGGAAGAGGAGTTGGGGCCTGTTAGCCTGGAGGAAATGGTGGACGGAGTTCAGGTTAGAATTTAGGCCACATATATTCGAAAAGGATATGTTAAATCTTGATGTTGGCGCCCCCTGTACACCCCTCTCCCGGAGATCCGAATGGAGGGGTATTTTGCCTCCGGAATATTTTATACAAGGAGGAGCCATCATCATTTTTGCTTATAAGGGAAACCGACTCATACACCAGAACCGGAAACGTCCGTTGGGACTTCACCGGCCCCTTGATGTATGGGGTGGTACCTCCTCGGGCGTGAAAAAATCCTTTACTATTACATAAAGGAAAATTCCACTACCACCTGCTAAGGATTGGATTGGATCAATGTCTACCCCTTTAAAAATAAGATTAATAAAGGGACTATCAATTGTCCAGTAGTTATGATTTTCGACATAGTAGGAGGATACAAAACATTTTCATCATTTTGCATCCATGCCTATTGTCGGTGAATGTGAAACGAGTAATTAATTTCAGATTTAATTCTGTTCAAAATAATAGTGGCAGCAGCCGCAATTAAGTCATTCTGAATGCGATTTGATGTCCCGCGAAAAACATTAGACTGTTCCAAGTGATTTTTTAAACAAATGTCGTATTTGGCTATTAAAGAAACTAGGTCTTGAAAGTTTCCTCTATTTGCAGATGTAGTTGTTTCGTCATGACCCCGGAAGCCCAATTCATGCTGACCAAGCAAACACACAACATCAATAAGTCATTTTAATATGTTTCTGTTTTTATCAACCAGTTCATTGTGTTGGCGATGACTAATTTCTATCTGCTTGTCAACGGCGTGTTCAATTCGCGTTTGTTTCAAAGACACTTAATTTTAAAATGGTCTGTAAATGCGCTTTTGACATAACATGTCTTTTTACTACTTTATGTAGATTATTCAAGTCGGAAAACCCACTTTTATTCCACACCCCCTTTTCAGTCACAAATAGACTACCAGGCCAACAAAACTTTATTCCTGTTAACCATTCATATTGTTTATAAGTTTTTTTCGCGTTGAAATGTCGAATACATGTTTTAATTCTTGTATTTGTGTTTTTTAGAGTATGTTTCGGCCTACCTTTATTAATAATAGCAAGTTTTTCAGCAAACGATAAAGCTGAAAATCCTTTGGTTATCAAAAAACACACGACACAATAACAGTTATTATTACCACTTGTTCGTAAAGTTTGTAAATTCCCACCCCCACCGACGCCGCTGTTAAAAGCTGATGTAGTTGCAGCCATATTAATAATCATAAAATGCCAATGTATTTAACTTAGTCAACTGCTTATTTCTACGAAATAATCAGCGACATTCACGTTGTACGTGCATCGGGTCTTCCAACACGTTCTACATGTTGAAATACACTTACATTGCGTCGAGCATCGAGCAAGGGTTTCTCATTATGTGGCCTGGTGACTACGTGTATTTAACTGAAGCCATTGCATCCACTCATAGTATCAGGTTTATGCTGTTGGTTGGCGGTCGGTTTACTGGGACGACGTCCTTGCTAAGAGCGCATATACAAGTACAGTATGATGCATAATAAATAATTATGTGTGAGCTTGCGAATTAAAAATTGTAATAGATAAATTAGTTTTAGAATTTGAAATTTAATATTTAAAATACAAAATGGATTTTAAATAATGCGGTTTAATATAAATTATTTTTAAGTAGGTATGTGGTCGTTATTTTAAGGGAATCAATGCTTCCTTTGCTTCCATGGAACTCACGCCACTACTATAGTTCCTATATTTATTTCAGAATGAATTTTCCATTCATTTGCAATACTATTCAACTTTATTAAAAATTTCCTTTATCCTCCCGTTTTTCAGTTTCGGTAAAATTATGCCAAACTGAATTTTTGGAAGAATATTCATCTTCAGCCAATAAATCGATAAACGGATAAATCATAAATAGTCTGTAGTAAAGGTGCGGATGCAGGTGATATTCGGGTTTTAGAAGGTTTTTATCGAAATTTGTAACCATAATTATCTGTGTCCAGACTACTTTTCCGCTATCTTATTGAATCTGGACCTTAAAAAGGAGTATTCCCAATTAACAATTTTCCATTTTTAAACCCTGTTCATAAAAAATACTCTCACATAATATATTATAGAATTTGTCATAACCTTACCCTATATGGCTACTACATAATAATAATGTATTTTCCATAACTGTGCCTCATTTATTCAGAGTATCCTAATAGAATAGAATAGAATAGAACTTTATTAGCTCATTTAGCTACATATAACTTAACAAAAATATAAAAATATAAATATATAACACTAGTACAAGAGCACCATCCAATATTATTAGCTTATAATTACTTGTAGTAGCAACCTATTCTTAATGCTAGTTACTGTCTATCAACCTAATACCTCTTAGTAAATCACTAGAAGATATTGTCACCACACGTATAGATACTCTTCCACACCTAGACACAAACATCACTGACTGCAGTTCTCACTCTAATGTATTTGATAATCAGTCTCTTTAATAATAACTTTAACTTTCCTTTTGAATATATTAATGTTAGTTGTATTTCGGATATCTTGGGGCAGGTCATTGTACCGGGTGGCCAATTAAGCGAGGTAAGCGGCTATATCTCGGAAACCGTTTACCATAGAGCTTTGTGGAAAAAATATCTTTAGTAAATGTGGCCAAGAGAAATCGTTGGAAATTATTTTCAAGTTCGTCAGATGCCCGCTAGCGGGCGTAACACCAAGAGGAAATGGAAAAAATAGGATATGTCAGTAATATGTCCAAATAGACTGTATTGAAAATACCTGCAAATAAATTTCGTGTGTATCAACAACAATTTATGTTTTAACTATTTTTCTCTAACTCTTCAGATAAAGTGGTGGGGGTAGGACAGACATTAATTAGGAAAAAATGCAATATCTCGGGATAGCCTCATTGGAAAATATTGAACTTAGTGTCATTTAAAAGAGTATTTCTTGCTATATCAAATACATTGCAAGCTATGTCTTTGTTATTGTTACTGTAATCACTAGATGACGCTTTTTAAAAATTTAACACATTTTATGATTTTTCTCAAGAAACCTAAATACAATGATATAAATATTACTACATAGATAGAAAGAGGACTAAAGGCCAAAGCAAGTGGTGAAAATCCCAAGTCTCTATCTTTTGTTTAGCCGGAGATATTAATGAAAAACTGAGAAAACTGGAATTTAAACAAAATACTTTCAGCATTGACTAATTTAAAGATTGAAAACAGAAATTTTTTAATTTGCAAATATGGTTTTATAGTTTTTTGTTAGAAATAAGACTTATTTACGCATTCCTAACGCAATTATAACTTATTCGTTCGGTCCAATAATTATAGGTACTCTAAAACTGAAATAGGTAGGCTTTGGAAAAAAGACAAAACTTTAAAGAAACGTCAAATTAGTTACTCTGAGTTCTTTCGTGTATAATTTAAATATAAAAATGTTGTTTACAAATGATGAAGCCGTTGATATGATTGGTGTTTACTTTGAGTGCTTTCAAAATGCGGCAGTTGCTGAAAGAGTGTATGCAATGCGGTATCCGAATCGCTACCATTACAACAGAATAGTTTTTCCTCGCTTGGTGCAAAACTTACGTGAAACTGGAAGCTTAAGCGGACCGGTGCTGCGGAGAATACGTTTTGCCAGAACTGAAGAAAATATTATCAATGTTTTGGCATATATAGAATGTAATCCTCATGTTAGCACAAGAACATTGCATCTTGACTTGGGAATATCACGGACCACCATCCAAACTATTTAAAAAGAGTATAGGTAAGCTTATTATATCGTGAAATTCAAAATAGTTATTGTTATTTATCTCGCAGGGATCATAATGGCGGTTGTGAAAATGATCAGACGACAGTCGTAAAAATTATGATATGGTAACACGACATGTTACCATAATGATCGTTTATGATTCTAGTAAGATACAAAAGTTTATCTGCTGGCATTCATTAAAACTTAGACCCTTAAAAGATTTGGATTTTATTTGCAATACGATGAAACTGACATTTGTTTACTTAATTTCATTGGTGTGAATGTAGCGTTTGTTTGTTTTTATTATTGAATTAGTTAGCCAAAGATTCGTGTTTGGTTTCTTGTTGTAGTAGCAATAGTGCTATAGTGAATCTCATTATCGCACTATGGGCTGTTCACCCAAGCTAAACAGTTACATCATCAACCACCAAAATCTTCGCATATAAATAACAAGTGCGTTTTCTCAAATTTAGTTGATTTTTGGTATATGAGTACTATTTTACTCAAAGTCTATTGACAACATTCAAATTACCGCAACTGTTCAACTTTCAACGTAGTAACAGTTAAGCTTTATGAATTGTTGATGACGTAACTGTCTAGCTTAAGTGAACGCCCCTTGTGGTATAATGAACAGCTTTATGTTACTTAAATCCGATAACATAATGCGTCTATTATGTCAGCAGATAAACATATTTTTATTACAATGTCCTCTTGAATATATAATGAAAGCCTGGACGCAGCAAGTGCGTTATGGTAGTGAATTTTCATAAAAATGTTTTTATTGCAAATATGTGTGTTTTCTTTTTAAGAAAGCAGGCATCAATTTTGGTTACCAGTATAACCTATATAGTAAAAGCAATGTGCCATGTTTCATAAAAATAACTTTATTGTGTGAAAATGTACCAAGATTTCCAAAAGTAGACTTAAAGTGTTCCCGGAAAAACTCGTTTCTTGGTCAACCTTATAGGTTAATAGCAAATTGGGCTATTCAAATATGAAGCATTTGATCAAAGTTCGCTACCATAACGCACTTGCTGCATCCAGAATTTCTTTTCTTACAAACATGCATTATATTTCGATGGAAAATGCAATAACATAAGGCGTGTTTGATTAAAAAAAAAGAAAATTTGTATCACCAATGACTTATGGGCCATCCTGTGATTGTAGAAATATTTTTTTAAGATGTAGCTGCTCAAGACACCCTATAATTAATATATACAAATTTTTTTCAAATCTTGTATAATAACGGATATATTGAGCTTTATTGATTTTTTACGAAAATTCGACAAAAATTATATACCATTAAACGATAAACTCTATAGCTAAGGCTACTGCCAAGCATCAGGGAAAGCGTCTATTTCAAATGAATTTTCTGGAAACATTTTAGTAAAATGAAGGACAATGACGGTTGAAACTAAGACTTCAGTGTTTGTAAAACATCCTTCTTGAGACATTTGATTTCCATAGCCCGTATTAGTTTCAAGTTATTTGCCAAAATGTTGCCGATTTTGACGTTTTAAGTCGCAACTTTGACGTTTTGAGGAAAACCCCAATTTATTTTTCTTTAAATGCCTATAACTTTTGTGTCTTTTGACATACAGAGATAAATTTTGGTAGGTGACTTGCCTATAAGGACATAAACCCGCGTGCCAAATGTGGTTGCCCTTACTTTGTTAATTCGGGAGATATAAATTTTTTTCGAAAGAAAACACAAAATTTTCCGGGAAAACCTGGGCAGATTTTCCTGGCTAACGAACTTATCCAAGCCATTTGCAAAAGAAATTTATTCACCAAATTTAATCAAAATCGGCCCATTATTTTTTGAGTTATCGGTGTGATACATATATATATATATATATATATATATATATATATATATATATATATATATATATATATATATATATATATATATATATATATATATATATATATATATATATATATATATATATATATATATATATATATATATATAAACATATAAAAATTCAAACTGACCCCGGATATGTGTTCTGGGGGGCCTAATTAGCGCTCATTTGAAGAAATTTTTTCAAAATTCAAAAGTCGAGATCTCCTCATTAGTGAATTTTTTTAAGAAAATTCACTAATACTTATTTTGATTTTTAGACTACACCCTTATCATATTGTTTTGAATCAAGCGCTGAATGAGCAGGATTATGATCGGAGGCTGGATCATCGCCATTGGCTTTTAGACATGATCAATGAAAATCCAAATTTTTTAACGCAAGTTCTTTGGACGGACGAGGCTACTTTTCATAGCGACGGTAATGTGAATTTGCATAATATGCATTATTGGTCTACTGAGAACCCCCACTGGATGCGAGAAGTTCAACATCAAGGACATTGGAGTCTTAATGTATGGTGTGGCGTAATAGGAGGTATAATTATTGGACCCTATTTCTTTGACGAGTCTCTTACTGGTAACCTCTTCTTGGAGTTTCTAAGAAATGATTTGCCAGTTTTATTGGAAGATGTGCCCCTTGAAACCAGGCAAAATGTGTTTCTGCAGCTCGATGGTTGTCCAGCACATTTTTCCATCAATGTGAGAGAACATCTCGATGAGACGTATCCAGGCCGATGGATAGGAAGAGGAAGCATATTTCCCTGGCCAGCGAGGTCACCTGACTTAACATGCTTAGACTTTTATTTGTGGGGATGCATAAAGGACATTGTCTTCCAAACAAAGCCTACAAGCAAGGAAGATATGAAGAATAGAGTCCGAAATGCAATTCGTAGTCTGTCAACAGCGGAAGTGGAAGCTGCCGTTTTTTCTACCCGAAATAGTCTCGAGCAGTGTGTAGAACGTGACGGCAGATACTTTGAGCATTTAAGTAGACACTAGAGTGCTTATAGTTTAGAATTACATACAGAGAATGAAATATTTTGTTTTAGGTTACAGTATCAGTTTTTCTTTAATATCTCCGGTTAAACAAAAGATAGAGACTTGGGATTTTCACCACTTGCTTTGACCTTTAGTCCTCTTTCTATCTATGTAGTAATATTTATATCAATGTATTCAGGTTTCTTGAGAAAAATCATAAAATGTGTAAAATTTAAAAAAGCGCCATCTAGTGATTACAGTAACAATAACAAAGACATGACTTGCAATGCAGTTGATAGAGAAAGAAATACTCTTTTAAATGACACTTAGTTCAATATTTTTCCATGAGGCGATCCAGAGATATTGCATTTTTTCCTAATCAATGTTTGCCTTACCCCCACCACTTTATCTGAAGAGTTAGAGAAAAATAGCCCCAACAGAAATTGTTCGTGATACACACGACATTTATTTGCAGGTATTTTCAATACAGTCTATCTGGACATATTACTGAGATATATTTCCATTTCCTCTTGGTGTTACGCCCCCTAGCAGGCATCTGACGAACTTGAAAATAATTTCCAACGATTTTTCTTGGCCACATTTGCTAAAGATATTTTTTCCAAAAGCTCTATGGTGAACGGTTTCCGAGATTCAGCCGCTTACCTCGCTTAATTGGCCACTCTGTACAATTTTACACCTTTAAAAATATTGAGTTCATCGTTTTCTTTTTCATTAACCGTTGTAAATAATAGTTACTGCTCTGTCTGGTGTCATGAATAAGCTTTTCTGTTAAATAATGTGGCGCTGAACCAATCGTTATGTTATGAATAAAAATTAGAACTCTTAACTTTATATAACTCTCAACACTCAGCCAGTTTAGTTTTTCTTGCATCTCAGTAATTCGGGTGTATTTGCTACACTTTAAAATTATCCTCATAGACTTATTTTGCAGTCTTTGTAAAACATATATAGTATAGTTGCACAGTATGTAAAGTGGGGCAATATTATTGTATTATGAATATCAGTAATGCAGTAAATCTGGATATAGAATTATTAAGCCTCCGTAACATTCCTACCTTTTGGGCAACTTCTTTTGTTAGATAATCTGCATGTTCTCTAAAGTTGAGCCGATTATCTATGATGACGCCGAGATATTTCATTGACGTAACCCATTGAATATCCTCATTTAGTATGCTTATTTTATGCCCTTCAATAATAAATTTATGGTCCATTTGTTTATTTGAAATCACCATGCACCTTGTTTTTTCAACATTTAATTTTAATTTGTTATAATTTAACCAATCACATAACGAACCTAGTTCATCGTTCAATAACTCAACCATAGTGGCAAAATCCTTACCCGAAATGTAAACCAAAGTATAATCTGCAAACAGTTGTACTTTAGAAGTGTTAACTGTGCTGACTATATCATTTATATACAGATTAAAAAGTAGTGGGCCCAAAACACTACCCTGTGGCACCCCTAAATCATTTTTCTAACTTTGTGACACAGCTGCATCACATTTGGTTTTCTGTTTCCTATCAATCAAGTAATTTTGCATCCATTTGTATGCATCCCCTACGATACCATATTTTTCTAATTTATTTAATAAAATATCCCTGTTTATAGTCTCAAATGCCCTACGTAAGTCCAGAAATACTGCAATCACTACGTCATCTTTGTCTATAGTCTCCTTCCAGTTTGAAATGATGCACTGTAATGCAGTTTCACAGTTATTTCCTTCCTTAAAGCCTGATTGTTCTTTTATAATAACATTATTGTCAGATAGGTATTTAGTTAATCTTGTATGTACAACTTTTTCTAATATTTTTTCTATGACAGGATACACATTAACAGACCTAAAGTCTTCGCATTTATTGCTGTTTCTAACTTTTTGTATTGTTGATATTTTTAGTTGATCAGGTACAACACCAATCATTTATAATTTACAAACTAGATTAAATAACTAAAAAATAAACGACGATATGCACACTTGGAGAACCCAAATCGGCAAAACACATTTTTTTAAAGACCTGACGATCGTTTCACCAACAAAGTTAGCGTCATATCAGAGGATGAAACATCTTTAAAAAGAGTGTTATGGTGATTTGGGTTCTCCAAGTGTACTTGTCAGTCAGGGTTCCCACTAAAAACAGCATATCAATTTCCCTGACTTTGATATTCTACAATATACCCCCAAAATGTAACACACTACTACAGAGTACAGTTAGGTCTTCGCCTCATGGCGGAAAACACTTCCCTAAAACTTCATTTATAAAACATACACAATTTTCCCTACAAATAAACGAAAAACTGCTTATAAAAAATGCACCTATCTTTGTGTCTTAATTATTTATCATAAAACGAAAACAAATAATGTTTCCCTTGCAAGGACAAAACTTCCTGACTCAGTCAATTTTCACAATTCTTCTCAATTTTTCCCTGATTTCCTTGACAAAATTGTTCCTTCTACTTCCCGGTTTTCCAGACGAGTGGGCACCCTGTTAGTGGTCATCATAGGTTCCAATCTTCACTTAGTGACTAATGACGAGTTGTTTTTTTAACTCTGAACTAGATTCAATATACAAATTAATAAGTACAGGGTGGCCAATTAAGCGAGGTAAGCGGCTGTATCTGGGAAACCGTTCACCATAGAGCTTTTGGAAAAAAATATCTTTAGTAAATGTGGCCAAGAAAAATCGTTGGAAATTATTTTCAAGTTCGTCAGATGCCTGCTAGGGGGCGCAACACCAAGAGAAAATGGAAAAAATAGGATATCTCAGTAATATGTCCAGATAGACTGTATTGAAAATACCTGCAGATAAATGTCGTGTGTATCACGAACAATTTCTGTTGAGACTATTTTTCTCTAACTCTTCGGATAAAGTGGTGGGGGTAAGGCAAACATTGATTAGGAAAAAATGCAATATCTCTGGATCGCCTCATGAGAAAATATTGAACTAAGTGTCATTTAAAAGAGTATTTCTTTCTCTATCAACTGCATTGCAAGTCATGTCTTTGTTATTGTTACTGTAATCACTAGATGGCGCTTTTTTAAAATTTAACACATTTTATGATTTTTCTCAAGAAACTTAAATACATTGATATAAATATTACTACATAGATAGAAAGAGGACTAAAGGTCAAAGCAGGTGGTGAAAATCCCAAGTCTCTATCTTTTGTTTAACCGGAGATATTAATGAAAAACTGATACTGAAACGTAAAACAAAATATTTCATTCTCTCTGTATGTAATTCTAAACTATAAGCACTCTAGTGTCTACTTAAATGCTCAAAGTGTCTGCCGTCACGTTCTACACACTGCTCGAGCCTATTTCGGGTAGAAAAAACGGCCAATTCCACTTCCGCTGTTGACAGACTACGAATTGCATTTCGGACTCTATTCTTCATATCTTCCTTGCTCGTAGGCTTTGTTTGGAAGACAATGTCCTTTATTCGTCCCCACAAATAAAAGTCTAAGCATGTTAAGTCAGGTGACCTCGCTGGCCAGGGAAATATGCTTCCTCTTCCTATCCATCGGCCTGGATACGTCTCATCGAGATGTTCTCTCACATTGATGGAAAAATGTGCTGGACAACCATCGAGCTGCAGAAACACATTTTGCCTGGTTTCAAGGGGCACATCTTCCAATAAAACTGGCAAATCATTTCTTAGAAACTCCAAGAAGAGGTTACCAGTAAGAGACTCGTCAAAGAAATAGGGTCCAATAATTGTACCTCCTATTACGCCACACCATACATTAAGACTCCAACGTCCTTGATGTTGAACTTCTCGCATCCAGTGGGGGTTCTCAGTAGACCAATAATGCATATTATGCAAATTCACATTACCGTCGCTATGAAAAGTAGCCTCGTCCGCCCAAAGAACTTGCGTTAAAAAATTTGGATTTTCATTGATCATGTCTAAAAGCCAATGGCAATGATCCAGCCTCCGATCATAATCCTGCTCATTCAGCGCTTGATTCAAAACAATATGATAAGGGTGTAGTCTAAAAATCAAAATAAGTATCATTATATATTCAAGAGGACATTGTAATAAAAATATGTTTATCTGCTGACATAATAGACGCATTATGTTATCGGATTTAAGTAACATAAAGCTGTTCATTATACCACAAGGGGCGTTCACTTAAGCTAGACAGTTACGTCATCAACAATTCATAAAGCTTAACTGTTACTACGTTGAAAGTTGAACAGTTGCGGTAATTTGAATGTTGTCAATAGACTTTGAGTAAAATAGTACTCATATACCAAAAATCAACTAAATTTGAGAAAACGCACTTGTTATTTATATGCGAAGATTTTGGTGGTTGATGATGTAACTGTCTAGCTTGGGTGAACAGCCCATAGTGCGAAAATGAGATTCACTATAGCACTACTGCTACTACAACGAGAAACCAAACACGAATCTTTGGCTAACTAATTCAATAATAAAAACAAACAAACGCTAGATTCACACCAATGAAATTAAGTAAACAAATGTCAGTTTCATCGTATTGCAAATAAAATCCAAATCTTTTAAGGGTCTTAAGTTTTAATGAATGCCAGCAGATAAACTTTTGTATCTTACTAGAATCATAAACGATCATTATGGTAACATGTCGTGTTACCATATCATAATTTTTACGACTGTCGTCTGATCATTTTCACAGCCGTCATTATGATCCCTGTGAGATAAATAACAATAACTATTTTGAATTTCACGATATAATAAGCTTACCTATACTCTCTTAAAATAGTTTGGATGGTGGTCCGTGATATTCCCAAGTCAAGATGCAATGTTCTTGTGCTAACATGAGGATTAAATTCTATATATGCCAAAACATTGATAATATTTTCTTCAGTTCTGGCAAAACGGCGTCTCCGCAGCACCGGTCCGCTTAAGCTTCCAGTTTCACGTAAGTTTTGCACCAAGCGAGGAAAAACTCTTCTGTTGTAATGGTGGCGATTCGGATACCGCATTGCATACACTCTTTCAGCAACTGCCGCATTTTGAAAGCACTCAAAGTAAACACCAATCATATCAACGGCTTCATCATTTGTAAACAACATTTTTATATTTAAATTATACACGAAAGAACTCAGAGTAACTAATTTGACGTTTCTTTAAAGTTTTGTCTTTTTTCCAAAGCCTACCTATTTCAGTTTTAGAGTACCTATAATTATTGGACCGAACGAATAAGTTATAATTGCGTTAGGAATGCGTAAATAAGTCTTATTTCTAACAAAAAACTATAAAACCATATTTGCAAATTAAAAAATTTCTGTTTTCAATCTTTAAATTAGTCAATGCTGAAAGTATTTTGTTTAAATTCCAGTTTTCTCAGTTTTTCATTAATATCTCGGGCTAAACAAAAGATAGAGACTTGGGATTTTCACCACTTGCTTTGGCCTTTAGTCCTCTTTCTATCTATGTAGTAATATTTATATCATTGTATTTAGGTTTCTTGAGAAAAATCATAAAATGTGTTAAATTTTTAAAAAGCGTCATCTAGTGATTACAGTAACAATAACAAAGACATAGCTTGCAATGTATTTGATATAGCAAGAAATACTCTTTTAAATGACACTAAGTTCAATATTTTCCAATGAGGCTATCCCGAGATATTGCATTTTTTCCTAATTAATGTCTGTCCTACCCCCACCACTTTATCTGAAGAGTTAAAGAAAAATAGTTAAAACATAAATTGTTGGTGATACACACGAAATTTATTTGCAGGTATTTTCAATACAGTCTATTTGGACAGATTACTGAGATATCCTATTTTTTCCATTTCCTCTTGGTGTTACGCCCCCTAGCGGGCATCTGACCAACTTGAAAATAATTTCCAACGATTTCTCTTGGCCACATTTACTAAAGATATTTTTTCCACAAAGCTCTATGGTAAACGGTTTCCGAGATATAGCCGCTTACCTCGCTTAATTGGCCACCCGGTACAGCCGTAATTTTATTAAAAATAAAACTATACTGTAGCGCGCTGAAATCAAATCAAATAAACTGTCAATTTCTTCTGAGGCAAAAAACTCGTTTAATAACCACATCAAAAACAAAGTCCTCTTAAGCTCCAAGAGCAGCAAACCTTTCTGGACTCTTGCTAAATCTATTGGGAATAATTTCTGCAAGAGCATGTTCCCACCTCTTGTCTCAGGGGATCAAATTGTTTCTACCGCCCTGGGCAAGGCTGAACTTTTTGCTCGTTGTTCGCCGGCAATTCTACTCTCAACCCACTTCCAAATGTTCAACCACCAACAGTCCCCACTGTCGCGCATAAAATGACGGATATCATTTTCAAAACTAAAAAGGTACGAAAGATGCTCTCTTCTCTTAATACCAGGAAAGCCTCTGGCCTTGACGAGATCCCAGCAATTGTTCTCAAAAAATGCGCACCAGAGCTTGCTCCTGCCCTGACTCGTCTGTTTCAGATATCTTATAATAAAGGCATATTCCCTAGTAACTGGAAAACTGCTCAAGTACAACCCATCCCCAAGAAAGGATCCAAAGCGCTTCCCAGCAACTACAGGCCTATTTCTCTCCTTTCAGTCGTCTCTACAGTGATGGAAAAGTATATAAACACCGAATTACTAAAATTTCTTGAAAAACACAGTCTAATCCACGACAGGCAGTATGGATTCCGTCAGCGCAGATCGACTGCCGACCTTCTTTCCTTTGTCACCCATTCTTGGAACAAGTATATGGAACAAAACGGTGAATCCCAGATTGTTGCTCTAGACATATCCAAAGCATTCGACCAGGTCTGGCACGCAGCGCTGCTTAATAAACTTCCGGCTTATGGCCTACCACCAAAACTCTGTATGTGGAATTTCCTCTCCAACAGGAGCATATCTGTTGTTGTGGATGACTATTCCTCTAAATTGTATCCAATTAATGCAGGAGTTCCTCAAGGTTTAGCTTTAGTCCCTACTTTGTTTCTTCTCCACATCAATGACCTCCTCTCGAGCACATCTAACCCAGTTCACAGGTACGCGGACGTCAGCACCCTCCACTCAAATATACAATATTCTAAGCCTGTCTCTTTAGCCCAATTAGATGAGGATTGCAGACTCATGGAGGGTTCTGTCTCCGTGGATCTCCAAAAAATATTAGACTGGGGAAGTAGAAATCTTGTACAATTCAACCCCACCAAATCTCAGTCTGGCTTTCTTTCTCACAAGAGATACACCAGCCCTAGACCCATCACAATGAACAACTAAGTTATTCAAAGTAATGAGTCCGTTTCTCTTGTTGGCATCTCTGTAGATCGAAATCTAAATTGGCACCAACATGTCACATCAATTGCAGAAGTGGCTGCTAAGAAATTAGGTTTCCTCTTCCGGGCTCGCAAATACTTTTCACCAGCTAATCTCTATACCTTATATACTTCACAAATAAGGCCAAACCTCGAATACTGCTCCCAGATCTGGGGTGCAGGTGCCGCTTCTACAGTCGCTATCCTGGACTCCATTCAAAAGAGAGCTATACGTCTCATCGGTGACCCTACCCTCACCCCAAGGCTGCCATCCCTTGCCCACCGACGTGTCATTGGTGACCTCTCTCTATTCTACAGATATCTGCACAGGCAGTGCTCAGAGGAGCTTTCGTCCATAGTTCCCCCACCTGCTGCCCCAACAGATCTACCAGGGGAACAGGCCGAATGCACTCTTTAACTCTCCAGGTCACCAGATATAGAACATCTTGTTATGCCCGCTCTTTTGTCCCGAGGACTTCCAAGTTGTGGAATTCCTTACCGGCACATGTTTTTCCTTCTCCTCCGAACCTTCAAACCTTCAAGTCCAGATTTAACAAGATGCCTCTTTCCTTATTGTCGACACCCACGGTACGATAGTATTTAGGCTGTGAGCCCTCGTGGTGTGTTGTTGAAATTAAAAAAAAAGTCCATTTTTAAAAACGGAAGAATATTTCAAACATTTCATTGTGAAGTATCTAACATCGAATTCACAAATATTATATATCTACCGACTGACAGGTACATTCGTTTTGTAAATAATTAACTTTTTTCTGAAAAACTTTTGTAACTTTCATGAAATTTGTAACACCATTTTTTTAAAGACAATTATTTCAAATAATCGCAAACTGGAACTCTAAAACTGATCGCCAAGGTCCATTTAAATTTAAAGAATTACTTTTAATATTATATCTTACTAATAGTGTACAATTCTTATGAAAATTCACTACCATAATGCACTCGCTGTGTCCCGAACCTTATTATTACTTGTGTAAGTACACTTGGAGAACACCCAAATCACCACAACACATATTTCAGAGACCTTACGATCGTTTCATTGACCAAGTCAACATCTTCAGAGGAAGAAAAATTCTTCCTCTGAAGATGTTGACTTGGTCAACGAAACGATCGTAAGGTCTCTGAAATATGTGTTGTGGTGATTTGGGTGTTCTCCAAGTGTACTTATTAGTGCTCATCACAGGTTCCAGTTTTCACATAGTGTATTACTTGTGTAGTTTAATTATGAAGTCGCCAGTTATTTATTATAAACATTTATTCTGTTAAATACAGATATTTTAACTATGTATAAGAAGAAGCAATGTGTGCAATTATACATTGGTTGGGACATTAATTTTGACAGTTGACACCATTAGCGTCCATTCTGATGATCTCTAACGTTCTGTCATACACACCGTTATGATGACACTTCTTCTGCGCATGTTCTGCCTTCAGTGGTGCCAGCATTTAATAGGGCGCGTAATACACAAAATTCAAATTTAATTTGAAACGCAACATTACTATTATTATTATTTTTTTATTATTGACAAAGAAAAACCTAAAACATTAATTTCAAATACTTCTGTGTTTGGAGGTGACATGTCTTGATACATCGCTCTTGTTTATAGTAGCGTAATCACACAGCACACATTTAAAAGGTCTTTCTTCAACACTTCTGTGTTTGGAGAGTATGTGTTTAGACAGATCTGCTTTACGTACACTAGCGTAATCACATAAGGCACATTTAAAAGGTCTCTCTTCAATACTTCTGTGTTTGGAGATGATGTGTCTTGACAGATACCCTCTCTGTACACTAGTGTAATCACACAACTCACAGTTAAAGAGTCTCTTTTCAATACTTCTGTGTTTGTAGATGTGTTTCAACAGGTCTCCTTTACGTACACTAGCATAATCACATAACCCACATTTAAAAGGCATGTCTTCAATACTTCTATGTTTGAAGATTATGTGTTTTGACAGAGGCCCTTCCTCTACACTAGTGTAATCACACAACTCACATTTGAAAGGCCTTTCTGCAATATTTCTGTGTTTGTAGATGATGTGTCTTGACAGAGCTGCTTTATGTACACTAGTGTAATTACACAAATCACATTTAAAAGGTCTCTCTTCAATACTTCTGTGTTTGGAAATTATGTGTTTTGACAGATCCCCTTTCACTACACTAGCATAATCACAGATGTCACATTTAAATGGTTTTTCTTCCATACTTCTGTGTTTGGACAAGATGTGTTTCAAGAGATTTCCTTTATGTACACCAGTGTAAGCACACAATTCACATTGATAAGGTCTCTCTTCAATACTTCGGTGTTTGGAGATGATGTGTTTCAACAGATTTCCTTTATGTGCACTAGTGTAAGCACACAACTCACATTTAAAAGGTCTTTCTTCAATACTTCTGTGTTTGGAAATTATGTGTTTTGATAAATCACATTTGTTAACAGTAGCGTGATCACACAACTCACATTTAAAAGGTCTCTCTTCAATACTCCTGTGTTTCCAAATTATGTGTTTTGATAAATCACCTTTGCTTACACTAGTGTAATCACACAGCTCACATTTAAAAGGTCTCTCTTCAACACTTCTATGTTTAGAGATGATGTGTCTTGACATATATTTTTTCCGTACACTAGTGTAATCACACAACTCGCATCTAAAAGGCCTGTCTCCAATACTTTTGTGTTTGGAGATGGTATGTTTTGACAGATTCCTTTTGTGTATACTAAGGTAATCACATACCTCAGATTTTAAAAGTCTCTCTTGACTACTACTGTGTTTGGTAACAGCCTGTCTAGAGAAATCTGGCTCCCGTAAATTACACGCCTCATTTAAATCACACTTACTGTCCAACTGTTCACAACCCTCAGTATTTAAACTCGTGTTGCAATCATTATTTCCAGAACTGTCGCTATCACTACAGTATTCCTTTTTAAAATTCACGAGTGGAGCCAAATCATGTTCTCTTATTTCTATTTGGTAATCTTCCTCTGTTTTCACTTCTACTTTGGATTCTAACTTCAATTTCAAATCGCTATTGACATTCATTTTAAACTTCTTTACACAGGGACACTGACCCCTGGTACACAATGTCTGAATTTAATTGTAGGAAATTTTTGTAAATAAAATTCTCTAGTGTGTATTAATTTTAATTACCTCTAAAGCCTGCACACTGTTAAACGTGCGAGTTATTATGTTACATGTCACCTCCCATTAAGAGTTCACCTTATTATACAGTTTCTCTATTATTTTCAAATGATTGTCTAGACTGCTTCCTCTAAATTTAAAAACAATAGTTAGGTTACGTAGGATATAGTCACCTTTACTGTTTATTTGTCTATTGTATTATTATATAGGACCTACTCACCTTTTAATTATATTCATATGAGTATTTTCTAGACAATTCCCATAATGTTAAACATTAAATACATGACTTGTAAAACGTAGGCTAAAGTTATAAAAGCACACTGTTCACTAGAATAGTTATTCATTTAGTTCTTCGACTTCTACAGTGCAAGTACTCTGTGACCGCGGTCACAGCATATTATATTTGTATCACTAACGTTAGTTGTTGAGTTCTAAGTGTTTCAATTGTAACTACAAATTGTATTCTCTTTGCAAATAAAGTTCATAGCTATTAGAGTTTACAACTTTGAAGTTATTACTGGCGCAGTCGGTTCAGATATCAAAAGAAAACAAAGTTCCCGGGAGCGCAGTTAATGCTTTTGTTATCTAAAACGAACCTCAACTTTGGAGTTGCCACACAACAGCCAACTGGTCCAGAGTATAAGTCCAACGGCCATCTGTTCCAGCTCGCAGTGAAGACTCCCTCAACCAGCCACGACAGTCAACTGGTCCAGATTATAAGTCCAACGGCCATCTGTTCCAGATCGCAGTGAATACTCCTGCAACCAACTTCTCGCTGCTTGGTCTGGATTGTAAGCCCAAGTGCCGTCCGTTCCAGCCAGCGAAGGAAAAGGAAACCGTAAGTTTTTAGTCACGAATTCCTTTTTCGAAATCCCATATATATGTGTAGATATAACTTTTTAATTATCATTTTATGATTGAATCTAACATTGAAGAAGAATTAGTCAAAGGATTTAATAATTTAAAATTAAATATACCAGCTTCCAAATTAAATAGGAATATTAAAAGTAAAATGTCGACTCCTAGCACTGAACAATTAATCGCTTCTGCAAGAAATTATGTAGAAGTGTTACCAAAATTTGACGGAGATTGTGATACCTTAGAATGTTTTATTTCCGCTATTGATAAATTTTATGCTAGATATGGTGTAACCGCAGATAATACTTTAAACTCATATGCATTTTATGCCATTAAAAGTAGGCTGATAGGAGATGCAAATCACTTTGCTACCTGCAGATCTGACATAGATACTTGGCCAACTTTAAAAGTAGCTCTAAAAAATAAATTTGGTGATCATGTTGATAGGTACACCTTAATGTATCAATTTAAATTTTTAAGAATTAAAGAAAATGAAAGTTTATTAGATTTTATTGGTAGAATTAGAAATTTACTAAATAAGTTAGATATAAAAACTGTTAATGACAATACTATTCCCAGTAACCAAAAAGATTTATTAAAAGAAATAAACAAACAGACAGCCCTAGAAGTGCTTTATAATAATTGTCCACACACTTTGCAAACTATTTTAGAAATTAAAGAGCCCGAAAATCTAGAAGTTGCTACCAATACCGTCCTAAAATATCTAACAAAACATCCCTCTAGAGAAAAAACTTTAAAGATACCCCATTTACCAGCCCCCCATAGGAAAATTGTCCAAAACACACAATTCGATAATACACCCATTCGCCAATATCACCCACAAATCTATCCAAAAACAGCATTTCCTTCAGGACCAAGATATAATTTAAATCCTAGGTTAGCTCATAGTAGTTTTTCAGGGTTAGAGTCTCGTAAGGAATTTCATCCTAGAGAAAATGTCTTCCACCCTAAACACCCAGTAGCGTTGCGTAATGCTTCTACGAATAACCCCACCCCGATGAGTATATCTACTAGCATCAATAATAGTCAGTCTAAATATGTTCCGAGACACGTAAATAATAGCAATTTTCACAAACCGAATTTCACAAACGGAGAAATGTTTACCACTGAAACTACGGAAAATATTTCTACGTGTTATTACGAGGACAAGTCTACTCAAGATTTAAATTACGAGTTCGAACCTTCCCAACAACCTCTTGAGGAAGAATGCAATAACGGCGAAATTTGTATGCAATCAGGCGACGGACAATCAAAACTCCCCTATATCCAATTAGATCATCCTAATATAAAACTGTTATTGGACACTGGTGCCACAAGTTCGCTTATCCATCCCGAAATAGCCTATAAATATACCAAAAACTACATCTATAATAGTCCCTGTTTCTTGCGAAATATGTTCAATATCTCAGAACATAAATTTGCAACCAAAATTGTTTTATTAGGTACTGAACTTGACTTTCATCTTATAAACTCTCACCCAAATTTCGACGGTCTATTAGGCTCGAATGAATTAAAACTTCTTAATGCTCAAATCGATTATGTCAACGATCTTATATATCTGAAAGGCCAACCCTATGAAATATTTTGGTACATTCCGAAAAGTCCATCTATTTCACAATCTGAAATTCAGCAAGTTTTACCGAGCTTAAAATTTCATACCACCAATAAAGAGGACAAAGCAAGTACCAATACAGAATTTCTGTCTCGTATTGAAGCCTTTCCTTCCGACGCTAATACCGAAAAAACCGAAGATCTCTTAAGTTTGCTTAATAATCCTGGTGACATCGCAGAAAGAGAACACCTCGATCTAGAGGACATCGATACCATATTAAGCGACTTACATAATAAAGAACCGGCCCCTAATAACAAAATTAACATTATATCTGACATCCAAGTTAGACCCATACAGCCAGCTGCATCCCAATGCTTAAAAAATGACGCGTTTCCCAATCCAGCCGTTCTTGCAGGAAATCTACCTCCAGCAAGTCTTCTACCTCTAGTCACAAATGAACATCCCTTTTCTGGCTCTGCCGGCACTGATGACGTCACAAAACATAGTCAATCAGAAAATATATCCGCCACACTTCCCATTACCGATGAGCCACTTAATTATTTCAAGACGCAAATTATATTTAAATTGAAGGACGAACCACGTCTGTCCCATAATATGTATTTTAATAAAAATATTTATACAATATTTATCACTCGTGGCAATCTAACAAACCAAATAATTAATGCTCTTAAACAGGTAGCTGAGCCTTCACACAGAAACGCTATATACACAGACGACTTACACCTATACGAAACCCTAGCCTTAATAATTACTTCAAATTTTACAAATGCTATTAATTTTGTGTTTTGCAAGAAACAATTAATAGATGTCGTAGAGACAGAAAAACAAAAAGAAATAATTCAAAATTACACAACCAAAAACATTGCGAAGCTAAATAATTAGAAATTGAAATCAGGCGTTCTTATTACTGGCTCTCTATTGCAAAAGACTGTCAGCTTCACGTAGACTTGTGTGATATTTGCCAAGAATGTAAATACGAAAGGCACCCCATATAATTTAAACTACAGGCTACCCCTATACCACCACGACCATTCGAAACAATCCACATGGACAACTTTTCAATTAATAATTAAAAATACATTACACTGATAGACAGCTTTAGTAAATTTCTCGTCAAAGAAATAAACACTTTAAATTTTCCGGACGTTATACCAAAGGTTCTAGAAATATTTATGACGTACAAACCGCCACTAGCGTTAATTAGTGACAATGGATCCAAATTTTCAAATTAACAATTTAAAGGACTAATAGATTTGTATAATATCGACCACCACTTTATAACAAGCAAACATCCTAATAGTAATGGCATTATTGAAAGGGCTCATAGCACAATCATAGAAATAATCGAGCGATACTAATTTCGAAAAACTAGATTTGATGAGTAGCGCTGTAATTATTTACAATAACACAATTCATTCTAGTACAAAACATAAACCATTAGAAATTTTATTCGGTCATTTAGAAAATCGTGAAATTTTACCATCTCCAGCGAATGAGAAAATTTACACAGATTACATAAACAAAATTAGATCTGACACTAAAGCTCTTTACGAAGTAATTAAATTGCAAAATGAAAAAATTCACACATCTATTCTAAACAGAGAAAATGCCAAAACAGAACCTTTTCCCGATCTGAAAGAGGAAAGTAAAGTATATCTTAAACAAAACCCGAGAAATAAAATTGCTAGTCGTTATAAAACAGAAACCGTAGCTCAAAATGAACCAATTAAGTTTACAACGATAAAAAATAGAAAATATCACAAACTAGAAATCAAACCCATACGAAAATCACAAAAGTCAAACTTTGTTTCTGATGATACACCCGGCGTTTCTTCCGGTCATCTACCTCCATCTCTCACAGACCCAGAGAGTGGAAATAAAATCTCTAACAGACAATCCGGGAATCCTCCCCATTAAACTAGGCACCGCGAAATTACAAACAGGACAACATACTTTTATCCATACCATACCCTTAGACAAAATCCAAACGGAAATAAATAATATTGACAAACACGTAGATTCACTCAAAGCAGCAGCTAATAAATACCCTGTATTTCAGCAAGCCGAAATACGTTTAACGTCATTACTGGCACAACAAACCAAAGAGAAATTTTTATTAATGCAACCATTTCAAAATCGTCTTAATAAAAGGGGCCTAATAAACGGAATAGGGCATGTTTTTAAATTTATCTCGGGGACCCTCGACTCAGACGACGGAGAACGTTATGATAGGTCAATCGAGATATTACGCAGGAATGAGGAAAATATAGTTAAGCAGTATAATAATCAACTCTCTTTAAACCACGAATTTATTAATAATCTAGAAATGTCTATTAAAAATATCTCTTATGATTTTAAATCTCTGCAGGAGGCAACATTGGTTCTCCAACATAAATACATAGAAGAACTTTTAAAGGTCACATTAAATGAATTTAGAACAAAAATTTTATTACTGGATCAAATCATTGAGAACATGCAGGTATCAGTAACATTTGCATCTCTAGGAATGTTACACCCTTCTTTATTAACTAATTCGGCAGCTCAATATTTATTTAAACAACTGCTTAAACACCATAGTCCTGCACAATTTTACAGTAGAGACTCTATACTTTTCTTACATACTATGGAAATCGAATACTACATAACTAGGAATCAACTTACTTTTCTATTACATATACCATTGTTAGATTCAGAAACCTATAACCTATATCACCTCTACTCTATACCTACCCCCGCCTTTAACACTATTATACCCCCAAATACCTTTGTGACTATAAACGAAAAGAAGAGTACATACGTAAGAAGTCACTGCAAGAAAATCCAAAATAATTTCTATTGTAGTCTAAAAGATCAAATACCCAACTATCAGCGAGAAGACTGTATCCATAATCTTTTGCAAGTAAAATCATCACCTACTTGCCAAAGTGTTCCAGTACGGATTGAAGAACCACTGGTAGAAGCCGTTACGGAAGCAACCTACATAGTCATCGCCCCAAAAGAAATAATCATTCACACAAAATGCAAAAGCGAGGAAGTTAAAGCAATAAAAGGCGTATATTTGGTCAATCTTCCACTGAACTGCAAGTTTATTAGTCAAAACTTTACCTATGAAAATTGGCAACAAGAAACTCATGAAGACATCGTCTCACTACCTCATTTCGAGACCAACGAAATTCCAGCAAATCCAATCCATCTCAACCTCAAGTCTGTGGGCCTCGACAAGCTTCATCAGTTGACTATTCAGTACGCGAGTGACAGTGATAAGTTTAGTTCTTATAATTTAGTTAGCAGCTTCTTCTTTACACTATTAATTTTACTAATGATAAGCATTTTAATATACATGAAACGTAAGGAAATTCATATGTATATAAAAAGATACAAATCTGCACCAACAGAAGAAAATAATTTTGCTAACGAAACATTTCAGTTAACTTAGAATTCAAAGTACTCCGTAATTTTCATTCTTAAGGAAGGGAGGAGTTATTATGTTACATGTCACCTCCCATTAAGAGTTCACCTTATTATACAGTTTCTCTATTATTTTCAAATGATTGTCTAGACTGCTTCCTCTAAATTTAAAAACAATAGTTAGGTTACGTAGGATATAGTCACCTTTACTGTTTATTTGTCTATTGTATTATTATATAGGACCTACTCACCTTTTAATTATATTCATATGAGTATTTTCTAGACAATTCCCATAATGTTAAACATTAAATACATGACTTGTAAAACGTAGGCTAAAGTTATAAAAGCACACTGTTCACTAGAATAGTTATTCATTTAGTTCTTCGACTTCTACAGTGCAAGTACTCTGTGACCGCGGTCACAGCATATTATATTTGTATCACTAACGTTAGTTGTTGAGTTCTAAGTGTTTCAATTGTAACTACAAATTGTATTCTCTTTGCAAATAAAGTTCATAGCTATTAGAGTTTACAACTTTGAAGTTATTACTATCCTACCGACTGCGCCAGTAATAACTTCAAAGTTGTAAACTCTAATAGCTATGAACTTTATTTGCAAAGAGAATACAATTTGTAGTTACAATTGAAACACTTAGAACTCAACAACTAACGTTAGTGATACAAATATAATATGCTGTGACCGCGGTCACAGAGTACTTGCACTGTAGAAGTCGAAGAACTAAATGAATAACTATTCTAGTGAACAGTGTGCTTTTATAACTTTAGCCTACGTTTTACAAGTCATGTATTTAATGTTTAACATTATGGGAATTGTCTAGAAAATACTCATATGAATATAATTAAAAGGTGAGTAGGTCCTATATAATAATACAATAGACAAATAAACAGTAAAGGTGACTATATCCTACGTAACCTAACTATTGTTTTTAAATTTAGAGGAAGCAGTCTAGACAATCATTTGAAAATAATAGAGAAACTGTATAATAAGGTGAACTCTTAATGGGAGGTGACATGTAACATAATAACTTGCGGGTACATGTTTGTACAGATCGGCTTTATTTATAGCTTTTGCTTTTAGCAGTTTAAACTTTTATAATAGTCAAGAAAATGGTAAACGTTGAATATAGGGTACAGAGCTTTGACTATATATCAGAGAATAGACTGGGCTGGACACACAACCTCTTTGTTTGAAACCAACATTCAAGGGACTCTATGTTTACATCGGTCCTCTGCCCTGATTGGGTGGTGACTCAAGCGATGCCGCTATGTGATAATTCATTCTTAAATCGCCGAATATGATGACAAGGTGAGAATGATAAATGTATTACTTTTCTGTTACTTAAGACATTACACTTACATTATGGCTTATTTATGAATGTAAATATTTACTAACGTTATATTACTTGGTTTCTCCCTTCTTTATGTAAATATAACCAGAAAACTCAATTTAAAATATTTATCTTGCTGCATGTGCAGTATCTAAATTTGTATTAATCCACAGTTGTAGCTTGTATTTGTCTGTGAATAGTATGCAAGTATACTGAGAATTTATTTTTGTGTTACCTTGATTTGCAATAAAGGTTTTGAGTTTTGTTTTTGCAAAATGATGAAAAAGTATATTGCTTGTAGAAGATTACCTGGGGAGTGGCAACGATGTCTCTGCATGCCTAAGGACATTGCTGTGTGCGATTTTCAGTGGCGGCACGTCAGTTTGGCACTATTTTTAGGTTTAGATCTACTAAAGAAAGCAGATAAACATGGTGCGCTGCCTTAAATAGAAAATCTGTTAATAATAAAAATACAGTTATAATTGTTTTTCCTATATGGCTAAATGGGTTTATAAATATAAAATTTTAATTTATGCTCTCCAATTATACAATACAATAAAGACTTGTTTTTTTTCTTACTCCTTCAGTGTCCTTACAAGAAAATAAAATATATTAAAGAAAAAAACTTCAAATATGCCAATAAGTAAACTACCCCTAAATGGGGATATTTTTCAGCCAACTTCTGACAGTAAGTTAATTGTTCCTAGAAATGGTTATACGCGTATTTTGAGCTCAGTCACCTAAATAGTTTCGGCGATTGCGTCAATAAACTGAAATATGTCAAGAGTAAACTACCACTAAATAGGGGTATTTTTCAGTCAACTTCTGGTAGCGAGCTGGTAAACACTAGTAATGATTATATGTAAATGTATAGTTTTGTCAGATTCATAGTTTTTCTGGTAGCACTAAAAAATAAAAAGACGCCAAACGTAAACTACCCTTAAATAGAAAGATTTTTCTTTGAAACTTTGGTAGCGAGAAGAGATTATCATTAGGTTGCAGAATTTTAAGTATCAAAGATATCCTTAAAGGTTAAAGTGTCGGTCAGTAATATTCAATTTGGTTGACAAATTTAATCGTGCTCAGTAGCAGTGATAAACTGAAATATGCAAGAGTAAACTACCAATAAAAGGGTGTATTTTGCAGTCAACTTCTGGTAGCGAGTTTATTCTTCATACTTATGTGATTCTATACGTATTTTAACATTAATCGGTTGCATAATTCTCTCTGTAGCAGCGATTAATCCAAATATGCCAATGAGTAAACTATCCCTAAATGGGGATATTTTTCAGCCAACTTCTGACAGTAAGTTAATTGTTCCTAGAAATGGTTATACGCGTATTTTGAGCTCAGTCACTTAAATAGTTTCGGCGATTGCGTCAATAAACGGAAATATGTCAAGAGTAAACTACCCCTAAATAGGGGTATTTTTCACCAGCGTTGGGACCGTCAACAACTGTCTCATTGTTTACGTGTTGTTTACGCGTAAAATTTGACGTTGTTGACACAATCAGTTGTTGACATTAAGAATGTCAACAGAAAACTCAGAATAGTGTCAACAACAACAAATATGGACTATGGACACCTTGACAAAATGTAAATTGAATGAAAAATTCAATATATAATAAATAATAAACTCAACTGCTGAAGCATTGTAAATAGTAATATGTACCTACGTATTTTCTGGATCGGATGACAAACATAAAAAATCTAAGCTAACCTAAATCTTGTCTATTTTTACTAGTCATTACTGTTGGAATACTTTTATTCGTTCATTGATTGCCTGCTTAACTTGCCCGTGTACAATAACTATCTACATGCGAATTAATCCGTACCTAGTTGTTCAAAAATTAAATAACACTTTATTCTGAGCTGAATTTGTATCTAATAGGTCATAAAAAATTTGATTATCTAATTTTATAGGTAGGATATGATTCATAGTAACAAAGCTCGAAATGCTTGCAAGAAGGCTGGTCTCTACACCCAGTATGAAAATTGATAAATGTACAAACATAAGTCAAATCAGGATTTTATTGAAGCGAGACCACGAAGGCTTACAAGCCTAGTTACTAACGTACCATGTATGTCGATAGTGAGGAAAGAGGTAGCTTGTCAATTCGGGACTTGAAAGTTTGGTAGAGAAGACAAAACATATGTCTGTACGGAATTCTACAGTTTAGAGGCCCTCATGATAAAGGAACAGGCATAGCGAGACATTCTACACCTGGTGAGCTGTTCAGTAAAATGATGCATATGCTCTGTTCTTCGAATAGATCTACCACCAATAATTCAAAAAAACGGATGTAGTGAAGACTAAAATTAATGTCATTTCATTAACAATTAAGGTTTGTGTTGTTTACTAGTGCCCATAAAAGCTACAATATTTAGTGTTGCGGAGAGTAAGGCCGAAAAAGGCTAACTCCCCCTCCAGAGTAAATACGTTGATGATACAAATCTATGTTAGGGAGTTAAATTGACTGATATATTAAAATCAATTCCCAGTGAAGTGTGAAAATGGCAGAGAAGTTTTGTTCTTTTTGACTTTTTGCATGTGGATTTTTCCCCAATGGTGGTGCAAATTGAGGAAAATATTCAAAAAGCACAAATCTCCTTCCCAGACTTTTTCTTAATTGAGAATTGATTTTAATGTATCAGTCTATTTAACTCCCTAACATAGATAATGTATTACTCAATTTAACTTCCTAAGATAAGTGAGTATCACTACCGTATCTAGTCACATACTACTGAAAATGATTTATTCATTTTCAAGCTCCTGCTTGCAATTTACAACATTCAATATACTTACATATTGAATGATATAAATTGATTTTTCAGTTGTTTCAAAGACTTATGTATTGCCTTGAAATGAGTATTTGTTTTCACTGTTGATGTTATAAGAAAAATTCTTAAACTGTATCAAAATTCTATGGAATCTTTAGTATAAAGTTTATTCACAAAAACTTACAAAAAAATTACAATATTGAAAATATAAGACAAAAACATAATCATAATTCAATAAACAGTTCAAAACAAGAATCCACGTCTAAAAATAACACTTAAATTCTATTAGTATCATTACAAATAAGAAAATATCTGTCTGTGGTTTAATTAGAATAGAATGAATTTGTGTGATCAATGTGATTTAGTATGTGTCAGGCTGGCTCATCGTTCCACTCACTATTAAATTTGTGCTGCAAACCAAACTGATATGTACACAAAAAAAAGAAAATATTTCTTGTTGGATGTGGCACAGAAATTTTATTGATTTTCACAATCTTCATCGGAATCAGTCCCATCTTCAAGTTGATTCAGCCGATAAGAATAATACAGATAGGATAATTTTTTTGACCTCTCAAAGGAAAGACGATTTCTATTGCAGTTATGAATGAAGCCCCATGTTGAAAACAGCCTTTCCAATTGTGCAGAAGAAGCAGGTATGTTTAAAAGTTTTAAAGCTAGTTCAGATAGATTTGGGCAGTCATGGCTTGCTAACCGCCAGAAAACAAGCAGTCATGGCTTGCTAACCGCCAGAAAACAAGTGGTTTTGAGATATTTTTCCTGAATAACTCTGAGAAAATAGCAGACTTTATAACGAAGCTATCAAATTCTTCAAGTCCTTGGGCGTCTAGATGTTTCAAAAGGAAATGGTTGATGCTCTTGCTGTTATCCTTGTCAAGTATAGCATTATCATATCCTGGATGTAGATAATAAGCTGTGAGTGCCATCACATGCATGGCCATACCTCTACGTTTTTCTAGGGCATCTTTGAATCTTGGAATATCCAATTGTAGCCACATGCTCACTGCATCTGCCATCGATGTGTTGGAACTTTGACATGCATTAATTAGTTTACATACAGGATCGAAGTATAGTAAACATTCTTCTACCTGAGAAACGAATTCTTCATTGAAAAGCAAACGAGATACATTTGATTTCAATTTTTTCTTAGTTTCCACGGCAATGAGTTTCATATACGTAAGATTATTCAAGAAACATCTATAGGAATCTCGATAGCTGCACCATCTTGTTTCACATGGCAGCCTTATTCTGGAGCCTCCCTTATCCACCAACATTTTTTCAAAATCTGCTTGTTTGAACTCTTTTAGAACAATACTGACATTCTCAGTAAGTTCTTTATCTAGAATGTCTTTTGCTAGTAAATTTGCCGTATGCGAACTACAAGTACTATGCCAAATCTTATGTTGGAGTAAAGTTCCTAGTCTCACCATGTTGCTTGCATTGTCACTGACCATTGCATATATATTCGTGTTGTAATTAGTTTTTGCAATCGTGATTGCTTCATTAACAATTTCACACAATTTTTCTGAAGTCTCGGATTCACCTGTCAAGTCGAAAGCTTCAAGGAAAGCTTGAGTGCCGTCTGCATTATGCAGCATAGTTACAACTAACTTTGAATTGTTGGAGGAGTTTTTCCATCCATCTATCAGTAAAACTGAATTACTGCTCATTATATCTTTCGTCTTATGTAAACATTTTTCATATATATTATCTAAAAGAGATGTAGATAATGTTTTTCGACATGGTATTTTTGGGTGATATGCAGGTCTCAATGCTTTTATAAAGTCCTTGAAAAACACTGATTCCACTACATCAAACGGTACATTGCAAGCAACAATAAATTTGGTTAATTTCTCATTTAAAGTTTGTAAATCACCATCTTTCAGCTTGTCAATAAACTTTGTTAACACATTATTGTCACATTTTCTCCGTTTGGGTGTGCTGGTGCTAGTATTGGAAAGTGAAAAAGCTTCGTCCATATCTGAATTCATAACAATAGGTGTAACTTCGCCATCGAAAGAAGAATTGTCATCGATTGCTGGCAAACTTGCATCTTCCAAAGTTTCGTCCAGTTCGACGTACTCAATCTGATTAGAGACCATCCCATCACTATCACGGTCGTGGCAAATGTTCCTAAAACATTATATAAGATATAAAAAATCATATACCTTAGGGAATGAATAGCTTATATACCTATGTGCACGTAATCTATTTTGTGATGTGTTTTTCAATATTTTACAGCATATTTTGCAATGGGCTGAGTAGCTTCTATTATTTTTCACAAGTTGGAATTTCAAATTGTTGAAAATATTACCAAGAGGCCGTCCACCTTTAGACATTATTGCCAGTTACTGCTATTAACTTAAAAACAAAGATAAAGGTTAAAATATTCTATATTTTTGGCGTTTTAGAATGAACAAATCGCCAGCTCATTATTAAATGCTAAAAACGCACATTGAAGGATAATAAAACCACAGAACGAAAACGCTGAGAGTGACAGATGGATGACACATGACGGACGAGATGACACATGATTCTGGCAGAAACTCATCCTCTTATATAAATATTGGGTTGTTTACGTTCTTTACATTGCTGACGTTGTTTACGTTGTTGACGCGTCAAATGTCAACAAAGCTAATTTTCCCGTAAATTCCCAACGCTGTTTTTCAGTCAACTTCTGGTAGCGAGCTGGTAAACACTAGTAATGATTATATGTAAATGTATAGTTTTGTCAGATTCATAATTTTTCTGGTAGCACCAAAAAACGAAAAAACGCCAAGAGTAAACTACCCTTAAATAGAAAGATTTTTCTTTGAAACTTTGGCAGCATGAAGAGATTATCATTAGGTTGCAGAATTTTAAATATCAAAGAAATCCTTAAAGATTAAAGCCTCGGTCAGCAAGATTCAATTTGGTCAGCAAATTACACCCCCCCTTTAAAAATTAAGTTTTTTTCATTATGGGCTACAATAAACGGTTTATGTAAAACAATTACGTTAATATATTTAATAAGCAACACATTTGTCTAATAAAGTAGGTAAATAAATAACAATTCGTGATTTTCTGCACCTAAACTATTTACTACAACGTGCACAGAAATACGCCTTTCGCAAAAGATGACGTCACGCGATTTGGGATTGGAGTTACGAGGTAACCTATATGTTTTATAAATCTTGTATGGTGTTGAGGACCGTGTAAACCAAAGAGGTTAACCTCTTTGGTGTAAACAAACATTTTATTCAATGTTGGTTTCAAACATTATAACGCATCGCATTGGGAGATGCCTGGTGTATCCGTAGGTAGATAGTCAAAGGTACAGAGTACAGAGAATATTGACAGTTACGAAATGCAAATTTCAATTTCAACCGTTGAATTGTTTGCATGGTTGTCACATTCATTTACTAGAATTTATTTTGGTTTCTTACCCATCGCATTTGTTCCTCTCGCGTATAAAACGTTGGAAGATATCAGTAAGTAATAATAATAATAATAGTAATAATAATAATTACAACAGATAATGGTAAATAAAAAGTAGATATTATGCCAAAATCGATGTTAGAGTTAATATTAATAATTGAAAAATTGAACGAGTGTCTCGCAGCAGGAAATGGACTCGAGCACAGATTATCTTAAATCCTTATAAACAAGGCATGGGTAAAAGGTGAAAGGTGCAGTTTAAGCAGAGCCCTTCCCCCAACCTCTTTACCTGCCCTGACTACCAGTTTGTGTAATTAAAACGCTGGGGGCAGGAGAATTATGGGGTATAATTAATCCAAGCATACATCAAGGCCATGCGAGCATAATACCTAATATTATGCACATTACCTCATGGTTGTGCTTCCCCCTGTGTTTTAATTAGACAAACTGATGGTCAGGGCAGGTCAGGAGGTTGGGGGGAGGGCTCTGCTTAAACTGTACCTTCCACCTTTACCCAGGTCTTGCTTATAACGATTTAATAAAACCTGTGCTCGAGTTCATTTCCTGCAGTGAGACACTCCTTAAATTTTTCAATTATTAATATTATTAACTCCCAATTATTAATTTTTACGTTATATCTATATTCTATTTTTCGTTCTCTGTTATGATTATTATTATTACTTACTGATATTTTCATTTAACTAAAAAGACGTTAATATTCAATATAAATCTTAAACAGTACATTACCATGATACAAATTTGTATCATGGTTCGATTTATTTTGTAATCTAATTTAGAGTTAAATTCTTAGATCTGGCAGCACAGCTGTACATTAATCATGATGTAACGTCAGGTGCGACATACGCAGTTTGTCTGTTTACCCAAGACGATAATGAAAATGGATGACTTGGATCTTGCAACCAACGACGTATACGTCATTGCTTGCAACATTTCAGATCCTAGTGCATTTGCATGACGAATCTCTCGCCGCAGTAATCACCAGTTGCACTGATCATGCGCACTTCTCAAAAAAAAAATGTAATGAAATAAAAGACCTTCCTGACATGCTGTTTACAACAATCTTATTAATCTAATATTTTGAAATATGTAACTGAACTATTTAGTACATAATTAAAAAATTATGCAGATTAAAGGTGAGACTAACTCTTTCTTCCGTGAATAAATCTATTATAGGGCTAAATCTGTTATTTCTACTTGTGTATTTAAAATTTGTCTTAGGAAGATAATTAAAACACTCCCTATAGAAGTTTCACCTAAATGGAGCTAACCTGGACTTTATTAGGGCTCTAGTTCAGACATCGCATATAGCAGATGTCGCTAGTAGTGCTACAATTCTACTGAACAAGCTGTTCAGTGCGCCATTTTGTCATACATTCAAAATTCAAATGTTTTGAAGGCAAAAAAGTTTTTGTTCGCTTCTAGTTCTTTCATTGTATAATTATAATACAAGTTTGTTGCTAAAGGTTTTTTTAATTAAGTTTTACCTATATTAACTTTTAGTGGATACTTTACAGTGTTTTCATTGTTCGTCGGTTTTGTGTTATAGAGGTGCGTTTTTTTTTGTGAATCAAAATATGATCGTTATCATAAGCTTTGTGTTTAAACAATCATGTAATTTCAATTCTATTTTCAGTTTTCTTATCAAAAAAGCAAGGTGCTTTCATAGTTCAAGGTGTTTTGGTGAAACATAATTACAAACTGTTTTAGTTTTATCAGGCAAGTTTAGAACGTTTTAGTAGTTCATAGGTTATAAGTAAATAACGTTTTCTTACAGAAGCTTTGTGGATATAAATATGATACCAACCAAGAAAACGATTTATTGTTAATTGTGTTCCGGGGTGCCTGGAATTATTTAGCAAAAGACATCGTTTTTCGTTGAAATCATCAGAAGACCATTTTGATGACTGGGTAAAAGCTGTACATAACCCTAAGATGCTTGGTTTATATCCATAAGCCATTTACGATAGATTTTATGTTTGTGATCGTCATTTCGTTGATGAGGATAAAGTACCTGAAATGAGAAGAGGCCTGAAAAGAACTGCTGTTCCCATATTATATTTTCCTTTAAGTAAGTATTCATATATTTTAAAGTAAAAATAAAAATTTCTATTTCTATTTATACAACATATCAGAAGTAAACAATGGATCGGGTGGATTCGAAAGGCGACCAGAAAGCCTGATAGTGTACACTGTTGTCAGATGAATATTACCAAGTGCTATTTAAATAAAGAAGGAAATTAAAGGGTGCACAAATGTTTTTCTAATAAATGACAATATGACGTCATTTATACATACCCTAAAAGAAGGAAAAACCAACTTTGCGATACATTGTGGTCATGTGAGCATATAAATGTAATAGTGTACAAGAACCAGACTGCTGTAATATACCTACCTATCGATAAGGAATGGTAATATATACTTCATCTTACTTTCAGAATTAAAATGGTTTTTAAATAAATGTAATAGGAATACTGTTCTAGGTTTTTAAATAAATGTAATAGTAATACTGTTCTAATAAAACACAAATGTAATTTATCTTGTTTAATTTTCCATTAATCATATCGATAGTAAAAACTGAAGCTGCAAGTGTTAGAAGATTCAAATTGCCAACTAATTTTTCCTATGATTGCAAAAGCTTAAAACAGGCATATGTGTGTGATTAAAACATAACTTGTTTTGCTTTCACTATAAAAATCATTAAAAAATTATTTGACTAATTTAACCTCTTTACTGGCAGTGGTATAAAATTAAATAGAATTTATTTGGATTTGCTAAATGAAAATGAAATCAAATTTCCCGCGTGGGACTAAAATTCAACGCATCCGCCAGAGGCGCTGCAATATTGTTCAGAACGTCAGCATTGGCGTTTCCCTTCTATAGGGGGTGTTCTGTGAGCGTTACCAAGTAAAATAATTTTAATCGTAAAAAAATGTGACAATTTATGCCATACTGGAATGAAAAAGGACACAGAACAAGATAGAAAAACAGTTTCCTTATATCATTTATTATTAATGCAAAACTTTTTTTGCCTTCATATTTCTTTTCTTTGATGCACTGGAATACAGTATATGATTGAAACCTTTCAACCATCCATTTACGAAGTGTGTCTATAAATAGGTACATGTTGACAAATATTACACAATAAATTATCTTCTGCGAACTGTACATATTGACATAAAAGTGATTCTGCATTTGTCTTCTGCTTCAACAAATTAATTCTTTTGGAAGTGACATTGAAATATAAAATGCACTGTTTGTTATTAATTATTAAACGAATTTGTAAAAAATTATGTGTTAAGAAAAGAAAGCACAAAAAATCATACTCACGTTTCGGCATCCTTTGGAAACATATGAAATGTCTTTGATAGATTTAGCACGTTATAATTCGAACAATTGTAGATTGCACAAACCTTGCCACTGACATTTATTGTAAAAAACGCAGCTCAAACTTAATTATACACAGTTAAACATCAACGATCGCTAGTGTTTACTCATAAACAAGTTCTCTCGAACGACGTAATATCAGTACTATCCGCTAGGAGCGCTGATATTCTTGAAACACGAAATTAGCCGGAGTGTCCCGTATTGTCATTATATAGTATTTGCTTGAAATTTTCTATAGTCACATTATTCAAAATGGACCAATAGGAATTAGTTTCGCAATTCGTAATTCTCTAGTGTATGAGCCTAGTTTTATGTATTCAATATAATAATACTAATAATTATATATATATATATATATATATATATATATATATATATATATATATATATATATATATATATATATATATATATATATATATATATATATATATTTCCGTTCAAAGATACATTTGCTTTTAGTGAATTTTCTTAAAAAAAATTCACTAATGAGGAGATCCCGACTTTTGAATTTTGAAAAAATTTCTTCAAATGACCGCGAACTAGGCCCCCTAGAACACATATCCGGGGTCAGTTTCAATTTTTATATGTTTATATATATATATATATATATATATATATATATATATATATATATATATATATATATATATATATATATATATATATATATATATATATTTATATATTTATATATATATATATGTATCACACCGATAACTCAAAAAATAATAAACCGATTTTGACTAAATTTGGTGGAAAAATTCCTTTTGCAAATGGCTTGGATAAGTTCGTTAGCCAGGAAAATCTGACCAGGTTTTCCCGGAAAATTTTGTGTTTTCTTTCGAAAAAAATTTATATCTCCGGAATTAACAAAGTAAGGGCAACCAAATTTGGTACGCTAGTGAATATCCTTATAAGTAATCTACCTACCAAAATTTAGCTATGTAGGTCAAAAGACAAAAAAGTTATAGGCATTTAAAGAAAAATAAATTGGGGTTTTCCTCAAAACGTCAAAGTTGCGATTTAAAACGTCAAAATCGGCAACATTTAGGCAAAGAACTTGAATCTAATACGGGATAGGGAAATCAAATGTCTCAAGAAGGATGTTTTACAAAGTCTGAAGTCTTAGTTTCAACCGTCATTGTCCTTCATTTTACTAAAATGTTTCCAGAAAATTCATTTCAAATAGACCCTTACTCTGATGCTTGGCAGTAGCCTTAGCTATAGAGTTTATCGTTTAATGGTATATAATTTTTGTCGAATTTTCGTCAAAAATCAATAAAGCTCAATATATCCGTTATTATACAAGATATGAAGAAAATTTGTATATATTAATTATAGGGTGTCTTGAGCTACATCTTAAAAAAATATTTCTACAATCACAGGATGGCCCATAAGTCGTTGGTGATACAAATTTTCTTCTTTTTTTTTTAATCAAACACGCCTTATGTTATTGCATTTTTGAATTTTTCAGCGATGCATGTTTGTAAGAAAAGAAATTCGGGACGCAGCAAGTGCGTTATGGTAGCGAATTTTGATCAAATGTTTCATATTTGAACAGCTTAATTTGCTATTAACCTATAAGGTTGACCAAGAAACGTGTTTTTCGGGAACATTTTAAGTTTACTTTTGGAAATTTTTGTACATTTTCACACAATAAAGTTATTTTAACGGAACATGGCACATTGTTTTTACTATATAGGTTATACTGGTAACCAAAATTGATGCCTGCTTTCTTAAAAAGGAAACACACATATTTGCAATTCAAAACATTTTTATGAAAATTCACTACCATAACGCACTTGCTGCGTCCAGAGTTTTTTTGTTTTATAAAGGTAATGGTAATGCATTCTGTGTTTATAATTAGAACTAGGACTGAACTGTTCACAGGGATATTAACCCTGAGTGTGGGCCAGTTCGGAGAACCTAGAAAAGCTAGAGATTTTATTGTGAGTGGGCTATTCCAGTCCCTCCACCGCGACCTTAGGTCTATTGTGGCTCACGTCTAGATATTTAGATTTCACCCATTAATTCCAACTCCCTGAGGGAGTCGATCTTTTCTTGAGGGTGAAAGTTTGTTTGGCAGGTGTACTGCCATCTGAGTGAAGCCGCTTGCCCGTTTCTAAGCTGCTCAAACAGAGATAACCTCTCTCTGAGTTAGTCTGGACCCGACATCAGTCAGTGTTTGCCTCGAGGCGGTGTCATGAAGTCCTGCTCTCGAGCAGCATCCAATCTCCAGTTGTAATCCACCCCTAGAGATCTCAGCTCCCCTCAGACTCGTCTAAACCTGTTACCTAACAGTGTTAAGACTCAAGGCAACATCCCATCGAGTCCCGCTCCCGAGCATCACCCCAGCAAGGCCGTCCGATCATTTCATAGCACACAGTATGGGCTCCAAACTCCGGGTTTCTACCACTCATCAGAGATCAGAGCCCCCGGGACGTCTGGACACACGACACACGCCAGGGCTCAATCCAGGGCGGTATCATCTGGAACCCCGCTCCCGAGTAACAACCAAGCTAGGCCTACTGTCAGTCTCTGAGGCCACAGTGGAGGCCTCAAACTCAGGGTGCATATCACTTCCCAGAGTTATCCGCCTCCCCCCAGCCTAACCTGCACCAGACCCCCGCCACTGTTTCATTGACTTGAGGCGGTATCATGAAGTCCCGCCCTCAAGCAGCATCCACGCGGGGTCGTTAGCCTGTACCAATGCTCACAGAGTAGGCCCAAGTCTCCAGGTGTAATCCACCCATAGAGACCCCAGCCACCTCCGCGTTCGTCCAGGCCCAACACCTGCCAGCGTTAGCTTAAATTTCACCCAACAAAGCAACGAGCTTTCGACAGGAGACGACACCTGCGAGGTGAAACTTTGACAGATGTACTACCATCTGAGCGAAGTCGCTTGCCCGTCTCAAAGCTCAAAGAGAGATAACCTCTCTCCGAGTTCGTCTGGACTAGACATCCGTCAGTGTTTGACTCGGGGCAGTATCATGAAGTCCCGCATCCGAGCAGCATCCAAGTGAGGTCGTTTGTCCGTTTCGAAGCTCACAGAAGAGGCCTCAACCTTTAGTTGAATTCCACCCCTAAACATCTCAGCTCTCCTCCGGGTTCGTCTAGACCCGACACCCACCAGTGCTAGACTCAAGGCGACATCCCATCGAGCCCCGCTCCCGAGAATCGCACAAGCGAGGCCGCCCGTCCGTCCCGAAGCACACAGTGGGGGCCCCAAACTCCGGGTGTTTACCACTCATCAGAGTTGTCAACCCCCTCCGGGTGGTCTAGACACACGACACCCGCCAGCACTCAACCCAAGGCGGACCCATCCGGAACCCCGCTCTCGAGTAACAACCATGCAAGGTTAATTATCCATTTCTAAGCCCAGAGTGGAGGCCTCAAAATCCGGATGTACATCACTCCCCAGAGATATCTACCTCCCGCCAGGCCCACCTGGACAAGACTCCCGCCAGTGTTTAATTCCAATTAGTCGCCTTTTACGACAGGCAGGAGTTACCTTGGGCCTATTCTTTCAGTTAGTCCCCGGACCCACGGGGGACTAGAACTAAAAAAACTCGGGACGCAGCAAGTGCGTTATGGTAGTGAATTTTCATAGAAATGATCTGGCACAAAATATTTTATTATAACTTTTTTTCTTGTAACATGGAAATCTAAATTTTGGTGTATAGTTTACTTTTTATATCGTAAACCTACCTACCAAATTTGGTTATCATAGATTTTTTATTTTTTAAGATAAAATTTTTTTTCAAATGAAAACTCAAATTTTTTTCGGAAAACCTCGTCCGATTTTTTTGATTAACGACCTTGTCAAAGCCATTTACAAAAGGAAGGTACATGCCAAATTATAACAAAATCTGCCCATTATTCTTTGAGATAAAAAAATTTTTCAAATGAAAAGTCAAAATTTTCCTGGCAAACCTCGTCCGATTTTCCTGACTAACAAACTTGTCAAAGCCATTTACAAAAGGAAGGTAAATGCCAAATTTTATTAAAATCGGCTTATTACTTTTTGAGAAAAGAATTTTTTTCGAATGAAAACCTCCTCCGATTTTCCTGACTAACGAACTTATCCAAGCCATTTACAAAAGAAAGGTACGTGCCAAATTTTGTCAAAATCGGCCTATTATTTTTTGAGTTATCGGTGTGACACATATATATATATATATATATATATATATATATATATATATATATATATATATATATATATATATATATATATATATATATATATATATATACATATATATATATATATATATATAAATAATATATATATATATATATATATATATATATATATATATATATATATATATATATATATATATATATATATATACCGGGTGGTCCTCCGGGAGGTCCCACGATCGATTGCGGAAAAAGTATCAATAGGAAAAACCTGAAAATTGGACATTACACTGAAGTCGTTGGGCGCCACAGGTTAAAAATATTTTCAAGATGGCGGCACTTCCGGTTGTACCGGAAGTAGATGTCGATTCGCTTATTTTAAATGGAACACCCTGTATTTTATTGCAGTTTCGGATTCTACAATACATTCTGAACATTTTTTTAAATAATATTCTATACCTATCATCAACTGTCCAGAAGATATTTAGACTTTAAGATAAAATTTGACATTTACGGCCAGTCATAAAGATACCGATATTTTTAGTGAATTTTCTTAAAAAAAATTCACTAATGAGGAGATCCCGACTTTTGAATTTTGAAAAAATTTCTTCAAATGAGCGCTAATTAGGCCCCCCAGAAAACATATCCGGGGTCAGTTTCAATTTTTATATGTTTATATATATATATATATATATATATATATATATATATATATATATATATATATATATATATATATATATATATATATATATATATATATATATATATATATATGTATATTTATATATATATGTATCACACCGATAACTCAAAAAATAATAGGCCGATTTTGATCAAATTTGGTGAAAAAATTCCTTTTGCAAATGGCTTGGATGAGTTCGTTAGTCAGGAAAATCTGCCTAGGTTTTCCCGGAAAATTTTGTGTTTTCTTTCGAAAAAAATTTATATCTCCGGAATTAACAAAGTAAGGGCAACCAAATTTGGTACGCAGGTTTACATCCTTATAGGTAAGTTACCTACCAAAACTTAGGTCAAAAGACAAAAAGTTATAGGCATTTAAAAATAAATAAATTGGGGTTTTCCTCAAAACGTCAAAGTGGCGATTTAAAATGTCAAAATTGGCAATATTTAGGCAAATAACTTAAATCTCATACGGCTATAGAAATAAAATGTCTCAAGAAGGATGTTTTACAAACCCTAAAATCTTAGTTTCAACCGTCATAGTCCTTCATTTTACTAAAATATTTGCAGAAAATGCATTTCAAAGAGACCCTTTCTCTGATGCTTGGCAGTAGCCTTAGCTATAGAGTTTACCATTTAATGGTATATAATTTTTGTCGAATTTTCGTAAAAAATTAATAAAGCTCAATATATCCGTTATTATATAAGATATGAAGAAAATTTGTATATATTAATTATAGGGTGTCTTGAGCTACATCTTAAAATAATATTTCTGCAATCACAGGGTGGCCCATAAGTCGTTGGTAATACAAATTTCCTTTTTTTAATCAAACACGCCTTATGTTATTGCATTTTCCATCGAAATATAATGCATATTTGTAAGAAAATAAATTCTGGACGCAGCAAGTGCGTTATGGTAGCGAATTTTGATCAAATGTTTCATATTTGAACAGCTTAATTTGCTATTAACCTATAAGGTTGACCAAGAAACGTGTTTTTCGGGAACATTTTAAGTTTACTTTTGGAAATTTTTGTACATTTTCACACAATAAAGTTATTTTAACGGAACATGGCACATTGTTTTTACTATATAGGTTATACTGGTAACCAAATTTGATGCCTGCTTTCTTAAAAAAATCCACATATTTGTTATTAAAAAGATTTTTATGAAAATTCACTACCATAACGCACTTGCTGCGTCCTGAATTTTTATAATAAGAACATATTTCGTTACGATTTTTAGAATTACCTTAAAAGATATTTCACTTCTTCTATTTCCGCATCGAGACTATACAGACTCTCCGAAAAAATTTCTTGAAGTTTGCAATGAGAAATTGCAAAAATTTCGCGATTTTCAAATTGGAACCCCCTTTTTTTATAACACTATCCTGTTAAGCTCAAAAAATTACTAATACTTTGTATGTAATTACATGTACCTAAATCAAACGGTTTTCATTTTATTTTGAAAAAATCATTTCAAAGCCTGATTTTTGATAAATTTCCTACCATAAGCGTTAGCCATGGAAAATAAATTGCCGAGTGTGTTTATATGGAAACTTTGACAATTTGTTGATTAACTAGCTAATATTGGTATGGTTAAATTACACACACGAATATTATTTAAATTTATTTACTATTGAAGGAGAATGTAATAAAATAATTTCGCGAACGTGTGATACATTTGCTGACAGATACACAGATAAACAGAAACCGTCAAGCGAATAGTAGACAATTTCAAAAATTGCGGATCTGTCAAGAAAAAGGTGCAGAGGGCTAAACCCGTTGTTGACAACGAACAAATTGAAACAGCAATTTTGGGATATTTTGCCGCATACCCTACAAAGTCAACGAGGCAAGTAGCACTGGAGTCAGGATTGTCCAAAACCTCCATTCTGCGAATTTTACGAAAACATTAGTTTCATCCTTATGCTTGTTCAGTTGTGCAACATTTAAAGGAAACTGATTTTTCAAGAAGAGTGGAGTTCTGTGAATTTATTTTAATGCGATTCAAAGAAAACGAGCTATTTTTAGATAACATCATATGGACGGATGAAGCAAATTTTTCAAAGAATGGACTTCTCAATCATCGCAATTCTCACTATTGGAGTGACATCAATGTTCATCCTTCTAGGAAAGGACATTTTCAGGAAAGCTGGCAGTTTATCGTTTATTGTGCTATAAGGAATGACGGCGTTGTTGCCCTAGAACTATACGACGATAATTTGAATGGTGAAAATTAATCCGAAATTTATAAAATACTTTGTGTAAACTCTATTTATTCACTTGTAGGTGAGCGTTATTTGGAAATTTTGCAAAATTTGGAAGTAACTTATTTGGACAACCTTCCATTGAATGAATATAGGCAAATATTTTATCAACATGATGTGGCCCCTCTTCATAATGGTCACCTGGTTAACAATCTTTTACAATCTCTATTTGCTGACCAATGGATTGCCAACAATGGGCCACACCTTTGGCCGCCTCGATCGCCTGACTTATCTGTTCTCGATTTTTTTATATGGGGTACTATAAAAAATAAAATCTACAACACTGCAGTTTCTACTAAAGAAGATTGCATGCAGGGGGTTCGATAATCATTTGATCCGGATTCAATAAGAAGGGCCACACATGAGGGATTGACATGTAGGTGTGAAAAATGTGTTGACGCCAGAGGTCGTCAATTTGAATACTTAGGATGTTAATTTTTGTTTCATTATATTCAGTCCATGTTGTGTGTGAATTGTTTTTTTTTTAATTTTCTATTATCTGTTTGATGGTTTTACATAAGGTTATATGGCAAGATACCTAAAAATTGCCTCGATTTGTTTGTTGTCAACAACGGGTTTAGCCCTCTGCACCTTTTTCTTGACACATCCGCAGTTTTTGAAATTGTCTACTATTCGCTTGACGGTTTCTGTTTATCTGGGTATCTGTCAGCAAATGTATCACACGTTCGCGAAATTACTTTATTACATTGTCCATAAATAGTAAATAAAATTTAAATAATCTTCGTGTGTGTAATTTAACCATGCCATTATTAGCTAGTTAATCAACAAACTGTCAAAGTTTCCATAGAAACACACTCGGCAATCTATTTTCCATGTTCAACGCTTATGGTAGGAAATTTATCAAAATATCAGACTTTGAAATGAGATTTTTCAAAATAAAATGAAAACCGTTTGATTTAAGTATAGGTAATTACATACAAAGTATCAGTGATTTTTTGAGTTAACACGATAGTGTTATAAAAAAAGGGGGTTACAATTTGAAAATCGCGAGATTTTTGCAATTTCTCATTGCAAATTTCAACAATTTTTTTTGGACACTCTGTATAGTCTATCGTTAGTCTCGATGCGGAAATAGATGAAGTGAAATATCTTTCAAGATAATTCTGAAAATCATAATGAAATATGTTCTTATTATAAAAATATCGGTATCTTTATGACTGGCCGTAAATGTCAAATTTTATCTTAAAGTCTAAATATCTTCTGGACGGTTGATGATAGGTATAGAACATTATTTAAAAAAAGTGTTCAGAATTTATTTTAGAAGCCGAAACTGCAATAAAATACAGGATGTTCCATTTAAAATAAGCGAATTGACATCTACTTCCGGTATAACCGGAAGTGCCGCCATCTTGAAAATATTTTTAACCTGTGGCCCCCAACGACTTTAGTGTAATGTCCAATTTTCAGGTTTTTCCTATTGATAGTTTTCCCGCAATCGATCGTGGGACCTCCCGGAGGACCACCCTGTATATATATATATATATATATATATATATATATATATATATATATATATATATATATATATATATATATATATATATATATATATATATATATATATATAAATATATGGCACATGAAATGGACGGCTTAGGAGCACTTGTGTATTCCCAGAGTTAAAATAGTATTTTAATTTCTTTGTAATTTGCCAACTGGTAGTTTTTTTTAATCAGCAGGGAGTTAGTTGAATATTTTGGCAGACAGATAGTGAAATATTCTTTAAGAATGGGAGTTGTTAGCTCTTTTGGAATATTGATTTTTGTGTTGTTATAGTTCCTATCATACTTGGAGATATTTTCCTTTACGAAGATGCACACACTTTTACAATAAATTTCACTGATTGTTGGGATTTTTAGAGCTTCAAATATTGGTCGAGTGTGGTCTTCAAAGCCTACACCTTGTATTCATCGTACAAATGCTTTCTGTACGATTTCTACTACATACAAGTTGTAACGATTACGTTTCGTTACTGCATTAATTATTCAAAATAAACCCGTGGGAGACTTAATTAATATCAGACAATCCCATATCTGTAGGGCATTTCATGTTTTGATTTCAAAATTATTTTTATGAAAAGTCGCTAAATCTTCAAGTACCGTAAACCCCTTTACTGCATTTCTAATTTGTACGTTAAAAGTCAAATATCTAAAGACGCAATATGGCTTTGTTAATAAATGATGCGTCGCATTTTGCGAAAGGAATATTTCCAAGAAATAAATCTCGTTGCTGGTGGCTCTTGGAATTTTCCGTAATCGGTGATATAACCCAACGACGGTTTGAAAACGTTTGCGTGCAGGGAGAAAATTAGCTGCAGAGCCGCCGAGGGATGTCTCGTTTTATCTCATTCGAAGAACGGAGGCTAGAAAGAGCTAGCGAACGACTATTAAAGGTCAGAGTTCAAAATGTTGCGTGCAACGACTAAACTGTCGCCGAACCGGAGACATTAAAGTATTTTTCTGCTGTGTCATCTTAGCGTGAACACCGTCAGCTCCGGTGGCTGTTGAATTATCTTAAAACGTGGTAGTAATGTTCTTTCTGTTATCTGTACTACTCAATAATTATTGTCAGTGATTATTTAAAGTAACTTAAATGATTTTAGAGTTTAAATAAACATAGAATTCAGCCTAAAAACGGGATCTAAGTTGTGTTTCTCTGTGTCGAATTGTTGATTTCTTGTCGTGATCAGAAATAATTCCTGGTTATTATGGTACCTTAAGTCATGGTAGTGAATTTTTCTGAAGCAAATTCACGTTTCAACTGCAATTCGCAAAGTTTCCATCAAGCATCGACATAGGTGACAAATGGTCGGGTGATATGGGAGTAGTAACATCTACCGGCCTAATATTCTATGATGGGAAGTCCCAGTCGTTTTCCCAAATTTTTTGCTCTTGTCGAAGTCTGAAATCTGTGTCAGGCACTCATAATTGATCCCACCTAGAGAACATCTTCACAGGATCACTAGGTGACTTTAGCACCGGAAGATTGGTGAGTCTGAACAAAATCTTTTGTCTGAATCAGCAGAACTTTCATGCCGAAATTTAATATCTGAAGTTTTAATAACCTGAACTTTCAAAATCACGTGATCAAGTTTGAGCTTAAACACTATGTCAGAGAGGTGCTGTCAGCACAACTATATATTTCCTGTTTAATCTCTAAGATTTTGTTAACTTTTTTGTAAACTTAAACACAGTTTTTAGTAATTTCTTTTGAATTTTAATTAGCAGATTTTGTCTGTAAAATACCTAACCTATATATTCTCTTTAATATCCCTTAGTTTTCAATAAATAATATAGAAATTTCACGTAGGAATATACTAATAAATTTTCCTTCTTTGGAGCTTCACTCAGGAACCGGCCAGTAAATTCACTAGAATACCTAGCAATTGATTGACAAACGTCAAGTAATTTACCTAATCATTTGTGTTTATTATGAGCGATACCCTAAGTAATTTACAGTAATATTTTAGTAGTATGCAACTATCTTTATCTTATTATTTTGACACATGTATGTAAATTAGAGCCCACAAATATAGGACTCTGGGCAGTGCGAAGAAAGCAAAGGAAGAGAAGCTGAGTATCCAACTATATCCAGATCTGCAGCCTCCTAAAAGTGCTGCTAATCTTAATAAATTTGATAATCTGATAGATAGCTACTTTAGGGTAGGGTGTTATAGGCAATTGTGACCTCACCATAGAGCAGATCTATATCCACCTGAGGTCTATTACATATACCACAGTTCTTGTTGTCTTAAGCTTTTCTTTGAAGGAGGTTTTTTTTTGTTGGATGCAGGAGGGGGAAATGCTCATGCCGGCCCCATTCACGGCCCCGTAGGTTCCGTGGGATATCGAGATACTGTGAGACTACTCACTAAAACCCCCTCCCTGGGAGTACCGGACCTTAGCCCATACCTCTGTCGGAAAGAATTACACACAATGACATTTTGGGTATGAATGTTTCCATTCTGTTTTTGCCGCGGGGGCGTTATCGGGTAAGGTATAAGCTTTGGACGCTTATGCTTATGTGGAAGTTGCTCGTCGTAGTCAGTGGCACTACGGAGAAGAGTATTTGGGTGGGAAGCGGCTTTTGCTAACTGGGTTGTGGATAGTTGAGTTATAAACTCAAGTATCGAAGGCATTTCCAGATCAGAGTGAATCTGACTGTTTCGGACAAACCATGGCGCTCCGGTAACCATTCTCAGAATTTTGTTCTGGATGATTTGAAGGGTCTTGAGGTGTGTTGCGGCCGCGGTGGCCCATGCGGGTGATGCATAGGTCAAGGCTGGCCGGATAATGACTTTGTACATAAGCAACTTATTGTTCATGGACAATTTGGAATTTCTATTTAGAAGTGGGAACAGCTTCGAGATGAACATCGAGGCATTCTTTCGAGCGTGCTCGATATGGGGGCGCCATGTTAAGTGTTTGTCGAGGAAAACCCCGAGGTATTTGGCGGAATCTTGTCAGGGGATTAGACGGTTGTCGAATGAAACGTGTTCGTGAGGTGTGTGTGTCTCCTCTTGGAAAATAGGACAGCTGAATATTTATTGGGGTTTATGGCTAGAAGAGATTTCCTATACCATGATTGCAGCTCGACTACGGCGGTCTGAAGTCGTTCGGTTATTATCCTCGGCTGAGTGGAGCTGCTGAGGATGGTAGTGTCGTCTGCGTACAGTGCGTATGTCACGTTTAGGGGGGCTGTCGGAATGCCTGCGACAAATATATTGTACAGCAGAGGGCTGAAGGAGGTAACAAAGTTTGCTCTATAAATACCTCCCCACACAATGATACCACAACTCATAAATGATAAATCAATAAATCGCTTACATAAAGAATATTGGTAACCATGAAAAGGCTTTCACCAAATACTATATAATGACAATACAGGACACTCCGGCTGATTTTGTGTTTCAAAAATATCAGCGCCCCTAGCGGATAGTACTGATATTACGTCGTTCGAGAACGTGTAACACTAGCAATTGCTGGTGTTTAACTGTGTATAATTAAGTAAGACTAGATGCATTCTCGCAACAATTAGAACCGTAGACCGGTTTCGCTCTCATTAGAGCTCCTCAGTACGGCATACTAATTGCAGCAAAAATGCACCAAAAATAACACGCTATCGTATAGCCAGTCTTAAAACACTAAGTGAGTGGCGAACGTGTCGCCACCTAGTTCGGAACCAAGTACTATGTTGTCACGCCCTCTCCCAATAATACAGAGTATTAAAAATAGAGACGGTATACAACTAACGTTCGCCACTCACTTAGTGTTTTAAGACTGGCTATACGATAGCGTGTTATTTTTGGTGCATTTTTGCTGCAATTAGTATGCCGTACTGAGGAGCTCTAATGAGAGCGAAACCGGTCTACGGTTCTAATTGTTGCGAGAATGCATCTAGTCTTACATACTTTGTCCCTATATTGGGGTAGAAATGGGCCAGGGCTAACAATTTTTTAAATTGTTAGTTAGTTGTATACCGTCTCTATTTTTAATACTCTGTATTATTTGGAGAGGGCGTGACAACATAGTACTTGGTTCCGAACTAGGTGGCGACACGTTCGCCACTCACTTAGTGTTTTAAGACTGGCTATACGATAGCGTGTTATTTTTGGTGCATTTTTGCTGCAATTAGTATGCCGTACTGAGGAGCTCTAATGAGAGCGAAACCGGTCTACGGTTCTAATTGTTGCGAGAATGCATCTAGTCTTACATACTTTGTCCCTATATTGGGGTAGAAATGGGCCAGGGCTAACAATTTTTTAAATTGTTAGTTAGTTGTATACCGTCTCTATTTTTAATACTCTGTATTATTTGGAGAGGGCGTGACAACATAGTACTTGGTTCCGAACTAGGTGGCGACACGTTCGCCACTCACTTAGTGTTTTAAGACTGGCTATACGATAGCGTGTTATTTTTGGTGCATTTTTGCTGCAATTAGTATGCCGTACTGAGGAGCTCTAATGAGAGCGAAACCGGTCTACGGTTCTAATTGTTGCGAGAATGCATCTAGTCTTACATACTTTGTCCCTATATTGGGGTAGAAATGGGCCAGGGCTAACAATTTTTTAAATTGTTAGTTAGTTGTATACCGTCTCTATTTTTAATACTCTGTATTATTTGGAGAGGGCGTGACAACATAGTACTTGGTTCCGAACTAGGTGGCGACACGTTCGCCACTCACTTAGTGTGTATAATTAAGTTTGAGCTGTGTTTTTTACAATGAATGTTAGTGGTTGGGTGTGTGCAATCTATAATTGTTCGAATTATAACGTGCTAAATCTATCAAAGACATTTCATGGGTCTCCAAAGGATGGCGAAACGTGAATATGATTTGAATCAGAAGACAAATTTAGAATCACTTTTATGCCAATATGTACAGTTCGCAGAAGATAATTTATTGTGTAATATTTACCATCATGTACCTATTTATAGATAAAATTCGTAAACGGATGGTTGAAAGTCTTCAATCATAACTTGTCTTCCAGTGCATCAAAAAGAAATATGAAGGCCAAAAAAGTTTTGCATTAATAATAAATGACATAACAAAACTGTTTTTCTATATTCTTCTGTGTTCTTTTGTATTTCAGTATGGCATAAATTGTCACATTTTTTCACGTTTAAAATTATTTTACTTGGTAAAGGCTTTTAATTATCTTCCCTAGACAAGTTTTTAAAGAGACAAGTAGACATAGCAGATTCAGCCCTATAATAGATTTATTCACTGAAGTAAGAGTTAGTCTCACCTTTCATCTGCACAATTTCTTAATTATGTACTAAGTATATCAGTTACATATTTTATAATATTAGATTAATAAGACAGTTTTCATGTAGAGATATACCAAATTGAGTACTGTGCTACCATTTATATCTAGAACAATTGTTTATAGGTAAGTACAGATTGTAACTTAATATCCTCAGAAACACCTTTCAGTATATTCCTATACCTACCCTTGAAATAGTAGTTTAACGACGGTTTCAAGGTAGTAAATCAAATTATGATGAAATAAGATTATGATTAAGAGAAATTTGCAGAATTATTCATGCTTAATTCATTTAGGTTTCAAGCTGATTGTTGATACAAATTCTATTTATAACTATATAATCAGAAAATATTCACTGTTTTGTCATGTACAAGTTTTTATATTCATCTAAAATAAACCAATTGTCTAAATAAAGAATATGCAGGTAAATATACAATTCAAATTACACCATCAGTTGTCAGTACTTCACGCGAGGTGGCGCTAGTGTACTTGTCACTAATATCACCAATGCTAAAGCATGGGAGTGTCCCGTATTGTCATTATATAGTATTTGCTTTCACTATCAGACAACTGAACAGTTGTCTGGTAGTCAAAGCCTTTTAATCATTAAATTTTTTACACCATTTTGGATCCTAGTATTGGCGACATTGTACCCAAATAATCTGGCAACCCTGAAATGAATCACCTTCGTCCTTGGTGTCACTCGTGACTCGTATGGCGTCCGTACGTAGTCCGTAGTCCATAATCGATTGACACTTTGACAGTTGCTTAAAATGCAACTTTACTCTGACTCTTACTATTTTACTATAAATAAATAGTTAAATAATGAAATATGAAAAAGAGACTGCAGAAACAATTTAGAGTGTATAAAAAAGAGTTCCATCAAAATAGTAGTTGTCAAGACATGTCCATGGAACATATAAAACAAGAAGGCCAAGAGATCTGTAAAACCATTAAAACTGAAACAGAAAGTTATGAGGATAAATCCACTGATCAAAAGTTTACGTTTTCCTGCGAATTTGAGCAGGATACGAAGGTGGATCTGCAAATAAATGAATCTTTAATTAAACAGGAAATAGAAGAGCATGCATTGGACAATGTTTTATTATGTGGAGATTTGAAGAAAGAGTACTGGAATAAAAATGAAGATTCTAATGAACAAAACCCCTGGCCTACTCTGAGCATCAAGGATGATGTAAATGCGAAATGTGAGTTACAGGAATTATCTCAGGATGTTAACCAGTTTGGTAAAGAAAAGCCTCCAAGTAATATAGATGAAGATAAGAAAAATTCTTTTGACTGCATTAAATCGCAAGATCCTACAAAGAGCTCATATCAGTGTTTTCTTTATGAATACGCAAGTATAAAGAAAGAACAATTGATATGGCACAACCGATCAAAGCACACAGGAGAAAAACCTTATCAATGTTCATTCTGTGATTATGCAAGTGTGTGGAAACAAAATCTGTTGACGCATATTAAATCAAAACACACAGGAGAAAAGCCCTATCAATGCCCATCATGTAATTATGCAAGTGTGCAGAAACATTCTTTGGTGAATCATATTAAATCAAAACACACAAACGGAAAGCTTCATAAATGTTCATTATGTGAATATACTGGTGTAACCAAGCATTATTTGTTAAAGCATATTAAATTAAAACACCTAAGAGGAAGGTCTTATCAATGTTCATTATGTGATTACGCAAGTGTGGACAAAAGAAGTTTGTTGAATCATATTAAATCAAAACACACAGGAGAAAAGCCTTATCAATGTTCATCATGTAATTATGCAAGTGTGAAGAAACATCATTTGTTAAGGCATATTAAATCAAAACACACAGGAGAAAGGCCTTATCAATGTTCATCATGTAATTATGCAAGTGTGTGGAAACAAAATTTGTTGAAGCATATTAAATCAAAACACACAAGAGAAAAGCCGTATTATTGTTCAGTATGTGATTATGCAAGTGTGAAGAAACATCGTTTGTTAAGACATATTAAATCAAAACACACAGGGGAAAGGTCATCAATGTTCATCATGTAATTGTGCAAGTGTGTGGAAAGAAAATTTGGCGAATCATGTCAGTGTTTATGTCATGTAACTATAAGAGGGGGGGTTTCTAATTTGCAGGTCAGCAGGTTGATTGCAAGTCGGCATGTTATAATGTAGAAACTTTGCAGGTCAGTGTAATTTCTTGCAAGGTAGACTATGTTCTATCTATACGCGATATGCTGATATACAACTGCACCAATCAACCGCCACCCTCATATTAACATTAGTGGCTGCAGGTTGATATGTTTTACTTAAAAAACTCTGCAGGTCAGTGCAATTTCCTGCAGGTCTGACCATTTTCTATCTACACATGAAATTTATTTATTTATTTATTTATTTATTCAATATGCAAATACACAGTTTATAAACCATTTACGTATTGCATAACAAGATAAACTATAACTATGGTGTACACCTATAATTCTACAATCTCACTTATTACCCACATCAAATCAATAACAATACAAAACAACATTTCGGCAAGCTTAGATTCCATTTCAGGCTTCACAGACAGTCCATCAATTGTACGAAACTAATATCAAATTCAAATTTATTTTGTCTATTCCAAATTCACATCTCATTCAGTACAAGTAATTTGGAACAATAAAGTCAACATGACAACGTGGTCAGGCATGTATATGTTCAGTCAATGTGTTCTTAAATGCTCTTAAATTCATGTTAAAGATGTCAACATGCTTACACAGTTTGTTATAACTTGTGCATATTCTATAAATCGGAGAACTGAACAGACTATTCGTTCTGCACCCCGGTATATAAAACAGTTGCTCCAGTCTACTATCCGTCTGAGGAACCCTAAACTGAATGCTGCCCAATAATTCAAAACAATTTACCAAGTTCCTCACGATTGTAAACAAAAACGCCAGGTCAGGAACTATGCGCCTGCTGTGAAGACTGGTTATGTCAAACACAGCAAGCAAACTTACATAGGGTGTAAAATTGGGATAAGATCCAAAAAACTTAAATTGCAGAAAACGAACAAACCTCCGCTGAACTTTCTCCACCACATCAGAATGAACCCTGTAAAAAGGATTCCACACCACTGACAAATACTCCATTTTTGGACATATATATATATATATATATATATATATATATATATATATATATATATATATATATATATATATATATATATATATATATATATATATATATACATTAAAAAGAATTTTAAGTGTTTTAACTCTACTGAATCCTCTCGAGTTTCGCACAATAAAGCCCAATGTTTTCAACCCTGAGGCAGCAATTTTTTCCACGTGCTTCGCAAATGATAATTTAGTGTCAAACTCAATTCCTGAGTCACCAAACTGGGTCCTACGCAAAAGTTGGTCACCTCCAACATATTGGTACTCAACAGGAGCAAGACGTCTCGTGAAAGTAGAATCAAAACATTTCTCAATATTCAGGAATATTCTATTCTCAAAACACCATTCTGACAGTGCATCAATGCTCCTCTGTAGTTCCTCACAATCACTAATGCTAGAAATAACACGAAAGATCTTTAAATCATCAGCAAACAACAAAGAATGGGAGTCAGCTATACTTTTCGGCAGATCATTGACAAACAATAAAAGCTGATATTATAAAACCATACCAATCAAACCAGGCAACCCCCACCCCACCCCATACATCACATAAGTGGCTGCAGGTTGATATGGTATTACTTTCAAAACTGTGCAGGTCAGCAATTTCTGGTAAGTCAGACGATTTTCTACCTACACATTCGTCCCCTGTGGGTCCGGAGACTAACTAAAAGACTAGGCACATGGTAACTCCTGCCTGTCGTAAAAGGTGACTAATCAGGGGCAGGTGGTAGTGGATTCTTCCATTATGTGATAGTAAAGGATTTTTTCACGCCCGAGGAGGTACCACCCTTTACATCAAGGGGCCGGTGAAGTCGCAACGGATGTTTCCGGTTCTGGTGTATGAGTCCGTTTCCCTTATAAACAAAAACGATAATGGTTCCTCCTTGTACAAAAGATTCCGGAGGTAAAATACCCCTCCATTCGGATCTCCGGGAGAGGGGTGTACAGAGGGCTCCGGCATCAAGATTTCACATATCCCTCTCAAATATATGTGGCCTAAATTGTAACCTGAACTCCGTCCACTATTTCCTCTAAGCTAATAGGCCCCAACTCCTCTTCCTCACCGAAACCCAAATCAGTGCCAAAACAGCCACTAATCACCTTAATTTCCCGGAGTATGAGCTCCTTACTTCTTTTAGATTTTATGGAGGTGTGTGCACATACGCCCGTAGCAATCTAACCTGTACCAGACCCCAATTTAGAAGTTGGAAGAAACGACATACTTTGGTTGAAACTCTCTCTCAGGGCTGCGACTAAATTTATCAGTTGCATTTAGCGGTCACCTTTTGACAACAACTTTGTCCAGTTCTTCGACTACCTTTCTGGAAAAACCGACCATCCGATTTCTGAATATCCTTCCTCTGAGGTCACTCTTCCTGGTAACCTCAATGTCCATAATAAGGAATGGCTAGGATCTTCGAAAATCGATCCACAAGGGAGAACAGCGGAGGCCTTTGGAGTCAGCAATTCTTTAGACAATATGGTACAGCAACCTACTTACTTTCCTCGTATACCAACACACAACTCAAATCCCTTGGGTCTCCTTCTTACTACAAAACCTGAATGTTATAAGACATCAGTCACTGCCCCCCTTGGTCACTCAGACCACGGCATGGTCACTGCTTCCTGCGCAATGCAACCCGAGGTCACACAGTCATCACACTCACGTATCGTTTGGCACTACAACTCCGCAAACTGGGACGAAATGAGAGATTGCTTTTCCTCATTTCAATGGGCGTCTGTCTACTTCTCTCATCCTGACCCGTCTGATATGTCACCGAAGTTATCCTAGCTGGCATAGAATTTCATTCCACGTACACAGAAAACCTCTTTAGTCACTCAAAAGCCCTGGTTCTCTAAATCCTCTGACAAGGCCAGACTTTAAAAGGTCAAAGCTCACAAAACGCTTCTACACAATCCCAGTCAAGAAAACCGCTAAGCATTTAACAACGCAAAAAACCACTATGTCCGCATTCTTTCTGAGGCAAAAAACTCGTCTAATAACCACATCAAAAACAAAGTCCTGTCAACCTCCAGCGGCAGCAAACCCTTTTGGACTCTTACTAAATCTATTGGGAATAATTTCTCAAAGAGCACGTTCCCACCCTTTGTTTCAGGGGAAGAAATTGTTTCTACCGCCCTGGGCAAGGCTGAACTTTTTGCCTCATTGTTTGCTGGCAATGCTACTTTCAACCCACCTCCAAATGTTCAACCACCAACAATTCCCAATGTCGCGCATAAAATGACGGATATCATTTTCAAAACTAAAAATGGACGAAAGATGCTCACTTCTCTTAATACCAGGAAAGCCTCTGGCCTTGACGAAATCCCAGCAATTGTTCTCCAAAAATGCGCACCAGAACTTGCTCCTGTCCTGACTCGTCTGTTTCAGACATCTTACAATAGAGGCATATTCCCTCGTAACTGGAAAACTGCTCGAGTACAACCCGCCCCCAAGAAAGGATCCAAAGCGCTTCCTAGCAACTACAGGCCTATTTCTTTCCTTTCAGTCGTCTCTAAAGTGATGGAAAAGTATATAAACACCGAATTACTAAAATTTCTTGAAAAACACAGTCTAATCCACGACAGGCAGTATGGATTCCGTCAGCGCAGATCAACTGCTGACCTCCTCTCCTTTGTCACCCATTCTTGGAACAAGTCTATGGAACTACACGGTGAATCTCAGATTGTCGCTCTAGACATATCCAAAGCATTTAACCAGGTTTTTCACGCAGGGCTGCTTAATAAACTTCCGGCCTATGGCCTACCACCAAAACTCTGTACCTGGACAGCAAATTTCCTCTCCAACCGGAGCATTTTTGTTGTCATGGATGGCCATTCCTCTAAACTGTATCCAATTAATGTAGGAGTCCCTCAAGGTTCAGCTTTAGCCCTTACTTTGTTTCTTCTCCACATCACTGGCCTCCTCTCTAGTACATCCAACCCAATTCACAGTTATGTGAACGACAGCACCCTCCACTCAAATATACAATATTCTAGGCCTGTCTCTTTAGCCCAATTAGATGAGAATCGCAGACTCATGGAGTTTTCTGTCTCTGTGGATCTCCAAAAAATATTAAACTGGGGAAGTAGAAATCTTTTACAATTCAACTCCACCAAATCTCAGTCTTGCCTTCTATCTCATAAGAGATACACCCACCCTAGACACATCACAATGAACAACCAAATTATTCAAAGTAATGAGTCATTTTCTCTTGTTGGCATTTCTGTCGATCGAAGTCTCAATTGGCACCAACATGTCACATCAATTGCAGATGCGGCTGCTAAGAAATTAGGTTTGCTCTTCCGGGCTCGCAAATACTTTTCACCAGCTTATCTCTATACTTTATATACTTCACAAATATAAGGCCAAACCTCGAATACTGCTCCCACATCTGGGTCCGGCTGCCGCTTCTACACTCGCTATCCTGGACTCCATTCAGAAGAGAGCTATACGTCTCATCGGTGACCCTACCCTCACCCAAATGTTGCCATCCCGTGCCCACAGACGGGCCGTTTGTTACCTCTATCGCTTTTTAGTGAATTTTTATTTTAAAAAAAATCACTATTAGAGAGGTATCGATGGTGAGACTTTGCAAAAAAATTTTCAAATGAGCACGAACTAGGACCCCTAGAACCCATATCCGGGGTCAATTTAAATTTTTATATGTTTATATATATATATATATATATATATATATATATATATATATATATATATATATATATATATATATATATATATATATATATATATATATATATATATATATATATATATATATATATATCCCACTGATAACTCAAAAAATAATTAACCGATTTCGATGAAACTCGGCAGGTGCCCGTCTTTTATTAATGGGTTGGATGAGTTCGTTAGCCAGGAAAATCCGACAAGGTTTTCCGGGAAAATTTTGAGTTCTCTTTCGGAAAAAAAAAATTTTCTCCGAAAATTACAAATTTGTTTTAATGAAATTTGATGGATATGTTGCATTGCGAAAGACTTTCCTACGCACCAAAATTCAACTTTCTAAGTTTATAAAAAAATTGAGTTGTGCAAATTTTGAGTTTTCTTTTGAAAAAAAAAATTTCTACGAAAATTACAAAGTTGTTTTAATGAAATGTGGTAAATACGTTACCTTAGGAAAGACCTTACTACATACCAAAATTCAACTTTCTACTTGAAATATGAGTTATTCAAATTTGAAATATTTAATAAAAATTCACTACCATAACGCACTTGCTGCGTCCCGAACCTTTTATACATATCTGCACGGGCACTGCTCAGAGGCGCTTTCTTCCATAGATCCTCCACCTGCTGCCCCCAACAGATCTACCAGGGGAACAGAGCGAATGCACCCTTTTACTGTCCAGGTCACCAGACATAGAACATCTTGTTATGCCCGCTCTTTTGTCCCAAGGACTTCCAAGTTGTAGAATTCCTTGCCGGCACATGTTTTTCCTTCTCCTCCGAATCTCCAAACCTTCAAGTCCAGAATTAACAAGCTGCCTCTTGCCTCCTTGTCGACACCCACGGTACGATAATATTTAGGCTGTAAGCCCTCGTGGTGTGTTGAAGTTAAAAAATATATATTATAAGGACATATCAAGCACATTCTAAGCGAATATTCTGAATAATAATCTATTCAAATATTCTCAGTATATTGATGAAGAATTGTCTCTAACACAATTTTGCAGCAAATTAGCGTTAAAAATAATGTTAAAAGGTAGGTGTCATCAAGGAGAGGTTGTTTGAAAATATTTATACGTTTTCCCCTCAACCATAAACTTGGAAAAACGAGTTTGCAGCAAATGAGCATTAAAAAAATATAGAAAAGTAGGTGCCAAAGAGTAAAGCTTTTAAGAAATATATATAAACAATTTCTTAACTATAAACATTGAAAGACAATGTTGCAGGAAATGAGCATTAAAAACCAATGTTAAAAAGACTATCATGGCAGCCAGCTTTTTTGAATTTATTAAACATTTTCTCATTAACCATAAATTTTGAAATACAATTTTGCAGCAAATAAGCATTAAAAATAAATGCCATCAAAGACGTTTTTTTTAAATATTTGGCAATAATAAAAAAACATTAAAGTTAATTATAATGTAGTTTTGCTGTTAATTAAAAAATGAAACTAATCTTGTCAATGAATTTTTTCATTACAAATATTTTTATAGGCAAATGTCATTGCAATTTAAACTATTAATACCTTCTACAAAAACAATTATTTACCCTTATGTATATTTATTTGTATCTAAATAACTCAAACAATTCAAAATGCAATTAAATAAAGTCTCCTATAAAACATAAATTTGAATGTCTACATTAATTACATAATATTTATGTTCTCTATATAGTTACATCCCTGTATATTCTCAACATCATACAAAATACGACGAATCCGGAAACCCTGCATCATCAGTTTAGTGACCTGTGTAAGAGTGCTGATGCAGACGTTTGCATTTATGTTAATTCTGTAGAACATTATTTCATTCAATCGCTGTAACTCTAATTGTTCACATGTTGTTTTGAATCACATATTTTATAATACATTTTAAGACTGTAATAATTGTACCACTTAAATAAATAAATTACTTTTTTCGGACAATCGCTACGAAAAAACCTAATTATATAGTTTCTGTTATGGAAGCAGCATAAGAAATAAGAACACTCCCATTGGTCTGTCTATGATACTTCACACATTCAGACAGACAAATACTGAAAAAATGATCTTTCTGCCTGTATGGAGTCGATCTATTGTAGTGTCGCGCAGAACCACTGTCGCGCTAATCGACGACCTCGGATTGAATGAATGTACTCAGAATATTCAAAATGCAGTTTGAAATTTTATAAATGTTATTAGAACATTACGAAACAAATATTCTGAAAAAAGAATGTTATCACATTGTGAGAACATTCTGAGAATAGCTTGTGCTGTATGGGTATGTGGATATATTTAAATGTTTTAGAACAGTGTGTTAACAGCATTTGATGTCTGCCTAGCAAGTTCATTGTTGTTGGTTTTCTTTTGCATTATATATTGTAATTCTTCTTTTGTTTTATATCCCATCCTGTAATTGGATTTTCCGTAGGATGGTTGTCAATAAGTTAATTAATTAATGTGTGTTTGTGTTGGCCATTTATGCACATTAGATTGTGCCAATGATAAAATTTCAGCTAATGTTGCCTGCTAATTCAGATTAATAATTGTGCTTGTATTGAACGTTATGTACATTAGGAACATTTCAGCATGTTGCTGCTGTTTTAATAAACTTTGTGACGGTGGTTTTGTCACACGTGGGTTCTGGTAAGCCGTGGTAGTTAATGAAATCGGTGTATTATTATTGTGATTTTTATCAACACTAAACTTAACATTTCAATACGGGAAAATAACGCAACTAGTTAATACTTTTGAATAATAGGACATGAAAAGAAAACAGAACATTGTTCAATATAGAAAAATAACGTCTTTTCGACATCTTGAGCTCTGTCGAACCTCACACAGCTGACTTCTAACCTCCACCTGTTTTACCGGCGGCAGCTCATGCGCTTCCGGCTTCATCTGGAGATCTCCCTCTGGCGGAGATTGGGTTTCCAGTGGCGTGTCCGGCGTCGGGCTGAGGATCTGGTTATAACTTTATAAATTTTACTGTGCTGTTTGAAATCGTTTCAGCTACTAATAGGCAGTTCAAAATCAGTGGCGGCTCGTGACTTTTAGAGTGGGTAAAGCAGAATCGGCGCGGCCCCAAAGGGGGGTCCAGAGAAACTACCCCCCCCCTGCGCGGCAGATTTTTTTTAATTTTCAAGGTCACGCGTTCTCCTAACACTTCAGTATTTAACCCTTTGAAGCAAAGTGCTTTGACAGAGAAACCACTTACCTAATGTTTTTAGTGAATTTTCTTAGAAAAAATTCACTAATGAGGAGATCTCGACTTTTGAATTTTGAAAAAATTTCTTCAAATGAGCGCGATCTAGGACCCCTAGAACCCATATCCGGGGTCAGTTTCAATTTTTATATGTTATATATATATATATATATATATATATATATATATATATATATATATATATATATATATATATATATATATATATATATATATATATATATATATATATATATATATATATATATATATATATATATATATATATATATATATGTATCACACCGATAACTCAAAAAATTATGGGCCGATTTTGATAAAACTTGGCATGTACGTTTCTTTTGTAAATGGCTTGGATAAGTTCGTTAGTCAGGAAAATCGGACAAGGTTTTCCGGGAAAATTTTGAGTTTTCATTCGAAAAAAATTCTTATCTCAAAAAGTAATAAGCCGATTTCAATAAAATTTGGCATGTACCTTCCCTTTGTAAATGGCTTTGACATGTTTGTTAGTCAGGAAAATCTGACAAGGTTTTCCGGGAAAATTTTGAGTTTTCATTCGAAATAAATTTTTATTTCAAAGAATAAGGCGATTTTGATAAAATTTGGCATGTAGCTTCCTTTTGTAAATGGCTTTGACAAGTTCGTTAATCAGAAAAATTGGACAAGGTTTTCCGGAAAAATTTTGAGTTTTCATTTGAAAAAAATTTTTATCTTAAAAAATAAAAAATCTATGATAACCAAATTTGGTAGGTAGGTTTACGATATAAAAAGTAAACTATACACCAAAATTAAGATTTCTATGTTACAAGAAAAAAAAGTTATAATAAAATATTTTGTGCCAGATCATTTCTATGAAAATTCACTACCATAACGCACTTGCTGCGTCCAGGCTTTTTTTTTTTCTATATGTAGACTGGTTTTACAGTTAAGCCACACTTCCTACTTGGGTATTAGTGCGCCATCTATTGATCTCCATCGCAAGTTTGCAATTGGCGAACACTGTATTGCTAGTATTCGTTAGAATTTGTCAAAGAAACCACGTTTTATGATTGATTTCGTTTTTTATCTACATTTTCGTAAAAAGTGTTATAACTACTCCGTTTTTTTGGACGATTGTGTTACTGAGGCACTAATAGAAATGTGAGAATGCTTGTTTTACATAGTTTATTGTTTTTACTTTGTCAATCGGATATGGTTTTGCGGCGAAACCAGTGTGCGTGCCATGCACTAAAGTAAATTTGTTTAGGTTAGGATGGAAAATCAAATTGATTTGTCGCTAGTGATGAAAAAACAAATCGTTTTTTTTTAAATTTCAATAACACACCACGAGGGCTTACAGCCTAAATACTATCGTACCGTGGGTGTTGACAAGGAGGAAAGAGGCAGCTTGTTAATTCTGGACTTGAAGGTTTGGAGGTTCGGAGGAGAAGGAAAAACATGTGCCGGCAAGGAATTCCACAACTTGGAAGTCCTCGGGACAAAAGAGCGGGCATAACAAGATGTTCTAAGTCTAGTGATCTGGACAGTAAAAGGGTGCATTCGCTCTGTTCCCCTGGTAGATCTGTTGGGGGCAGCAGGTGGGGGAACTATGGAGGAAAGCTCCTCTGAGCAGTGCCCGTGCAGATATCTATAAAAGAGAGAGAGGTCACCAACGGCACGTCGGTGGGCAAGGGATGGCAGCCTTTGGGTGAGGGTAGGGTCACCGATGAGACGTATAGCTCTCTTTTGAATGGAATCCAGAATAGCGAGTGTAGAAGCGGCAGCGGCACCCCAGATGTGGGAGCAGTATTCGAGGTTTGGCCTTATTTGTGAAGTATATAAGGTATAGAGATTAGCTGGTGAAAAGTATTTGCGAGCCCGGAAGAGGAAACCTAATTTCTTAGCAGCCGCTTCTGCAATTGATGTGACATGTTGGTGCCAATTAAGATTTTGATCCACAGAAATGCCAACAAGAGAAAAGGACTCATTACTTTGAATAACTTGGTTGTTCATTGTGATGGGTCTAGGGCTGGTGTATCTCTTGTGAGAAAGAAAGTAAGACTTAGTTTTGGTGGGGTTGAATTGTACAAGATTTCTACTTTCCCAGTCTAATATTTTTTGGAGATCCACGGAGACAGAACCCTCCATGAGTCTGCGATCCTCATCTAATTGGCCTAAAGAGACAGGCTTAGAATATTGTATATTTGAATGGAGGGTGCTGTCGTCCGCGTAGCTGTGAACTGGATTGGATGTGCTAGAGAGGAGGTCATTGATGTGGAGAAGAAACAAAGTAGGGGCTAAAGCTGAACCTTGAGGAACTCCTGCATTAATTGGATACAGTTTAGAGGAATGGCCATCCACAACAACAGATATGGTCCTGTTGGAGAGGAAATTTGCTGTCCAGGTACAAAGTTTTGGTGGTAGGCCATAGGCCGGAAGTTTATTAAGCAGCGCTGCGTGCCAGACCTGGTCGAATGCTTTGTATATGTCTAGAGCAACAATCTGGGATTCACCGTGTTGTTCCATAGACTTGCTCCAAGAATGGGTGACAAAGGAAAGGAGGTCGGCAGTCTATCTGCGCTGGCGGAATCCACACTGCCTGTCGTGGATTAGACTGTGTTTTTCAAGAAATTTTAGTAATTCGGTGTTTATATACTTTTCCATCACTTTAGAGACGACTGAAAGGGGAGAAATAGGCCTGTAGTTGCTAGGAAGCGCTTTGGATCCTTTCTTGGGGATGGGTTGTACTCGAGCAGTTTTCCAGATACTAGGGAATATGCCTTTATTATAAGATATCTGAAACAGACGAGTCAGGACAGGAGCAAGCTCTGGTGCGCATTTTTTGAGAACAATTGCTGGGATCTCGTCAAGGCGAGAGGCTTTCCTGGTATTAAGAAAAGAGAAGAATAATTTGTCAAAACTAACCTCGGATGAAGCTTATGCTCTGCTTGATGAAAGTCCTTCTGATGGGGAGTCACTAATAAGCGAATATGAGGAAGAAGAGGAAGAAATGATTGAAGACATCATTGAAAATAATGAAACTACCGAAGCGATTGCTCAGGACACTATTTTGAGTGACGGCGATTTGGCAATTGGGAGCGACATAGATGACGACCCAGGCGATTTAGAAGATGATATACCACTTATCCACTTTGTGAACTGGAGAAAACAAGAAATTGCTCCGAATCTAAATCATTTTCAGCAACTAACTGGTCCCAGCTCTGAAGTACCACCTGATGTCACAAAACCTATAGATTTCTTCTTTTCTATTTTTGGCGATGCTATTCGTCTGGTTACATAACAAACAAACTTGTATGCCACCCAGGAAAAAAGAAACTTTATTCCGACAACCGAGGAGGAAATGAAAATGTTTATAGCGGTAAATTTGCTCAAGGGTATAAAAAAGTCTCCCTCCTTTCGCGATTACTGGTCTTCGCGTCCAGAACTACGTGATGACTTCATAGCATCAAAAATAGACGTAAACCGTTTTGGCTCCCTACTAACTAGCCTCCATTGCAATGACAATGCCACAATGGTAAAAATGGGGAGCCTGGTTTTGATCAATTGTTTAAAATCAGACCATACATTGAACTCCTAAAGAAAAACTTCCAGAAATATTATTTCCCATCAAAAGAAGTGTCAGTTGATGAAAGCATGGTGAAGTTCAAAGGCCGAATAGCTTTCAAGCAATATATGCCAATGAAACCTGTAAAAGGGGGTTTAAAATCTGGGCGTGCGCCGATAATGAAGGTTATCTAAGTAATTTTGATTTATATACAGGAAAGCAACAAGATAAATCTGAGAAAGGTTTAGGTGAACGGGTAGTGCTTGACATGACTAAGGGTCTCGAAGGAAAAGGACACCACGCTTACTTTGATAACTATTTCACAACAACTGACCTTTTACTTTCTTTACAAGAAAATAAAATCTACGGGTGTGAAACTGTACGCGCAAACAGAAAAAAATCTTCCCACTGGATTGAAAGGCGATAAGGAAATGAATCGAGGTGATTTTGATTAGGCAGTTTATAGAGACAAAGTATCTTGTATCAAGTGGAAGGACAAAAGAACTATTCAGATGCTCTCTACTATACATTCTCCTTCAAATCAAACTCAAGTGAATAAAAGGGAGAAAGATGGAAGTATGACTGAAGTCAATTGCCCTAAAGCAGTTGTAGACTACTGAAGGTATATGGGTGGGGTTGGCAAAGCTGATATGATGAAATCTTACTACGTCATCGATCGGAAATCCCGAAAATGGTACCACCGTCTATTTTCGCATTTTCTCGATACATCAGTAGTCAACTCATATAATATTCAAACGGAGGACCAAAAGTGCTATGACCCTCAAAATTTTCCGATGTGAAGTAATACTGAGTTTGATTGGGGCTTTCGTTTCAAGAGGCTTTTGTGGAAGGCCATCTTCTACTAAAAAAGGTGTATCCAGATTCAAGCCTTATGTACCAATAGATCAACGGTGTGATCAAGCAAAACATCTACCTGTGCACGGAACATCAAGACGCTGTGCTCAGGGTAGTACGGCCGAAAAACCTCATCGAACCAGATGGAGCTGCATACAGTGTAAAGTCGGGTTGTGTTTACTGGCAGAAAGAAACTGTTTTCTAACTTATTATCAATAATATAAAATATATGTTATCTTTCGATTTTGTATATGTTCACTTGCATTGTGGTTTCATATCGAAACCACTTGCAAAAGTCAAAATAAATGTTTTTTTGCAACAAAGAAGTGTACTACATCATTTTTCTACACATTAAAATGATATATACCAAATGTCATTAGAATTGCAAATAACATTGAAATTCGTGCTTCAAAGGGGTAAATGAAAAATTCATTTATGCAAAAATATAGACTCAGAATCATGTCCAGGAATATTCGATGAGAGGACACTGTACACATACTGTACACGCACGCATTCGGTAATATGATACGGCGCGTATTACCTATGAAAATATGTTTGTAGAGGGAAGAGCTACAAGCATTTTTTTTCCAAATTCAAGGCCCTTCTTTTTTTACGACTTGAAATTTTATATCTATAGTATACTATTTTATTATTTTGAAATTATTCTTTTATAGGTAATAATAAACAAATCAATTCCACTTACCAAAAAGAAACATGAAACATAATCCAGCTTTTCAAAGTGTGTAAATGTGACACATACCAGATTATTTAACGACAACATAGTAAAAAAACTCGGGACGCAGCAAGTGCGTTATGGTAGTGAATTTTTATTAAATGCTTCAAATTTAAATAACTCAATTTTCTATAAACTTAGAGAGTTTAATTTCAATACGTAGTAAGGTTTTTCCTAAGGCAAGATATCCACAAAATTTCATTAAAATAACTTTGTAATTTTCGGAGAAAAAAATTTTTTTCGAAAGAAAATTTAAAATTTGAGTAACTCAATTTTCTCTAAACTTAGAAAGTTGAATTTTGGTACGTAGTAAGGTTGAGGCAACATATATAGTAAATTTCATTGAAACAGCTTTGTTACTTTCGGAGAAAAAAATTTTTTTCGAAAGAAAACTCAAAATTTTTCCGGAAAACCCCATCTGATTTTTCTGGATAACGAACTCATCCAAGCCATTAATAAAAGACAGGCACTTTCCAAGTTTCATCGAAATCGGTTAATTATTTTTTGAGTTATCCTATATATATATATATATATATATATATATATATATATATATATATATATATATATATATATATATATATATATATATATATATATATATATATATATATATATATATATATATAACATATAAAAATTAAACCTATTTACAAATGAACTTTAATAAGATATTATGCTGTGACAATACCTCTCTCAAGCACCCTAAAATATAATCAAAATGTGCACAGTTATATATGTTTTATTTCTTTTTCCCTTGTCTTAATACACTACATATTTTATGACAATCGATTTAATTTACTTATTTGATTTCATAAATAGTCGGTTAATAGTGACTTGGAATGAAGTAGACACCACATCTTCAAACATATTAAGAGAATATGAGTAAATCAACAGCAACTGGGAATGAATTCGGTCAGTCGCCCAGCCACGTGGTTAAAAAACACTGTTTGTATGATGGTTACAACTCTAGATCTAAATAAAAGGACTGTAACAGCGGCAGAAGCAGAAGTCAATGGAAGGTTGATGAATTAACCAACAGCAACCACATACTTATGATTTAAACATGTTTCAAATTTGAATAGCTCAATTTTCTGTAACCCTAGAAAGCTGAATTTTGGCACATAGTTAGGTATTTCCCAAAGCAATATGTAGACCAAATTTTATCGAAATTTTCGGAAAAAAAAATTTTTTTTGAAAGAAAACTCAAAATTTTCCCGGAAAACCCCGTCCGATTTTCCTGGCCAACGAACTCATCCAAGCCATTAATAAAAGAAAGGCACTTGCCGAGTTTCATCTAAATCGGTTAATTATTTTTTGAGTTATCAGAGGGATACATATATATATATATATATATATATATATATATATATATATATATATATATATATATATATATATATATATATATATATATATATATATATATATATATATATATATATATATATATATATATATATATATATATATATATATATATATATATATATATAAGCATATAAAAATTCAAACTGACCCGGATATGGGTTCTAGGGGTCCTAATTCGCGCTCATTTGAAAGAATTTTTGCAAAGTCTCACCATCGATACCTCTCTATTAGTGAATTTTTTTAATAAAAATTCACTAAAAGAGTCTTCATTAAAGTGCTGAGAACATAAATAAGAATATTTCGGCAGCGTATCCGTTTTTATACTTAAGGCTGCGCACCATTTTTCTCTCATTTCTTTAATAGATGGAAACCTAAAAATAGTGCCAAACTGACGTGCCGCCGCTGAAAATAGCAAATAGCAAGGTACTTACGTATGCAGAGACACCGTTGCCACATCCCCAGGTAATCTTCTACAAACAATACACCTTTTCACCATTTTGCCAAAACAAAACTCAAAATCTTTATTGCCAATCAAGGTAACACATAAAAATAAACTCTCAGTATACTTGCATACTATTCACAGACAAATACAAGCCACAACTGAGGATTAATAAAAATCTAGATACTTCACATGCAGCAGGAAAACGATTTAAAATAATGGGCTGAGTTTTCTGGTTATATTTACATAAAGAAGGGAGAAACCAAGGAAAATATATGTTAGTACATCTTTACATTCATAAATAAGCCCTAATGAAAGTGTAATGTCTTAAGTGACAGAAAAGTAATAAATTTGTCATCCTCAATGACTTCCTTGTCATCATATTCGGCGATTTAAGGATGAATTATTACATAGCGGCAACGCGTTAGCCACCACCCAATCAGAGCAGAGGACCGATGTAAACATAGAGTCCCTTGAATGTTGGCTTCAAACAATTCGGCTGTGTGCCCAGTCTATTCGTATATAGATAGTCAATGGTTACAACTCTAGCTCTAAATAAAAGGACTGTAACAGCGGCAGAAGCAGAAGTCAATGGAAGGTTTGTGTATTCGGGAAACTATTCACTATTAATAACAACAATTGACTAAAAACGCTGCGAGTTGTAAGGCAAAAATAATTATACTACAAAGGTTATAAATGATAATACATTACAATAGGGTTATATATAATCGTAAATGCTTCCAATGATTAACAATCAGTGAATTCAGTATTATTGACATTTCTCGGAAACTTACAAATGAATCTCATGAGTAAATAAGAAAAGCATTGACTAACCAACAGCAACCAGATACTTATGATTTAAACATGTTTCAAATTTGAATAGCTCAATTTTCTGTAACCCTAGAAAGCTGAATTTTGGCACATAGTTAGGTATTTCCCAAAGCAATATGTAGACCAAATTTTATCGAAATTTTCGGAAAAAAAAATTTTTTTTGAAAGAAAACTCAAAATTTTCCCGGAAAACCCCGTCCGATTTTCCTGGCCAACGAACTCATCCAAGCCATTAATAAAAGAAAGGCACTTGCCGAGTTTCATCTAAATCGGTTAATTATTTTTTGAGTTATCAGACGGATACATATATATATATATATATATATATATATATATATATATATATATATATATATATATATATATATAAGCATATAAAAATTCAAACTGACCCCGGATATGGGTTCTAGGGGTCCTAATTCGCGCTCATTTGAAAGAATTTTTGCAAAGTCTCACCATCGATACCTCTCTATTAGTGAATTTTTTTAATAAAAATTCACTAAAAATAAAAATACACCTCTCACGATCCGACTCAATCTAAATAAACGACGGACACTAAGCTTTGAAGCAGGTATAGAACTCTGCATCACTTTTTTTTATATGCAAATTCAGTAAAAAGTGTTTTCAACAAAAATTTAAGAAAAAAAAAATAAGAAAAAATCTTGCAGCTCTAGCAGTTTTTCTAGAAATGACCACCTGATTTGTCTGCTGCCATGTTTTATAGTTCTACAACTTGCCGGATAATTTCTTATTAACTACATCATGTAACAAGCATCTAGGAAAATATATACATTTTCATTGGTTACAGGATGCGGCAAATAAGCCTTTAAACCTTCTTGAATAAATGTCTCTAAATTTGCTCCCAAACATTTAATCATGCTTATATTTGCAGCTGCTCCATCAAAACTTACGGAAATAACGACTATTCTTGCTTGATGGATAAAACTTAAAGCCCGATTAAATAATAGGCTTGCTTTTTCTTCACGAGAAATGCCAGCTAGCAAGAAATAACCCACTGGAACTTTCCAGTGGCCATTTAAAGCAACTCATAAGAAAAGCAAAACTTCTTTAGCCACTGGAAGCTCGTTTGAATTATTCATATCTACGCCAATATCTACGTTACCACAACACTTTTTTCCTGTGCACTCAACTTGACGTCTTATTGACATCTCGTCGATGACTAGGTATTTTGTGACCTTTTTCGGCTGCTTCTCGTCTTTTTAAATCCAAGACCGCTAATGCTTTTTTGCAGAATCCAGGAACAATCTAGAAATTGTTCGAGGATGTGGCAAAGATTTCATAAATTTTTCTCGAACGTAATTATGAGGTTTGTTTGAATAAAAATTTAGGGTAATAGCAAACGTCCTTACGTCTGGTGAATAGTTTCGTTGTGGACATTTTAAAAACTGTTTAATCAGATGTATTTGTGTGGGTAAAGAGACCTAAAATATTAAAAGCAATACGACTTTTAAAATGCTTAGTCAGCGATTTTTGGTGACAAACTCTTAAAACGTCTTTTCTGTTGGCACAATATATTTATTTTCGTCTTTTGTTTTTTATTACTCGCTTAGCAATAGACCATTTTTTAAAGATGTTTTTGGAGTTCCTGATAAACTGGAAATATCTACAAAATAACGAAGTTTCTTCCTAAAAAAATGGACGATATTTGGTAAGTTTTCAGTGAACGGAGTATATATATTTTTTTAATGTCTTCTAGTATTTTTCCCTCAATTCTAAGTCCAGGCATATTAGCTTACTTTTGACCTGGAGTAATGTTAGCTTTTGGTGTTAATTCAGGAGGACTGCCAAGTGCCGCACCTGTTGAACATGATAGTTCCAAGGCAGTGACAGTTGATGATAACGATGATTTATCTCTATTTTCTTCAAAACTATGACTGCCATTTTTATCGGGTAATGTATTAATTTTAACAATAATAAAGGTTTACAAAATAGGAAGCTAAGAAGTTTTCTTCACCTTCTTTCTGCATGAGCAAGAGCTTATTCATTCCAGAAGTAGAAGGCACTGGAGAACTTAAAACTGATGGAGACGCTGCGTTTTTAAGACCCTTTAAGGCAGCGCACCATGTTTATCTTCTTTCTTTACTAGATGGAAACGTGAAAATAGTGCCAAACTGACGTGCCGCCACTGAAAATCGCAAGCAGCAATGTCCTTACGTATGCAGAGCCATCGTTGCCACATCCCCAGGTAATCTTCTACAAGCAATATAATTTTTCATCATTTTGCAAAAACAAAACTCTAAATCTTTATTGCAAATCAAGGTAACACAAAAATAAATTCTCAGTATACTTGCATACTATTCACAGACAAATACAAGCTGCAACTGTGGATTAATACAAATTTAGATATTGCACATGCAGCAAAATAAATATTTTAAATTGAATTTTCTGGTTATATTTACATAAAGAAGGGAGAAACCAAATAATATAACGTTAGTAAATATTTACATTAATAAATAAGCCTAATGTAAGTGTAATGTCTTAAGTAACAGAAAAGTAATAAATTTATCATTCTCAACTTGTCATCATATTCGGCGATTTATGGATGAATTATCACATAGCGGCAACGCTTGAGTCACCACCCAATCAGAGTAGAGGACCGATGTAAACATAGAGTCCCTTGAATGTTGGCTTCAAACTATTCGGCTGTGTGCCCAGTCTATTCTTTAATATATAGTCAAGGTTCTTACCCCTGGATCACCGAGGCTCTAAAGTAAATACTTAGTAAATGAAAATGACAAGCATATACAGGCATACACACAGGATGATAATTGTTAGATAATATTAGGTAGAGTTGGCGCCGGGCGAACTCGCCCATTATTTGAATAAATAGTTAATATATAACCATACAAATAGAATATAATAGTCTCTTTTCCTATAACATAAAACTTTTAAATATATTAATTGGCATAATACATTTATCACTTGTAAATAAGACCTTTCAATTTCCAGTATTCCCGCCCCCCAAATTTTAAATTTAGCGAATCCAAGAGAAATTCAAACTTTTCAAGTGTCGAATTTTCCACTGTCACATCATTCAAAATGGACCAATAGGAATTAGTTTCGCAATTCGTAATTCACCAGAGTATTAACCTAGCTTTATGTATTCAATATTATGATAAATGATAAATTAATCACTTTCATAGAAAATATTGGTAATCAGAATAGTCTGCTTTTGTGTCTTTCTTTCATACCATAATCGGCCTACTGCCCACTATTGGGAAAACACAGTAAACTTTTTAAACTATTTTGGATCCTAGTATTGGCGACACTGTACGCAAATAATCTGGCCGCTGGTCAAGGTTTATAGATTAGAAAGGTTGTCTGGTAACTCGCTGACGGGAGAAACGCGAGAGGAGGGTAATACGTCATGTGAAGTCTAATGCCAAAAGTTTAAGTCAGGCTTTGGTGCTTTAAATAATATTTATTAGAAATATAGGTAACTTTTAATGTGTTTGCTAAAATTTTTTTGAAAACGATCAGTTACAGACATATTTTAATGTTTATTTTCTACGAAATAGCAGTTAAATCGAGACTATTATCTTAAAAACTGTATTTTATTTTTTAAGGTGTTTTGTTGTAATGTTGTAAACGTAAGTGTACAGAATCAACCTGAGGATGAATTGGACGTTATTTAATCTAGAATTAAATCGGCAATTTATCATAAAGGTAGATATGTGTTTGATTTCAAAAAATAAATTATACATACTTAAAAAAAGAACCCAATAGATAACTTAACCTAAGTATATTTTTAGTTGCCCAGTGGAAAAATTTGTAATGTATCAACGTTCAAAAATAATGCTAAAACGGCAAAGGAAAGTGGAGAGACACTTTCCTTCTTTTCTTTTCCTAAAGCGCCTAAAATTCAAAAAGAATGGATAAGAAAATGTTATCGAAAAGGTGTCTGGCATGTTGCAAATAAGAGAATTTGTAAGCATTTTAAACCTGAGGATTTTGAAGATGAGTTGCGGGCTAGGATAATGAATACACAACCGACGCATCTAAAAAAATCAGGTACAAAGTTTGTGTTTGTTGGTTTTGATTATTTATTTATTTTGTGTAAGAGTATGTAGTACCTACGTATTATTTGAGGTTTTCCTGAGACCTATGATAGTACCTGATATACCTACTTGTAGTAATAAACTTATATTTTTAGCTGTTCCCTCATTATATGTGTTAAACGGGCAAGAAAAACATAATGAGAGTGAAAGGTCCTGTTTATGGAAGCGGAGGGTGACTTATCAGAATAAAAGATGTTGGAACGAAGTACATATGTTATGACATAGATAACGGTATATTGATAACGATATTAAGGCACAAAACTTAATAAACATAATAATATTAACAATATGATATATAAAAAATGGGATAATAGAACTTACTCAAGTATTATCATCTTTGACTATTAATTAATAACAGTGTTTATATAATTAAATAATCGCGGCGTTATTTACCCGACTACATTTCAGCAGCTTATTTAAAATGAACGATATACATTTCCGCCTACATTGTAGAACGGTGTTTAAGTTAACTATATCTTACTTACTACAATGAATCTGCTTTATATTTACCAACAATGACATATTTTGATTCTTAACCTTGATGACTAAACATTCCTGTCTGTCTTACAAATTCGTTTGTTATGGTTTATATGCTGAACGTGACAATTTCAACGTTGCTCCATATAATGTCGACCTCCAATTTATTGAAATGTTTACATAACTGCATTACAGAATTTAACTGGCCTACTTGTAATAATTATTTCGGTGTTTTTACTAATTACATTTTTAAGGCTATTAGGGCCGTTATGAAATATCATATGTTCGCCTGAACATACTACCAAGTCGAAAGAATGACAGCTCGCCCTATGGCTCTGACCTAAATGTTTGATGAACTACTAATACTTTAATAAGTGTAGACAATCTTAGGTATGTTTCCGAACTTAATCGTAAAACTAATAATTTTGGATTCAATCTGACGATATCACCATAATTAAATTGATATACTATGCATACCACTCTATGAGGGTAATCGTAATAATAAATAAATCTTTTTTGAATATAACCTTACGTGAGATAATCGCAATAATTAAAATTACACTACAATTATGTCTACTACTCTAAGATGGTAGTATAAATCTTAATGATTAATATTTTTTGATACACTCTATGTATCATGATAGAACTTACAATGAAAAATAATATACTTATATATATATATATATATATATATATATATATATATATATATATATATATATATATATATATATCCCGCTCTAGGATGGCAATATAATAAATAAATAATATTTGGATACACTCTATGTATCATAATAGAAATAACAATGATTAAAATAATATAATTATATATACCATTCTAGGGGCGTAATATAATTTACATGATCTAACAATTTCTTCCTTCTTCCTGGTGATGAGTTGGGTATGTCATCTCGTCTTCCTTCTGGTGTTTCTCCTTCATGTTGTGTGAACTGTCTCTGCTTTTCTTGCAGAGCTCTTCCCACTCCACAAAATCCAGCCACGCCGACCTTGAGTCGTTTTGGAGTGCTTTCCCACTGACCCATGACTGAACTTGACCACGCAGCGGCCATTGTTTGGTTGCTACCATGTGCCCTGCGTGTACTTTCTTCCTCTTAAACTTCCATCTAACCCTGTGCTTCAACTTGTGAACATGCACCTTATACCCATCTACCTTGTGGCTTTGCTTCCGTGAGCCTTCCACTATTGCTGGATGGCCCCAGTATATTTTGTGGCCTCTGTCCATTTTTGCTTGTCCCTGCTTCTGACCTCCATACTCCACCCAAGTGTGTGTAAATCTCTGGGTGGTTGTACTTCTTACTGCTCCTACTCTATAAAATTATTTCTTTTCTATCTTCGTTTCTATTGGGACTTTTTCTATTCGTAATACTGCTTGTTTTACTTCTTGTGCTTCTTTCTTCCCTTTTAATAACTTGCTCTCTCTACTTACATTAGTTTTCTTCGCTGCTGATTTGGCTCCAGATCTGAAATTTTCTGGATAACTTTTTAAATTCACTCTTCCCTGCTCGTCTTTGGCTTCTTCTATCTCTGATATTTCTTTAATTAAATTTAAGTTGAATATTTCTTGCTCGTTTGTGGCTTCTTCTACCTCTGGCATTTCTTTACATAAATTTAAATTAAATATTTCTTGCTTGTTTCTTGCTTCTTCAACTTCTTGTATTTCTTCAATGAAACTTTCATGATTATTCCTTGACGCTATTTTTGCGTAGAATTCTTCAATTGTTGAATTTATAGCTTTTTGGACTTTCTCTGGGAATGCTGTCCGTTCCTTATACTTGCATGTGAATACTGGTATTCTTATTTTTGGTAATTCGAATTCTGGATACAGTGATAAATAGCGGTATGCTTCTTTGTTAATTGCTCTTTCCAGCTTAACCATGGCGTTATCGTACCATTGGCTTAGCGTCGAATGAGCTTCATCTAGATTTTCTGATTCTGTCATTATTTTTATATTCATTATGACATCTTCAATTTTATCCCATTGCCTTTCTACGTTTCCTTTTCTGATTTCAAATTTGATAGGTATATCGTTATCGTTCATTTTTTCTACTTCTTCTAATTTTTGGATAAATTTGTTTACCCGTAATTTTAGTTCTTTCGAACGCATTTTTAATTCCTCCATTGCTTCCTTAATTTTAATTTGATTTAATAATTGACTTTGTTACGTTGTCGCTTAGTTCTTCTTTTAATCTGATTCCTAGTTGCCTGTGACCTATATCTTGTCTTTAACCTTGTATTTTTGTCTTTGACCCTGTATCTGCTTTACTGGAACTGACCTTCTTTCGGTACTGCCCTGTATGCTTCTGTTTATTTGCTATATTGGAACTGACCTTCTTTTTGGTACTGCCCCGGACTCTTCTGTCCTGTTTATTTACTATATTGGAACTGACCTTCTTCTGGTACTGCCCTGGACTCTTCTGTCCTGTTTATTTACTTTATTGGAACTGACCTTCTTCTGGTACTGCCCCGGACTCTTCTGTCCTGTTTATTTACTTTATTGGAACTGACCTTCTTCTGGTACTGCCCTGGACTCTTCTGTCCTGTTTATTTACTTTATTGGAACTGACCTTCTTCTGGTACTGCCCTGATTATATTCACTAAAAATAAAGGGTATTTGGAGACTTGGGTTAAAGGATATTTGATAAGGTTTAAGTGAGCACTGTATTTTCACTGGCACTGGTTCTTTTTCGTCGAAGGGCCTTGCTCTTCAACTACTCTTGTCTTCGAAGGACCATGTTTTCTTTTACTTCATGGACCATGTTTACGGAAGGAGGTTAATTATAGGGAAAAAATTTAGGTACGAAGCACATATGTTAAAGCACAAAACTTATTAATAATCATAATAATTAAAATAAGTGAAACTTACTTTCACTGTTAAATATGGCATTGTTTACTTAATTAAATAATCACGGCGTTATTTACCTGACTACATTTCAGCAGCTTTTTTAAAATGAACGATATACATTTCCGCCTACATTCTAGAACGGTGTTTAAGTTAACTATATATTTACAATGAATCTGCTTTATATTTACCAACAATGACATATTTTGATTCTTAACCTTGATGACTAAACATTCCTGTCTGTCTTACAAATTCGTTTGTTATGGTTTATATGCTGAATGTGACAATTTCAACGTTGCTCCATATAATGTCGACCTCCAATTTATTGAAATGTTTATATAACTGCATTACAGAATTTAACTGACCTACTTGTAATAATTATTTCGGTGTTTTTACTAATTACATTTTTAAGGCTATTAACCCAAGGAGAATCAGTTTCAGATCCTGAACAAATCGATAGCTTAAGAGTAGAAGTGGTCGATATCGCCAAACAATTAAATTTAGAGGTCGATCATGATGACGTTCAAGAATTGCTAGATTCACACAATCAAGAGCTAACAATTGACGAGGTTATAGAAATGCGTAAGTATGAGCAAGACATTGAATAAACTGATTCGCTAGACCCAGTTGAATCGGTAAATCAAATGACAATTTCAAAATTAACAGAAGGACTCAATTCAATTGAAAAGAGGTTACAAATTTTAGAAAAAATAGATTCTAATGAAGAACGCGTTTCTACTACAAAACGAGGAATAAAAAAATTACTGATATGCTACGAGGAAATTTTGCGTGAGAAGAAGAAAAACTTAACTCGTCAGGCAACATTGTTAGAATATATGAAGCGACATTAAAATAACTTCGGGTTAGGTTACTTTATTCATAACAATGTAAATTGTTTTATTATCTTACACTTTATTAAACATTTTTCTTCTAAATTATTGTTTTCTTTCAGCTCTGTTCCCGGTTAAACATACTTTATATGTATTTATATGCAATGTTGAACCCCGACTTACGCGAATTCGACATACACGGTAATCGCTTGGACCCACCTACCGCGTAAGTCCGGGGTATTACTGTATATCAAATTTACAAAGTGATGCCTGACGCATTGAAATCGGCTTCATATGTTTTAATATAGTTGTTGTCAGGGTCATATTTGGCTTGGATCTCAGTCCAGGTGGGTCTCTTTTCTTTGATCAAGAATGTTATCACTTTATTAGCTCCTGCTTTTTATTTGTCCTTGCGTTTTGTACAATCCGTTTCGAACGCCTCTTAAATGAACGAAGATTGTAACCTGTGATGAGCACTGATAAGTACAATTTGGAGAACCCAATTTATCATAATACAGTACTTATCAGTGCTCATCACAAGGTTCAAATCTACACTAAATGAATTATGAGTTCCAGGTTAATGTAACTGAATCTTTGTCATAAGCTAAGTTGTAAAATCAGATTAATGGGTGGTGATATTGCTTTTCTAAACTTTTTAACGGACCTACTACGAAATGGGTTCCGGCGGCCCTAATTCGCGCCTATTTGAAGAAAATTTCCAAAAGTCTCACCTTCGATACCTACAAGTGAATTTTCATAATGAAAATTCGCTAATAGTCTGCCTGTAGCGTAGCGATGTTGGCTATTTTTGGGGTTGGCGACCCTCGTCCATTGTCATTAGTCATTGTCATGCGGACATTGAAATATATCATATATGATATATGTCTAGTGATGGGAAAAACCCTTATTTTCTGTTAACAGTTAAAGCCGTTTACGTTATTTCATAATAACTGTTGAAAATTACACCGTCAGTTATTTTACTGTTATTTTGAACTGGATAGTCGATCGATAGTATCCTACATTCCCAAAGCTGAGAGCGAAAGTGAGCACACTAGTATAAATAACGTGTTTCCTGTTAAGTAATATGTTTAGAAGTAAAGTCTGCTCTATACTGCATAGCATACCCATACATATTTATTTCATTCCCAGTCTCATGTCCATTCATCCCGTTAAATAGTTAAATTTAACAGTTGCCGATGAAAACCGATGTTTATTCGTCGAACCTAGTTGCAGTGGAACTGAAACAGATACGACTCCGAATTCTAGTTTAGTGTAAAGAGCGTTATTTTGTAAGCTGTTTTTTTTATAAAACCACAACTGGTGGTTACCGTTGCGGCTCGACAACCGTTTAAAAATAACCGACAATTAACTAACAACCCATCACAATATATGTCATATCGCGCCAAGTCCGGAACCGATTAACACAAGTGTTGCCACCCTTATTACGATTGTAATAGAGCTGTCCAGAACACGTGATTTAAATACCACCAATATGACCGCTGGTAGGCACACAAACAAACTCGTTTTACGTGGATGTTAACATGTAAGACTAGATGCATTCTCGCAACAATTAGAACCGTAGACCGGTTTCGCTCTCATTAGAGCTCTTCAGTACGGCATACTAATTGCAGCAAAAATGCACCAAAAATAACACGGCTATCGTATAGCCAGTCTTAAAACACTAAGTTAGTAGCGAACGTGTCGCCACCTAGTTCGGAACCAAGTACTTGTTGTCACGCCCGCTCCAAATAATACAGAGTATTAAAAATAGAGACGGTATACAACTAACTAACAATTTAAAAAATTGTTAGCCCTGGCCCATTTCTACCCCAATATAGGGACAAAGTATGTAAGACTAGATGCATTCTCGCAACAATTAGAACCGTAGACCGGTTTCGCTCTCATTAGAGCTCTTCAGTACGGCATACTAATTGCAGCAAAAATGCACCAAAAATAACACGGCTATCGTATAGCCAGTCTTAAAACACTAAGTGAGTAGCGAACGTGTCGCCACCTAGTTAGTGTTTTAAGACTGGCTATACGATAGCCGTGTTATTTTTGGTGCATTTTTGCTGCAATTAGTATGCCGTACTGAAGAGCTCTAATGAGAGCGAAACCGGTCTACGGTTCTAATTGTTGCGAGAATGCATCTAGTCTTACATACTTTGTCCCTATATTGGGGTAGAAATGGGCCAGGGCTAACAATTTTTTAAATTGTTAGTTAGTTGTATACCGTCTCTATTTTTAATACTCTGTATTATTTGGAGCGGGCGTGACAACAAGTACTTGGTTCCGAACTAGGTGGCGACACGTTCGCTACTCACTTAGTGGATGTTAACTTTTGAAATTGTGCTGTGCGCGTGTTTAAAATGGCTTGTGTTGACAAGAGTGAATATCTATTATCACTGGAAAATGAAAATGAAGACGTTGCTAGAAGATATCGAGAGAAAATTCGTATTATTGAAGGAAATGATCTCTATACTCTGACGACGGGTCTAATGCCTCCTTGTGAAGAACTATATAGTTTCCCATCAGTTGATGCTTTCAATACCGTTAACTTTTTAGTGCTTACCCACAGTTTTTACACTAATCGACGAATGAAAGCCCATAAAAGTCTGTTTGCTTACAAATATTTTGAATCAGGGTTTGTTCATAATTGCCAGACTAGAAAAATCGGAGCTCATGTTGAAATTGTTGCACAAGTAAATATAAATTTACTTTGTTTAAAATCATCATTGCAATCAAGGGCTTCTTGTTTGTGGTGATCTAGAATTGGCTAGATATATTATGCAAGCTCGTAAGCCACATTTCGCACTTACTCTAGTAATAAATGTAATATTTATTTTTATGTTCATACCTATTTGAAAAATATACATATAGACCTGAATTCTTTTGTGCTCAAAAATAATTTACTTGCATATTTGGTATTAAACTTGATTTGCAAATGTGGCTTTATTAAAATTTACTGACTTACTTTTTTTATATTGCTTTAAGAGGTGAAGTTAATTAGCATTAATACATGAGTTATACAGGCATAAAATAAAAATCTGGAGGTTTTACCACTTTTTAATATACATAAATATATAATACAATATTAAATAACAAAAGATAAATCTGTAAACAAACAATACAGCAAATATTTATTTTAAACTATATTATTCTGTCATTCAATTTATCACTTTCGTGTTTTAATCGCTTGGGATAACAGAAGGACATATGTTAATTGGTGCACAACATACTATGACAATTTTATCAACGATATGGTCATCTTCGCCAGTGGTTAATTGTGAAATTGGCATATGATCAGATAAAATTCGAAACTTTTGACGGATACATCCAATAATTCTTTCTACATGAATCCGTACAATTTTGCTAGGAATCTAGTGGATTCTATCTCGATTGGATGTAGCTGTTTCTTGCCCTTGGTAAATGCTGGAATTTGCAATTCTGCATTCAGCAATCTCAAATGATCACTTATTAAAAATCCCCGGTCAGTAAGTACTAAATTGTAGTACACTCGGTATTCTGAAGAAGTTAACTATATCGCGATTACCACGACTTCCGCATTTCACAACACAACACATTGTAGGCGTATTTTTGATGTTAAAAAAATAGTACTTTATTTGATAACACACTACTGTCTACTATATTTATATTTACACAAAATTTTAAACTAATGGGAACATTTATAAACAATTTACAAACTAAACTCTTTAAAAAACACGAGAACGTCATACACAGCTATTCAGAACCATAGAGTAGTTCCAAATGTGTGCCTACCAGCAGCCAAAGCAGAATTGTAATGACAGCATCTCGGACAGCTCAATAGACCTATTACTTTCAACCTTTAGCTATTACGCTATTACCTCCAAGCAAAATCTATTACCATTTACGATTTTTTAGCTTCCTTTCGTTATCTCTGATCACATAAAAAGTTTAATATTCTCGTTGCTTGAAGTGTACTTTTTTCTTTATTACCTCTCTCTTGTAATTTCTGATATGTAGTATCCTGTGCTCTTACATTCTCTGATCTTTCTGTCATCTGTCTATGGATACCTCTATTCCGTCTGTCAAACAATATAAGTTCCTTGCCATGTCCAATAAGTAGTAAACAATTATGCTGTCAGCTGTCAACCTTCAATCTCAAAATCTCAAGTACAAAGTACAAACTAGGGATGTTCGTTTCATAAAAAAAGAATCGATTTTTGAATCGTGAAGAATCGTTTGGTAAAATATCGATTCAAAAAAAATCGGAGCTAAAAGAATCGATTTTTGAAATATCGATTCCCAATTTGTTACCCACAGAACCTAAAGGTGTCGCTGATTTTTGTCACCGCATCCGCATATCTGAAACCATTGTGTAATGTGTAATATATTTTATCAATGTTAAAACCTACTAAAAGCAAGGACTCTACCTAACACTAGGTTAAGACTACTACTCCAAAAAATATATAACAAATTAGCTACCTGGAAATGAATTTCATTTTCTAAAAAAATGACAAAGCTGTATGATGATGACGAGGAACACCCATACCGCTGTTAGTTTGGTAGCAACCCAGTCCCTTGCTCGTTAAAAAACTGGAAGACTGGAGAAGTCTGCGATAGACTAGCGGCTCATACACACAAATAAAATAGTATTTCACAAATTATTCAATTTCTATTAATTTCTGTTTCATCATTCAGGAAGACCTCTTAGCATTGTTGGGAGATAACAGATATGAATTTTAATTGTACATCATCTAGAAGTTTCACCGAGTCAGCCTTGAAACAATCAATTTGGGGGGACATGTCCATACTTCGAAGGGGGATGTGGGAAGAAAATTTAAAAAAAAGAACCAAGGGCGATTAAAAGGAAATAGAAACAAGATATACATAAACCATTTTATTTTTAAGTATAAGAAATTATTAAGCAGTGCTCCTTGTGGTAATATACCAGTCTTCCAAGTTTAATGAATTTAAAAACAATAGTTCTTGAAAGTTACGAGAGCTTAGCCTATTTCGGTTATCAACGAAAATGTTTCCTGCTTTTGAAAACATTTTTTTCTGATGGTGTAGATGTTGGAACTACTGCTAAATATTTCTCCACAATTGGTTATAACACAAGAAATAATGTCTTATTTGCCACCCAATACTACTCAATAAAGCGGTAAAAGCAACAGAAAACCTACCAAGACTAACACCCACAATAGAGCTGTATAATAAAACGGAACGATTGACAGTGAAAGAAATATTCTTCAGAGAACAGTGCAAGACAGCGTATAAAATAACAAGAGGACTAATGAAGAATAATATCACAATGGTGAAAAATACCTCTATCCACAATCACGAAACAAGACAAGCAAACAACTACCACATGTCACATGCCAATACTTGTAAGGGACTACAGAGATTCACACACCGGGCAATTGGAGCATACAACAAACTTCCAGAACACCTCAAAGGAAGCCCATCGACTTCAGTGTTTTCCAAACGCATTAAAACTTACATACTGAATAAAAGCCAGGATCCATAGTGTAAAAGTGTACCGAACCTCAACTGTCAATAATATGTGGCCAGTGTATGTATATGCGTATGTATGTGTATATGTGTGTGTGTATGTGTGTAGGTATGTGTGTATATATGTATACATGAGTATATGCGTGTGTATATGTATGTGTGTATATATAATAAAATAAGTGCAATTCAATGTAACCTAAGTAAGTAGTAAAGTAGTGTTAGTACGTAAATAGTGTATAGGTATAGAAAATTAAGTAAGTGCAACAAGAAGCAAAAGTCCATACTGTGGGTGCAATGAACTGTAGTAGCTAAACAATGTTAGTATAATATAGTATGAGTTATCAGTTACTCTTTATACCAGTCCTGAGGACTGCCTGAGTGACTCTGTTAAGATACTAACATATTATGTATTTATAAGAAAGCATGAACTAAATTCATAAGCAATGTATATTATTTGTTAATAAATAATAAATATTGAAGAGGATTAGGGCCACTATCAGTTATGGCTGATTTAAAAACTATTTTTACAAAAGACATGCTTAACTGCTTAAGGAATAAGGAGCTACACTACAACACTAATACGGTTATAATTTATAATTAATAATTTTGTAATAGATCCACAATTTGACGGATTGGGTTACAAATGGCAATAACTGACAGGCTACGTCTCTGTGGTATTATTAAGTAATACTGTTATAGAATACAAAACATATTGTTCAAAGAATACTGTATTAAAATAGTGGCGCAAATATACTGTTTTTTGGTTGAAAATTAATTAATATCATTTACGTATTATTTTTATCGATTCGATCTCTGGGAAAATGAATCGATTTTCGTGGAAATCGAGTGCTGGCGAATCGATTCAAAAATCGTAATTTTGCAACACAAATAATCGATCTTTTCACAAATCGATTTGGAATCGAACATCCTTAGTACAAACATAAATATACTAACAAAATACAACAGGACGTAATACCTACACCTAAACAAAAAAATTCTGGACGCAGCAAGTGCGTTATGGTAGTGAATTTTCATTAAAATGTTTTTAATAACAAATATGTGTGTTTTTTTTTAAGAAAGCAGGCATCAAATTTTGTTACCAGTATAACCTATATAGTAAAAACAATGTGCCTTGTTTCATCAAAATAACTTTATTGTGTGAAAATGTACAAAAATTTCCAAAAGTAAACTTAAAGTGTTCCCGAAAAAACACGTTTCTTGGTCAACCTTATAGGTTAATAGCAAATTGAGCTGTTCAAATACGAAACATTTTATCAAAATTCGCTACCATAACGCACTTGCTGCGTCCAGAATTTCTTTTCTTACAAACATGCATTATATTTCGATGGAAAATGCAAAAATGTAATAACATAAGGCGTGTTTGATTAAAAAAAATGGAAATTTGTATCACCAACGACTTATGGGCCACCCTGTGATTGTAGAAATATTATTTTAAGATGTAGCTCAAGACACCCTATAATTAATATATACAAAATTTTTTCATATCTTATTTAATAATGGATATATTGAGCTTTATTAATTTTTTACGAAAATTAGACAAAAATTATATACCATTAAACGATAAACTCTTTACCTAAGGCTACTGCCAAGCATCAGAGAAAGGGTCTATTTGAAATGAATTTTCTGGGAATATTTTAGTAAAATGAAGGACAATGACGATTGAAACTAAGACTTTAGGGTTTGTAAAACGTTCTTCTTGAGACATTTTATTTCTATAGCTCGTATTAGATTCAAGTTATTTGCCTAAATGTTGCCAATTTTGACATTTTAAATCGTCACTTTCACGTTTTGAGGAAAACCCCAATTTATTTTTCTTTATATGCCTATAATTTTTTTCTCTTTTGACCTACATAGCTAAATTTTGGTAGGTAACTTACCTATAAGGATGTAAACCTGCGTGCCAAATTTGGTTGCCCTTACTTTGTTAATTCTGGAGATATAAATTTTTTTCGAAAGAAAACACAAAATTTTCCGGGAAAACCTAGGCAGATTTTCCTGGCTAATTTAATTAAAATCGGCCCATTATTTTTTGAGTTATCGGTGTGATACATATATATATATATATATATATATATATATATATATATATATATATATATATATATATATATATATATATATATATATATATATATATATATATATATGTATATATAAGGGCTAGTCCCATGCCGTTTTGAGGCATGTATCGGTCACTTCCGCGGCAGTTGGTCAGTTCAAGCTCTGTTATGGAATTATTTTCATGGGAATCGTTGATTTCCAGGACGTCCTGGAAAATTCTAGAAATACTATGGCGCGGTCATTTCTGAGACTGGCTTGGGAATATGCTATTGATCATTAGAAGGTCAATTCCAAGACAAAAAAAATTAGTAATGGCAGCAAGGCTGATGATGGTCTATTACCGAGAGCTGTCATTTCCCAGACGAATGAAGTATTCAAGACCGCAAGTGGATTTATCATGATATCTTTCCACACAAAATTGCCTTAGCAGCTGATCTATAGGAACTGTGACGCACGCGCTAGTGATGCAAAAGTACATCCAGCTAGTGATGGGCAAAACCGTTATTTTCTATTAACAGTTGAAGCCGTTTACGTTATTTCATAATAACCGTTGAAAATAACAGCTTCAGTTATTTATCTGTTATTTCGAACTGGATAGTCGATCGATAGTATCCTACGTTCCCAAAGCCGTGAGCGAAAGCGAGCACACTAGTATAAATAACGTGTTCCCTGTTAAGTAATATATTATGAAGTAAAGTCCGCTCTATACTGCATAGCATACCCATACATATTTATCATTCCCAGTCGCATGTGCATTTAAATAGTTAAATTTAACAGTTGCCGATGAAAACCGATGTTTATTCATCGAACCTAGTTGCAGTGGAACTGAAACAGATACGAGTCCGAATTCTAGTATAAAAAGCGTTATTTCGACCTGTTATTTTTATAAATCCATAATTGGTGGTTACCGTTGCGGCTCGACAACCGTTTAAAAATAACAGACAGTTAAATAACGACCCATCACTACATCCAGCCAGAGATTTTGTTATGGGACTAAAAACAGCCAATAGGACTGCAAAAGTTAAAATCGCGGCAAGTGTAGTTTAGAATTATATCATGTTTTTTCTCTCACTGGTTTACCTTCTGATAACCTATTGTGTCTTCGGTAAAATACAATTAACAATTACCTTAATTCGATCCTTGAAGTGAAAGAAATATACCCATCCTTGTCTAACCCGTTCATACATATGGGAATAACGCTAGCATGGATTATGCATTCATTTAATTTTACGTAACGGAGACGACAATTCAAATATACAACTAGAAGTAGGTACATACATTCAAGTAGCAGTAGGCGGTGAACAGCTTCAATTTCGATTAATATTATATGGGTATATATAGGTAGTCATCATTTCCATAGTAACATTAAACTCGTTTTTACATTGCTTTATTACTATAAAGTAGTATGTAAATTAGAACTTAGAATATCTACACTGTCACTGAAAAAATAAAAGTATGCACTATTTTAATGCCTATATTTTTTTAAATAAGAAAATAATACGTTTTTGAGTTGAAACAAGAAAAATAACAAAAATATTGCAGGCTATTCATTATACACTTTTAAAACTGATTTTTTTAATTGTACCGTACCATGCAATAAATAGCAAGTTCAGCAGAATGTACATATAAAATGTATTTACCGTTAGAACCTACACTACCTATACATAATATTATAGGTGAAGAAAGCACAATAATATAATACAGTAGTTGTATAAAAGTTATATTCATTCTCTTTAAAGTTTATAACAACCCATATTATTCATTACCTTGCTATTTTCAACCGTAATACTTTACTACAATTCTAGGTAGGTATAACCTTGTATTCTATTGTTATTGTTACTGCAAAATGTACAATTTTACTTTTCTGACCTAATGAACTAGGGATATGTGTCTTATGTCCTATGTTTACTAAACTTAATATTGCAAAATACAAGGTTATTTTATTTCATCCTGATTTTCATTTAGGCATTTTCGGTAGTGAATTTATCATGATGAATCCACTTGCGGTCTTGAACACTCCATTCGACTGAGAAATGGCAGCTCTTGGTATTTAGCTAGTTCACCAGGCGCCTGCAGCTACATGGTTATGTCAAAAAATGTTGACGAATGTCAACAATTTTTGACATAAGAATGAAGCTGCTGACAACGCTGGCGCCTGGTGAGTCTTGATCTAACTCTGAGACTTATCAAGAATCCTGGTAATTTTTTGTGAGGTCAATACGTTCAAACTTAAAAAAAAACTTGATTTTTATTGTTTATATTATGAGTTAGGTATTAACGTAAACACATAATTAATGATTTAAAATTCACCCTTTTCTATTTTCATATTATATAGTTTATGGTGCTAGTTGCATCGTGCTATTAAATTGGCGCCTCAGGCAGATCTATATATTTTGCAACATTACCAATAAATAATATGCAAAAGGATGCTTAGAAAAATAAAAATGCACAATTAAAATAATTTGTGATTGAGGGGTAAAATTCGTATTGTGAACATCTAGCTAACAAATACGGTATAGAATAAGAAATCAGAAATAATTTTTCCGCCAAAAATAGTTCAAGAAAGTAGTTCAAGAAAGTCGCGAATAAAGTGACGAATATCCTGAAGTAAATAGCGACATTAGTTTCATGACAAATGTAAAATATAGCGAGTCAACAGGATAATAATAGGAACGCGGTAATAATGATTTAATAAAAGTATGACCAAATCATTCGGATTATTCAGCCCAATTTTTTTACATCTTTCCGTTCTAATTGTTGGCTATATAGGTCATATACATGACATAGTGTAGTCATTAATTATGGGTAATATGTGCTAAAGAAAAAGTAGGTCTATGATCAATGCTCGGAAGTACAAACACGACATGAAAACAAACCCATTCTCAATAAAATACGATTTACTGCAAATCAATTATCTATCTATCATCTGACTAATGAAGACATACAAAAACTTTCATCTTAATTTTTGTCATTTGAAAACATCAAAATAAAATAACTTCTTTGACACTTGTGATAAATTATAATGTAGATCATGCCATTAGCGCGGGCTCAACGTTCAAGTCCCAATGAAGATGACCGCAAGTGAAAATATTCATGAATCTTGAACAATATTATTCTTTGTAGTCTAAAACGCTTAATTGCCAACAGCTGTTTTATTGCAATTAGAGAGTAATGAATGTGAAGAATGACAAATATAAAAACGGATTTATCTCTGGTCTAATATAATAACTTTTACAATTTTTCCACAGGTTGCGAGAAGAAATCACGTTTTTCTTTTTCACTTTCGTGGTAACGGAGAATTAGAAACTAAAATTTAAAATTTTCATATAACTATATTAAGCTTTCTGAATTTTCCCGCATTACTATTACTTCATAAAATGATTTCTGGGTGTCTCAGCGGCCTAGTGGTTAGTGTGTTGGACTTGCTAACCCGAAGATCCCGGGTTTAATTCCCGACAGGGCCATAAACTTGCATTTTTAGCTTAAATGTTTGCCGAGTTCACCAGACGCCAACAGTTGAACAGTTGTGTCATCGTATGCGCACACCAGTCCCATTAAGTTTCTATTGGAACTTAGCTGTTACCGGTTTGTAAAAACCGAATGACAGATAAACGTCACAAAATAATGCTTGAAGTCAGCAATACGTGCATTAGGATCCAACCGCTGAAATGTATTGGTAGTCAGCAGATAAGCATCTAAACTCAGCTGTTGGCGCCTGGCAAGCACAAAGGGCAGTTCACCAGGCCCGATTGTTGCCAGGAGCTGCATTGTTATGTCAAAAAGAATTGACAAAACGTTGACATTTGTCAACATTTTTTGGCATCACAATGCAGGTGCTGGCAGCAGCCGGTGCCTGGTAAACTTTTTCGTGCATTTTTAAATGAAATCAAACAGTCAGCATTTATCAATATCATCTCAACCTAGCTTTATTTCCATATTCTCTTTTTTGCAACAGAAAGTGTGTTAAACGCGTTAATATTAGTAAGAGCAGATAACGAAGTCGCAAATTTCTGAGGCAGAGCCTCGGTAGTGCAGTGGTAGGAACGTGTGTCTCTGAACCGAAGGTGGTAAGAACGTGTGTCTCTGAAACGAAGGGTATTGAGTTCGATTCCCAGGGTTCCTATTACACTTTTTCAGTACGTACTGTAAAATTTACATCTACTGAGGTTGTGGCATTGTGTTTAAACAGGTTAAATGTCTGCACGTTCCGCCCTTCGGATCGTCGATCCCGTGTCCATGCGATGTTGGGCACGTTAAAGATCCCTACCCTCCTTACAGAAAGGCAGAAATTTAAAGGATAGTGCTGTGAAACTGCTCTCTGTTGTCGGCAATTGGCCATAGTCGCGGAAATAGACCGACGTCAAAGTCAAAAAAATAATAATTTTTGTGATTTCTGTATTATTAAAGCTTGAAACGATATTCCGAAAATTAAATAAGTGAAACATCGACGTCATGAAAAATGGATGTCTTGTTTCTTGATACCTGAACGGAAGCTAATTTGTGGCGTTGTATTTCACATAAGTGAAGCTATTTTAGGCTCATCTCACTCGGTTACTTTTGACAGTTTTGTTATTTCATTTCAACATTATTCTTCGTTTGGATTGTCTCTCGTAAAATCCTAAAGTTAGTTATTACCAAAGAGGTATATCAACCTCTTTGGTTATTACCGTTATTTGTAAAACATGTAAAGTTAAGATAAACATAAAAATATATTAATCTATATATATACTTATATACACTACGTATGTATGTATATTCTAGTTTTCTAAATTCTTTGCAAAACGAAACTTGAGATTCGAATGGGTTGGGAAATGAGCATGGGATAAGTGTATATTAGTATATGTATATATCTCTACATATTATATGTATGTATATTATATGTATATACATACATATATGTATGTATATACATACATATATGTAGTAAATTATCACCTCTTGACTTTCAGGCTAGAAACAGTTGATTAAAGTTTATGCGGTTTTTTTTTCCACCTGAATCTCTGGGTAATACGCGGTCTTGGTCTTTGTAATTTCATACGCTATTTTTAAAATTTAAGTGTTAAATATGACGAAACATATCCAATAAATCGTTTCTACGACAACATTAGAAAGAGCATACGATGACCCCCATTTGTTTGATAGATAATCAGTCTAACAGGCTGGTATTGCTATTACCCACGGATACACAGTTATACGAATAAGTGACAACCGTGGAAGATGACCATTTGGACACGTTCAGCAGAACAAAACGGTTACTGTTTGCGTTAGCCAACACTTAGGAGTATTTTTCTGTTCTCGTGAACGATTTATTGTTTTTTATGTCAACTCTAACGATGAAGAACAGTTATGTTGTTTTTCGGTGTTTTGATTGTAGGTAGACCTTTAAGAAAAAGAAAAGGCTTTCCTGCTTTTAGTTTAGGATTGTGTGCTATGTTGTGTAGTGTACTAGTAAATTATTATTAAGAATAGTACCAGGGATTTTCCTTCCCCTCCTGCATGCCTACAACCACCCTCAATGCATAAACCACATTAAGTATCAACCCCCAAGAAAGCTACGTGACCTGCGTCGAATGCGGGGTAGACAGGGTTTAAAGAAGGTATGGCTGCAATATATATAAAAAAATACTTTTATAGGTCCGATTAAGCTTTTTTCTTGAATTTTCCGTTCATATTCCCTTTTTTTATTCCCCTCACAGTACCCCTATTCAGTCCTGGTTTTGTAACTTTCTTGGGGGTTGTTTGCACGAAATTTTTCTTGCGGCTTGTGCATCCAGGGTGGGTTCTAAGCATGTTTATAAAAAAGAATTTCTAATAACCCTCCCGGGGGTAAACTGATATTTTACTGGAATATAAACATTACTTTGTAACAATCATTTTTCCTTTCTATGCCAACAACCACTTCAGATAACATTTTAGCACATCCAAGGAATCATGTGAATAAGTGTTGTTTGCAGTTATTATTTTGCTGAATTTAATTATAGCTTGTAGATTTGTGAAACATTGTAAATTGTTTTTAGGTGTTAGGAGGAGGAAGTTATATGAATCCTGGTGGTCACATTTCACGTAGTAAAAAGCCTCTGTCAAGATAGGCCTATTTTTAAGTTTCCCAGTTAAATTATAACATAAACTTATAATCACATGAACCTATAATTTTACAACCATGTGCTAGAGATGGAAAAAAGATCACTTCAAATTACAAGTAGCTACCGCACGTATGACATATTTCTGAAAATTGTACCTATTAATAAATAAACACACTGCAGTATTACTTAGCTTGTAAAGTGGCATGAACTTCTTCAGTTTCGACTATATTGTATAACAGTCCGTTGTATACATAATAGATCCCTTTTAAACAGTTTGCCATTTCCTACAAAATACCACGCAGCAGACTAATTATTGTTCCTTATTCCTTATGCTGTGACAATACGTTGAAGCGAATAAATACTTGTGATCTGCGTTGGAAAAATAGCGACCGTTAGCCTACAACGACTATCTCGCGACAGTAAAAAACCGGTTGCAATGATCATACGCAACTGTTTACAATGGGCGACTTCAATGCTGACGACTGGTGAACTCGCGCCTTATCAATTCCACTATTACTACTACTTACTATTGCGTGATGTATCACGATTACGGTCATCATAGAGAAAATGTTAGATTGTGCAATATACAAACAAGCATCGTATTGACGTATAGTTTAAATACCCTATATTATACTTTTTTATATCTCTTTAACATGTTTAGATTTTAGAAACAATTTTGCATTTGTATATATTGTATTCTGCGTGCACAGGCAGATCGTATGTGAACCTATTGGTTCTTGGTGAGACTTACATAATAAAAGGAAGGAAATAGCTGTAAACCGCGAAGAAACACTACCCGTGTTAAAGTAGGCCCTCGTGGAAACGAGGGGAATAATTAAGTCTACACTTCATACTTGGATGAACATTATTTACAAACTTTTATTTGGAGTTTTTCATTTGAATACACAAAAACGTTCCCTGGCATTTTCTACTACAATTATATTTTCTCTCTCTAGCCAAAGTGACCAACAACTACCATCAAAAATAACTAATTGTTATTGATTTTGTGACAGTGACATATTTATACGCAACTTTGACTAACAACGGAGATGCAAACAGAGTTTTTCATTCTGAATTGCTACCAACATATAAAACATGTTCCATATTTTCAGTCACAACACTGTTGTCACGTCTACTTTCAGTGTGAGATTGCCGAACTTTACATCGCCCTCTAAACTAATATAAAACCTAAGAATGGCCACTCTATGAAAACATTGTACCTACTAAAATTTATTCCAAACTAATCTCAATCGTCACCTTAAAGAACATCATGCGTTAAGCACTGAGATTATTGCTTACGATATAAATGTAAAGTCATTCAATGGATTAGAACAGTGTAATATTTAATTTGAATTGCATGTTGATTTAGTAGGTACGACATTTTAAAGATGATCATAATTTCCTGGTGGAACAAGGGGAATATTATTCTATAAAAGTTAAAAGCATAAGTAAAAGTAGGTAGAGGCATAGAAAATATAATACAGACAGAAATATATTTTGTCGTATTAAAAGTTATTTTTATTAAGGTGACAGTTATGAGTTACTCAAATTTGACGTTTTTAACTCCTGACATCTCCTATAACTATACTTGGACCTGTTATGTCGGTCTAATGCCACTTGACTGATGTCGCTTTTATACAGGAGGAGAGTATAAACAATGAAGTATGCGCATATGCCTTGCACTTTCTGTGATATGACGTGGAGAGTGACCTCATAGAAGGCCAACTGCACTCACAACAAGGTTATTCGCAATAAAACATTTCTATAGGTCGATAAAGCAGTTGAAATTACATTCCACTTCTTCGCCTATAATATCTTTTTCAGGGAATATAGAATACAGCACTAAACTCAATGACCACTTCTTTTTTATATTACATAATATAGGCACCACACAGAGAAACATTAGTAAAATAACTAATTTGTTAAAAAATTAAAGTTGCGACGAAACGTCAAACTTCACTTTACGCAAATAATAATTTATTATGTTGCACTGGACTCTCCACACGACATCATGCGAGAGACAGTTCAAAAAATAGGTAGCGGAAATGGGCGAGTTCACCAGGCGCCAGTAGCTGCCAGCAGCTCTATTGTTCTGTCAAAAAAAGATTGCGTTCACCAGATCCTAACGTTGTGACAACGTTAGCTAACGACTTCTATTAATGTTAAGTCGGCTGAACGCCTGCGCTGACACCTAACGTGTTGGCTAACGGTAGCCATTTTTTCCAACGCAGATCACAAATGTTTATTGGGTTTAACGTATTGTCACAGCATAAGAAACAATAATTATTATTAAGGCAGAAATCGGAAATGGCACACTTTTTAAAAGAAGTCTATTATGAATACGACGCTTTGTTATACAATATAAGTCGAAATTGAAGAAGTTCATAAGACTTTACAAACTAAGTAATACTGTTGTGTGTTTATTTATTAATAAAATTTTCAGAAATATGTCATACGTGGTAGCTACTTGTAATTTAAAGTGATTTAGATTTATTCTATCTCTAGCACAGGGTTGTAAAATTATAGGTAGATGTGATTATATTTTTATTTTATAATTTAACTGGGAAGTAAAACGCTTTTTTAAATTCAGCAAAATTAGTTCTCATAACTTCAAACAACACTTCATTTTGTTTCCTTCGATATGCTAAACTGTTCTCTGAAGAGTCTGAAATGGTTGTTGGTATTCAAAGTAATGTTTATATTCCAGTAAAATGTCAGTTTACCTCCCGGAGGGTTTTTAGAATTTTTTTTGCAGAAACATGCTCAGAACACACCCTGAATGCACAAGCCACAAGAAAAATTTCGTGCAAACACCCTCCAAGAAAGTCACTGGACCAGGAGTGAATACAGGTACTGTGTGAGGAAGATAAAATGGAAATATGAGCGGAAAATGCAACAAAACACCTTAGTCGGGCCTATAAAATCTGACTTTTTCAAATTTGGAAGCCATACCTCCTTCAAACCCTGTCTACCCCTCCTTCGCCGCAAGTCTCGTAGTTTTCTTGGGGGTTAATATTTAATGTGTTTTATGCATCGAGGGTGGTTGTAGGCATGCATGAGGGAAAGAAAAATCCCACTAGAAAAAATGTTGACAAAAGTCAACCTTTTGACATAATATTGCCGCGCTGACGCCTAGTGAAGTCGGCCAATGATATAGTAATGTCGAAAATAGCAAGGTAATGAATAATATGAGTTATAAACAATGTAAACATTAAAGTGAATGAATTTAACGTATATACAACTAACTTATCCAACATTTAATAACAAACAAACATTCTTTAAAAATTACTCATGGCATATAAAACGGCGGTCCTTATACAAGATGCAAATGGCTAAAAAACATGGACACCTCATTTTTTAAAGACTTGTATATTTTAAAGACTAGTCTTTGCACTAGTAGTAAACAAAGAACCTCGGTGGTTCAGAGGTAAGAACGTGTGCCTTTGAACCGAAGGGTACCGGGTTCGATCCCGGGGTACTCCTTTCATCTTTTCAGTACAAACTGTAAAATTAACATCAACTGAGGTTCTGGCATTGTATTTGAGCAAGTTGAATGTCGGCACGTTCGGCCCTTCGGAGGGGGCGTAAAGCCGTCGGTCCCGTGTCCATGCGATATTGGACGCGTTAAAGATCCCTACCGTCCTTACAGAAAGACAGGGGTTCGGCAAAATTTCCAGGATAGTGAGGTGAAACTGCTCCCTGGCGTTGGTGATTGGCCATAGTCATGGAAATAGGCCGACGTTAAAGAAACAAAACACACACACACACACATAGTAGTAAACAACACAAATTAAAACTATATAGGCTTACGCATGTTAAAAATGATCCGACTGGACTGACATCTTAGAATTATTGTCCAAAAAAAAATAATAGAAAATGACTTTACCAATATTAGTATCCGTTGCTTAACACTATTTTTACTTACTTAATCGCTTATTCAAACAAAATTTAACAAGAAATAAATCATGTTTATAAATTTGTAGGCTAACTAAAATTACAATCATTATGGAAGTGGCGAATTAAAATTGACGAATAATGTCACTTGAGTTTTGGGACACTTGTGTTATGTTACCTTACCGGTATGTATAGCACTCAAAAATGTTAATTAATACTGCAGCTTACAGATAAAAAATGGCTTGAATATATATAACCCATTTTCTAGTTGTAAAAAGAAACATAAAACTTTTACAAACCTCAACCTCAAAGTCTTTTATCGTATAAACGAAGCAGTTTTAAAGATAATAGGTGATCGTACCTCAATCGACATTTTAACCATAGAAAACCTCTAGTATGACGTTGTATATGGTTTATCTGGACACCTGTATATTGTGTATAGTGAATTCCATTCAAAATAAAAGACAAAGTTCAAATTTCCAAAATGTATGTAATTATAATATGATATGGTCTACACATATGTACTTCAGTGACTGCCTAGTTTTCATAGTAATAAAACAACAAAAATGCTTAGTCATTGAAGTCGATCATATTATAATATGTAAATATGTATATTCATGTACCCATGTTATATAATATACGTTATTCGTTTCAGTAATATTGTATCTTATATAAGATAGAGCTAATTACCTAATATTTTAATATTTGGCATCTGAAAATGCATTCAATGTGTAATCGATAATAATAACATAACCTATTACGAGCCATTGTTAAGTAGGTAGTCCCTGAAGTGAACGCAAAGCACATGTTTTGTATGTATACGTATGTATATACATTACAGATGTCCTGGAAGTAACCGATATGTTCTAATTGTAAGATAATTAATTAAGGTGATTATACATAGTAAAACTATATGGATGTATATCATTGTATATGCTTCTTAATCAGATGTATACATTTAAAACCACATTATTTTTAATGTCCCTGAAAGCCACACTACATATACATATATATATATATATATATATATATATATATATATATATATATATATATATATATATATATATATATATATATATATATATATATATATATATATATATTATATATATATATATATATATATATATATATATATATATATATATATATATATATATATATAAATATATATATATATATATATATATATATATATATATATATATATATATATATATAAACATATAAAAATTGAAACTGACCCCGGATATGTTTTCTGGAGGGCCTAATTAGCGCTCATTTGAAGAAATTTTTTCAAAATTCAAAAGTCGGGATCTCCTCATTAGTGAATTTTTTTAAAGAAAATTCACTAATAGATTAATTCGAAAAAAAATATTATTTGGAAGTAAAAAAAAGTCAAAATGGAACCTACACAGTAAGCATGTGTTAACCTATTCTATTAAACGTGCATTTCATTTATTTGCAACTTGTAAAATTGCATAATTCAACATTCCAACAACTTTAAAATCATAGTTTGGAATGAAATAGTTTGTTTAAGAAATCAAGCTAATGAAACTATGTTTCCATGTTTAAAAAATAATTAATGGCATTATGTTTGCCCCACTCATCGGCTACAGCTGAGCGGGTATTTTGTCAGTTAACATTAATTAAAACTAAAGCAAGAAACGATTTATTTATTTCAACTTGTATATAGTACCCTTTTCAGCAGCCGAGAATTATTAAAAGGCACCACATGCTACAAATGGAAACCACATGCAAGTATATTACATCGTGGTTGGAAAAAAGGCTCCATTGAATGTGATCATGGCACAGAGATGAAAAATGTGGATGATGTTATTTTTGAACTCGAGTGGTTTACTATTCCACAGTCAAGCCAAGTATACTTCCTTTTTTGGTTATTTTGTTCTTTTTGGATAAGTAATATTTTGTCATTTATTCTGTTGAATTTATTGGCTACGGCTACCATAGTTTATTGAAATTGTCTTTGTTTTAAAATAAAATGTGAATTTATTTTATTCATCAATAAAACTTTGATGGAAAGCAATTGTTGTATTTATTCCTTTCGAAGGAATTAAAATATTTTAAAATTAAAGTTTCGTTTAATTAATATATTTTAAATGTAAATACGCAGAAATTGTATATTTAAGATTCCCGCAAACTCGTTTACAAGTAACGCTAGTTGTTCTATGCCATTGTTAGATGGCGCTATGCAGCAGACAGCAGTAATTTACGACTCAGTTGTTCTAAAGGAGTTATGTGCAGAAATTTTAATTTGCTTTTAATTGTTCGTTACCTATTATAAATGGCGTCACCTAACATTTTCTATTTCCCAGCTTGTTAATCTATTACTATTTCATATTATATGGATCTATTACCATTGACGAAACTCTATTACTGTTATCTATTACCGAAAAATTCGACAGGGTGGCAACAATGATTGACACTTGAGAGTTGCTGAAAATTTTTAAGCAAATAAATAAAATACAACTTTACTTTTACTCTTACTATTTTACTATAAATCGATAATTAAATAATGAAACAAGAAGAAGAGAGACAGCAGAAATAATTTAGAGTGCATCAGAAAGAGTTCCATCAAAATAATAGCTGTCAAGTCATGTCCATGGAACATATAAAACAAGAAGGCCAGGAGATCTGTGAAGCCTACTGTGAAACTATTAAAACTGAAACAGAAAAATATGAAAAAAACACTGATCAAAAGTTTACGCTTTCCTGCGAATTTGAGCAGGATACGAAATTGGATCTGCCAATAAATAAATCTTTAATAAAACTGGAAATAGAAGAGCATGCCTTGGACAGTGCTGTATTATGTGGAGATTTGAAGAAAGAGTGCTGGAATAAAAATGAAAATTCTAATGAACAAAACCCCTGGCCTACTCTGAGCGTCAAGGATGATATAAATGCGAAATGTGAGTTACAGAAATTATATCAGGATGTTAATAAGTTTGAAGAAAAGCCTCTGAGTAATATAGATGAAGATAAGAAAAATTCTTTCGACTGCATTAAATTGCAAGATCCCAAAAAGAGCTCATATCAGTGTTTCTTTTGTGAATATGCAAGTTTAAGGAAAAAACAATTGATATGGCACATCCGATCAACGCACACAGGAGAAAAACGCTTGTTAAATCATGTGACATCTGAACACACAAGGGAAAGGTCATATCAATGTTCATTATGTAATTATGCTAGTGTAAAGAAACATGATTTGTTAAATCATATTAAATCAAAACACACAGGAGAAAAGCCTTATCAATGTTCATCATGTGATTATGCAAGTGTGAGGAAACAATCTTTGTTAAATCATATTAAATCAAAACACACAGGAGAAAAGCCTCATCAATGTTTATTATGTGATTATGCAAGTGTGTACAAACAAGATTTGTTAAATCATATTAAATCAAAACACACGGGAGAAAAGCCTCATCAATGTTCATCATGTGATTATGCAAGTGTGCATAAACGCAATTTGTTGATGCATATTAAATTAAAACACACGGGAGAAAAGCCTTATCAATGTCCATCCTGTGATTATTCAAGTGTATACAAACATGATTTGTTGAGGCATATTAAATCAAAACACACAGGAGAAAAGCCTTATCCATGTTCATCATGTGATTATGCAAGTGTGGAAAAAAAAAGTTTGTTAGATCATATTAAATCGAAACACACAGGAGAAAAGCCTCATCAATGTTCATCATGTGATTATGCAAGTGTGAACAAAAAAACTTTGTTATGTCATATTAAATCAAAACACACAGGAGAAAGGCCTTATCAATGTTCATCATGTGATTATGCAAGTGTGCTGAAACAACATTTGTCGAGGCATATCAAATCAAAACACACAGGAGAAAAGCCTTATCAATGTTCATCGTGTAATTATGCAAGTGTGCAGAAACATCATTTGTTGGAGCATATTAAATCAAAACACACAGGAGAAAAACCTCATCAATGTTCATCATGTGATTATGCAAGTGTAAAGAAACATAATTTGTTGGAGCATATTAAAACAAAACACTAAGGAGAAAAGCCTTATCAATGTTCATCATGTGATTATGCAAGTGTGGACACAAAAAGTTTGTTAAAGCATATTAAATTAAAGCACAGAATGGCCTCATAAATGTTCATCAGGTGATTATATTAATTCAACCAAATATGATTTGTTAAGATATATTGAATTAAAGTCTCATCAATGTTTATCATGTGATTATACAAGTATGTACAAGCTAAATTTGTTTAGGCATGCATAACAAATGTAAACACATAAAACAGCTTATTACACAAAAGGATCTTCTAATAAACGGTCAACATTCATTAATTGAGTCGTTAAAGCTAGAGGTGTGCGAACCCATGTTTTGTTCGAACCAAACTATGAACGAACCCAAGTAAATATGTTGTCTCGAACTTCGAACCTCTGAAATAGTATGTCTAAGATTCACAGTCGAACTTCAAACTTCTTAGAAATTCAAAATCGAACATCGAACTACCCAAAATTCTTCAGTGTTCATATATCATTTCCTTAAATACAAAGTTTAGGAATATTGTAACATACAATATTTGATATGTAAAAGATTCCCACTCTTTTTACTAAAAGGAAGGGTTCGACAAATTTGCAGGTTGATTGGGTGAAAATGCCTTCCGGTGCTGATCGTTGTGGAGACGGGTCAACATTAAATCAAAACCACAAAAACAAAAAATATTTTAAACTTTTTTAGATTTCTAGATCTATAGATAAGCTCACTTGTAAATATATTGTTTGGTATTGACTGGGCAGTTTTAGCAAACAGATTGAGAGGGTTCAGAGTGAGCATGATAGGTATATAACAATAAAAATTTAAAAAAATAGGAAACTGACTATTAAGAATAACTCAAAAACTACTGGTCAATTCTTCATCAAATTTATATGACACCACATGAGAAGCACCAGCTTTGAAAGAAAAAAAGAACCATCACAATCGGTTGACCTAGAAAAAAGTTCTGAGGTAGCACAGATTTAAAAAAAATGCAGACGAATTGAGAACCTCCTCCTTTTTTGAATTCAGTTAAAAATAATCACTTACAAGTTTGAACTGTCTGCTGATTGTGGATATGTAACTGTTTTGGCTCATTGTGAAATAAAGCATGTTGAAACCAGTGTTTTCCAAAGGCAATCTGCAATTATCCTCAAATTCTGAAAATTTACGTTACCGATCGCCTTCGAACACCGCCATCCTAATGTTGTTACTGAAATAGGTGTTGGGAGGCTAGGATATATAAGAAAAATATTTCTGTGATTGCTAAAGGGCTTCTTTGTGTCTAAATGTGTCCCACTTACTATCAAAAATATGCACGAGTGAAATCTCCTGAAACTACGCTATCGACTCAATGAGACCGATAACGAGTTTAAACCGTCACTACCGAGTTAAAGGGGCCGCAACTTCGCTACCTTTGGCAACATTCAATATCTGTAAAGTTGAATTTCGAAGTATTTTTGATCAACGAGGTTCAAACTATTTTAAAGAATTGCATATTTCGAACTTGGAACTACTTCAACATCGCTAGTGCGAACATATTTTCGAACCGAAGATTCGGTTCGAGTTCGGGTTCGGTTAGAACATTCGAAGCTTCGCACATCTCTAATCAAAGGCACAGTTTTTTTTTTGTTCCCTCAGGGCTCGTCCGCGGCCTTGCCGCCCCGATAGCACCGCAACCCTTGGTTGATTGTGCATACCCTTAGTCTTACTCCACCCATTCCAAGATCACTGTGCCTTGAACTAGTCTGCACAGCGATTGGTAGGGTGAAGTTTTATATTGCTCTGTCTCCGGTCTAGAGTGACCGTAGATCAGTTGTCTTTTCCGGTCCAGAGCTATACACTCACACAAGATGTGCTGGGCTGATTCCTCCCCCTCGCCGCAGAGTCTGCATGCGAGGTCCCCTTCGAACCGCCCCATTTTATGCAGGTGTTTCTTGACGGCCATGTGTCCCGTCAAGAGACCTGTTGTGTTTCTGAGCTGTCCTCTGCTAAGGTTTAGCAGCTCCACAGCTCTCTTTGAACTGGGTCAGTCAATTATTGACTTCCCATGTCTGAGCCCTGGACAGTCCGCCCAGTACACCTTGTGTTGGTTTCTGACCCAGGACTTAATGGCTCCCCTGGCAGTGCTCTTTGACACGCCCAGAGCCGGTTCTGGTCCCATAAATGGTTCTGCTGACCCTCTCTTCGCGAGACTGTCAGCTTCTTCATTGCCTTTAACCCCCGAGTGACCCGGCACCCAGATGAGGGTCACCTCATTCTGCCCAGCCAGGTCGCTCGTCTCGTCTCGGCACTCACTCACCAGCCAGGAATTTACCCGTGGGCTACTTAGTGCCTTAAGGGCTGCCTGGCTGTCTGTGGCTATGAGGATCCGCTTGTTGGTGTAGCCCCTCCTCTTGTTCTCCCTCACACAGTGCAGGATGGCGTACATCTCGGCCTGAAACACCGTTGCATGGGCTCCGAGGGAAATACTATGACTTACCCTCGGTCCTTCCGAGTAAACACCTGCCCCCGTCCCACGCTCCCCGCCAGATCCGTCCGTGAACCAGACGAGCGCGTCCCGTGGTATGCCCGGCGTCTCCTCCCGCCATGCCTCGCGATCAGGGATTTCCACTGTAAAGTTGTTTTCCCTGCACATTCGCGGGCTCGCGAAGTCTGACCTCATTTCAAGCATGGGCTCCTTCACGATCTCCTGAATTTTGCAGTGGCCCCTGAAGCCTGGGTTGATCTTCAGTCTACCATTGCAGGCTAGTCTGTATAGTCCTAGCCTGGCCTCTCCCATAATAACTAAGTGTAGGGGGGGTAGATCCAGCAACACCTCCATGGCGGCTGTTGGGGTTGAAGACATGGCCCCTGTGATGCCTAGGCAAGCCATCCTTTGGATCTTGCCTAGTTTTTGTTTGGCACTGGATTGTGTCACCTTAGGCCACCAGACCAGTGCCGCATATGTTAACGATGGTCTGACCACCCTTGTGTACAGCCAGTGGGCCATACTAGGTCTTAGTCCCCACGTTTTTCCATATAGCCGCCTAGTGACGGCTAAGGTCATGACTGCCTTACGCAGTATTTTTCCAATGTGACCATTCCAGGTTAGCTTAGAGTCCAATACGACCCCAAGATATTTTACCTCACGGGCGATTGGAACGCTCCTACCGTATAGAGTGAGAGTTCTGTGGCTTTCACACTTCCTCCTCCTCATAAAAGGCATGACGGTTGCTTTCTCGGGGCTCACCCCGAGCCCTTGATCAACCGTCCACCCTTCCACCACTTTCAGTGCAGTCTGCATACGCTCCCACACTGCCTGTGTGACCTTTCCTCGGACTATGATGACAATGTCGTCCGCATAGCCCTGTACCTCATACCCCTCTCCCGAGAGCCTCCCCAGCAGGCCGTCCACGACTAGACACCAGAGCAAGGGAGACAGAACGCTCCCCTGCGGACACCCCGCCGCGACCCCCGCCAGCAGAGTCCCTCCCGCGAGTGAGGTGAACACCGCCCTGTCCCTGAGCATGGAACCGATCCACCTGCAGCAGGTCTCCTCTATTCCACGCTCCCGGGCAGCTGCCAGAACCGATCCGAACGAGGTGTTGCTAAAGGCCCCCTCTATGTCTAGGAAGGCCCCCAGCGCCACCTCCTTGTTCTCCAGCGTATTCTCCAGTTTCAGCACCAGTTGGTGCAGTGCTGTTTCTGTTGAGAATCCTGCTCTGTATGCATATTGTCCGCAGTGTAGAGGATATGCTTCCAGTACACCGCCCATAATGTGCCGGTCGAGCAGTTTTTCCACTGTTTTCAGCAAGAAGGACATGAGACTTATTGGCCTCAGGGACTTTGCCTGGTCTGTTGGACGCCCAGGTTTAGGAATAAATACAACCCTGGCCAGTCTCCATGCCCTCGGAATGTACCCCAGAGCCAGGCTGGCCCTCATAATGAGGGTAAGCACCGGCGCCAGTATATCTATCCCCTGTTGGAGCATGATGGGCATTATTCCATCAAATCCCGGCGATTTGTATGGCTTAAAGCTGTTAATGGCCCATCTGATTTTGCTCCAGGTAACCACCTCTTTAGCGACTGTCCAGTCTACTCTAGATGCCCGCCTATAAGGCGCCTCTATTTCTGAGTGTTCCCAGTCCGGAGGTGATTGGTTTATTATGTTACAGCCGGGGAAGTGCGTCTGGAGTAAAATTTCCATAGTTTCCTCCCCCGAGCTTGTAAAGCCTCCCGTGGGTGTTCTAAGGGAGCCTATGTTAGTCTGAGGGCCCTTAGACAGGATCTTGTGTAGTCGAGCACTCTCGGACGTGTTTTCCACTTCTTCGCAGTGCCTCCTCCACGACTCCTTCTTGGCGTCCCTCAGTCTTTTGTTATAGGTCGATAGGGCCTGTCTATATTCATCCCATGCTCCCGACCTTTTGGCCGCGTTAGACAGCTTACGAACCTGCGTCCTCCTTTGCCTGAGGTCCTCGTTCCACCACGGGACGTTCCCGGTGGACACCCTCATTTTCAGGGGGCAGTTGGCGTTATAGGCCGAGGTAATTGCGTCTCGCAATTGGACTGCTGCAATCTCGAGGTCTATTGAATTTTTTATGGTACTCTTAACCCCCCGCAGTTCCACAGCCAGGTCTGCCCTGTAGGCTTCCCAGTCCGCCTTGCGGGGGTCCCGGTACCATACCGTTTCTCTTTCGACTTTGGCGATTTCAAACCGGATGTATCTGTGGTCTGAGCTACTCACTTCCCCAGACACAGCCCAGCTTTTAACAAAGTCACCCAGAAACTGGGTGGAAACTGTTAGATCTAAAACTTCCTCACGCCGTGTTGTGACGAAGGTCGGTTTATTACCTCTATTCAATATGTCTAAATTAAATTTCATAAAGAATTGTAAAAGTGCCTCACCCCTAGAGTTTGTGTCCGAGCTACCCCACAACTCATGGTGCGCATTCGCATCCATGCCGATGATGGTCTGCCATCCACCTGCTCTGCTACCCACCATCAGCTGCTCCAATTCGTTGGGTGGAGGAGGGTCCGTGCTGTCCCCTGGCAGATAGGCTTACGCGACAGTAATGTCCCTCAGCCCATCCGCACCTCCACATCGGATTTTGATCGTTGCCAGGTCCCTGGAACAGAAATTCATTAGAGGGAGAAACTCTATCCCTTCCCTGACAAAAATGCAGGCCCTCGGGTTCTCGCTGGATCTGCTGTATATGAGCTTTCCAGTAGCTCCGCCGAGTCCCTTGATCTCTCCTTTATAGGAGTACGGTTCCTGGATGAGGGCCACATCCGTGTTCCTCAGAGCCATTAGTAGTCCGGCCGTGGCTGCCCTACTGTGTTGGAGGTTGACCTGAAGGAACCTAAGTCCCATTAACCCTTAGTTGCTTCCCCAGTGGGCGGAAGCTAACCCTTCCCATGCCCCAGAATGCCTTGAAGGAGGTTCCTTCAAGGGCTCTGTAAGATGTCGGGTCGATCGAGAAGGCGAGCGTCTGTCCTTTCTCCTCTGCCTTCCTGCTTAGAACCGACCAGTGTTGCGTTCCCAGTTCAGGGTTCTGGATCTTAAGTCTGCTGATCACCGTCTCCTGCGGGACGGTGTCAGGGATCCGTACGAGGACCTTGCGTCTCTTTGGGAGTTCCTTGGGCTCGACGGCTGTCAAGTCCGCCCCCTCCCAAATCTGACCGAGGCCCCCTATCGTTTTCCGCAGCCAGTCCCGCGACTGCGGGCCGGCACAGGTTGTCCAGAGGATGCCCCCCGTCAGGCGCGTCCGGTGGAACTGAGGCGGGCTCTCCCCTTCCCGAAGAGAGTCCACTGCAGCTACCACCGCAGCCTGGATCAGGTCCGCCTTCCCCTGGTCTAGCGTGACCTCAGGATGGCGTCTGTCAATCACCGCCATCCCGAGGCCCTCCGCAGCCTCCCTGTAAGAGCCAGTTTGCGCGCCGGTGTTCCGGCCTTGGTTCCTTTGGGAGGTCTGTCTGTAGTAGGCGTGCTAGAGCCAGAGCGCGGGGTCTTCCGACTCGCACTCTCCTCTTGCGCCTTTACAGGCACCCTGGCCCTTTTGGAACGTCTGTCTGTAGTGGGCGTGCTAGAGTTCGAGCGCGTCCTCTTCTGACCCGCACTCCCCTCTTGCGCCTTTACAGGTTTCTCGACCGTCCAGGTCCCGGCCGCCATTTTTTGCGCCCTCCGGAGCTTCTTTCTTTGCGCCCCGGAAAGACGCTTGGACTGCCGGGGCAGTCCCTCTACTCTAACAGTAGAGTCCTCACTGGTGGAGGGGCCCCCGGAGTCCGCGGAGCTCGCCGCCCTCAGGTGGGACCCAGCCTCCAGCTTGGGTGTCGGGGACAGGTCTCTGGCCGAAGCTACCCCCTGATCCCCCGTATCTACGCCGGTCGTGGGACCTCCAGAGTCCGCTGCCGCCCCCTGGCTCGTCTCCGTTTCCGGGATAGACTCAAGGCACAAGTCTGTAGCCGGAGCCACTCCTCGAGCCTCATTGGTTTTGGTTTTGTATGTGTTTATGATCTTCATGTTGTTCCCACGAGAATGTGGGAAATACTGTCCACACCATCAGAACCCCCTGTGTGGTGCAAGGCGGGTTACTCTGGAGGGTTGCCTGGTACTCCAGAGGTTCCGTTCACGACACCATCGCCCTGGTGCCATCCATCCATAGGCACGGGTTAGTTTAGTTCGACCTCCTTGTCTAGATCCGTCATGTTTAGTTATTAGCAGGGTCACCTCGTGCAGGATGCGGATTGTTACCGCGCATGACGGTCTTGGGGAAAGCTTCATCGGGAGTTTATGTTGTTATTTCCACTTCCTCAGCTTGCCCCCTGGAGTCCTTTGGATCGCGACTCCTTAACCCCCACATGTTCCTTTACTTTATTATATTTTATGTATACCTTCCTCTACTTATTACTATCTTAGTATTATTATTAGATATGTACATACAATGATATACGTACCTTATAAGTTTGTTTTTCTTTTCTTTTCTTTTATATACAGAAATATGCCTTTATTGATTTGTTATTATAACATATGGATGTAAAATAAATGTTTTTTAAACGATTACGGCCATTTGCTATAGTTTACTCATTCAAGCATATCTTGGCGATACAATTTAAACATATGTGACAAAATATAAACTTTCAAACAATAAAACCTAACATTTAGTCAATTATTATTACTCACCACGTTTCAAATCGCGACTTTGACTTTGGAAAATTATCAAATTTTCAAAATATTTTTTATGCTACTTCTTGACGTTTTTGCGTCAAGAAAACATAACCGTTGTATGTAATATTCAATTGGTTTTGTTAATCACACAAAATATTTTGTTCTTGTGCTTTCCTCTTATCACCAGTGGTACCCATTTTTTTTCTTCTTAAAATGCCTATAACTTTTTTTTTCCTTTCAACTTAGGGATCTGAATTTTGGCATGTAGGGTAACTTGGACAGTAGAAACATATATGCCAAATTTGGTTGTCATAGCTTTGTTATGTTCGAAGATGGTGGGTATCTACCTATCGCAAATAGCTTGGATAAGTTCGCTAGCCTGGAAAATCGGCCCAGTTTTTCCCGGAAGATGTGTTTACTTTCGGAAATCTTTTATAGTTTCGGAAATAACAAAGTTAGGGCAACCAAATTTGGTACGCTGGTTTACATCACAAAAAGTAAACTATGCACCAAAATTTAGACGTATATGTTAAAAAAAAAGGTTATCCGCATTTAAAGAAAAAAAAATTGGGTGCCACTGGTGATCAGATAAACGGAGAAAAGCAACATATTTTTTTGGAATAACAAAAGCTATTGTATGTGACAGACAAAACTATGTTTTTGACGCAAAAAAGGGTCAAGAAATGCCAGAAAAATTTGATAAAATTTGATAACTTTTCCTCTTGAAACGTCAAAGTCGCGACTTGAAACGTCTAAATTGGCAACTTTTAGACAAATAATCTGAAGCTAATACGGGCAATGTAGAGAAAATGTCGCAAGAGGTGTGTTCTACAAATCCTTAAGCTTCAGCTTAAACTGTCGGTGTCCTTCATTTTACTAAAATGTTTTCAGAAAATCCATTTCAAATAGACCCTTTCTCTGATGCTTTAGCAGTAGTTTTAGTTATAGAGTTTACAGTTTAATCCACTATAATGTTTAGCAAATTTTTTTGCAATTTTTAAAAGATTTTTTTCAATTGAGCACGAACTGGGTCTCCTAGAACCCATATCTGCGGTTAGTTGTAGTTTTTATCTGTTTACATATATACAGGGTGACGCATTTCTACGGTAAAGCTCAATATTGCTGTTATTCTACAAGATAGAGGCTCTATAGAGACATTTTCGCTAGCAACTGGAAAACTGCTCGAGTATAACCCTCCCCCAAGAAAGGATCCAAAGCGCTTCCTAGCAACTACAGGCCTGTTTCTCTCCTTTCAGTAGCCTCTAAAGTGATGGAAAAGTATATAAACACCGAATTACTAAAATTTCTTGAAAAACACAGTCTAATCCACTACAGGCGGTATGGATTCCGTCAGCGCAGATCGACTGCCGACCTCCTTTCCTTTGTCACCCATTCTTGGAACAAGTCTATGGAACTACACGGTGAATCCCAGATTGTTGCTCTAGACATATCCAAAGCATTCGACCAGGTCTGGCACGCAGCGCTGCTTAATAAACTACCGGCCTATGGCCTACCACCAAAACTCTGTACCTGGACAGCAAATTTCCTCTCCAACCGGAGCATTTCTGTTGTCGTGGATGGCCATTCCTCTAAACTATATCCAATTAATGCAGGAGTTTCTCAAGGTTCAGCTTTAGCCCCTACTTTGTTCCTTCTCCATATCAATGACCTCCTCTCTAGCACATCCAACCCAGTTAACAGTTATGCGGACGACAGCACGTTCCACTCAAATATACAATATTCTAAGCCTGTCTCTTTGGCCCAATTAGATGAGGATCGCAGACTCATGGAGGGTTCTGTCTCTGTGGATCTCCAAAAAAATATTAGACTGGGAAAGTAGAAATCTTGTACAATTGAACCCAACCAACTCTCAGTCTTGCTTTCTTTCTCACAAGAGATACACCAGCCCTAGACCCATCACAATGAACAACCAAGTTATTCAAAGTAATGAGTCCTTTTCACTTGTTGGCATTTCTGTGGATCGAAATCTCAATTGGCACCAACATGTCACATCAATTGCAGAAGCGGCTGCTAAGAAATTAGGTTTCCTCTTCCGGGTTCGCAAATAATTTTCACCAGCTAATCTCTATACCTTATATACTTTACAAATAAGGCTAAACAAACGACGGACAGTAAGTTTTGAAGGAGGCTCAGAATTCTGCATCACTTTTGTGACTAATAAACACCAACCTACCAGTGCGGGTGCCGTTGCCATGGCAGCCGTCTCAGGCAAGCTTCCCGAAACAGATGCAGGATGTGTATACGAACGAATCTGGCTCAGTCAGTCTGAAGTTGCTTAACGCTCTAGAGTAGTCCATGGTCTGCAATACCTGAGCGCTGCGTGCTGGGGCATGTATACATTCAATTCGGTCACCAGGAGCGGGCTTGAAAATTATATCGTACCATAAAATACTATAAAAATACATTATCAACTGCGGCGCGACGTAACGAGACATTTTTATGTGGTTGTACCAATTGAATCTGAGGGAATGAAAAACATTAAAATTATGGTGGATTTTGAATAAAAAGTTTAGCTTAACCGAAAAATATAGGTGAAGCAGCGCTTCACATGCGTCATCTGACGAGCCGCCACTGTTCCAAATAGACGTCATCAGTCACGTGACAACACGTTCTTATCCCTGGACCACAGTAACGTTGTAAATATTCAGATTATTTTGATATTCGGGTGATACAGATTTACAAAGAATAATATTCGGATTAATCATCCGATTACGTTTTCACAGTAAGAAAGGTATATTGAATTTATATTTAGCGTGGTATGTGATGGAATCGTAGATGGCGTATAGTAATAAGTAATAATAATAACGTACACGTGGTAAATATAATTTTGTTTTATTATTATTGTACAGGGAATACCAAGGTATCTTTACAAATATATAGGATAAGTTCGTGTTAAGTTTTTTGTAATTAATAAAATATAATGGTGACCAATAACTAAACCAAAAAGATTCTGTTGTGTTCATGTGGCGGTGGTTCCGACCGCAGTGTTTTAGTCAACACTACCCTATGTTTCTCTTGACAGCTAAACGTTGCGTTACGTTATTCGACAGCAAGCTGTCAAGAGCTACTATATAAGAGACACCAGGGATCTCTCTCGCTCTCTCCTCGCTACCAACCGACACAGTGAAGATACGTCTCTCCACGCTCGGTCAGTTATCTGTTATGTGCTGTTGTGATTGTTTTATAGTTAAATGTATCATATAGTTTATTCAGTTACTGAAATAATAAAGTATATTAAATGTTTACGTATGGATTTAATATCAGTGCAATTAACATCCATATTGGTGACCCTGTGCCGCAAGCCGAAGATGCCCAGCCTGATGTTCCAGCCGACGTCGCCTAACTTCCACGCACGTGCTCATGCATACAGAAAACGAATATCTAAACAGGCCAGTCTTTTCTAATTTAAAAATTATCTGATTTTTTTCACAATGGACGAAGATTCTTCAAGCAGCAATATCATGGCAAGGGTTGCAATAAAATTACCTCCTATATGGAGACGTAACGTGAAAATCTGGCAAATGCAGGTTGACGCCCAGTTTGATATATCGCAGATCAGTTCTGAAAAGACAAAATTCAGTCATGTACTCGCTATACTCGATCCTGATGTCGCAGAGTCAATTTCAGATTTTTTTAACCCAACCATTATCATCAACCCCCTATTCAGATCTAATGAAACGTCTTTTATTAGAATTTGAAGAGTCCGAAAGTCGCAAAACAAATAAACTTTTAACAGAATTAGAATTAGGCGACAGAAAACCATCGCAACTTTTACGCGAAATGAAGTTTTTAGCCGATAGTCAGATTGGAGAAAATTTCCTTAAAATTTTATTTCTACAACGTTTACCAGTCAACGTTCGTTCAATTTTGGCTTTGAGCAACGATTCTCTAGAAAATTTGTCGGTTACAGCAGACAAAATCGTGGAATTTCCGGAGATAAATACAACGTGGCTGAAATTCAGTCACGCGAGCCCGACAAGCTAGCCAAATTAGAAGCGCAATTAGAGAAGCTAACAGCATCAGTCAACGAATTGCGAACGCGTTCCCGATCTACCTCCCGAGAAAGACCCAAGCTTTCTCGAAATTCCAGAAACACAAATTCCTCAACCTCCACGTGTTGGTATCATGAACGATTTGGCAACAAGGCCAAACGTTGCATCCAACCTTGCAATTTTAAAGCAAAACATGTGTCGGAAAACTAATAAGGCACTCCCTCCACGCGGCAGGAGACGAGAGCCACCTAACACGCCGCCTTTTTATTTTTGATAGACGCTCCAATATGAAATTTCTAATCAACTCTGGAGCGGATATTTCAGTTATTCCACCTACTCACGACCAACGGAAATTTCAATCGAAACGTACCTTGTATGCTGCAAACGGGACCCCTATTCATACCTATGGCGAACAACTATTAGATTTGGATCTAGGTTTACGCCGTAGGTTCTGCTGGCCCTTCACACTTGCCGATATCAAGCAACCAATTATAGGCGCTGATTTTCTAGCAGAGTTTGCTTTACTTGTGGATATGAAACATAGACGTTTGATCGATACAAAGACAAACCTCTCTAAGACCGGTGCTAACCCACCACCAGGAATTAATTCTAAAATTCATCTTGTAGACCCGACACACCAGTACTTCAAATTGCTACAACAATTTCCTGACCTCTTTAAGGAAACTTCTTCTAGCAACCTTCCAGAGGTTGAGTTCTTCCATACTATAAGTACGGAAGGACCACCTGTCACTGCAAAAGCTAGAAGATTGCCCCCAGAAAAGCTAGCTCAAGCAAAGCTAGAATTCCAGCACCTAATGGACTTGGGAATTTGTAGACCCTCCAAAAGTCCATGGTCAAGCCCCCTCCACATGGTGCAAAAAAAGGATGGCTCATGGAGACCATGTGGGGATTACCGAGCACTAAACGCTAAAACAATCCCAGACAAATATCCCATTCCAAATTTGCAGGATTTTAATGCCCAGTTAGAAGGCAAACGTATTTTTTCAAAATTAGATATCATTCGCGCTTTCCATCACATCCCAGTAGCACCTCAAGATATTCCCAAAACAGCAGTCATAACTCCATTTGGGTTATTCGAATTTGTTAAAACCCCATTTGGCCTTCGTAATTCAGCACAAACATTTCAAAGATATTTACATTCAATTTTAAGACATCTTGACTTTGCCTACTCATATCTTGACGATATTCTCGTTGCATCAGCCTCTGAAAAAGAACATCAAGAGCATCTAGCAAAACTTTTTCAGACACTTCAAGACAACGGCATCCGTATCAATTCATCTAAATGTGAATTCGGAGTGGCCGAAATTTCATTTTTAGGTTTTCGTGTAAATAAATCTGGATTATTTCCACTTCCTGACGCATCAAAGGTATTACCGACCTACCTCTTCCCGATACCATTGAAAAACTCAGAAGATTTCTAGGTCTCATAAATTTCTACCGTCGTTCTCTTCCACGTGCTGCGGAAATTCAGCAACCACTATTCGACCTCTGCCAGAATCCCAAAAAACGCGACAAACGTAAAATCGAATGGACTCCTCAGACTCGAGAAGCATTCGAACGTTTGAAAGAGGCACTAAAAAACGCTACACTAATAGCTCATCCGTCTTCTTCGCTACCACTGATTCTCCATGTCGATGCTTCTGATTATACCGTAGGCGCTTCCCTCCAACAACTACGTGATCAAACACTAGAACCCCTGGTTTCTACTCTAAAAAGCTTACTTCAGCCCAAAAATCTTACAGCACCTACGATCGCGAACTTCTAGCTGCTTATCAGGCAGTTAAATACTTTAGATATACCCTAGAAGGTCGCCATTTCACCATTTATACGGACCACAAACCTTTGACATACGCTTTTGAACAACGCGTTGATAAAGCATCTCCAAGGCAACTACGACATTTAGACTTCCTAGGTCAATTTACCACAGACATTCGCTACATACCAGGTCCTACAAACATTCCCGCAGACTATTGTTCTCGCATTGAAACAATTTCACTTTCTTCCACTGTGTCACTCCAAGAAATTGCGCAAGCTCAGTCATCTTGTGAGGAACTCAAACACCTTCTGCAGTCTAAATCTTCCTCATACAAATTTCAAAACATGCCTCTTGACAACGGAATGAATCTTATTTGCGATTCTTCTTCAAAGAAACTTCGCCCATTCATTCCGCTCAAATTTCGCCGAAAGATTTTCGATTCTATCCACAATTTATCTCACCCAGGCATATCAGCTTCAGTCGATCTCGTCCAGGATAGATTTTGTTGGCCCAAATTGAAACGCGATGTATCTCTTTGGTCTAAAACTTGCATTCCCTGCCAGAAAGTCAAGATATGGAGACACACTTCCAGTGCCATTGGACAATACACCCCAGCCATGAGAAGATTCTCGCATATAAATGTTGACATTGTGGGACCATTACCAGCATCACAAGGTCAACGCTATCTGTTAACAATAATAGACAGATTTTCTCGATGGCCCGAAGCAATTCCATTGTCAGATATTACAGCAGAAACAGTAGCGAACACTATTTTATCATGCTGGATCTCTCGTTTCGGTGTTCCGCAATACATCACCACAGACAGAGGTAAACAATTCGATTGCCACCTTTTCACACACCTCACTAAAACACTAGGTGCAGACCACATCAAGACCACAGCTTACCACCCAGCAGCAAATGGTGTAATCGAGAGATGGCATAGAGTTCTGAAACAGGCCTTGAAAGCCCATATGGACGAAAACTGGGTCGCTAAATTGCCAATTGTGTTACTAGGACTCAGATCGTACATAATTCCAGAATATCGCTCAACACCCGCTGAAATAGTCTACGGAGAATCAATCAAACTTCCCACCGACTTTTTCAACAGCACACAAGCTCATGATGTTCCACCACTTATATCTCAGCTGAAAGATGACATAAGGAAACTTCGACCAGTACCTTTTAAACATCATACTGCAAAAAACGTATTTGTCCATCCTAAGCTAATGGAAGCTCCTTTTGTTTTTGTTCGCATTGATATTCCGCGAAAAACCCTCGAACCAGTTTATGACGGCCCCTTTGAAGTGTTATCCCGAACTGACAAAGTCTTCAAAATCAAGAAATCACACGGAGAAGAGACAATTTCTGTTGACCGTCTTAAACCCGCATTCATTCTTTGTGATAACGAACAGACAACTTTCCAGCCTCAGAGACATCCTAGTGAAACTGAAAGTGACAGTGAAAGTCCAACACCTAGTGAAATTGAAAGTGACAGTGAAGTTCCCGTTCCCGTTCAAACTACACGCCATGGACGTAGAGTTCGATTTCCACGAAGATACTTGAACTAATAGCGTTGACACTGAGAGGGGAGTATGTGGCGGTGGTTCCGACCGCAGTGTTTTAGTCAACACTACCCTATGTTTCTCTTGACAGCTAAACGTTGCGTTACGTTATTCGACAGCAAGCTGTCAAGAACTACTATATAAGAGACACCAGGGATCTCTCTCGCTCTCTCCTCGCTACCAACCGACACAGTGAAGATACGTCTCTCCACGCTCGGTCAGTTATCTGTCATGTGCTGTTGTGATTGTTTTATAGTTAAATGTATCATATAGTTTATTCAGTTAGTGAAATAATAAAGTATATTAAATGTTTACGTATGGATTTAATATCAACAAGTGCAATTAACATCCATATTCATTATTTCACTTTTATTAATAAAAAATTATTTTATAACTGCACCTGTTATGTTTATTATTATATATATTTATTGTGTATTTTGTCGTATGTCCATAGTAACACATTAATTAAAGGATTTATAAAACTATGGGGTTCATGTTACAGTGCCAGCTCACAAGCAGTGTTGCCACTAGGTCGACACAAAATTACTGGCGAAACTTGATTGCATTACTGGCATTTCCTGGAAAAACTTAAATATTTCATTGCCATTCCTGTCAATTTAATAGTTTAGTTTAATATTTTGGTGATCATTATCTTTGTCCTAATGGATACGTAAGTCTGCATATGTTGTGATTACTGTGATTTTGAGAATGATGTAAAATTACGTCAGGGCGTCAATCTTAATCTCATACAGCATGGGCACTTTTCAGAATACACAGGTGGATTGCAAGATCTATAAAGTATATATGTTTTATGGATCTTGGGTGAATTGAATCTGTAGGCAATAACATTATATGATTGGCTAGTTTAAAGAACGCAGTCCACAGTATCAATCAGTAACGAGACTCGGTCGTTTCCCGCTCTCCGGATTTCGGATATCCATAGACAAAGTCTAATATGGAATTTATGTAAGGCTAGATGTATTCTCACCACAATTAGAACCGTAGACCGGTTTCTCTCTAATTAGCTAAGCTCGTCAGTGCGGCACTATAAAGTAATACGGCTATGGTAGCCAGCCTAAAAAAACCAAGTGAGATGTGAAATACGTGCCGCCATCTCGTTGCGGAACCAAGTAGTATGTTGTTACAGCAATTGGTATGCCGTACTGACGAGCTCTAATTAGAGCGAAACCGGTCTATGGTTCTAACTATGGTGAGAATGCATCTAGCCTTACATACGTTGTCCCTATATTGGGGAGGAATGAGCCAGGGTTGACAATTTACTAAGTTGGTAGTTTTTTTTTTTTTTAATTTCAACAACACACCACGAGGGCTTACAGCCTAAATACTATCGTACCGTGGGTGTTGACAGGGAGGAAAGAGGCAACTTGTTAATTCTGGACTTGAAGGTTCGGAGGAGAAGGAAAAACATGTGCCGGCAAGGAATTCCACAACTTGAAAGTCCTCGGGACAAAAGACCGGGCATAACAAGATGTTCTATGTCTGGAGACTTGGACAGTAAAAGGGTGCATTCGCTCTGTTCTCCTGGTAGATCTGTTGGGGGCAGCAGGTGGGGGAACTATGGAGGAAAGCTCCTCTGAGCAGTGCCCGTGCAGATATCTATAAAATAGAGAGAGGTCACCAACGGCACGTCGGTGGGCAAGGGATGGCAGCCTTTGGGTGAGGGTAGGGTCACCGATGAGACGTATAGCTCTCTTTTGAATGGAGTCCAGGATAGCGAGTGTAGAAGCGGTAGCTGCACCCCAGATGTGGGAGCAGTATTCGAGGTTTGGCCATATTTGTGAAGTATATAAGGTATAGAGATTAGCTGGTGAAAAGTATTTGCGAGCCCGGAAGAGTAAACCTAATTTCTTAGCAGCCGCTTCTGCAATTGATGTGACATGTTGGTGCAAATTGAGATTTCGATCCACAGAAATGCCAACAAGAGAAAAGGACTCATTACTTTGAATAACTTGGTTGTTCATTGTGATGGGTCTAGGGCTGGTGTATCTCTTATGAGAAAGAAAGCAAGACTGAGATTTGGTGGGGTTGAATTGTACAAGATTTCTACTTTCCCAGTCTAATATTTTTTGGAGATCCACGGAGACAGAACTCTCCATAAGTCTGCGATCCTCATCTAATTGGGCTAAAGAGACAGGCTTAGAATATTGTATATTTGAGTGGAGGGTGCTGTCGTCCGCGTAACTGTGAAGTGGGTTGGATGTGCTAGAGAGTAGGTCATTGATGTGGAGAAGAAACAAAGTAGGGGCTAAAGCTGAACATTGAGGAACTCCTGCATTAATTGGATACAGTTTAGAGGAATGGCCATCCACAACAACAGAAATGCTCCTGTTGGAGAGAAAATTTGCTGTCCAGTTACAAAGTTTTGCTGGTATGCCATAGGCCGGAAGTTTATTAAGCAGCGCTGCGTGCCAGACCTGGTCGAATGCTTTGGATATGTCTAGAGCGACAATCTGGGATTCACTGTGTAGTTCCATACACTTGTTCCAAAAATGGGTAACAAAAGAAAGGAGGTCGGCAGTCGATCTGCGCTGACGGAATCCATACTGCCTGTCATGGATTAGACTGTGTTTTTCCAGAAATTTTAGTAATTCGGTGTTTATATACTTTTCCATCACTTTAGAGACGACTGAAAGGAAAGAAATATGCCTATAGTTGCTAGGAAGCGCTTTGAATCCTTTCTTGTGGATGGGTTGTAATCGAGCAGTTTTCCAGTTACTAGGGAATATGCCTTTATTGTAAGATATCTGAAATAGACGAGTCAGGACAGGAGCAAGTTCTGGTGCGCATTTTTTGAGAACAATTGCTGGGATCTCGTCAAGGCCAGGGGCTTTCCTGATATTAAGAGAAGAGAGCATCTTTCGTACGTTTTTAGTTTTGAAAATGATATCCGTCATTTTATGCGCGACATTGGGGACTGTTGGTGGTTGAACATTTGGAGGTGGGTTGAGAGTAGAATTGCTGGCTAACAACGAAGCAAAAAGTTCAGCCTTGCCCAGGGCGGTATAAACAATTTCATCCCCTGAGACAAGAGGTGGGAACGTGCTTATGCAGAAATTATTCCCAATAGATTTAGCAAGAGTCCAGAAGGGTTTGCTACCGTTGGAGCTTGAGAGGACTTTGTTTTTGATGTGGTTATTAAACGAGTTTTTTGCCTCAGAAAGAATGCGGACATAGCGGTCTCTTGCGTCGTTAAATGCTTGACGATTTTCTTGACTGGGATTGTGTAGAAGCGTTTTGTGAGCTTTGATCTTTTCAAGTCTGGCCTTGTCACAGGATTTAGAGAACCAGGGCTTTTGAGTGGCTGAAGAGGTTTTCTGTGTACGTGGAATAAATAATTCAATGCCAGCTTGGATAATTTCGGTGACGTTTTGTGAGATATCAGAGGGGTCAGGATGAGAGAAGCAGACAGACGCCCATGAAAAGGAGGAAAAGTAATCCCGCATTTCGTCCCACTTTGCGGAGTTGTAGTGCCAAACGATACGTGGGTGTGATGACTGTGTGACCTCGGGTTGCATTGCGCAGGAAGCAGTGACCATGCCGTGGTCTGAGCGACCAAGGGGGGCGGTGACTGATATCTTATAGCATTCAGGTTTTGTAGTAAGAAGGAGATCCAAGGGATTTGAGCTGTGTGTTGGGATACGAGGAAAGTGAGTAGGTTGCTGAACCATATTGGCTAAAGAATTGCTGATTGCAAAGGCCTCCGCTGCTCTCCCTTGTGGATCAGTTTTTGAAGATCCTAGCCATATTTCCTTATTATGGACATTGAAGTCACCAAGAATAGTGACCTCGGAGGAAGGATATTCAGAAATCAGATAGTCGGTTTTTTCAGAAAGGTAGTCAAAGAGCTGGACAAAGTTGTTGTCAGAAGGTGACCGGTAAATGCAACAGATGAATTTAGTTGCAGCCCTGAGAGAGAGTTTTATCCATAGTATGTCTTTTCTTCCAGCTTCTAAATTGGAGAGTCTGGTGCAGGGTAGATTGCTACGGACGTATGCGCACACGCCTCCATGCAATCTAAAAGAAGTAAGGAGCTCATACCCCGGGAAATTAAGGTGATTAGTGGTCTGCGATTCATTACATTTTAAATAATAAATGCAAACATCTCTGAGAATGTTGCTCCTGGCAAATTCCTGGCGTTAAGTCAATTCTGGCAAGTTTACTGGCAGGAGTCTTTATTCCTGGCAAATGTCAGTAATTACTGGCAGAATGGCAACCCTGCTCACAAGCCCCGCGTGGCATCTGTTCGCTGTCATTCCATCTGTCTACATGTCAGACAGCCAGATTACAGACGGACCAGAATGCAGAACCATAGAGCACAACTCATCATAACAGCACCAGCAGAAAATATTTGTTTTAAGTTCGACTTCTCGTTTCAAAACCCCTGTGTAATCTAATTGACACAATTAAAAATAGATAAGCAGGATATAACGGAATAGAATACATCCATATCTAGGAATATAAGAAAAAGTTCGATTACCGTTATACAATATTACGGGGTACGTATAAAATAATTAGGTTTAGATTAATATTTGTTATTACGAATTACGAATACGAAAACCGAATCCGTTTTATTCTGTTGCTGCTGTTATTGGCTGACTGACCCTGCAGTATACATCATTCAACTCATAGAGATTTTGTATCGTACACATACACTCTGTTTACTATATACGATTCCGTATTACGTATCATAAAGATTTTGTATCGTGCATGTACACTCTATTTTCTATATACGACTCGGTAGTGGCGTGCTGTCCATGGAAGCAAGGGAAGCATTGTTTCGCTTAAAATAACGACTACATACCTGCTTAAAAATAATTTATATTAAACCGAAATATTTAAAATCCCTTTTGTATTTTAAATATTAAATTTCAAATTCAACTAATTTAATTATTACAATTACAATTATTTAATTTGCTCACACACATAGTTATTTATTATGCATCATACTGTACTTGTTTGTATATACGATCTTAGCAAGGACGTTGTCCCAGTAAATGCGACTGCCAACGACCAGCATGAACCTAATACTACGAGTGGATGCGATGACTTCAGTTAAATACATGTAGTCAGCAGGCCACTTGATGAGAAACGCTCGCTCGACGCGCTGTACGTGTATTTTTAGAATGTGTTGTACTAGGAAGACCCGGTGCACATACAAAGTGAATATCTCGGATTATTTCGTAGATATAAGCAGTTGACTAAGTTAAATACATTGGCATTTTATGAGTATTAATATGGGTACAAGTACATCAGCATTAGCAGCGGCGACAGTGGAGGTGCGGATTTACAAACTTTACAAACAAGTGGTAATAATAACTGTGATTGTGTTGTGTTTTATGATAACCAAAGGATTTTCAGCTTTACCGTTTGCTGAAAAACTTGCTATTATTAATAAAGGTAGGCCGAAACCTACTCTAAAAAACTTAAATGCAAGAATTAAAACATGTATTCGACATTTCAACTCGGAAAAAACTTATAAACAATATGAATGGTTAACGGGTTGTGAAAAAAGGAATAAACTGTTATTTTGGCCTTGTAGTCTATTTGTGACTGAAAAGGATGTGTGGAATAAAAGTGGGTTTTCCGACTTGAATAATCTACATAAAGTAGTAAAAAGACATGTTATGTCTAAAGCGCATTTACAGAGCATTTTAAAATTAAGTGTCTTTGGAAAAACGCGAATTGAACACGCCCTTGACAAGCAGATAGAAATTAGTCATCGCCAACACAATGAACTAGTTGATAAAAACAGAAACATATTAAAAAGACTTATTGATGTTGTGGGTTTTCTTGGTTAGCATGAATTGGGCTTTAGAGGTCATGACGAAACAACTACATCTGCAAATAGAGGAAACTCTCAAGACCTAGTTTCTTTAATAGCCAAGTATGACATTTGTTTAAAAAATCACTTGGAACAGTATAACGTTTTTCGTGGGACATCAAATCGCATTCAGAATGACTTAATTGCGGCCGCTGCCACTATTATTTTGAACAGAATTAAATCGGAAATTAAACAGATTCGTTTCATTGCCATTGTTCTAGATGAAACAACCGATGTAACTAATTTAAGTCAACTATCTGTAGTAATACGCTACGTGAAAATGGATGGAAGTGTACAAGAATGATTTTTAACCTTTAGAAATGTGACAGAAGATCGTACCGCAAACGCTCTATATAAAATTGTGCTTTGAAGGATATTGAGGAGGCTGATAATAAATTATTTGCCCAAAGCTATGATGGGGCTGTTGTTATGGCCGGACATTTAGAAGATCTTCAAGCTAAAGTGCGGGAAACGTTCTCCAGTGCTCTATTTGTACACTGTTGTGCTCATACATTTAATTTAATTTTATCCCAATCTATAAATCATATTAAAGAATGTAAAGTGTTTTTTGCTACCCTAAGTGGAATGGCTGCTTTTTTTCCAAATCTACGAAGTGCACACAAGTCTTAGACTCAATTGTTAAAAAACGTTTACCCAAAGTAGCTGCAACCCGATGGAACTACAACGGCAGACTTGTGTTAACTATATTTGAATACCGTGAATCGTTAATTGAACTTTTTGAAAACATGGAAAATAGCAAAAATTGGGACGCAGAAACAATAAATAGTTCTAGAGGATTTTTGGATGGGTTGAAAAGAGACTTTAATTTTAATTTTTTACTTAATATATTTTCGGAAATATTTCCGTTTTCACATAATGTATTTAACATATTGCAATGTAAAACAAATGACATTGGTTTTTGCCTGAAAAAAATAAGTGAATTTAAATCCATTATAATTAAAAAAAGGAATGAATTTGATAAGTTCTGGGAAACAAAAAACAATTTAATTAGGAGAAGTGGAGCCACGAAGAAAGCGTCTGCGCACTGATAATGTGGGAGACCTTCAAACGTCTTATCGCCGCCTTTTCTACAAAATCATAGATCAAATCCAGCAACTGCAGATTTGATCATCTCAGTGACCTGAAATTTCTTGAATTGTGTAATTTTGGAGGATTTAAAGGGATACCTTTCCCAGAAGATTCATTCAAATCATTATTCCACCACTATGAACATTATTTTGACAAAGCCTTATTACGATCAGAACTTACAGTCATTTATGAAACCGATGTTATTGACACAAAAACTAACGCGAGTGAACTTTTAACTTTCTTAAAACAATCAAAATTGGAAAATGCATATTCTGAAGTGTTCAAATTATGTGAATTAGCATTAACAATTCCTGCTACTAGTGCATCTTTAGAACGAAATTTTTCTACATTGAAACCTATCAAGAGTTTTGTTAGGAATTCAACAGGACAGGAAAGACTTTCTCAAATTTCAATTGTGTCAGTTGAAAATAACCTCGTCCAGTAAATGTCACAGAATCCACAGTTTTATGACGACATTATTAAAGAATTTGCCAAAAACGACAGAAGAATTGAGTTACACTACAAATAGGTAAGTTGCTGAGAGTTGCTTCCCTTATTTAAAATGTCACCGCACGCCCCTGCGACTCGGTATTACGTATCACGCTGCCAGAGATATTCGGATTAATACGAATATATTTTAATAATCGGATTCGACAAATATTTTATTACATATTCTCAAAACACTACTCTAAAGTAAATACTTATTAAGTAAAAATGACAAGCATATACAGCATGCACACTGGATGATGATTGCTAGATAATGGAGGTAGAGCTGGCGCCTGGTGAAGCCGCCCATTGTTTGAACAAACAGTTATTATATAACCATCCCACTGAGCAAGGTAATATTGCATTAACATTGCAGAATCTTTTCCAAAGCAAGTGTAAGTTTGATAGATTACTTGCAGAAAGCCTCCTGCAAGTTTGTTGCAAATGGCAAATCTTCCCCCCAGTGACTTTACATATGTAAGTGTTTCTTTTGTAACTTTACTGCAAGTTTACTGTAGTGAGCTGTTACAAACTTTCTTTATACTTACACATGTTACCTTACAGCAAGCTTCAATTTTAAAAGGGCCTGGCAAAGTTGTAAAATTTAAACTTACATTTGCAACTTATCTGCAATAATTGTATATATTATATATACAGTGCAAGTTTGTAACTTGGGATAATTCCAATTAATCTACTTCAGCTTTTTTTCAAAAATGCTCGAAGTCAGATAATATTCTCAGTTACAATCTTTTCAAAAATGTATTATACAATTTGTGTGAAATGTCATTGATAATTTTTGTAAATGACAACCTTAGCTTTTTGTTGACTATTTTTAAAGTAAACATCAAGCGATACAAAACCACAAAATTTCAAATTATTATAAATCTTGAGTTGATAACACGAAAAAAAAAAGTGTGTAGTTATCAATGAATAAAAATTTTAAAGCTGCTGGTTTTCTACAACTTCACATGTTAAAACTTTAAAAAAGCCAACAAAAACGTAAGGGTTGATTTAAAGAAATTATATATATAGTCATTTTTCAAATATGGTACATACTGTATAGATTTTTTAAAAGACTGCAACTTGAAATACTAACCAATGTGTCCAAGCATTTTTGAAAAAAGGAAACTATTTGATTAACTGAATTATTTCAAGTTACAAACTGATACTGAATATAGGTATAGGTGTATTTATACATAATATATATTTCTTGTAAAACTGTAAAAAAATGACTTAAGACAATGTTAATTAGAATAGAATCTTTATTACATAAAAAAAATTAAAGACTTACAACACATTTCATTTCTGCTGATAGATAGATATATAGACTTTGTTGACCATCAAATGTACATGGTAAGTCACTGTCTTTATAAGTACTGACTATAGTTACTTGATAGAGATAGTTAAGACATATAGCAAGTGTCCATGTTTAGCCTAAAATACAGTTCTAGTCAAAACTCAGTGACAAAATAGATAACTTGAACTCGTGATATCGTTATTAATTGACCGATTTCAAAAATTTTTGTTTCCAAATGTATACCAATTAATTGTTTTTGATATTGTTTTACTAAATAACTCTTAGTCTTCTAGAAAAACGTGTGAAACACCAATAACAAAAACAAAGTCTTCTGCAGCATTACTTGTTTTGAGAGGCGAGAATTTTTTTAGCTTCTAAAATATGTGGTAACATGTTACATAAAATAAAGTCAACATATCAAATACTATTGTGAAAAAGAAATATCTAAAATGGTGCGTTCATTTCGATTTTAGAAAAAGTTTAATTAAGCAAACGTAAGATATGCAATGGATATATCAAGCGCAGGGAATTGAATACAACTTTACTGCGAAAATAGCTTAAATATGGCGACAGTCTCTGAAAGTGTTCACACATGTCTTAACTATCCCTATCGAGTAAGTATAGTACCACCAATGTCTGTGTACATTCAGAAACATTGAGTTAAAATAAAGCAAAATTATGACTACAATGAATTACGTATATATATATATATATATATATATATATATATATATATATATATATATATATATATATATATATATATATATATATATAAAGTCTGTGGCTAGTGGAACTTGCCTTCCAAAGCTTTTGCCTAGCGCACTCACACACACACAGACACTATACACATTAGTTTAGAGCACAAATAAATTCCTTCACCTTGGTTTTTGTTTTATAACATCCGCTAGTGCCTACTGTAATCTTGTTAGTGGGAGCATCTTAATAACATTAGGTAGAAAACTGAGGAATTTGATTCCCAAGTAATCAAACATGTGCTTTGTTTTCTCCTTTTTGTGGAACTGTATTTTTAATTCATGCCTGCACCTGGTATTGTTGCGAGCATCATCATTCACTGGATATTTTGAATACATAAACTGAAGAAGGATATAGTCTCGAACACATTTGGGCAGCTTTCTTGTTGCAGTCCTTATTGCTCTTTTTTGCATGATAAACACATGTTCCGCTGCTGACTAGTTAACCCATATGAATGTTCCATTAGCATAGGATACTGTTCCACTGTTCTTATGATGTCGATTGCTATGGATAAGCCACATGCTTCCATAGGTCAATCATATTTAACGTTTTAAAATGAATTGGTCTGACCAGGTAACACATCTCCAGGCTGCTTCTATGGCCATAACAAAATTCGTATTTAGCAAGGTTAGGTTTTCTTTTTTGTACAGTATATTTCATAATAATTCACCAATAGCCACATACCAAAATAATTATGCAACAGAAAAGTGACTAATTTTATTGCTGTTTTAGGGATTCTTACCTGAAATGTTTGTGGATATACTCCATGTTTCATTATCTACACTCCAGACAACGAATTATTTCATTACCCAAAATTCAAACAATTCAGGCTACAATAAGATTGTTCCATCTTTAAAACTTCCAGAAAAATAAATAGACATAGATCAAATAACAACTTATGATGACGCAATTATAAAAAATGTAAACAACAAACCGCCATTAATTAATGCCGGGCCGGGCGCTTGGCGCTTTGTCAGAGTCAGTTCGCTTTCGCTGTTGGCGTCGGTGTTGCTATTGGACGACGATGACATACGATCGAGAATACACGATCAAAACGGAGGGAATTCAAATAAATTTTGTTAAAACAAACTTTCAGAAACATTACAATTGTAACTTTACGTGAGCTTACAAATGGAGAAAAACAACAAGCCGGCAAACGAGATATTATATTTGAAAGTTACGTTAAAGTTTCATTTGTAAGTTTGCATTGGTTTTTTGCTTGCAAACATTTAGAAATGTTGCAAACTTAACTTACTTAATGGTAGATTATTTAACGTTGCGGTAAGCATTTGTAAGTTACCATGCTTAGTGGGATACAAATAGAATATAATAGTATCTTTTCCTATAACATAAAACTTTTAAATATATTAATTGACATCAACCATTTATCACTTGTAAACAAGACCTTTTAATTTCCAGTATTCCCGCCCCCCAAATTTTAAATTTAGCGAATTCAGGAAAAATTCAAACATTTCAAGTGTCAAATTTTCCACCGTCACATTATTCAAAATGGACCAATCGGAATTAGTTTCGCAGTTCGTAATTTCCAAGAGTATGTATTTAATATTATGATAAATGATGAATTAATTACTTTCATAAAGAATATTGGTAATCAGAATAGTTTGCTTTTGTGTCTTTCTTTCATGGCCATAATCGGCCTACTACCCACTATTGGGAAAACACATTTATTTTTTAAATTATTTTGGTTTCTAGTATTTGCCACATTGTACCCAAATGATCTGGCAGCTGGCCACCCTGACTCACTTCGTGTCACTCGTGTCTCGTGCCGACAATGACATATCATATATGTCATATCGTGCGGAGTGTAGTCATGGGTAACACTTATTAGTGATGGGAAAAACAGTTAATTTCTGTTAACAGTTGAAGCCGTTAACGTTATTTAATAAAAAACCGTTGAAAATAACGGCTTCAGTTATTTTAAACTGGATAGTCGATCGATAGTATCTTACATTCCCAAAGCTGTGAGCGAGAGCGAGCACACTAGTATAAATGCATTGTATTTTTACCCCGTTATTTCACGTAGTGTATAAATCTCAAATTTTGTCGACATGAAAATGAAACAAAGATTTAAGAAATTATAATAAGCGTGTCGTAAATCTTTTGCCACTCTGAAGTGAAAATTTAGAAATCAGAAAGGAGTCTTCTATAAGAATTTACTTAGATGTTTCAGGAATTATAAACTAGTCATTTCTAACAAATTTATTTTATGAGGGGTCTTTACATAAATGTCAATGCCACAGCAAGAATCAATAAATATCATTATATATCACGCCTTGGGACGTTAGACGTTAGAACTGTTATTGCTACACAGGGAGTGATTCTAAGAATTCCATAACATAACGCAGCTAATAAAATTTCGGTAAAGAAACAGTATAAAAAATTGAGTTAGAGTTTTAAAAACAAATTGGAAGATATATAGTATTAATTGTTTATTTACTTATTTTAATATTCGTTGTTTTAAAATTAGTTTCAAAAATTGCAAAGGGCTGTAACTTGGAGGAGAAGGGGTTTCAAGAAAAATTTAATAAAAAGATACCCCTTATTTTTCGCCAAAGAATCACCCTGTTATATATATATATATATATATATATATATATATATATATATATATATATATATATATATATATATATATATATATATATATATATATTCAATTAATTTTTTATATTGAAATGTATATAGATATTAAAAAATGTTGTATCATTATATTTTTTAAAAATCAATTTGATAACTATTATCAGACAAACGAAAATGGCGTGTTAACTGTTTTCTTAGGTAATGTATATAAATTTAAATAAATAAGTACTTTAATTTCACGTGAAATAACCCTATTTTGCGTTGTCTATAGTAAAAGTAATAACACGTTTTTACAGAAATTCATCTTTTCACCCAACATTTTATATTATTAAATATTTGGCTTTACATACTAGCGGGAAACTCAATTGTTTCAAAAATAACAGCTTCTCAGTTTAACAGAATAACTCTGTGTAGTAGTGTCCGTATGCCGTATCCCCATCAACAACCGGTTGAAGTTAAAATTAAACCGTTTTATTGTACCGAAAATCCTACGTTCCTAAAGCTGTTAGCGAGAGCGAGCACACAGTATAAATAACGTGTTTAGCATTCCCAATCTCAAGGCTATTCATCCCGTTAAATAGTTAAATAAACAGTTGCCTATGAAAACCGATGTTTATTCATCGAAGCCGAACTAGTTGCAGTAGAACTGAAACAGACTCTGAAATCTAGTTTAGTGTAAAAAGCGTTATTTTTTAAGCTGCTATTTTTATAAATCCATAACCTGGTGGTTACCGTTACGGCTCGGTAGCCGTTTAAAAATAGCTGACGGTTAAATAACGACCCATCACTAGTAACACTCTAAATTTTCGTGTGTTACACCGACACTGTTTTCAGTATCAACACAGTGTGTCAGCACAATTGTGTCATGACACAATAACCAAACTGGTCACAATGTACAGCAAAGGTTTTTTTTTTTTTTTGTTCCCTCAGGGCTCGTCCGCGGCCTTGCCGCCCCGATAGCACCGCAACCCTTGGTTGATTGTGCATACCCCTAGTCTTACTCCACCCATTCCAAAATCACTGTGCCTTGAACTAGTCTGCACAGCGATTGGTAGGGTGAAGTTTTATATTGCTCTGTCTCCGGTCTAGAGTGACCGTAGATCAGTTGTCTTTTCCGGTCCAGAGCTATACACTCGCACAAGATGTGCTGGGCTGATTCCTCCCCCTCGCCGCAGAGTCTGCATGCGAGGTCCCCTTCGAACCGCCCCATTTTATGTAGGTGTTTCTTGACGGCCATGTGTCCCGTCAAGAGACCTGTTGTGTTTCTGAGCTGTCCTCTGCTAAGGTTTAGCAGCTCCACAGCTCTCTTTGAACTGGGTCCGTCAATTATTGACTTCCCATGTCTGAGCCCTGGACAGTCCGCCCAGTACACCTTGTGTTGGTTTCTGACCCAGGACTTAATGGCTCCCCTGGCAGTGCTCTTTGACACGCCCAGAGCCGGTTCTGGTCCCATAAATGGTTCTGCTGACCCCCTCTTTGCGAGACTGTCAGCTTCTTCATTGCCTTTGACCCCCGAGTGACCCGGCACCCAGATGAGGGTCACCTCATTCTGCCCAGCCAGGTCGCTCGTCTCGTCTCCAGCAACACCTCCATGGCGGCTGTTGGGGTTGAAGACATGGCCCCTGTGATGCCTAGGCAAGCCATCCTTTGGATCTTGCCTAGTTTTTGTTTGGCACTGGATTGTGTCACCTTAGGCCACCAGACCAGTGCCGCATATGTTAACGATGGTCTGACCACCCTTGTGTACAGCCAGTGGGCCATACTAGGTCTTAGTCCCCACGTTTTTCCATATAGCCGCCTAGTGACGGCTAAGGTCATGACTGCCTTACGCAGTATTTTTCCAATGTGACCATTCCAGGTTAGCTTAGAGTCCAATACGACCTCAAGATATTTTACCTCCCTGGCCATTGGAACGCTCCTACCGTATAGAGTGAGAGTTCTGTGGCTTTCACACTTCCTCCTCCTCGTAAACGGCACGACGGTTGCTTTCTCGGGGCTCACCCCGAGCCCTTGATCAACCGTCCACCCTTCCACCACTTTCAGTGCAGTCTGCATACGCTCCCACACTGCCTGTGTGACCTTTCCTCGGACTATGATGACAATGTCGTCCGCATAGCCCTGTACCTCATACCCCCCTCCCGAGAGCCTCCCCAGCAGGCCGTCCACGACTAGACACCAGAGCAAGGGAGACAGAACGCTCCCCTGCGGACACCCCGCCGCGACCCCCGCCAGCAGAGTCCCTCCCGCGAGTGTGGTGAACACCGCCCTGTCCCTGAGCATGGAACCGATCCACCTGCAGCAGGTCTCCTCTATTCCACGCTCCCGGGCAGCTGCCAGAACCGATCCGAACGAGGTGTTGCTAAAGGCCCCCTCTATGTCTAGGAAGGCCCCCAGCGCCACCTCCTTGTTCTCCAGCGTATTCTCCAGTTTCAGCACCAGTTGGTGCAGTGCTGTTTCTGTTGAGAATCCTGCTCTGTATGCATATTGTCCGCAGTGTAGAGGATATGCTTCCAGTACACCGCCCCTAATGTGCCGGTCGAGCAGTTTTTCCACTGTTTTCAGCAAGAAGGACATGAGACTTATTGGCCTCAGGGACTTTGCCTGGTCTGTTGGACGCCCAGGTTTAGGAATAAATACAACCCTGGCCAGTCTCCATGCCCTCGGAATGTACCCCAGAGCCAGGCTGGCCCTCATAATGAGGGTAAGCACCGGCGCCAGTATATCTATCCCCTGTTGGAGCATGATGGGCATTATTCCATCAAATCCCGGCGATTTGTATGGCTTAAAGCTGTTAATGGCCCATCTGATTTTGCTCCAGGTAACCACCTCTTTAGCGACTGTCCAGTCTACTCTAGATGCCCGCCTATAAGGCGCCTCTATTTCTGAGTGTTCCCAGTCCGGAGGTGATTGGTTTATTATGTTACAGCCGGGGAAGTGCGTCTGGAGTAAAATTTCCATAGTTTCCTCCCCCGAGCTTGTAAAGCCTCCCGTGGGTGTTCTAAGGGAGCCTATGTTAGTCTGAGGGCCCTTAGACAGGATCTTGTGTAGTCGAGCACTCTCGGACGTGTTTTCCACTTCTTCGCAGTGCCTCCTCCACGACTCCTTCTTGGCGTCCCTCAGTCTTTTGTTATAGGTCGATAGGGCCTGTCTATATTCATCCCATGCTCCCGACCTTTTGGCCGCGTTAAACAGCTTACGAACCTGCGTCCTCCTTTGCCTGAGGTCCTCGTTCCACCATGGGACGTTCCTGGTGGACACCCTCATTTTCAGGGGGCAGTTGGCGTTATAGGCCGAGGTAATTGCGTCTCGCAATTGGACTGCTGCAATCTCGAGGTCTATTGAATCCCTTATGGCCCTCTCAACCCCCCGCAGTTCCACAGCTAGGTCTGCCCTGTAGGCTTCCCAGTCCGCCTTGCGGGGGTCCCGGTACCATACCGTTTCTCTTTCGACTTTGGCGATTTCAAACCGGATGTATCTGTGGTCTGAGCTACTCACTTCCCCAGACACAGACCAGCTTTTAACAAAGTCACCCAGAAACTGGGTGGAAACTGTTAGGTCTAAAACTTCCTCACGCCGTGTTGTGACGAATGTCGGTTTATTACCTCTATTCAATATGTCTAAATTAAATTTCATAAAGAATTGTAAAAGTGCCTCACCCCTAGAGTTTGTGTCCGAGCTACCCCACAACTCATGGTGCGCATTCGCATCCATGCCGATGATGGTCTGCCATCCACCTGCTCTGCTACCCACCATCAGCTGCTCCAATTCGTTGGGTGGAGGAGGGTCCGTGCTGTCCCCTGGCAGATAGGCTGACGCGACAGTAATGTCCCTCAGCCCATCCGCTCCTCCACATCGGATTTTGATCGTTGCCAGGTCCCTGGAACAGAAATTCATTAGAGGGAGAAACTCTATCCCTTCCCTGACAAAAATGCAGGCCCTCGGATTCTCGCTGGACCTGCTGTAGATGAGCTTTCCATTAGCTCCGCCGAGTCCCTTGATCTCTCCTTTGTAGGAGTACGGTTCCTGGATCCACATCCGTGTTCCTCAGAGCCATTAGTAGTCCGGCCGTGGCTGCCCTACTGTGTTGGAGGTTGACCTGAAGGAACCTAAGTCCCATTAACCCTTAATTGCTTCCCCAGTGGGCGGAAGCTAACCCTTCCCATGCCCCAGAATGCCTTGAAGGAGGTTCCTTCAAGGGCTCTGTAAGATGTCGGGTCGATCGAGAAGGCGAGCGTCTGTCCTTTCTCCTCTGCCTTCCTGCTTAGAACCGACCAGTGTTGCGTCCCCAGTTCAGGGTTCTGGATCTTAAGTCTGCTGATCACCGTCTCCTGCGGGACGGTGTCAGGGATCCGTACGAGGACCTTGCGTCTCTTTGGGAGTTCCTTGGGCTCGACGGCTGTCAAGTCCGCCCCCTCCCAAATCTGACCGAGGCCCCCGATCGTTTTCCGCAGCCAGTCCCGCGACTGCGGGCCGGCACAGGTTATCCAGAGGATGCCCCCCGTCAGGCGCGTCCGGTGGAACTGAGGCGGGCTCTCCCCTTCCTGAAGAGAGTCCACTGCAGCTACCACCGCAGCCTGGATCAGGTCCGCCTTCCCCTGGTCTAGCGTGACCTCAGGATGGCGTCTGTCAATCACCGCCATCCCGAGGCCCTCCGCAGCCTCCCTGTAAGAGCCAGTCTGCGCCGGTGTTCCGGCCTTAGTTCCTTTGGGAGGTCTGTCTGTAGTAGGCGTGCTAGAGCCAGAGCGCGGCGTCTTCCGACTCGCACTCTCCTCTTGCGCCTTTACAGGCACCCTGGCCCTTTTGGAACGTCTGTCTGTAGTGGGCGTGCTAGAGTTCGAGCGCGTCCTCTTCTGACCCGCACTCCCCTCTTGCGCCTTTACAGGTTTCTCGACCGTCCAGGTCCCGTCCGCCATTTTTTGCGCCCTCCGGAGCTTCTTTCTTTGCGCCCCGGAAAGACGCTTGGACTGCCGGGGCAGTCCCTCTACTCTAACAGTAGAGTCCTCACTGGTGGAGGGGCCCCCGGAGTCCGCGGAGCTCGCCGCCCTCCGGTGGGACCCAGCCTCCAGCTTGGGTGTCGGGGACAGGTCTCTGGCCGAAGCTACCCCCTGATCCTCCGTATCTACGCCGGTCGTGGGACCTCCAGAGTCCGCTGCCGCACCCTGGCTCGTTCCGTTTCCGGGATAGACTCAAGGCTCAAGTCTGTAGCCGGAGCCACTCCTCGAGCCTCATTGGTTTTGGTTTTGTATGTGTTTATGATCTTCATGTTGTTCCCACGAGAATGGGGGAAAATACTGTCCACACCATCAGAACCCCCTGTGTGGTGCAAGGCGGGTTACTCTGGAGGGTTGCCTGGTACTCCAGAGGTTCCGTTCACGACACCATCGCCCTGGTGCCATCCATCCATAGGCACGGGTCACGTGACACCGTAGATTGGGGGAGTTTAGTTCGACCTCCTTGTCTAGATCCGTCATGTTTAGTTATTAGCAGGGTCACCTCGTGCAGGATGCGGATTGTTACCGCGCATGACGGTCTTGGGGAAAGCTTCATCGGGAGTTTATGTTGTTATTTCCACTTCCTCAGCTTGCCCCCTGGAGTCCTTTGGCCCGCGACTCCTTAACCCCCAGCAAAGGTTTGGCGCTCATTGGGAATGCGGTTGCCATTCGAGGATCAGTGATTCTCAAAGCCACACGACAAGCGTATTGTGTTTGTCAAATATGTTAACGCTGGAAAGTTTTATTGTTTAATTTGTCATATTTTACAATGATGAGCTTCTACCCAAACTAAAACAACGGCAATGTCGGCACAGCCAACAACGACTGTTGCGTAAAAGGTGATACCGATGCTGATGATACCAAATGTATGCGTTATCCGGCCTGCTGGGTCGGGCAAACTGGCACCGCGACCGCGACCCCCCTGGATGCTGCGTGCCGCCATCTGTGAGGCAGTTACTAGTGTGTCAGTGTAATTACATTCATGGACGTTGTTTCAACACCCATGTCAATGACACCACAGAAAGGTGTCAGCGTGTCAGCACAAAAGTGCCATTCAACCATTCAACATTCAACACAGTGTTACACATGACTAGCGGAGTGCGAAGCTGACTGACAGTTTAAGAGTTCTGGAAGATTTTAAGCAAATAGCAAATACACCTTTACTCTTACTATTTTACTATAAATCAATAATTAAACAAGAAGAAGAGACAGCAGAAATAATTTAGAGTGTATCAAAGAGAGTTCCATTAAAATAGTAGCTCTCAAGTCATGTCCATGGAACATATAAAACAAGAAGGCCAGGAGATCTGTGAAGCCTACTGTGAAACTATTAAAACTGAAACAGAAAATTATGAAAAAAACACTGACCAAAAGTTTACGCTTTCCTGCGAATTTGAACAGGATACGAAATTGGATCTGCAAATAAATGAATCTTTAATAAAACTGGAAATAGAAGAGCATGCCTTGGACAGTGCTGTATTATGTGGAGATTTAAAGAAAGAGTACTGGAATAAAAATGAAAATTCTAATGAACAAAACCCCTGGCCTACTTTGACTATCGAGGATGATGTAAATGTGAAATTTGAGTTACAGAAATCATTTCAGGATGTTAACCAGTTTAGTAAAGAAAAGCCTCCAAGTAATATAGATGAAGATAAGAAAAAATCTTTTGACTGCATTAAATTGCAAGATCCTAAAAAGAGCTTATATCAGTGTTTCTTTTGTGAATATGCAATTATAAAGAAAACACAATTGATATGGCACATCCGATCAAAGCACACAGGAGAAAAACGCTCTCATCAATGTACATTATATAATTATGATAATGTGCACAAACAAAATTTGTTAAATCATATTAAATCAAACCACACAGGAGAAAAGCTTTATCAATGTTCATCATGTAATTATGCAAGTGTGCAGAAACATGTTTTGTTAAGACATATTAAATCAAAACACACAGGAGAAAAGCCTTATCAATGTTCATCATGTGATTATGCAAGTGTGCAGAAAAATGTTTTGTTAAATCATATTAAATCAAAACACACAGGAGAAAAGCTTTATCAATGTTCATCATGTGATTATGCAAGTTTGTACAAACAGCATTTGTTAAGGCATATTAAATCAAAACACACAGGAGAAAAGCCTTATCAATGTTCATCATGTGATTATGCAAGTGTGCAAAAACATCCTTTGTTATATCATATTAAATCAAAACACACAGGAGAAAAGCCTCATCAATGTCCATTATGTGATTATGCAAGTGTGCACAAAGGTTATTTGTTGCAGCATATTAAATCAAAACACACAAGAGAAAAGCCTCATCAATGTTTATTATGTGATTATGCAAGTGCACACAAACAAGTTTTGTTAAATCATATTAAATCAAGACACACAGGAGAAAAGCCTTATCAATGTTCATCATGTGATTATGCAAGTGTGCAGAAACATGTTTTGTTAAATCATATTAAATCAAAACACACAGGAGAAAAGCCTTATCAATGTTCATCGTGTGATTATGCAACTGTGAACAAACATGATTTGTTGAGGCATATTAAATCAAAACACACAGGAGAAAAGCCTTATCAATGTTTATTATGTGATTATGCAAGCCTGCAGAAACTTGGTTTGTTAAGGCATATTAAATCTAAACACACAGGAGAAAAGCCTTATCAATGTTCATCATGTGATTATGCAAGTGTAAACAAACATCATTTGTTGAGGCATATTAAATCAAAACACACAGGAGAAAAGCCTTATGGATGTTCGTCATGTGATTATTCAAGTGTGCAGAAACTTGGTTTGTTAAGTCATATTAAATCTAAACACACAGGAGAAAAGGCTTATCAATGTTCATCCTGTGATTATGCAAGTGTGCAGAAACATAATTTGTTGCAGCATATTAAATCAAAACACACAGGAGAAAAGCCTCATCAATGTTCATCATGTGATTATGCAAGTGCACACAAACAAGTTTTGTTAAATCATATTAAATCAAAACACACAGGAGAAAAGCCTTATCAATGTTCATCATGTAATTATGCAAGTGTGCAGAAACATGTTTTGTTAAATCATATTAAATCAAAACACACAGGAGAAAAACCTTATCAATGTTCATCATGTGATTATGCAAGTGTGCAGAAGGAAACTTTGTTCAGGCATATTAAATTAAAGCACAAGAGAATGGCCTTATAAATGTTCATCAGGTGATTATATTAATGCAACCAAATATGATTTGTTAAGATATATTGAATTAAAGTGTCATCAATGTTTATCATGTGATTATATAAGTATGTACAAGCTAAATTTGTTTAGGCATAATAAATGTAAACACATAAAACAGTTTATTACACAAAATAATTGGTAAATATGTACTTGATCCTCCCAACAGCAGAGTCCTCATGCACTTAAATTTCTTCTTTGGGGTTCACACTGCCACAGATTTTTATCAAATAAAAATCACAAGGCGTATGGCAGTTCTATTGTCTGAGGCAACTGGGTAGAGGGTCGGACTTACCTTTCTCATGTGTAATGTTTCTTAAATGAAGATGGGGCGCTACACATTTTTATAGCACACAGCTTTTTGAAGTCAATGAAATGTGAAAATTGATTCAAATTAGTTACTTCATAAACTCTACAATTCAATGACAACACGGAAGACAATTTATTGATTTTAATAGTAACGTAGAAATATATAGACATATTATATGATGAGAAATGGGTAAATGTAAATCTAATTATAATTTGTGTAAAAATAAAAATAATTGGTAACTTAGCTATTTAAAGAGATTTATGTTATGATTAAATTAGGAACTATGTATTCGTGTCAAATTAAATTTCCCCTCGCATGGTATACCTTGCTTCAGTTAACAGTGGTGTTACAAGTTTATGTCGCCCAGTGTACACACGTGAGCTACAACTTACGTCGTGCAGTGTACACAAGCAAAATGAGTTTATCTACTTTTGAACTATCATCTAAGATTCTAATGTCCGTTGGAACTACACTGAAAAATTACAGTTTATCGTAACCTAACTAATCAATTGGTAGACGCTAGTTAATAGTATTAGTTTGTGAATATGGAAAGATAAGGAACTTAGTACTTTGAACAAGACAAAATGTGTACAAAAGGATTACGACAAATTTAAAGAAGCTATTGAAATTTGAACACATCAAATCGGTGAGTAATAATGATTATTATGTTGAGTTAAAGGAAATGATTAACCTGTTAATGCTGTGTGATTGGTTTCATTTTAGAATTATTCCGGAACTATGGATCTTCTGCTACTGCTATATGCTTTACTCTATCTCAACATGGATAGAAAAATAAATTACGGATGCTGGACTTACTAGAAATTCAATCTTTATTATTCTCCCATTGTTACCTATAGACTGTGATTTGAGGAGGTACTTCTGCTGCTGTGAAGCCAGTTTAACCATTTTAGTTAACTGATATTGGTTTATAAAATCACCTGGAATTGTTATAGACCTTTACACCATAAAATTTCGTTTATAACAGGCATAAAATAGAGAGAAACCATTCAGCAACAATCTAGCCCCCAGAAAAAACCTGCAACTCTTATTTTAAAACACAATTAAGTAGATGAATCTTTACTAGAAAAGAAATTAAATCCTTACCTATTCAAAGTGACAGGCTTTTACAAAAATTAGGTGCAGATTGAATTAAAACGAGAGGAAAATTTTCTCCTTTTTTTGAAAGTTGATAATAAAATTCCAGAGAAAACTGATAATTTTTTATTCAGAATTTAAAACTGTTTATTAACAAGAATGACAAAACCTTACTTTGACATATGTCAAGGATAATTTGAAAAAGATAAACAAAACAATTAAATCATGTTTTAAGAAGAACACTTGATAGAAACAAATGATCACAAACTAAACAAAAGCAAGATATATAATAAGAAGACCCTATTTAAAATATAATATATTCCTGTATTTATGTAATTATTTACTTTTAGGTCATGTACTGGAGATGACATTCCTGATATTATCAAAGTCACACCCAAAGGAACAACAGCAAGACAAAAGGGAAATTTTGCTCTACTGTGGCGCCACACGGTTTTCATCTTTAATGAAAGAAAGAAGATGTGCAGCAACGATCGGCAACCTGTGTAATAAAGTGATGTGTAGTGGATAGTATAGGCTCGCATGCTAGTGATCAAAGTAATGTTACTGTATGTTGTGGTTATTACACTGGCTTAAGAAACATGTATGCCTTTCATTGCTACTCTACACAAAATTCACATGTGACACCACGCTGTTTCCACTTCCTTTTTGTTATAAAGTTCTGGACGCAGCAAGTGCATTATGGTAACAAATTTTCATTAAATGCTTCAAATCTGAATAACTCGATTTTCTATAAACCTAGAATGTTGAATGTTGGTTTGTAATTAGGACTTTACCAAGGCAACATATATGCCAAATTTCGTCAAAATAGCCTCTGTTATTTTTTGATACAGTTTTTTTTTCGATTTTTTTTTCGAAGCTTTGAGCTGGCTAACGAACTCATCCAAGCTAAAGGTACTTGCTGAGCTTCATCAAAATTGGTTAACAACTTTTTGAGTTATCGGTTATATATATATATATATATATATATATATATATATATATATATATATATATATATATATATATATATATATATACAGGGTGCGAGATTTCGCTGGTAAAGCTAGACTGTGCTTACACTAATAGCATTATCAAAGATTTTACTACAGAAAATCACTAGGCAGCATATACTTCATAACCTAAAATTATTGCAGAATACACAGGATGTTCCGTTTGAGCTGGCCATGCACCAACTTCGTTATTTTAAATAGAACACCCTGTATATTTTTACATTTTCGGATTCCTCGAGTGTTTCTACGTCGAAAATGTATATGGTAGTATGAGCGGAAACCCATCCATTTTTGAATTATTTCTTCCTTTTCAAAAATTTTGGTAGTGAATTTTCGGTAAATTTGCAGTTTAGCTCCCGAACGTTTTAAAAAAAACTGCTTTCAGAAACTTGCCTTTAAAGAAAATTCTCTACCATAACGCACTTGCTGCGTCCAGAGATTTTTTAAATTAGGTAGCTTTTAGTAGTTTTGTACTGATCATTCTGAGTTAGTATTTAGTATTGATAAGTTTCAATAAAATTAATAATTTCTGTTCATACAAAAGACTACAGTATTTAGATCCGCAACAATAAAAATGGTTATTAAGTATTGTTTTATTGAATCCTGTCCCAATAATTCGGAAAGTCTAAGGAAAAATACTTTTTTCGGCAACCGTCCGGGAAGTACCCACTTCCCGAACGCTTTTTCTTTGAGAAAGTATTTCTCCGGCCTAGTCCGAGAAGTACGTACTTCCCGGACTAGGCCGGGAAGAATCACATCGTTGTTGTCATTGTGAATATGAAAATCTTGGTAGGTATGATTTTGATAAATACAGTTGAACATTACTAATAATATAATAATAGTAGAATTTATCAGGCGGTCCTGCAGGTTGATCGTGTTTCTTATAAGTCGGCTTTAGATATTGGTCAGATTTTTATCGGGTATGATCGCTGCTCTGTTTACGATGGTATCGATATCACGCGATGTTTCAACTGTTCGGGCTTCCACCATACATCTAAATTTTGTAAGGGCAAAACCACATGTCCTAAATGTTCTGGTGACCATCCTGTGAAAAACTGTGTGGCTACTACTCTTTGTTGTGTGAACTGTTTCAATGCGGCTAAGGTAAAGGCAGGAGTTGCCTATGATCATGCAGCCTGGGACCATAACTGTGCGGTTTACAGGCAAAAGCTGCAGTCGATGAGAGCAGAGATTCTGCAGATCAAATAGCAGTTACCACAATGCCATGTCGGGGTGGAAACCCAGTCTCCAAACAAACCTGTTGGATCTTTCGTTAACTTTGGACACAATCATCATTCTTCTTTTGCCTGTTCTATGGAGAGGCAATTTAACATATTTTATCAAAACGTCAGGGGCCTCCGGACATGAACCAATGATGTTTACTCTTTTGTTTGCTCGCAGGCATATCCTCTTGACTGTTTTGCTTTCACTGAGACTTGGCTGGATAGTGACATCTATAGTAGCGAACTGTTTGATGATCAATATATTGTCTACAGATCAGATAGGGATTTTTCTTTCTCTTGTAAGACTAGGGGAGGTGGCGTTCTGCTTGCTGTGCATGCTCGCTTTGCAACTCGTCGCCTTAATATTCGGAGGGACTGTGGAGGCCTTGATGCTCTTTCTAATATTGACATTGTGGGGGTTAGAGTCTCGGATCATCGGGCCTCGCTTAATGTTTTTGTTGTTTATATACCTCCCAATACTCCAACTAATGACTACTACCTCTTGTTTGAAGCTCTCGAGTCCCTGTGTATAAAATATGGTTCCGAGACATTCTTAGTTGGTGATTTTAACATGCCTGAATATGCCTCTTGTCGTCAGAACGACCCCTCCGCTCGTGTGTCCGCTTTTCAAAATTTCTGCAATCTACTACTCCTTGGACAGTTTAATCATGTTGAGAATATTAACAACAGAATTCTTGACGTGGTTTTGTTTACTGACACTTGCTTGGTGGGGGAGGCTCCTGATTCGCCCGTGATTCCTGATCGTCATCATCCCCCCTTAAGCATAGAGTTTCCGCTCAGTGGTTCTGTGGTCTCTTCCCCTGCTGGTGACACTACTAGGCAAAGGTCATATAACTTTCGAAAATGTGATTTTGTCAGATTGTATGCGGAGCTCAGCGACTTGTGCTGGGATGGCATGGATGGGCTTCAGGATGTCGATTCTATGCTTGACTTTTTCTATTCCAGAATTTACGACTTGTTTGATATGTATGTTGCCATGACTGCTCCAAGAGCCTGTAATAGGTATCCCCCGTGGTTTTCTAAAGAAATTAAGGTTAGTATAAAATATAAATATTCATTATGGTGTAAGTTTAAGAAGTCTGGAAATGTGCAGTTTCTGGATAGATTTAGGGAGCTGAGACAAAAACTTAAGAGAGACATTTATCTTTCTGGAGTCAATTACTTTCAGAGGGTCGAAAGAGAGATTAGGTCTAATCCTAAAAAATTTTGGAACTGCTCTTCTCGACGCCGTCAAAACTTTTCTATTGGGAATTCATCTAACCAGCAACAGGCAGTTGACAGTTTTGCTTCTTATTTTGCAGGATGTTCTGGTTCCACCCCCACCTCATCACCTACAGCCGCCAGCCTGGCTTCGGGTGACATCACAATGTTCTTTGTGGATGACTTTACAGATGACGAAATTATTACAGCTGCTAAGAGAATTAAGGCTAACATGTCCTGTGGACCTGATCTAGTTCCTGGCTTCTTGGTGCACGACTGCTTATATGCTTTCCTGACTCCACTTAAGAAAATTTTTAAACTGATTCTCTGGAACATTCCCCGCGATTTGGAAGCTGTCACTGGTTTTCCCTGTCTTCAAGGCGGGGGATAGTGGTGATCCATCAAACTATCCACCAATAGCCATACTATGTGTCTTCTGTAAGATTTTCGAGGCCTGTCTTTTTCAGCGAATACTGTTTCACATCAAAAACAGACTATCTATTTCTCAGCATGGTTTCATTCCAGGTAGATCGACTGTAACGAATTTGGTTGACATTACACAGTTCATTGCGTCCGCTCTTGACCGCTCTTCACAGGTTGATGTTGTGTATACTGATCTATCTAAGGCCTTCGATTGTCTAAATCATTCTGTTCTGATTGACAGGATGAGGGCTATCGGATTCTCCGAGGGCTTGCTTGGCTTGTTCAGATCTTACCTTGATGGAAGGAGGCAATTTGTTGAGGTTGGGGGCTTCAAATCTAACACCTATCACGTAACATCGGGAGTGCCGCAGGGTTCCATACTCGGTCCATTACTGTTTAATATATTTATGGACCCAGTTAAACATGTTTTATATGTTCCTTTTTTAATGTATGCAGACGATATTAAGATTTTCGCAAATATTTCGAGTGTTGATGACTGTTTGCGGCTCCAGAACTGTCTTCAGATCCTTGTTGAATGGTGTTGTCGGAGTGGTCTATCTGTGAATGTTTCCAAGTGTTGTGTGATGTCCTTTACTCGAAATAAGCACGCAATCACTTTCGGGTACAATATAAGAGGGCTTCCACTTGACCGCCCCAGGACAGTTAAGGACCTTGGAATTGTTTTTGATGGTACTCTATCTTTTAAACCACACTATGAGCAGACTGTCAGTTCTGCTTACAAAACTCTAGGGTTTCTGATAAGAAACAGCAAAAATTTCTCACAGACTGACACCCTCCTCCTGCTCTTTGGCTGTTTGGTTAGGTCTCGACTTGAATATGGCTCAGTTGTGTGGGCTCCCACTTATGAGATACATGTGGCAAGCCTGGAATCAGTGCAAAGGAAATTTCTAAAATTTCTTAGCTTTCGTGAGGATGGTCGATATCCGTCTATTGGTTTTCCTCAGGAAAGTTTACTTCTTCGCTTTAGTCTGCAGAGTCTATCGATGCGCAGGCAGTGCAGTTTCATTATATTTTTATATAAACTGGTTAATTCTGTGTTTGACTGCCCTAGTCTGCTTCAGCAACTTAATTTCAATGTGCCTCGTATTGCAGCACGTTTTCCAGGCACATTCTATCTCCCGACTGCTCGTACACGATTGCTGCGATCATCTCCAATTTACCAGATGTGCAATGATTACTCTGTACTGCAGGACCGCCTAGATATCTTCTCATGTAATATATCAGAGATAAAAATGTTTTTCAAAGCGATCTAATTTGTGACTCTTTTTTGTATTGTTAGCTAGATTGTTGTTAGTTATTATGTTTTGTGTATTGGCCCATCCTTAAATTGGCTTTTAAGCTGTTGGATGGTGTATGAATAAATAAATAAATAAATAAATTACCATAGCAACGAAATAACGACTGACAGCATCTGAAATGAAATTAGTTGACATTTTAATTTTCGAAAGTTTGCATGGTGGAAACATCACAAATTTGAAGAGACACAGTGGCTGGAAGTCTACCAATGTCGCTGAAGGATATATAGACAATTCACTAACAAACAAAATTTAAATTGCCAATACCATTCAAAAATTATCAGATGAAAACAATCAATATGAAACGGAAACTTGACCTTCTTGTTCTGACTACAAAAGGCATTTAAATATACCAAGCATTTCAAACAAATTAAATCCTTTCAATATTAGCAATTGCTCGAATTTTAATATAAATATTAATATAAATAAGAATTAGAATGTTTCTGTTAGTACCCATCTTCTGTTCGAATTTCAATATTTAATACAAATAAGAATTTAAATGTTCGAAATGTTGTTCTACAAAGAAATATAATAAAGAAATGTGTCTTATTGATTTGTTATTCTACACGGTTGCCGAAAAAATAGTGTACGCAACACGTCCGAAAACAGTTTTTTTGGACTCTTAGACTTCCAGGACTCGCCTGCGGCTCGTCCTAGAATTTTGTCGACTCATCCAAAAAAACAGTATTTTCCGGACTTGTAACGTAAATTACTATTTACTGCACCTTCAAACAAGCGAGGAGCGGTGTGGTTTGCTGCTGTCAATCAGACTTATACAAGTCAAACGAAAGCTTTACATTGTTACGAAGACCATTTCAATGTAAGTATAATAGATTATATTTGTAGCCATGATATACTATAAAAAGATATGATACATGTTTGCATTTGTTGAATGTGATGTTATGTAAAGAGTTAAAGCTAAAAAAAATCTGGACGCAGCAAGTGCGTCATGGAAGTGAATTTTTATGAAAATGTTTTGAATAGCAAATATGTCTTTTTAATGCAAGCAGTCATCAATTTGGTTACCTGTATAACCTATATAGTAGAAACACCGTACCATATTTTATCAAAATAACTTATTGTTCGAAAATGTACAACAATTTTCCGACAATAAACTTTAAATCTTGGTTTTCTAACCAACAAATCTTAGGTTAATAGCAAATTGAGTTATTGAAATTTGAAGCGTTCAATGAAAATTTGCTACCAAAAGGCACTTACTGCGTCTCGATTTTTTTTTTCTTACAAACATATTTCAATAAAAAATGCAATAAAATAAGGGTGTTCGAAAAAAAAATTTGTAGGGATCACCAACGATCGACTTGTGGGCCAGCCGGTGATTGTCAAAATAATTTTATAAGATGCAGCTCAAGACACCCTATAATTAACTTATACAATTTTTTTTTGTCTCTTGTATAATAATAATTATATTGAGCTTTACCGTAGAAATGCGTCACCCTGTATATATGTAAACAGATCAAAACTAAATGTAAACCCGGATATGGATTCGAGGGGGCCTAGTTTGCACTCATTTGAAGAAATCTTTAAAATTCTAAAGTCGCGGTCTCCTCAATGACGAATTTTTTTTACGAAAATTAGCTAAAAATTATAGACTGTTAAACCATAAACTTAACTAAAACTACCGCCCAAGCATTAGCGAGTAAGAACTAACCTGTTGCATATCAGCCCTTTTGTAAAACTTTGATCCTTTATATGTGTTGATAAAACATAACAAACACTGTTTAATCCACTTGTGTATAAAAATTTTCCAAATGACACAAATAATTCGTCGACTCAAACAAATAAACATATAAATAATCTCATACCAATACCATACGACATCAGTTACAGCGTCTAACAGACCTGCGCAATAATATCAAATGTTCCGTTACCACGACAACGCCATACTAGATCTCATATAAACTATTGTCAATTAAACTCGGTGATATTCAACATAAATGTTTCAAATTTGAATAGCTCAATTTTCTGTAACCCTAGATAGCTGAATTTTGGCACATAGTTAGGTCTTTCCCAAAGCAATATGTGCACCAAATTTTATCGAAATATCTTTGTAATTTTCGGAGAATTTTTTTTTTTCGAAAGAGCTTGAAATTTTTCCGGAAAACCGTGTCCGATTTTTCTGGCTAACGAACTCATCCAAGCTATTAATAAAAGAAATGCACTTGCCGAGTTTTATGAAAATCGGTTAAATACATACATACATACATATATATATATATATATATATATATATATATATATATATATATATATATATATATATATATATATATATATATATATATATATATATATATATATATATATATATATATATATATATATATATATATATATATATATATATATATATATATATATATATATAAACATCTAAAAATCACCGACGATAGGCATGGATACAAAATGATAATGTTTTGTGTCCCCCCTACTATGTCGAAAAGCATAACTATTGGACAATTGATAGTGCCTTTATTAATCTTATTTTTAAAGGGGTAGACATTGATCCAATTCAATCCATAGCAGGTGGTAGTGGAATTTTCCTTTACGTAATAGTAAAGGATTATTTTCACGCCCGAGGAGGTACCACCCCATACATCAAGGGGCCGGTGAAGTCCCAAAGGACGTTTCCAGTTCTGGTGTATGAGTCGGTTTCCCTTATAAACAAAAATGATGATGGCTCCTCCTTGTACAAAATATTCCGGAGGCAAAATACCCCTCCATTCGGATCTCCGGGAGAGGGGTGTACAGGGGGCGCCAACATCGAAATTTAACATATCCTTTTCGAATATATGTGGCCTAAATTCTAACCTGAACTCCGTCCACCATTTCCTCCAGGCTAACAGGTCCCAAGTCCTCTTCCTCACCGAAACCCAAATCAGTGCCAAAACAGCCACTAATCACCTTAATTTCCCGGGGTATGAGCTCCTTACTTCCTTTAGATTGCATGGAGCGGTGCGCATACGTCTGTAGCAATCTACCCTGCACCAGACTCCCCAATTTAGAAGCTGGAAGAAAAGACATACTATGAATAAAACTCTCTCTCAGGGCTGCAACTAAATTCATCTGTTGCATTTACCGGTCACCTTCTGACAACAACTTTGTCCAGCTCTTTGACTACCTTTCTGAAAAAACCGACTATCTGATTTCTGAATATCCTTCCTCCGAGGTCACTATTCTTGGTGACTTCAATGTCCATAATAAGGAATGGCTAGGATATTCAAAAACCGATCCACAAGGGAGAGCAGCGGAGGCCTTTGCAATCAGCAATTCTTTAGCCAATATGGTTCAGCAACCTACTTACTTTCCTCGTATCCCAACACACAGCTCAAATCCCTTGGATCTCCTTCTTACTACAAAACCTGAGTGCTATAACATATCAGTCACCGCCCCTCTTGGTCGCTCAGACCACGGCATGGTCACTGCTTCCTGCGCAATGCAACCCGAGGTCACACAGTCATCACACCCACGTATGGTTTGGCACTACAACTCCGCAAACTGGGACGAAATGCGGAATTACTTTTCCTCATTTCCATGGGCGTCTGTCTGCTTCTCTCATCCTGACCCCTCTGATATCTCACAAAACGTCACCGAAATTATCCAAGCTGGCATGGAATTATTTATTCCACGTACACAGAAAACCTCTTCAGCCACTCAAAAGCTCTGGTTCTCTAAATCCTGTGACAAGGCCAGACTTGAAAAGATCAAAGCTCACAAAACGCTTCTACACAATCCCAGTCAAGAAAATCGTCAAGCATTTAACGACGCAAGAGACCGCTATGTCCGCATTCTTTCTGAGGCAAAAAACTCGTTTAATAACCACATCAAAAACAAAGTCCTCTCAAGCTCCAACGGCAGCAAACCCTTCTGGACTCTTGCTAAATCTATTGGGAATAATTTCTGCAAAAGCACGTTCCCACCTCTTGTCTCAGGGGTTGAAATTGTTTCTACCGCCCTGGGCAAGGCTGAACTTTTTGCTTCGTTGTTCGCCAGCAATTCTACTCTCAACCCACCTCCAAATGTTCAACCACCAACAGTCCCCAATGTCGCACATAAAATGACGGATATCATTTTCAAAACTAAAAAGGTACGAAAGATGCTCTCTTCACTTAATACCAGGAAAGCATCTGGCCTTGACGAGATCCCAGCAATTGTTCTCAAAAATTGCGCACCAGAACTTGCTCCTGTTCTGACTCGTCTGTTTCAGATATCTTACAATAAAGGCATATTCCCTAGTAACTGGAAAACTGCTCGAGTACAACCCATCCCCAAGAAAGGATCCAAAGCGCTTCCAGGCAACTACAGGCCTATTTCTCTCCTTTCAGTCGTCTCTAAAGTGATGGAAAAGTATATAAACACAGAATTACTGAAATTTCTTGAAAAACACAGTCTAATCCACGACAGGCAGTATGGATTCCGTCAGCGCAGATCGACTGCCGACCTCCTTTCCTTTGTCACCCATTCTTGGAACAAGTCTATGGAACTACACGGTGAATCTCAGATTGTTGCTCTAGACATATCCAAAGCATTCGACCAGGTCTGGCACACAGCGCTGCTTAATAAACTTCCGGCCTATGGCCTACCACCAAAACTTTGTACCTGGACAGCAAATTTCCTCTCCAACAGGAACATTTCTGTTGTTGTGGATGGCCATTCCTCTAAACTGTATCCAATTAATGCAGGAGTTCCTCAAGGTTCAGCTTTAGCCCCTACTTTGTTTCTTCTCCACATCAATGACCTCCTCTCTAGCACATCCAACCCAGTTCACAGTTACGCGGACGACAGCACCCTCCACTCAAATATACAATATTCTAAGCCTGTCTCTTTAGCCCAATTAGATGAGGATCGCAGACTCATGGAGGGTTCTGTCTCCGTGGATCTCCAAAAAATATTAGACTGGGGAAGTAGAAATCTTGTATAATTCAACCCCACCAAATCTCAGTCTTGCTTTCTTTTTCGTAAGAGATACACCAGCCCTAGACCCATCACAATGAACAACCAAGTTATTCAAAGTAATGAGTCCTTTTCTCTTGTTGGCATTTCTGTGGATCGTAATCTTAACTGGCACCAACATGTCACATCAATTGCAGAAGCGGCTGCTAAGAAATTAGGTTTCCTCTTCCGGGCTCGCAAATACTTTTCACCAGCTAATCTCTATACCTTATATACTTCACAAATAAGGCCAAACCTCGAATACTGCTCCCAGCAGCTGCCGCTTCCACACTCGCTATCCTGGACTCCATTCAAAAGAGAGCTATACGTCTCATCGGTGACCCTACCCTCACCCAAAGGCTGCCATCCCTTGCCCACCGACGTGCCGTTGGTGACCTCTCTCTCTCTTTTATAGATATCTGCACGGGCACTGCTCAGAGGAGCTTTCCTCCATAGTTCCTCCACCTGCTGCCCCCAACAGATCTACCAGGGGAACAGAGTGAATGCACCCTTTTACTGTCCAGGTCACCAGACATAGAACATCTTGTTATGCCCGCTCTTTTGTCCCGAGGACTTCCAAGTTGTGGAATTCCTTGCCGGCACATGTTTTTCCTTCTCCCCCGAACCTCCAAACCTTCAAGTCCAGAATTAACAAGTTGCCTCTTTCCTCCTTGTCAACACCCACGGTACGATAGTATTTAGGCTGTAAGCCCTCATGGTGTGTTGTTAAAATTATAAAAAAAAATATTAAAAAATCGAAACTGACCCCAGATATGGGTTCTAGGGGCCCAAATTCGCGCTCATTTGCAAAAATTTTTGCAAAGTCTCACCATCGATACCTCTCTATTAGTGAATTTTTTTTAAATAAAAATTAACTAAAAAGACAAAAGTATGCTGTGGAAAATAAATGAATGTGTGACAATAGCCCTATTTGAATTGACAGTAAAATTAATTTTTGACACATTAGTTTCTTGTTTAATTTATTACGTAACAATTAGTAAGTGTTTCTAGTAAATATGTTACTTACCAAGAAAAGTTTGACATGCTGGCACGTTTCATTTCATGCCACCGAAATTGTTCTGCACCATTAAGGCCAGAAAAAAATAATATGTCAAATCGAAATATTCAAATTTTTCAAAATCTCAAAAACCAAAAAATAATAATTTCGGATATGTCTAACCGCCATTTTGTTGGGCTTTTGAGTGCGCAACTTTTCTCCCATTTAACAAAGTCTAGATCTGCTACCGTTTTGGAGATCTGTGCATGATGATATCCTCAGCACAGGTTCTGGTCCGATAAAGTCCTGGGCACTTCACGAGTTCGAAGGTCTCCCGCAACTTCTCCACTCGATTCAATTGGCGGTTGATTTGGGGAGCGCCCACGACGGCGCCGTCTGCTGGTTCGGTGCCGGCAATTCCCGCCCAAAATTTAGGAACGCCGGGAAGAAGCCGGTCGACTGCTGTTTAGCGGTGTTTATGGCGAACACTAGCTCGGGTAATCACTCGTCCCATCTGGCCTGTTCGCTGTCACAAAACTGCGATATCATGGTTTTTAGCGTGCGGTTGCTTCTCTCCACGGGATTCGCTTGGGGTGTATACGGGGGTGTTAAACGGTGTTTGATGCCCATTTCTTTTAGCAATCCTTTAAATAGGCGACTGGTGAATTGGAGGGCATTGTCGCTAATAACTATTCGTGGGGTCCCGAAGCGCATCATAACTTGTTCGAAGAACGTCGGCTACGGCTTTAGCCGACGATTTTCGCAACGGTTTCGCTTCTACCCACTTAGTGAACCCGTCGTGCATGACGACCAGGTAGTAATTACCCTTCTTGGATCGGGGTAGTGGTCCTACCAGATCTATACTCACGACCTCCCATGGCCCCTTGCTTACAAACGGCTGCATTTTCTCAGGTATTTGTTGCTGTGACACCTTGTACCTTTGGCAACGATCACACTGCCGGACATAACGTGCAATGTCTCGGAACATACCGGACCAGTAGTAATTGCGGGTTATGCGCGCTATGGTCTTGGCGACTCCTAAATGCCCCGCGGTGGGTGCATCATGGTTTTGTTCCAGTACCCTTGACCTGAAGTTTTTCGGGACGCATATTTTCCACGGGTTGTATACTTCAGGCTCGGCGAACTCGATCCACAGATTAAGATTTTTCAGTCGGGGACTGGAGAGAAAATAACTACGGAAGGAGAAAGAGTTCACCGTTTCCGTAGCGTGTTGAAATCTATAACTGGAATTTAGATTCAGTAAAAAAAGAGTTTGTTCGTAAAAATTGCAATAAAACGTTAGAATACCGTACCGTCCGTCCCGTTGTTGTGAGAGGCAATTTCGTAGTTGTGAACGCAGTCTAGGTAAGAGTATTTTAGGTGTGGTTTATTGAATTTAATTATAGCGAATTTTCGGATATTTTTCTCGGTTCCCACGCGCCTGTTCGTCGACGTCGAGATCGCGGGATCTACGGTAATTCCCCTCCATTGCCCTATCCCATTATTGTTGGCGTGTAGTAATACTTCTAGGAGGTGATGCTGTAGCTAACACAGATCTCCCAAGGGTATTGCGTACGACCGTTCCCATTCCATTTTGGTCTGGACGCTGTAGTACACAAGCGGGCTAAGGTCGAGTTAGTATATGACAACATCTTTTTACAGGATGTTCCCCTATAACCCGGGACCTTAATGACGCCCTGACGTCGAGGCGTTGGATCTCGTGGTACCGACTTCGACGGATAGACGCCATTTTAACTATTTGAGGAGCGTGTCTCCAATTGACCCACTTAACGGCTGCATCCACGGGTTGTATATATATATATATATATATATATATATATATATATATATATATATATATATATATATATATATATATATATATATATATATATATATATATATATATATGTATCACACCGATAACTCAAAAAATAATGGGCCGATTACAAGTTCGTTAGTCAGGAAAATCGGACGAGGTTTTCCGGGAAAATTTTGAGTTTTAATTCGAAAAAAATTCTTATCTCAAAAAGTAATAAGCCGATTTTAATAAAATTTGGCACGTACTTTCCTTTTGTAAATGGCTTTGACAAGTTTGTTAGTCAAGAAAATCGGACGAGGTTTTCCGGAAAAATTTTGAGTTTTCATTCGAAAAAATTTTTATCTCAAAGAATAATGGGCCGATTTTGATAAAATTTGGCACGTAGCTTCCTTTTGTAAATGGCTTTGATAAGTTCGTTAATCAGGAACATCGGACGAGGTTTTCCGGAAAAATTTTGAGTTTTCATTTGAAAAAAAAATTTATCTTAAAAAATAAATAATCCATGATAACCAAATTTGGTAGGTAGGTTTACGATATAAAAAGTAAACTATACACCAAAATTTAGATTTCTATGTTACAAGAAAAAAAAGTTATAATAAAATATTTTGTGCCAGATCATTTCTAGGAAAATTCACTACCATAACGCACTTGCTGCGTCCAGGCTTTTATAGATCTGGCTAAGGCATTCGACACCGTCAGTCATAAACTAATATTACAGTCCCTTGAAGACATGGGAATTAGGGATAAAACATTGAAGCTATTTGAGAGTTACCTTACCAACTGAAAGCAGTGTGTGAAGATTGATGGGGTGGTCTTGAGCGATTTTCGGGCTATGGATTGTGGTGTGCCACAGGGAACGGTGCCAATACTTTTTACTATATATATATATATATATATATATATATATATATATATATATATATATATATTGCTATGGTATTTAGTGGTGGTTTCTTTTATTTTATACCTTAATAGCACTTTTAATTGTGGAGCATGAGAATGCAATTGCGTCTTTATTTTTAAAAAAACGCTAATATTGAAAATCCTGAAATTATGCCAAAAATTATTTACTTACTGCTGTGATTTTACATTTTTCTCTTATCTCATGGGTAGGGTTCTGTGTTTGGGTTAGCATTTTTGTTTAATATATAGTTTTTATGAATTCTAGTATTCCTGAGTGTTTGGAAATGTCAAAAAAAATTATGTATGATTGGGTCTTTTGATTTTACTTTTTTATTTAACGGTGAAAAATAGTCTTACTTTTCTATATCATTAATATTTGCTTGATTTTAGGTCAAAATTAAACAGATCGATCAAATTAATAAATTTCTATTAACAAAAGGCTATTTCAAATATGTAAAATCAAATTTAGTTAACACAATGAATTATATAACTATGATATAATGATTCGGCCTTTATATTATACATCCCCCTTACTGAACTAAAATTAACATTAACATCCTAAATGAAACGAAAATATCCTTAAAAGCTATTCACACTATAGAAAAAGAGTCATCATATTTATTCCGATAAAGTTCTAGAACGACTTACTGAATGTTGTTTTGATGGATCCTTCCATTTTTTTCTATGATTATTACAATCTATTTGTTATTCTATTTGGATTTGGCAGCTTGGCAGTAATTATTAATTAATTGTTGTCTTATTTAACTGTCTTCACCAACCTCGTACCAGGTATTTAATTTTCTTTCACACAATTTTTCTGATGGTAATTTCAGGCACTTGCCTTGTATTTACTCATTGTCTTTTCGCGGTTCTGTTTCTAATCGTCTCACAGTTGAATTACTTCTTCCTCCATCGAACTCCCGTCGACGCTTAAATAAACTCTGCCGTGTTACAAAAAACCTGTTCGCGCTGTCTCGGTAATAAAGTTCATAGGCCTTTCGTCATTTCATTGTTCAACTTTTTTGTCCTTTGCACTATTCCTTTTGAAGACACGCACACACAAAAAACTATCCTTATTAACTATCACTGCGTCTTTGCCTAAAATTATTATTTACAAAAAACTTATTTTTACCTTAACATTCTAAATGTATAATATTGGTAATTGTGTCTACTGCCTTTAAATAAAATAAAATCGTTATATTCCAGTAAAATCCTATGAATAAAAAAAACAGGGTTATTATTCTGAGTTATTTTCATATTATAAGAACTTTTGCTCCGTGAAATTTAAAATGCACTACATGTAAAAAAGGAATCCATTGTTCTTTATTCTGCTACCTAATGCTATTTCTTATTTAACTCTAACATATTTTACACTTTCAATTATACAGGGCATTTAAATATTAGGACTTATTAATCTTATGTACATTGCCCGTTTTACTCCACAATAATGTTTCTATTTTCTCACATATTTGCTATCTATAGCAATATATATATATATATATATATATATATATATATATATATATATATATATATATATATATATATATATATATATATTGATATGGTTACTAAAGGGGGCCACATATACATATATACACATACATATACACAAACAACAACTTACCTTTGGTGTATGCAATGTTTTTGCACTGTAAGGCAGGGAGAAGCTAAATTTTACAGATATATATATGTTGAAAGGAGGCAAGGCAGGTGTAAAGGTATGACCAGTTTAATTAGATAGTTTAAGGTATTATTGTTTGATAGCTGTTATGTAATTTAAGATGTTATTGTTTGTTAGAATTAAGGATATTGTTAGCTTTAAGAATAGTAAGATGTCAAAATTTGAGTGTTAAATTGTAAGAAATGTCATGTCATAACCTATGTTTAAGGCAGCTGTTTTAGTGAATTTTCTTAAAAAAAATTCACTAATGAGGAGATCCCGACTTTTGAATTTTGAAAAAATTTCTTCAAATGACCGCGAACTAGGCCCCCTAGAACACATATCCGGGGTCCGTTTCAATTTTTATATGTTTATATATATATATATATATATATATATATATATATATATATATATATATATATATATATATATATATATATATATATATATATATATATATATATATATATATATATATATATATATATATATATATATATATATATATATATATATATATATTTATATATATATATATATATATATATATATATGTATCACACCGATAACTCAAAAAATAATAAGCCGATTTTGACTAAATTTGGTGGAAAAATTCCTTTTGCAAATGGCTTGGATAAGTTCGTTAGCCAGGAAAATCTGCCCAGGTTTTCCCGGAAAATTTTGTGTTTTCTTTCGAAAAAAATTTATATCTCCGGAATTAACAAAGTAAGGGCAACCAAATTTGGTACGATAGTTAATATCCTTATAGGTAAGCCACCTACCAAAATTTAGCTATGTAGGTCAAAAGACAAAAAAGTTACAGGCACTTAAAGAAAAATAAATTTGGGTTTTCCTCAAAACGTCAAAGTCGCGATTTTAAACGTCAAAATTGTTCATATTTAGGCAATGAACCTGAAATTAATATGATCTATGGAAGAAAATTGTCACAAGAATAATGTTTTACAAAGCCTGAACTCTTAGTTTCAATCGTCATTGTCCTTCATTTTACTAAAATATTCCCAGAAAATTCATTTCAAATAGACCCTTTCTCTGATACTTTAGCAGTAGTGTTGGCTATAGAGTTTATCGTTTAATGGTATATCAGTTTTGTCGAATTTTCGTAAAAAATCATTAAAGCGCAATATATCCGTTATTATGCAAGTTACAAAAAAAAGTTGTATACATTAATTGTAGGGTGTCTTAAGCTACATCTTAAAAAATATTTCCACAATTACAGGGTGGCCCATAAGTCGTTGGTGATTCAAATTTTCTTTTTTTTAGTGAATTTTTTTAATCGAACACGCCCTATGTTATTGCATTTTGTATTTTCCATCGAAATATAATACATCTTTGTAAGAAAAGAAATTCGGGACGCAGCAAGTGCGTTATGGTAGCGACTTTTCATTAAATGCTTCAAATTTTGAATCAATTTGCTATTAACCTATAAGGTTGACCAGAAAACCAGTTTTTTCGGGAACAATTTAAGTTTACTTTCGGAAATTTTTGTACATTTTCAAACAATAAAGTTATTTTGATGAAACATGGCACATTGTTTCTAATATATAGATTATACTGGTAACCAAATTTGGTGCTTGCTTTCTTAAAAAAACATATTTGCTATTTAAAAAACATTTTTATGAAAATTCACTACCATAACGCACTTGCTGCGTCCAGAGTTTTTTTATTTAGGACAGACGTCAAACTGACACTAAAATTATAGTTAGGTTAATTATTCTCTCATTGACTAACAACAATCAGAAGTATGTATGTATCCGAGGAGATGATGAAAAACGATTATTGTGTTAAAATTTGTTAGGATATTTTATTTGAAGCAGGCAGATAACAGTTTTTTGATTAGTTACGCTGGTTACTATGAAAAAAAGAAAAACAGATGGAAAAATTTGGATAAAAGTATCAGATTAAAATTTTTGAGATGAAAAAAGTTTGAAATTGTCATTAAATTATTAGATGGGAATTTTTGGTAATAAGGATATAGTTTGAGAAATTAGATAGAAGGGGTTTGAAAAGGGATAGTAGCAAGAGGAGAAAATTTAGTCTAGAGGATAAAAAAAATCTAGAGGGTCGCTGATCCGATAGTCCGACTCAGCAAATACAGGAGAGGCAGCAGAGGCAGCAGCAGTCTGAGTGAGTAGTGTAAAACTAAAAGGAGTAATAAAACTCGCTAAAAAAATAAGTACATAAACTGTGCTTTGGTTTTTATACGACATTCAAGATACTTATAGAGGCAGGGGATCTTTTGGCTATAACTAACTGATAGTCAGCGTGGAACTCTGTGTCTATTGACTAAGTGCCACAATACAGTGGAATTAATATAAACACCAATAGGTGTCGGTACCGTTAACATTTATTTTATTTTCTTTCGTTCCCTTTTATAGTGTAAAATTCAAATAGGTATAAGTAATACATAAGGTTTAGGTTTTTTGTCATATATTTAAGTGTAATAAATATTAAGTTTGGTGATCATTTGAAACCTTTGCCTTATTTTGTTTTCTTTTACACATATATGAGTATTTGGAAGGAAAGAACTGAAATTAGATAGGGCAGAATATTTCGAAATTACAAAAAATAAAAAAAAAAGAAACCAAAGGGGACTGGAACCCACTTGCTTACTAAGCTCCCTGAGTTGAGAGGCAGTTCATATATGTGATTGGTTGTTTTCTGTGTGTTAAACAGGAAAAAAAAATACATTGAGTACATCCAGGTGTAAGTTACATACACAAATACATATATTTCATAATAACAACATTTACAACACATTTCACTAAACTTTACAGGAAAATAAAAGTTAAAAGCTAAGATACCTAAAATATAACTAAAAAACTAAATATATATATATATATATATATCAATTCTATATATTAAATTAAATTTAAAATCCATAGCCTATTACATTTTTTGAAATTCTATAACAATTGGCACTAAACGAAAGGGCTTCGAAAGTCTGTGCAGCAAATAACATACTATATCAATATATATATATATATATATATATATATATATATATATATATATATATATATATATATATATATATATATATATATATATATATATATAATGATTTGTTCCTACAAGAAAGTGATGGAAAAATAATTGGCTATGCCGATAACATGGCAATATTTTACGAAAAACCCTCCTGGCACTCCTTGAAACAAACTGTTGAAACAGATTTACTAAAAATATTTTGATGACAAGCTATTATCAATTAATTTTGAAACAACTAAGTACATACCTTTTTTATGTACTGCAGCCACGCTACCGTCCCAAACTTTATAACAAAAAGGAAGTGGCAACAGCATGTGGACTCCAAGGAAGAAATTTAAGTGCATGAGGACTCTGCTGTTGGGAGGATCAAGTACATATTTACCAATTATTTTGTGTAATAAGCTGTTTTATGTGTTTACATTTATTATGTTGGCAAAGTTCAAGCGAAGTCTTAATACTGAGTTGAATCGAAATTCAATTAATGATACTTACACGGTTGGAAACGGCAAAAACGGGAGCAAACCCATTGTAGTTGAGTTTGCCTCATTTGTAGACAAACGCTCAGTTGTGTCACAGACTAGTAAGTTAAAGGGAACGAACATATATGTGAAGAACGATCTGACACGTCAGCAACTTAGTGAGCAAAACATTCTTAGAAAGCACCTTAAGGTAGCTAAGGAAAGGAATCAGAAGGCTTATATGAGAGGAGGTATACTGTATATTAACGAAAATCGCTATAAGGCAGGTGATTTGGACGACATTGAGGTGTTTGAGAACGCAGAGGAAACCCCCAGATCAAGCAGTGCTCCGACTACACCAACTGTAAATCAGGGAAGTGGGGGCGAAGCCATTGAACAAAGGGATGTATCAATTAACACACCAAGAAAAACAGTCACACGTAATGTTGTCAAGAAGATTTTAAGGAGTAATTCGACTGATACTGGGGCCAATAAGCGGAGTGGACCAAGTGTAGCATCCGGCAGCAAACAAGTGTCAAGGGTTAAGTAGAGAAACTCCCAGAATATATGTGTCAACAGGAGGCAAGCTTTGTTTTCTGTATAAGTTTCTCATTATTTAAAAAAAAATTGTATGTTCGTTATTTATAGGATTATATACTCTGTATATTTTTGTGCTGCCGCTTTTGTTTCAGAGATAAGTGGCGATTATTTGTAGATTTTATTTATATAACATCGAACTTGTGTTCACTTCTTGTCCATTAGTCTGTGTGAGTATTGATTTGTGAGGTGCCTGTATTCTTGTTTAGAATGGATGATTTTGTGAGAGGTAATTATTTGGACGGATATCAAACAGCAACAGCCGAAACTGCGGACGAGTTCAAGGCGCTTATAGGCTGCACCCAGTTAGATAATTTTAGGGTTTTCCATATGAATATTCGTAGTTTGCACAAAAATTATGATGAATTAAAAATTCTTTTTACAGAGTTAGAATGCGAGTTTCAGTGCGTGGTTTTGACAGAGACATGGCAACTTAAAGATCCTAATTTGTATTCATTGATGGGCTATGAATTACTTTATAGCGGTGGTGATATGAACCAGAATGATGGAGTCGTAGTATATGTAAAGAGGGACATTGCTCATAGGCATCGGGTAGTAAGACTGGCAGAGATAACTGCTGTGGAGGTGACCCTTGGGTTCGGTGGCAATGAGTTTTCAATACTCGCTATCTACCGACCTCCTTCTGCGGATATTAAGAGTTTTAATATGGCGATTTTGCAGTATCTGAAGCGTCGGCCCAAGTCACAACAGATCAATTTGGTTGTGGGTGACATCAACATAGATCTTTTTGGTAATAGCAGTGATATGCACCAGTATCTGAATATTCTATCATCTGAGGGTTATGACTCCCTTATCAACAAGTACACACGAGTATATAAAGATTCTGGCAGTTGTTTAGATCACATATTTGCCAGGGTTGTAGGTGGCTGCTGCAGTTTGTACCCAATTATAATGGAGTCGTGTGTAACGGATCATTATGCTACCGTGCTACAGGTATCATTTCCTGTGGCACGGAAACATGGCGAAACTCAAAAAAGTTCATATAGACACCGCACCAATATGAAGAAACTAAAGGACTTGCTTATCAACAAAGACTGGTCTTGTATCTATGTTGCAGATGATGTTGAGATTGCTGCTGAGACTTTTGTATCAGATTTGCGAACTATGATTAGACACTGCATGGAGAGGTACAGGTGCCGGACATGGGGGAAGAAAGACTGGATTACCAGGGGCATTGTTATATCAGTGAATCAAAAAAACCGAATGTTTAGGAGGCTCAGGATGCAACCAGATAATCAGGAGCTTGCTCAGCAATATAAAGATTATCGAAACAGACTAAATGGTATAATAAGAACGGCCAAGAAGGAACATTACGGTAGGATCATTGACAGATGCAAAAATACTTCTAGAGGTTTGTGGAATATAGTGAATGATATTGGCGGAAAGACAGCAGCGAAGGCAGGAATCACTAAGCTTCGAGATGAGCATGGATCTATCCTAGAGACTGATCTTGAGATTGCGAATCAATTTAATAAATATTTTTCGGGTGTGTGGAATGATTTGGCAAGCAGGATATCTGTCTCCAATAAGTTGGTGTCGTCTGCGTGGGTGAGTCAGTCTTTGGTGATATTGAGAACAGAAGAGGATGAGATTAAATCAATTGTGAAGACACTGAAGGACCACAAGGCACCCAGGTACGACGGAATAAGGGCAGAGACACTGAAAGGAATAATGGATGAGATTGCCACTCCTCTGACTTTTATTATAAATCGGTGTATAGACGAGGGCATATTCCCTAGGGCTTTTAAAATGGGTGTTATCAAACCTTTATTTAAGAAAGGAGATGTGCTGGATACCGCTAACTATAGACCGATATCACTGATTTCCAGTATTGCTAAAGTCTTTGAGTGTCTCCTGAAAAAACGCTTCGATGGTTATCTAGATAAATATGGATTATTATCTGAGAGGCAGTATGACTTCAGCACAAAGACATCTACGCAGGATGCCATGATTGAACTGACGAGTAGTATATATCAGAGTCTGGATAACACCAGACCTTCATTGTGTGTCTTGGTGGATCTAAAAAAGGCATTCGATACGGTTGATCACACAAGACTGCTTGAAATACTGGAGAAAATTGGGTTTAGGGGGAGACAAAAACAGCTCTTACAAAGCTATTTGTCTGACAGATATCAGGTGGTATGTGTGAATGGTGTTCTAAGTGATGTGGTAAAAATGAACTGTGGTGTTCCGCAAGGAACCATTCTAGGACCCTTATTATTTAATATTTATATAAACGACCTTTTTATGTTAGATCGTTAGGAAAGATAGTTGGATAGGCAGATGCTGCTGCTATATTTTATAACGCAGCATCATGGGATATACTCAAATCTACAGTTGAATCGGATTTTCGAAAAATCCTGGAATGGTTTCAGAACCGATTGTTAACTGTAAATGCGGCGAAGACAGTGTATATACCATTTTCATGCTACGAAAGGAACTTGTCAACTTTTACCATCTTGGAAATATGTGATGTTTTGTCTCTGCACACTTGTGTAATTACATGATGAGCATTGATAAGGCTTTTCTCCTGTGTGTTTTGATTTAACAAATAACCTTTCTGCACACTTGCATAATCACATAATGAACATTGATAAGGCTTTTCTCCTGTGTGTTTTGATTTAATATGACTTAACAAATCATGTTTGTGCACAGTTGCATAATCACAGGATGAACATTGATGAGGCTTTTCTCCTGTGTGTTTTGATTTCATATGTCTTAACAAATCATGTTTGTGCACAGTTGCATAATCACAGGATGAACATTGATGAGGCTTTTCTCCTGTGTGTTTTGATTTAATATGACTTAATAAATTATGTTTGTGCACAGTTGCATAATCACAGGATGAACATTGATGAGGCTTTTCTCCTGTGTGTTTTGATTTAATATGACTTAATAAATTATGTTTGTGCACAGTTGCATAATCACAGGATGAACATTGATGAGGCTTTTCTCCTGTGTGTTTTGATTTAATATGTCTTAACAAATCATGTTTGTGCACAGTTGCATAATCACAGGATGGACATTGATGAGGCTTTTCTCCTGTGTGTTTTGATTGAATATGCTCTAACAAATTTTGTTTGTGCACACTATCATAATTATATAATGTACATTGATGAGAGCGTTTTTCTTCTGTGTGCTTTGATCGGATGTGCCATATCAATTGTTTTTTCCTCATAATTGCATACTCACAAAAGAAACACTGATATAAGCTCTTTTTAGCATCTTCCAATTTAATGCAGTCGAAAGAATTTTTCTTATCTTCATCTATATTACTTGGAGGCTTTTCTTTACCAAACTGGTTAACATCCTGAAATGATTTCTGTAACTCATATTTCGCACTTACATCATCCTTGATACTCAAAGTAGGCCAGGGGTTTTGTTCATTAGAATTTTCATTTTTATTCCAGTACTCTTTCTTCAAATCTTCACATAATACAGCACTGTCCAAGGCATGCTCTTCTATTTCCAGTTTTATTAAAGATTCATTTATTTGCAGGTCCAATTTAGTATCCTGTTCAAATTCGCAGGAAAGCGTAAACTTTTGATCAGTGTTTTTTTCATAATTTTCCGTTTCAGTTTTAATAGTTTTACAGTAGGCTTCACAGATTTCCTGGCCCTCTTGTTTTATATGTTCCATGTCTTGACAGCTACTATTTTGATGGAACTCTCTTTAATACACTCTAAACTATTTCTGCTGTCTCTTCTTCATGTTTCATTATTTAATTATTTATTTATATTGAAAGAGTAAGAATAGGAGTAAAGTTGTTTTTCATTTGCTATTTGCTTAAAATCTTCCACAACCCACAACTGTTAAACTGTCAACTGTCAATCGGCCCCGGACTCCGCACGACAATGACTTGTATGTTATGACAATTGACAATATAATATGTCATTATGTCATATGTCATTGTCGGCACGAGACACTAGTGACCACAACATTACAACATAACGAGTAGTGATAAGGAAGATTGAATCATTTTGAGGATCGAATCCTTTTAAAGATCGAATCCTTTTGTGGGTAGTGGGTACTGAATCCGAGACCTACAGATTATAGATTGAATCCTTTGTGAGTATGAGTAGTGGGTAGTGTAGTGAATATTTAATATTTTACTGTTAATTTCAATTTCACGTGCATCGTCTGATCTTTACGAATCTTTTTATATTTATATTCAGAATGGGAATGGATAGAATGAAAACTGAATACTCGTGTATTCGAAACTGATACCCGCCGTCATAACTAATTAGTGTACGAACGTAAAGTTAACACTTTATATTTAATTTTTAGCGAATTTTCATAGAAAAAAAAATCGCAATGTTAGGAGACCGCGACTTTTCATAAATTATCAAATTTTATTTTTACTCGTGTATTCGGAACTGAAACTCGGCGTCATAATTAATTGGTGTGCATAAAGTTAACACAAAATTATTTCTTGAGAAAAGATCGCGACTTTTCATAAATTATCAGACCTTTTCTTATGCAAATTACCTGAGTCATCAAAAAAGCTTTGGAAAATATGTTATATAAAGATATTTACAAATTTTTGATTGTTTTAATTACTATATTTCATATCACTTATAATTATAATAATATAGGTAATTGTTCGGGAATTATGATACTACGAAATAACTCAATTAAGTCAAATAAGCATAAGCAGTGCATTAAACAACATAGGCAATGTGAGTCACAATGAATGTACCTCATGATATAAATATATAAACTACAAATGCACAAATTATAAATATAATTTCTCATAGGTATAGTAAAGTGAAAACCATTGTTTTGGAATGACCGAGGGGACTATTATAGATAAAACTACAACTTTTACAACGTGTCGTATAGTTTTGAACTAAATATATTAATATTTTTAATATCTGATCTTGAAATTGGACAATTCTTGGACAATTGATAGTCCCTTTATTAATCTTATTTTTAAAGGGGTACACATTGATCCAATCCAATCCATAGCAGGTGGTAGTGGAATTTTCCTTTACGTAATAGTAAAGGATTTTTTCACGCCAGAGGAGGTACCACCCCATACATCAAGGGGCCGGTGAAGTCCCAACGGACGTTTCCAGTTCTGGTGTATGAGTCGGTTTCCCTTATAAACAAAAATGATGATGGCTCCTCCTTGTACAAAATATTCTGGAGGCAAAATACCCCTCCATTCGGATCTCCGGGAGAGGGGTGTACAGGGGGCGCCAACATCGAAATTTAACATATCCTTTTCGAATATATGTGGCCTAAATTCTAACCTGAACTCCGTCCACCATTTCCTCCAGGCTAACAGGCCCCAACTCTTCTTCCTCACCGAAACCCAAATCAGTGCCAAAACAGCCACTAATCACCTAAATTTCCCGGGGTATGAGCTCCTTACTTCCTTTAGATTGCATGGAGGCGTGTGCGCATACGTCCGTAGCAATCTACCCTGCACCAGACTCCCCAATTTAGAAGCTGGAAGAAAAGACATACTATGGATAAAACTTTCTCTCAGGACTGCAACTAAATTCATCTGTTGCATTTACCGGTCACCTTCTGACAACAACTTTGTCCAGATCTTTGACTACCTTTCTGAAAAAACCGACTATCTGATATCTGAATATCCGTCCTCCGAGGTCACTATTCTTGGTGACTTCAATGTCCATAATAAGGAATGGCTAGGATCTTCAAAAACCGATCCACAAAGGAGAGCAGCGGAGGCCTTTGCAGTCAGCAATTCTTTAGCCAGTATGGTTCAGCAACCTACTTACTTTCCTCGTATCCCAACACACAGCTCAAATCCCTTGGATCTCCTTCTTACTACACAACCTGAATGCTATAAGATATCAGTCACCGCCCCCCTTGGTCGCTCAGACCACGGCATGGTCACTGCTTCCTGCGCAATGCAACCCGAGGTCACACAGTCATCACACCCGCGTATCGTTTGGCACTACAACTCCGCAAACTGGGACGAAATGCGGGATTACTTTTCCTCATTTCCATGGGCTACATACTAGTGTACTACTGAGGTAACCTGAAATCTATTTTTTCTTCATTTAGGTCGTGACAGTGGTATCGGATAACGGTGCAAACATAAAGAAGGCCATTAATGACGTCGTTAGGAAGTACCATCCTCTGTGTGTGGCCCACACACTAAATCTTGCAGTAACGGATGCTATCTCTAACAATGAAATTTTAAGTGACATTTAAAAAAAATGTAGAGCAATAGTTGGTCACTTTAAACATAGCGCTCTTGCCACAGAAAAACTCAAGCAAGTACAAACTGAAATGAGTTTTTCTGTGTTAAAAGTAAAGCAAGATGTACCTACAAGGTGGAACTCTTGCCTTATAATGCTTGAGAGACTTTTTCAGATTAGAGATAGCCTCTCAATAGTAATAGGTAGGTTGCCGAAAGCACCTGAATTTTTAAATGCCGCTGAATGCGGATTGATTAAAGAAATTGTTGGAATATTAAAGCCTGCTGAGGAACTAACTACCATTATCTCAGCAGAAAAATATCCCACAATGTCCTTAATTATTCCCTTAATTAGGGGCTTACAGCATTCCATAGCAAGTGCAAAACCCGAAAGTGAATGCGGTAAGATGCTGCAGCAGCATATTTGGGGAAACATTAATAGGCGTTTAGGCATCCTTGAGCAAAACAGTATGGTAGCCAAGGCAACATTTTTGGACCCTAGATTTAAGAAAGTAGGGTTTTTAATTGAAGACAATGCAATCAGGGCCGAGAAACTTATTACCGAGGAGTTATCTTATTTGTATGCGAATACAAATGACATTTCTTCAGAGAGTTCTCACTTGTCTTCTTTACCTGCATCTTCCTCAGAAACTACAGATGTATGGTCATTTGTTGATCAAAAACTTGCCAAAATTAAGTTGCATACGACCCCAACTTCCAGTGGCATTATCACGATCCGGCAGTATCTGGAACTGCCTCATCTAAAAAGGTCGGAGAACAACCCGCTGCAATTTTGGGACAAACACAAGACAGTTTTTCCTGAATTGTACGAGCTGGCATTAAAATATTTATCAATACCAGCAACGTCGCTACCCTCGGAGAGGGTATTTTCAAAAGCAGGTCAGCTAACAAATATTCGGAGAAACCGTCTTACACCGAAAAATTTAGACAGTATAATTTTTTTGAACAGTTCTTTAACAAGCGAATAAACACATGTAACGTTTGTATATTTTTTATCTTTTGGAAATATGGATATATATATATATATATATATATATATATATATATATATATATATATATATATATATATATATATATATATATATATATATATATATATATATATATATATATATATATATATATATATATATATATATATATATATATATATATATATATATATATATATATATATTCTCGTAGCTCATAATTATTTATTAAGATATATTAGTCATAATGTAATTTGCACGTACCTATATATAAAAAGTCCGGAACGCAGCAAGTGCGTTATGGTAGTGAATTTTCATTAAAATGTTTTTAATGGCAAATATGTATTTTTTTTAGAAATCAGGCATCAAATTTGATTACCAGTATAACATATATAGTAAAAACAATGTGCCATGTTTCATCAAAATAACTTGATTGTTTGAAAACGTACAGAAATTTCCAAAAGTAAAGTTAAAGTGTAACCGAAAAAAATCCGTTTCTTGGTCAACCTTATAGGTTAATAGCAAATTGAGCTTTTCAAATATGAAGCATTTAATCAAAATTCGCTACCATAACGCACTTGCTGCCTCCAGAATTTCTTAACTTACAAACATGCATTATATTTTGATGGAAAATGCAAAAACATAAGGCGTTTTTGACTAAAAGAAATTTATTTGTATCACCAACGACTTATGGGCCATCCTGTGATTGTCGCAATAATTTTTTAAGATGTAGCTCAAAACACCGTATAATGAATGTATACAATATTTTTTCATATCTTGTCTAATAACGGATATATTGAGCTTTATTGATTTTTTACGAAAATTCGACAAAAATTATATACCATTAAACGATAAACTCTATAGCTAAATCTACTGCCAAAGCATCAGAGAAAGGGTCTATTTGAAATGAATTTTCTGGAAATATTTTAGTAAAATGAAGGACAATGACGGTTGAAACTAAGAGTTCGGTGTATGTAAAACATTCTTCTTGAGACATTTTCTTTCCATAGCCCGTATTAGATTCAAGTTCTTTGCCCAAATGTTGCGAATTTTGACGTTTTAAATTGTCACTTTGACGTTTTGAGGAAAACCCAAATTTATTTTTCTTTAAATAGCCATAACTTTTTTGTCTTTTGACCTATAGAGCTAAATTTTGCTAGGTAGCTCACCTATAACGATATAAACCAGCTTACCAAATTTGGTTGCCCTTACTTTGTTAATTCCGGAGATAAAAAATTTTTTTTGAAAGAAAATACAAAATTTTCCGGGGAAAACCTGGGCCGATTTTCCTGACTAACGAACTTATCCAAGCCATTTGCAAAAGGAAGGTATTCACGAAATTTATTCAAAATCGGCCCATTATTTTTTGAGTTATCGGTGTGATACACACACACACACACACACACACACACATATATATATATATATATATATATATATATATATATATATATATATATATATATATATATATATATATATATATATATATATATATATATATATATATATATATATAAACATATAAAAATTGAAACTGACCCCGGATATGTGTTCTGGGGGGCCTAACTAGCGCTCATTTGAAGAAATTTTTTCAAAATTCAAAAGTCGGGATCTCCTCATTAGTGAATTTTTTTAAAGAAAATTCACTAATAATTTTGTTTTTATTTTATATGTATCTTTTCTTCAGTTTTCTGTTTTAAAAACCAATTTTAGTTTATAATAGATAATAAACCTAACCTGATTTTTTAGTGAATTTTCTTAAAAAAAATTCACTAATGAGGAGATCTCGACTTTCGAATTTTGAAAAAATTTCTTCAAATGAGCGCTATTTAGGACCCCCGGAACCCAAATCCGAGGTCAGTTTCAGACTTTATATGTTTATATATATATATATATATATATATATATATATATATATATATATATATATATATATATATATATATATATATATATATATATATATATATATGTGTGTGTGTCACACCTATAACTTAAAAAATAATGGACCTATTTTGATAAAATTTGGCATATACCTTCCTTTCGCAAGTCGCTTGGATAAGTTCGTTAGCCAGGAAAATCCGCCGAGGTTTTCCCGGAAAATTTTGTGTTTTCTTTCGAAAAAAATCGAAAAAAATTTATATCTCCAAAATTAACAAAGTAAGGGCAACCAAATTTCATGCGCGGGTTTATATTATTAGAGGCAAGTTACACACCAAAATTTGGCTCCGTAGGTTAAATGACAAAAAAGTTACAGGCATTCAAAGAAAAATAAATTTTGGTTCTCCTCAAAACGTCAAAATCGCGATTTTAAACGTCAAAATTGGTGAGTACCTTCCTTTTGCAAGTGGCTTGGATATGTTCGTTATCCAGGAAAATCCGACGAGGTTTTCCCGGAAAATTTTGTGTTTTCTTTCGAAAAAAATTTATATCTCCACAATTAACAAAGTAAGGGCAACCAAATTATACGCGGGTTTATATCATTATAGGCAAGTTATCTACCAAAATTTAGCTCTGTAGGCCAAAAGACAAAGAATTTATGGGCATTTAAAAAAAAATTGGAGTTTTCCTCAAAACGTCAAAGTGACAATTTAAAACGTCAAATTTAGGCAAAGAACTTGAATCTAATACGGGCTATGGAAAGAAAATGTCTCAAGAAGAATGTTTTACAAACCCTGAACCCTTAGTTTCAACCGTCATTGTCCTTCATTTTACTAAAATGTTTCCAGAAAATTCATTTCAAATAGACACTTTCTCTGATGCTTGGCAGTAGCCTTAGCTATATAGTTTATCGTTAATAGTATATAATTTTTGTAGAATTTTCGTAAAAAAAATCAATAAAGCTCAATATATCTGTTATTATACCAGATATGAAAAAAAATTGTATATAATAATTATAGGGTGTCTTAAACTACATCTTAAAAAATTATTTTTACAATCACAGGGTGGCCCATAAGTCGTTGGTGATACAAATTTTCTTTTTTCTTAATCAAACACGCCTTATGTTATTGCATTTTTGCATTTTCCATCGAAATATAATTCATGTTTGTAAGAACAAAAATTCTGGACGCAGTAAGTGCGTTATGGTAGCGAATTTTGATCAAATGCTTAATATTTGAATAGCTCAATTTGCTATTAACCTATAAGGTTGACCAAAAAACGAGTTTTTTCAGGAACACTTTAATTTTACTTTCGGACATTTTTTTACATTTTCAAACAATAAAGTTATTTTGATGAAACATGGCACATTGTTTTTACTATATATGTTATACTGGTAACCAAATTTGATGCCTGCTTTCTTAAAAAAACACACATTATTGCTATTAAAAAATAGTTTTATGAAAATTCACTACCATAACGCACTTGCTGCGTCCCGAGATTTTTCTTATTTAACCCTAACATATTTTACACTTTCAATTATACAGGGCATTTAAATATTAGGATTTATTAATTTTATGTACATTGCCCATTTTACTCCACAATAATGTTTCTATTTTCTCACATATTTGCTATCTATAGCAATATATATATATATATATATATATATATATATATATATATATATATATATATATATATATATATATATATATATATATATATATATATATATATATATATATGAGACATGCTTGGTTCTCGGGTTAAACCGCGTCCAGAATTTATGGAAACTCGACGTTTCGGCTCCTGTTTTGGAGCCATTTTCAAGAGGTAAAGGAAATATGTAAGGACACTCTAAGGCCTCAATCTGCCTACTCCTTAGAGTGATGGACAAATGTGGGTAAAGGAAATATGTAAGGACACTCTAAGGCCTCAATCTGCCTACTCCTTAGAGTGGTGGACAAAGGTGGGTAAAGGAAATATGTAAGGACACTCTAAGGCCTCAATCTGCCTACTCCTTAGAGTGATGGACAAATGTGGGGAAATATGTAAGGACACTCTAAGGCCTCAATCTGCCTACTCCTTAGAGTGGTGGACAAAGGTGGGTAAAGGAAATATGTAAGGACACTCTAAGGCCTCAATCTGCCTACTCCTTAGAGTGATGGACAAAGGTGGGTAAAGGAAATATGTAAGGACACTCTAAGGCCTCAATCTGCCTACTCCTTAGAGTGGTGGACAAAGGTAGGTTAAGGAAATATGTAAGGACACTCTAAGGCCTCAATCTGCCTACTCCTTAGAGCGGTAAAGGAAGGTTGGGTTGTTGTAGCTCGATTACGGGGCCTCAATCTGCCTACTCCCCAAATCTCGCCGGAGAGCCTAGGGTTGAACACACTGAGACCTCACAGACGATCTCCGGCGAGATTTGGGGAGTAGGCAGATTGAGGCCCCGTAATCGAGCTACAACAACCCAACCTACCTTTATCCACCGCTCTAAGGAGTAGGTAGATTGAGGCCTTAGAGTGTCCTTACATATTTCCTTAACCTACCTTTGTCCACCACTCTAAGGAGTAGGCAGATTGAGGCCTTAGAGTGTCCTTACATATTTCCTTTACCCACCTTTGTCCACCACTCTAAGGAGTAGGCAGATTGAGGCCTTAGAGTGTCCTTACATATTTCCTTTACCTCTTGAAAATGGCTCCAAAACAGGAGCCGAAACGTCGAGTTTCCATAAATTCTGGACGCGGTTTAACCCGAGAACCAAGCATGTCTCATATATATATATATATATATATATATATATATATATATATATATATATATATATATATATATATATATATATATATATATATATATATATAATATAACTTATTGTTGTTGTGTATTTTGCTTTTCCCTTTTATTAATCCTTAAATGTTTTTACTGATCTGTAACATGTACAGTCACATTGCATCTATTAAAGTTAAAATAAAGAAATAACCTTGAAACCAGTTAAAAATCTATAAAACTTGAACAAGCATATCTACAAAAAAAAACATGAGGTTGTTTTTATCAAGTATGTATTCTCCAATTACAATTAACCTATTATTATTTATACAATGATAAACATACCACTTACTGTTTATCCACATCTAAAACTAAATTAAATACAATAATAAAATAAAATAAATCGGCTGTTTTCTGTTTAATTTCACATCATAGAAAATTAATGCCCATATCAACTAATTATAATTAGTAGGTATATATTCTCTTCTTAATACGTTATTTAATTATGTGTGATCACGTGATAACGTAAAATTTAAACCTATGCTTATTTGTCAATTTGCCATTATATACCTACAGATGATTGGAAAATAGAAAAAACACCTGTAGGTATAATTATAAGATGGAGCTTTTTTAAATGTTTCTGTACCGCTAAAACTAATAAAAATTTAAATTATTTTAATAACTATTACTATTATACTATTTACCAAAATTAAAGCTTCTACATTAATGGTAAATTATGTTATAAAAATTTGATAGATTTTTATGAATATTTCCTACCATAATGTTACGCCTTTAGCTCATACAAACACAATATAACAACAGACGTTACAAAGTGGGTTAAGGGAAAGAAAATCTCTGGGTGGCGTCACAAAAGTTGCCGGCTGCTCAGCATTGGGTAGGGTTCTTAACCTTATTAACCCAGAGATCTCAGCACCACACTGTCGAAAGAAGTGAATGAAAATATGACTGGCGACAGTCAAGTAAAATAGAGTGAGAAGACCTTATCTAACTAACCTTGACAGTGAAAGGTTAGCAGGATATCTAACGAAATTACAACTTAACACAATAGGTTGAGAATAATACGCACACATAAAATTTGAAACTTCACATTTATATATTATACAAAAGAGAAACAAAGATTACAAGAAGTATGTTTTAAAAGACAGAAAGTAAGACAGGTATATAACAAGCAGAATTGGCAAGAATCAATGCGTGGAATATAAATATAGGTATTCAAAACAGCGTGTAACTTTTACTAAAAGATTGTATAGCAATCTGTAAACCTTTTACGAAATGCGACAGATAAAAAATGGTTAATACATTTTCAACAACTTATACAGTACAATTATTTTAATTCAAATAAAATTGGTGAACACGATTGTACTACAAATGTTAATGGCTTATCTAAGATGAATACAACCAATCAAAATGTCTCGAGATTTACGAGGCCTGTAAATTTGTACACTTCACCGCAACCGCCGCTTCAGTTGTAACATGTGAGGAAAATGCTCCGGACGTTGAGAATTCCGCAACTTGCGCAAATATAGGATCAACGTGTAGCTAGTGTATATATACTTGTATGCACCAAATATGCGAGAAACTGTTGCGATGTGACGTTGCACCGAGTGCACTGACAAACTATAAGGATGTTTACATTAAAACTAAAGAATAGTAACCCAATGCAACCATGCACGCACACTTTAACCAGCGAGTTAAAAATAACAACAACAACAACAACATTTATTCTGGCAAAAATTACACAGCCTTGTCAAACAAATACCAAATATAAGATTATAGAACTAAAATTGTGAAATAAACATCAAAAACAAACAAAAAGACAAAAGAAACAAATTTACACACATAAAAAAAATGGCATCTTATGTTGTCTCTAGTGGCTCTACTCTATCCACTCAATGTCCATATTGAGGTATTCACTTAAAGAATAAAATGCATACTTCATAAGAGTGTTTTTGACATTTCTCCTAAATTCTCGCTTATGTTTTGATCTTATATTCTGGGGGATTTTATTGAAGAACTTGACACCCCAGCAATTCACCCCGGTTTCAGCTCTTTTTATTCTATGATAAGGAATGGATATGTTCTGTCTGCCTCGGGTACCATATTCGTGGTAATCACCGTTTTGGTTGTAGTCCTCTTGATGTTGGTAAGTATATAAGACACTTTCCAAAATATATGCTGAAAAGATGGTAAGTATGCCTGTCTTCGTGAATAAGGTTCTACAACTTGTACGGCTGTCTACAGAACAGATTATTCTTATTGCAGCTTTCTGTTGCAGAAATATTTCAGACACTCCAGGGCTACTCCCCCATATTAGGATACCATAGGTAGCCCTACTTTGGAAACATGCATGATAAGCTGTCAACACTGTCTGGTAATTACTGATGTTTATCAGTCGCCTCAACAGATACAGACACGACGCCAATGTGCCCTGGAGCTTTTCAATGTGTATTGACCAGCGAAAATCTGATTGTATATATATACACCAAGAAATTTCACAGATTGTTTTTGTCTTGGTTGCGTTTGGTGGGAGCTGATATTCAAGACTTTTGTTTTGTTTACATTGAGTTTCAGTTTATTATTCCTAAACCATTCTCCTGCTTCCGACATTGTGGTATTTCTTCTCTCATTAAGTTCAGCTTCATTTCTGCCAATGTTAACAAATGAGGTATCGTCTGCATAGAGAGAAACTGCATCAGACGAAACGTTCTCTGGAAGATCATTTGTGTATATAATGAATAGGAGAGGCCCTAGCAGCGAACCCTGAGGTATACCGCATGTTTGTGTCTGCCAACTCGAGTACTGTTCATTTAGCTTCACTCTTTGGTATCGGTTGGTAAGGTATGACTTAAAGAGCCTCAGTGGCAAACCCCTAATGTCATAGTGTTCCAATTTGGTTAGTAATATCTCATGTGATACTGTGTCAAATGCCTTATGTAAATCACAATATATGCATTGTGCCATATTGCCAGAGTCCAGCGCCTCACTTAATTTATTTGTTGTGTTTACCAGCGCAGTGACTGTTGATTTACCTCCTCGAAAGCCATGAAGCTCCTCACTGAGAAAACCTTTTGCTTCTAAATATTCTTCAAGCTGTTGCTTTATTACGTACTCAAATATTTTTGAAAGTGCTGGCGAAATGGAAATAGGTCTAAAGCTATCCAAAGAGGCAACATTGCCACCCTTATATGCCATACTTACGTCTGCTTTCTTAAGTTCCTCTGAAAACAGGCCAGCCTGCAAACATTCATTTACTAAAGCTGTTATTGGATCTAGTATGCTGTAAATTAGAGGTGTGCGAACCCATGTTTTGTTCGAACCGAACTATGAACGAACCCAAGCAAATATGTTGCCTCGAACTTCGAACCTCTGAAATAGTATGTCTAAGGTTCAAAGTCGAACTTCGAACTACTTAGAAATTTAAAATCGAACATCGAACTACCCAAAATTCTTCAGTGTTCATATATCATTTCCTCAAATACCAAATGTAGGAATATTGTAACATACAATATTTGATATGTAAAAGATTCCCATTCTTTTTACAAAAAAGGAAGGGTTCGACAAATTTGCAGGTTGATTGGGTGAAAATGCCTTTCGGTGCTGATCATTGTGGAGATGGGTCAACGTTAAATCAAATACAAAAATAAAAAATATTTGAAACTTTTTTAGATTTCTAGATCTATAAATAAGCTCAATTATAAATAGGTTGTTGTTGTTTGGCATTAGCTAGGCAATTTTAGCGAACAAGAGAAGGTTTAAAGTGAGCATGATAGGTATAAAATAACCACTTAAAATTTGAATTTAATATATTATATATTCTTATGAAAATTCACTACCATAACGCACTTGCTGCATGCGGAACTTGTCTCCTGATTGTGAATATGTAATTGTTTTGGCTCATTGTGAAAAAAAGCATATTGAAACCAGTGTTTTCCAAAGGCAATCTGCAATTATCCTCATAGATTCTGAAAATTTACGTTACCAATGGCCTTCGAACGCCGCCTCATAATGTTCTTACTGAAAAAGGTGTTGGGAGGCTAGGATATATAAGAAAAATAATTCTATGATTGCTAAATGGCTCCGTCCTGTCTCAATGTGTCCCAGCAACTGTCAAAAATATGCATGAGTGAAATTTTCTAAAATGACACTATCGACTCAATGAGACCGATAACGAGTTTAAAGCGCCGCTACCGAGTTAACAGGGCCGCAACTTCGCTACCTTTGGCAGCATTCAATGCCTGTAAAGTTAAATTTCGAAGCATTTTTGAGCAACGAACTTCGAACTATTTTGGAGAATTAAATATTTCGAACTTCGAACTACTTCAACATCGCTAGTGCGAACATATTTTCGAACCGAAGGTTCGGTTCGAGTTCGGGTTCGGTTCGAAATTTCGAAGCTTCGCACACCTCTACTGTAAATAACTGTTTTTAAAAATTTTACATTTATTCCATAACAGTCTGGCGTTATTTTGGCTTTCAAGGCACATACCACTCTCCAAACCTCCAGCGACGTCACCTCCCGCAGATAAAATGAATTCATTGTATTAATAACTTTGGTCTTAATATATGTTCGTGGTACTATATTATTTCCGTTTATTTGTTGAAAAATATTTTTACTTATATTAGCAAAATAACTATTACATGCTTCTGGTGTTAATGAAGGTAACTGTTTACGTTTTTCTTGTGTTTCACCCTTTATAATCTTCCATGCAGCTTTTTGCTTGTCTTCCGCTTGCTGAATAGCCATGGCAACCCCTTCAGCCTTTGCCGCTCGAACTTTGTCGCGATAGCAGTCTCGGTAGGTTTGGTATGCCATTAATGACTCGTTATCTCTTTTCACCAACCATATTGTGTAGAGTGCATCCAGCCCGTTTTTATGACATTTCAATTCATTGGTATACCAGTTTACCTTTAGTGTTTGAGTTTTTATCCTAGATTTTCTTTCGGGAAAATATTCGTTGTAGCACATAAGGAAGAACTCATGAAATCTGGAGAAATTTGTCTGCGGATCACTGTTGACAAAGTAGGCCTCCCAGTCAACAGAACACATATGACACGCACACCGTTTTAAGTTTTCTTCAGTAAAGTATCTTTTGTGTGTTTCTGTAAAACTTTGTCTGATAACCTGTTTTTTGTAGGTAAGCAAAAATGTTAAACAAAAGATTCAGGTTGTTATTCTGTAAAAGAAAAAAACTTGCTCAATACTGCTCCCCTGAATCCATATATTTTCTCAAGGGAAAATGTACCCACACACCTGCATTGGAAATAAGAGTACTAAATCATCGACAAAATTTTGTATAATAAATATTAAAAGAAAATCAATAGTTACTTGCAAAAGAAATCCACTAGGAACTAATCTGTTTCAAATTAATTTAAAGAAAGCTTAAAAGGTTTACTAGCTTTAAACAACTTAATTTTACTATATCCACGAAGTTATGTATTACTATAGGTATAAGAAATTCAACAGGCAATGTCCATGAACACTTGTGGCCCTTTAAAAATATTGCCAAATTAGTTTTAAGCAAATTATCTTACATGAAAATTCTCTACAAGTTACAATCTATAATTTACACCATACAAAAACACCAACGATAACGTGAATATTTTAACAATTTTTAACTGATATGTACACTGAAAAAAAGGAAGTTATAAGTCTGCCAACAATAACATACTAATTAAGTTTCTGCAAACTGCTGTTACTTTGAAAGTCAGTAGAGGCCATCACTTATGATAAATAAACTCCATACAGCTCCCAATTAGCCCGGAATATAAATTCAGCCAGCAAAAGGTAAAATGGAACACACTTACAGTTTTCTATTGACAGGAGAATGACTTCCAGTGCGTAGATTATACATTTACTCTCCGAAATCTAGTTTTGATACTAGGCGCCCTTTATAAACTGCACCAAACCTCCTTGTTTAATTCGGCATTTTTAGAACACAAGTGACAATCCATTTTTCTAATTAATTTCCGCTAGCGGTTTTACCACAACGGCTCACACAATAAAGTCCTCACTAAAAATTCCATATGAAGAAAACCAATGTTATTTCCTCGGCGATTCCATACCTAATAAATTTTTCACTGGCGTCTCGTATCTTGTTTTTCTTTTTCAGATTATCAGCGTCCTACCGTTAAGTTATTTTGTATTTTGGGTTGCCTAGGGAGGACCTCTACGATCAACCGGTGGTTGCACCGATATATTTAATATAAAATAATTAATAATTTCAAAAAAAAAAAATCAGAGAAAGTTGTTGCACAAATTACAGGCCGTAACAATAACACACTTGCTACAATCACATACTGCAGACGGCTAGCAGCGTCAGCTGACTCGACTCTAAGTGGCGACTCTGACTCTACTGACGAATGATATAGATATAGGAATGGTAAATAGTAAATGCTAAATGATGAGTTTCAAAGTCTCAAACTTTGTTCTGAATCCGGGCAGTGGGTACTGGGCCACTTGGGATTCATATGTCTGATTCGAATCCTTTTCATTGTTCTCATTCTTACACACACAAATTCTCGTTCTTTTTCTTTCTTTCATCTGGCTACCTGCGCCAATCATTTTCCCTCCTGCTCCTCATCGTACGTCAGTAAAGCAGTGAGAGCGAGAGATTCCGAGAAGCGTGGCTGTGCAGTGCCGTCTGACACGTTTCGATCTTTCATTCCGAATCCGGGTACAGGAAATGAATCAATTGAATCATTCGGTTTGAGCATCTAGGATTCATGTGAGGATTCGATCCTTTTTGTGGGTCTCGAGAACAATTGGTACTTTTGAGGATCGAATCCTTTCCGATCCTCTATCACTGATAATCAAATGATTAACATTGATGAGGCTTTTCTCCTGTGTGTTTTGATTTAAAATGCCTCAACAAATTGTGTTTCTGCACACTTGCATAATCACAGGATGAACACTGATAAGGCGTTTCTCCTGTGTGTTTTGATCTAATATGAGTTAACAAAACATGTTTCCGCACACTTGCATAATCACATGATGAACATTGATAAGGCATTTCTCCTGTGTGTTTTGATCTAATATGAGTTAACAAAACATGTTTCCGCACACTTGCATAATCACATGATGAACATTGATAAGGCGTTTCTCCTGTGTGTTTTGATTTAATATGACTTAACAAAACATGTTTCCGCACACTTGCATAATCACATGATGAACATTGATAAGGCATTTCTCCTGTGTGTTTTGATCTAATATGAGTTAACAAAACATGTTTCCGCACACTTGCATAATCACATGATGAACATTGATAAGGCGTTTCTCCTGTGTGTTTTGATTTAATATGACTTAACAAAACATGTTTCCGCACACTTGCATAATCACATGATAAACATTGATGAGGCTTTTCCCCTGTGTGTTTTGATTTTATATGACTCAACAAAACATGTTTCTGCACACTTGCATAATCACAGGATGAACATTGATGAGGCTTTTCACCTGTGTGTTTTGAATTAATATGATTTAACAAATCATGTTTGTGTACACTTGCATAATCACACGAAGAGCATTGATGAGACTTTTCTTCTGTGTGTTTTGATTTAATATGTCTTAACAAAGAGCGTTTCTGCACACTTGCATAATCACATAATGAACATTGATGAGGCTTTTCTCCTGTGTGTTTTGATTGAATATGCTCTAACAAATTTTGTTTGTGCACACTATCATAATTATATAATGTACATTGATGAGAGCGTTTTTCTCCTGTGTGCTTTGATTGGATGTGCCATATCAATTGTTTTTTCCTTATAATTGCATATTCACAAAAGAAACACTGATATAAGCTCTTTTTAGGATCTTGAAATTTAATGCAGTCAAAAGAATTTTTCTTATCTTCATCTATATTACTTGGAGGCTTTTCTTTACCAAACTGGTTAACATCTTGAAATGATTTCTGTAACTCAGATTTCGCATTTACATCATCCTTCATACTCAAAGTAGGCCAGGGGTTTTGTTCATTAGAATTTTCATTTTTATTCCAGTACTCTTTCTTCAAATCTCCACATAATACAGCACTGTCCAAGGCATGCTCTTCTATTTCCAGTTTTATTAAAGATTCATTTATTTGCAGATCCAATTTAGTATCCTGTTCAAATTCGCAGGAAAGCCTAAACTTTTGATCAGTGTTTTTTAGTGAATTTTCTTAAAAAAAATTCACTAATGAGGAGATCCCGACTTTTGAATTTTGAAAAAATTTCTTCAAATGACCGCGAACTAGGCCCCCTAGAACACATATCCGGGGTCAGTTTCAATTTTTATATGTTTATATATATATATATATATATATATATATATATATATATATATATATATATATATATATATATATATATATATATATATATGTTTATATATATATATATATATATATATATATATATATATATATATATATATATATATATATATATATATATATATATACAGGGTGTTACTTAATGATAGGGCGTAATTTCAAGGGCGCATTCCTGAACCAATTTCAAGTAGAAAAGTTCATATAAACATGTGTCCTGAAGAGTCTGGTTTTCCAGATACAGGGTGTCAAAGTTTAAAAAAAAAATTGGTTTTTTATTAATATCTTAATGATCATTTTGCCCATTTTGTTGAAATCTGGTAGGGTTAGTCATTATAATAAGACGCTAAGTTGTCACTAACTAAAAGATAATTATAAGTTCCAGTGGCGTCTCGAGGGGCAGTCTCACGAATAATATTGACAAAAAAAATGTACGCTACTGAGTTTTTTTTTTAATTTTAATTTTTTTCAGATTAAGCACCTAGAAATACAACTTTTTTGCCTCTTATTATCTTTTCGTATATTACTTCCTTTTCGAGGAAAAAAATAAAAACTACTTCATTGCATGTCGAAAAATTGTTAAAATAAAATCAAGTTAATTGTGATCGTTCAGAATATTTATTTCTAAGCCATTTTTTAAAATCTAACAAACGAAAAGTAATAACTATTTACAAAAAATGTTGGAAATGACTACCTTCCGCTTCTATGCAGGCTTGTGCTCTCCTTCTCATCGAGCGACGAACTCTTTCGAAAATTCCATTAGTGTTACGTATGGTTTCACATCCGTCAACAATTCTATTCCTTAGTTGTTCTTCTGTCTCGATTGGTGTAACATAAACTAATGCTTTTAGGTGCCCCCCACAAATAAAAATCTAGGCTGTTTAAATCAGGCGATCTAGGTGGCCAGAATTGTGGTCCTCCACGACCTATCCACCGATTTTGGTAAGCTCCATTCAAATACTCACGAACCAATATGCTAAAGTGGGCAGGAGCACCATCATGCATGAACCAATGTTGTTGACGTAAATATAAAGGGACATCTTCAAGAAGCAGTGGCAAATCAGTTTGTAGAAAATGACTGTAAGATTGTCCGTTAAGACGTTGTGGTAAAAAAAATGGTCCAATCAAATAGTCATCTAGGATACCGATCCAAACGTTGACAGAAAATTGTTCCTGAAACTGTGTCTCTGTGATAGCATGAGGATTTTCTTGGGCCCAGTTATGATTATTTAGAAAATTAATTATTGAATTTCTGGAAAAATGGGCTTCGTCCGTAAACATAATGATGGAATCAAAGTGAGGATTTTCTGAAAGTCTTTGATGATACCATCTACAAAATTGCGTGCGCGGTTCAAAATCTCTTGGCAGAAGTGCCTGAACTTTTTGTGCGTGATAAGGATACAACAGGGATTCTCTTAAAATTTCCCATACCGTTTTATAGCAAATATTTAATTCCCTACCTATTTTTCGGGTACTAGTTGCAGGATTCTCTTCGACCGCATGTAGGACAGCCTCCCCAACTGCTGGAGTTCGAATTGTACGAGGTCTTCCGTCAGAGGTATTATGTTTAAAACTGCCAGATTCAGTCAGACGACGATGAATGTTTATGAATATTTGTCTACCTGGAAGGACACGATCAGGATACCTTTCTTGATAGAGCCGCCGGGCCTCCGCCGAATTACCATTGGCAAGACCATAAAGGAAATGCATTTGTGTCATCTCCAAATTAGAATAGTTATTTACCATTTTTTAATAGCACAATTAACCTTTTGACCAGAGGGAAAATAATAACAAACTGTCACAGAAAGTCAAAAACATTATGCTCATAATGTCAAAACAACGTTTCCTAGCAACGCTCACAATTAACTTGATTTCATTTTAACAATTATTCGACATGCATTGAAGTTGTTTTCATTTTTTTTCCTCGAAAAGGAAGTAATATACGAAAAAATATTAAGAGGCAAAAAAGTTTTATTTTTAGGTGCTTAATCTGAAAAAAATTAAAATTAAAAAAATTCAGTAGCGTACATTTTTTTTAGTCAATATTATTCGTGAGACTGCCTCGCGAGACGCCACTGGAATTTATAATTATCTTTTAGTTAGTGCCAACTTAGCGCCTTATTACAGTGAATAACCCTGCCAGATTTCAACAAAATGGGCAAAAGAATCATTAAGATATTAATAAAAAACCAATTTTTTTTTTAAACTTTGACACCCTGTATCTTGAAAACCAGACTCTTCAGGACACATGTTTATATGAACTTTTCTACTTCAATTTTGTTCAGGAACGCGCCCTTGAAATTACGCCCTATCATTAAGTAACACCCTGTATATGTATCACACCGATAACTCAAAAAATAATAGGCCGATTTTGACTAAATTTGGTGGAAAATTTTGCAAATGACTTGGATAAGTTCGTTAGCCAGGAAAATCTGCCCAGGTTTTCCCGGAAAATTTTGTGTTTTCTTTCGAAAAAAATTTATATCTCCGGAATTAACAAAGTAAAGGCAACCAAATTTGGTACGCTGGTTTATGTCATTATAGGTGAGGTGCCTACCAAAATTTAGCTATGTAGGTCAAAAGACAAAAAGTTATAGGCATTTAAAGAAAAATAAATTGGGGTTTTCCTCAAAACGTCAAAGTTGCGATTTAAAACGTCAAAATCGGCAACATTTAGGCAAAGAACTTGAATCTAATACGGGATATGGAAATCAAATGTCTCAAGAAGGATGTTTTACAAACTCTGAAGTCTTAGTTTCAACCGTCATTGTCCTTCATTTTACTAAAATGTTTCCAGAAAATTCATTTCAAATAGACCCTTTCTCTGATGCTTGGCAGTAGCCTTAGCTTTAGAGTTTATCGTTTAATGGTATATAATTTTTGTCGAATTTTCGTAAAAAATCAATAAAGCTCAATATATCCGTTATTATACAAGATATGAAGAAAATTTGTATATATTAATTATAGGGTGACTTGAGCTACATCTTAAAAAAATATTTCTACAATCACAGGATGGCCCATAAGTCGTTGGTGATACAAATTTTCTTCTTTTTTTAAATCAAACACGCCTTGTTATTGCATTTTTGAATTTTTCAGCGATGCATGTTTGTAAGAAAAGAAATTCGGGACGCGGCAAGTGCGTTATGGTAGCGAATTTTCATTAAATGCTTCAAATTTGAATAGCTCAATTTGCTATTAACCTATAAGGTTGACCAAGAAACGAGTTTTATCGGGAACACTTTAAGTTTACTTTTGGAAATTTTTGTACATTTTCACACAATAAAGTTATTTTTATGAAACATGGCACATTGTTTTTACTATATAGGTTATACTGGTAATCAAATTTGATGCCTGCTTTCTTAAAAAGGAAACACACATATTTGCAATTAAAAACATTTTTATGAAAATTCACTACCATAACGCACTTGCTGCGTCCAGAGTTTTTTCATAATTTTCTGTTTCAGTTTTAATAGTTTTACAGTAGGCTTCACAGATCTCCTGGCCCTCTTGTTTTATATGCTCCATGTCTTGACAGCTACTATTTTGATTAAACTCTCTTTAATACACTCTAAATTATTTCTGCTGTCTCTTCTTCATGTTTCATTATTTATTTATAGTAAAATAGTAAGAGTAAAAGTGGTATTTCATTTGCTATTTACTTAAATTCTTCCACAACCCACAACTCTTCAACTGTCAATTGTCAATCTACCCCGGACTCCACTCTGCACGTTATGACATATATGCAGTGTTGCCACCAGGTCGTTACAAAATTACTGTTGAAACTTGATTGCATTACTGGCATTTCCTGGCAAAATTTAAATATTTTATTACTTGCATTTTCTGGTAATTTTATAGTTTAGTTTATGATTTTGGTGATCATTATCTTTGTGCTAATGGGTACGTAAAAGGGCTTAAATAAACAACGCGTGACGCATTATTTTAGGGTAAGGAACATATTATTCCGAGGGTGTTCCTCAACGCCTCCAGTGACAATTGTCTCAATATTCGACCATTTATGCGTCTCCCCACCCAGCACCCTTATTTATTTCAGGCCCCGTTTAGGGTGTGTGTGTCTTTTGCGGGGGGAAATGACATACAGAAACACACTCTGTGGGTGCTGCTGAACACATGTATATAAAAATTTTGTCAAAAGTCGACCGGCCGCTTATCCACATTATGGATGTTAATTGCACTTGTTGATATTAAATCCATACGTAAACATTTAATATAACTTTATTACTTCACTAACTGAACAAACTATATGATACATTTAACTATAATACACTTTATGATATAATAACAATTACAACGGTACACAAGTACATAGCAGTTCACTGTAGCGGTTGGTAGCGAGGAGAGAGAGAGAGAGAGATCGCCTGGTGTCTCTTATATGCTGTAGTTCTTGACAGCTGGCTGTCGCATAACGTAACGCAACGTTTAACTGTCAAGAGTATTTATGCAGAAACATAGAGTAGTGTTGACGGAAACACTGCGGTCGGAACCACCGCAACATACTCCCCTCTCAGTAGCAACGCTATTAGTTCAAGTATCTTCGTGGAAATCGAACTCTACGTCCATGGCGTGTAGTTTGAACGGGAACGGGAACTTCACTGTCACTTTCAGTTTCACTAGGTGTTGGACTTTCACTGTCACTTTCAGTTTCACTAGGATGTCTCTGAGGCTGGAAAGTTGTCTGTTCGTTATCACAAAGAATGAATGCGGGTTTAAGACGGTCAACAGAAATTGTCTCTTCTCCGTGTGATTTCTTGATTTTGAAGACTTCGTCAGTTCGGGATAACACTTCAAAGGGGCCGTCATAAACTGGTTCGAGGGTTTTTCGCGGAATATCAATGCGAACAAAAACAAAAGGAGCTTCCATAAGCTTAGGATGGACAAATACCTTTTTTGCAGTATGATGTTTAAAAGGTACTGGTCGAAGTTTCCTTAAGTTTCCTTATGTCTTCTTTCAGCTGAGATATAAGTGGTGGAACATCATGAGCTTGTGTGCTGTTGAAAAAGTCGGTGGGAAGTTTGATTGATTCTCCGTAGACTATTTCAGCGGGTGTTGAGCGATATTCTGGAATTATGTACGATCTGAGTCCTAGTAACCCAATTGGCAATTTAGCGACCCATGTTTTCGTCCATATGAGCTTTCAAGGCCTGTTTCAGAACTCTATGCCATCTCTCGATTACACCATTTGCTGCTGGGTGGTAAGCTCTGGTCTGCACCTAGTGTTTTAGTGAGGTGTGTGAAAAGGTGGCAATCGAATTGTTTACCTCTGTCTGTGGTGATGTATTGCGGAACACCGAAACGAGAGATCCAGCATGATAAAATAGTGTTCGCTACTGTTTCTGCTGTAATATCTGACAATGGAATTGCTTCGGGCCATCGAGAAAATCTGTCTATTATTGTTAACAGATAGCGTTGACCTTGTGATGCGGTGGTAATGGTCCCACAATGTCAACATTTATATGCGATAATCTTCTCATGGCTGGGGTGTATTGTCCAATGGCACTGGAAGTGTGTCTCCATATCTTGACTTTCTGGCAGGGAATGCAAGTTTTAGACCAAAGAGATACATCGCGTTTCAATTTGGGCCAACAAAATCTATCCTGGACCAGATCGACTGAAGCTGATATGCCTGGGTGAGATAAATTGTGGATAGAATCGAAAATCTTTCGGCGAAATTTGAGCGGAATGAATGGGCGAACTTTCTTTGAAGAAGAATCGCAAATAAGATTCAATCCGTTGTCAAGAGGCATGTTTTGAAATTTGTATGAGGAAGATTTAGACTGCAGAAGGTGTTTGAAGAATTAAAAGTTTGTTTTCCTTTTTTACCAAATATACCTTCCAATTCTCGCCTTTGTTTTCTCTGTTCAACACCGTGGTATCCATCAGTGTATAGCTATCAATATCGCCCTGTATTATTAATAAATGCTAAACAAGGATAACTACCAAGGGTTAGTGTGACAAAATCTATAGGTGATATCGTGAATTGAAAATATTAAATTGATTTACGTAATCTGTGCTCTGCGATTCATATGATATTTTAATAACAAATGCAAATGTTGGGGGTTATTTGCAAATCGACATCCCTGAGAATGTTGTTCCTGGCAAATTCCTGGCGTTAAGTCAATCCCGGCGAGTTTACTGGCAGGACTCTTTATTCCTGGCAAATGCCAGTAATTACTGGCAGAATGGCAACCCTGCATATATGACAATATGATATGTCATTGTGTCATATGTCATTGTCAGCACGAGACACGAGTGACACGAAGAGGAGAACGTAAATGCTGCTCAACGTACAGTAGTTCAGGTAATGCCCGAATGGAGTCTCTAGTCGGAAATATACCCAGAACCAAACAAAAACAACGTTAGCCTCGTGCTCCGTCTTCGACTACTGAATCTAGTTTATTATATTCAATTAAGATTTACTTACTGTTATATTATATTAGCATCATATTATGCTGTAATTATATTATTCGATTCATAAATTTAATAAGGTGTGCAGTGCAAAATGCATAGATATATCAGTATAATATAATATAAATGATAACGCTCTACAGAATGTTCATAACATAATTATTCTGCGAGAATAAAATAATAATAATTGTAGCCTCGAGAGAACTCCTTGGCGCCGAGAAGTCTCGTCGAAAGGCCGTAGGTACGAGTCTGCTTGCGAAATAACGACACATTGGGGTTAATTCACTAAATTATATTAAAACAACACATAACTATATTTCTAATACAAAACCTCCGACATTCCGTTTCTCTACATTTCAGTTCTCTGTCTCTATTAACCCTCTCTCTTCTTCTTTTTCCATAACCGCCTTGCCAACTTGAGAATCCGGCTACACACTCCCACTTCGGAATACGTAAACGTCCTCGACAGTATTCCGATTATTGGTAGCCGGATGGGCAACCTGGGCAAGTCCGGCAGTTCTTTCGGTGGCGGCGTCTGCCACTGGTCCGGACAGACGTTGCTGCGGGTGCTGACCTGCCAGCGCCTCCGACTGCGGTTTCAGGGGCTGAACGGGAGGAAGCCGCCAGCGGCCGCAGCTTCGACTGGCAGCCCTGGTGGGCCTGCACCTCCGTAGCGCCATAAGGCGCTCTGCTTGGCCGTCCTCTCCTTCTCAATGGCTTCACAGGTGAGATACCCTGTGAGACGTCAACCGGGCGGTGGAACGGTGACAGGGCTGACGTGTGGTACGTCCCAAGTGGGGCATCGATGTTTTGCGGCGAAGCAACCTGATATGTAGTGGGTGATACTCTCCGCGTAACAACATAAGGTCCGTCTCTTCGCGGTGCGAACTTTGCTGAATATCCCCTTGCAGCGTTACTAAGCGCGTGAACTTCCACGAGCACTTCCTGTCCCACACAATAGTCTGGTCCGCGTCGCTGCCGCCGATCGGCGTACCCTTTTGATTTGTCCTGTCCCTTCTCGTGGGTCTCCCGCGCACATCTTAACGTGAAACTCATATCTTTCAAGAACGGGGTTATTTGAGGCATAAATCTCATTGTTTATAACACTGGTCAAGTTCCTTTGCACGCCATCGGGAGTTCGAAACTCGCGCCCGAACGTTAGATACGCGGGCGTATAGCCGGTAGCATCGTACTTCCCAGTATTAATGGCGAACCGGGTGCTGGGTAAATGGTCCTTCCAACCGTCATGCCGGTGCTGCGTGAGAATGGCCAACTGTGTCTTTACGTCTCTGTTTCTTCGCTCCACAGGGTTAGTTTCCGGGGTGATATAAGGGCACCAAACTCTGGGTGAAGTCCAGGCAACTGGCCAGATGCTGCATCACCTTTCCGACGAACTGGGAACCATTGTCACTAATTACCCTACGTCGGGTTCCATACCTAAGTACTATCTCTGACACGAGACAGCGAGCGCACGCTTCTGCTGTGGCGTTTTGCATAGGAAAAAGTTCCACCCAACGCGTGCACGTGCCCTCCACCACGAATACCCATTTGTATCCATCGGGGGGAGGTGGCAAGGGCCCAAATAAATCGATCGCGATCACCTCGAATGGTTGATTCATCACTGGCGTTTGCAGCAGTCCTGCCTGCCTCACGTTACTAGGCTTGAAACGCTGGCAATCAAGGCAAGCGCGAACGTACTCGGCAACTGTCCTGCGCATCCCTCTCCAGTAGTACCTGCGACCTACTCTCTGGAGGGTTTTATCGACACCATTGTGTCCAGCTGACCCCGCATCGTGTTGAAGCTTCAATATTCTGGGTATTAATTTCCTCGGTGCGACCAGCTGGACTTCCTCTTCGTCAGCTTCCTGGGAGTAATTGTACAGCACTCCATCATTCATGAGATACCCTCTGCTGGACCATTTCTTGGCCTCCTCTTCCAGGGCACCTCCGTCGTCTTCCCGAGCTTCGACGATGAGCTTCAACTTGTCGTCTTCCAACTGTTCCTCTCTGAGCGACTTGGCTTCGTCCGCAGGCAAATCAAACATCGCGCTGCAAGTGGGGACTTCAGGATGGTCCTCGTCCATGGGAGGTCTGCTCAGAGCATCAGCAACCATGTTTGTCTACCTGGGGTGTACTCTATGCGGAGGTCATACCCTTGCAGGGCCAGGGACCACCTAGCCAACCATCCCGTAGGTGTCTTCAGGGTCAGCAGTCATCTCAACGGCTGATGGTCACTCCGGACTACACAACGTGCTCCGTCAAGGTACCCTCTAAACTTATCCACCGCCCAGACCACGGCGAGAGCCTCCCGTTCAACTGTAGAATAATTCCGTTCAGCGGAGGTAAGCAGCCCGCTCGCATACTCCACTGGTCTCTCCTCGTCTATGGACTCCCCCTGAAGTAAGCATGCGCCCATCGCATATGCACTAGCGTCGGTGCGCAGAATGTACTGCAAATCTGGATCCGACTGTCGAAGTCGGAGGTGAGCAGAGTCTTCAGCGTCTCAAAGGCTTGCCTCTGCTCTTCATCCCATCTCCACAGCGCCTTCTTCTTAGTCGACGAGCTAAGTGGGCGGGCCACCTTAGAGAAGTTGGGCATGAATCTGCGGAATCAGGAGCAGGTCTGCAGAAACGACATTAGCTGCTTGACATTCCTGGGTTTCTTCATCGCCAATATTGCATCGACCTTGCCCTTGTCAGGCCTAATTCCGACAGCGTCCACCACGTGCCCTGGGTACTTGATTTCTGCCTTGGCGAAAGCACATTTTCTTCTGTTGACACGCAGCCTGAAATGGCACAAACGTGCTAAGACCTTCTTCAAATCCTCGACGTGTTGCTGTGCCGAAGGCGACAGTACAATTAGATCGTCGAGGTACGCCAACATTGATACATCGGGCAACCCCGCCTAATACGGCGGTGTAGCAACGGGTGCCGAGTCGGTAAGACGTATGGAGTGTTCAGCAAACGGAGTCGGCTCACCCTCCTCCGCAAACACACCACTGAACTCCGCAAGGAGTTGGTTAACCTCCCTCTTCTGATTCTCGTCGAGCACCCCTCCCTCTTCTTCTCCTAGAGAGTGTGCTGCCAAGGCTGGAACTTCATCACGAGCCCGCACCTTGGTTATGGGTTCTGCCTCGAAATTATTCTGTTTCGAGCGATCTTTCATAAAATACCATTTGTTCAGGGGCACTAGCATTGCTATATTTTCACGTCGTACAAAGTCTATGCCCAGCAGCGTTTTGCTGTTAACATGCTCAGGCACTCCGATAAAGGTGTTCTGCACTATTCTACCTTGTATATGCACTGCGCAAGTGAACGTGACACCTTCAACCTGCCTCTTGTCGCCGTCCGCCAGAATCATACTATAGGTCTTCTTCACATAGGGATACTTGACCTCGAATAGTCGCTGCAGAAGATGTTGCCCCGCTATGCTGTAGCGTGCTCCAGTGTCAGCGTGCGCAAGGCCTGTCAGTCCTATGACTCCTATCTTCAGTAAGGGTCTGGACAGGTCTGCTGCTCCTCGTTCCGCATTATTGTACAGAAGTTCGACTGAGAAAACGGGGACATCTGGTGTTTCTTCTGAAGAATTTGTCCTTGCCCTGTTGTGAGGACATCGGCTTCTGATGTGTCCCAGCACTCCACATCCGTAGCAGACAAGCGGTTTAACCTCGCTACTCCTGCGCGTTTGATCTGTAGTGATCGCTGGCGTTTGCGTCTCCTGCGCAGCCTTCTTGCGACACTCATGCTCAGAATGTCCAAAGATCCTGCAGTACGCACATTTGGGTCTTGGCTTTGGTGCAGTCTTTTGGCGTGCGTTAGCTTCGCGCGGCTTCGGAGACGAGAATGTGTCCTCCCTAAGCAGCGCTTCTACATTACGTGCCCTGTCCAGCAGCACGTCAAAGCTTTCAACTGTCTCTCGCGAGATATGTTTCCTGATATATCGTCGCAGAAGACCATACACCATGTCTATCTGATGAGTCTCGTGCAGTGGAGGACTCGTTGGCAGCCGGGCAAATAATGCCCTAACTGAACTGACGAACATATCCGTAGACTCCTGGGGTCCTTGTTCGTGGGCGAATACCTCCCTAAAGATCTGATAAGCGGGTTTCTTGTACCCGAAATTATGCCTCAGAGCATCTGTAGCTCTGTCCCATGTGGTTAGCGTAGCCTTCACTCCCTGATACCAGAGTGCGGCACGATCGGTGAGCATCATAGGCAATCCCTTCAAGGCGTTGACATCGCTCACCCTTAAGCAATTATTATAGACTATTACAGCTTCTATGAAAGCTTCTACGTTGTCTTCACTCCCAGAAAACCGTGAAATGCATCCAGAGAAATTCGGTTCTACGCTCGGATATTCAGCCTGAACGCCCGATTGCGATGCAGATATCCTCAACATTCCATCAAGGAAGGCTTGAAACTGTTCGTTGGTCATAACAATGTTTGCAGCAGCTCCAGGCGGTGTGTTTGCGCCGTCCGCGAGTGACATCTTTGAGCCGGAACACTTGCAGTCTCGCCACCTCAAGTTATATGGCTAACACGTACACTCTTTGTCCCGCGTAGCCGTTTTAGCGGCGTTTAGCACCCGATATTCGCTATGGACTGCTAACACTGGGCTGTTTCACCCCAAAAATGATGAATGTTTGACAGCAACACTGAAATACGTCGGCAGCGTTGAACTTGTTTACATCAGCGACACTGATAAGTTCTACAAACGCAGCATTGAAATATTTAGCTCGGCAACGCTGAAAAGTTCCACGAACGCAGTGTTAAACACCGACAGAATCGACAGCGTTGTCCACCGGTAGGATCGGCAAGGCGACTGTATATGGTGGGATCGGCAACGTGACGGTATGCGGTGGGATCGGCAACGCAACCATACAGGGTGGGATCGGCAGCGTTGATAATACTAACTTTGCAACACTGAATAGTCTCGTATCCGCGGATCTGAAAATACGCAGTTGGTAACACTGAAAAGTTTCTTGAAACTGCAACGTTGAAAGTACTGAGTTGACAGCACTGAAATACGTTACAGAATATCGATTGCTGGAGGGGATTCGTATTTAAATTTCAATAACGGTTATGTACGAGAATGAGAGTATCAACACCACAAAACAATAATCAATCTGATAATGGAACATACTCACAGGTTCCTTCCGCAGATTTCGTGGAGATTGTCTTCACAGATACTCCTCTAGCGTGGCGAGAACTTCCTCCCTGGCGAGCGTTATCGATGAGACCATCGAAGCTCGTCGAAATCACTGTCCTTGTCCACGTTTTACGCACGTAAAACTACACGTGAAAGTTTTTCACAGATATTTCGACACTTCGGACCGTTTACAACAGTGCACTTGTACGAAAAAGACTCCGCGAATTCGCCTCAATTATAACGGTAACTACCGTGAATGCCGATTAAAGTCGCAGCAAGTCCCACGTTGGGCACCAGTTTTGTAGCCTCGAGAGAACTCCTTGGCGCCGAGAAGTCTCGTCGAAAGGCCGTAGGTACGAGTTTGCTTGCGAAATAACGACACATCGGGGTTAATTCACTAAATTATATTAAAACAACACATAACTATATTTCTAATACAAAACATCCGACATTCCATTTCTCTACATTCTAGTTTTCTGTCTCTATTAACCCTCTCTCTTCTTCTGCCTTTTCCATAACTGCCTTGCCAACTTGAGGATCCGGCTACATAATAATAAATACACCCAACTCAATGATCTTATAATTACTATATCATTGACTTACCTACTGTCCTCTAAACTTCAACACTGTGATAGCAAAATGCATGCAAATGTTCACATTACCATATGGTGCGAAATTAAAATTCGGCAGTTGGCTTGGCATGCACGGAATATCAGGTAGAACATTTTCAAATTAAAATATTTGTTATCATTATGCCATGATTTGTTGTATAGTTCATTCTTCTGATAGTATAATGTTTGATCTTAAAGACAAAATAATGTTTTAGTGAATTTTCGTAAAAAAATTAACTAATTAGGGGATTGCTACTTTTGAAATTTGAAAATATTTCTTCAACTTAGCGCGAACTAAGCCCCCATAGAACACATACAGTTTCAATCTATATATATATATATATATATATATATATATATATATATATATATATATATATATATATATATATATATATATATATATATACATATATATATATATATATATATATATATATATATATATATATATATATATATATATATATATATATATATATATATATATATATATATATATATATATATATATATATATATATATATATATATATATATATATATATATATATATATATATATATATATATATATATATATACACGTGGAACTCAAAAGTGGCTCACCTCCTCTAGAATCTTTATTTATTAAGATAATTTAACGAAATTTGGGAGTTAGCTATTAGACACATAACAGCATTTTTATCGCATCCGGTTAGACCGGAAGTGATCTCAACTTTGGAATTTCAAATAGAACATCTTGTATATTTTTATACCTTCCTTTTGCAAGTGGCTTGGACCATTTTTTCCGGGAAAATTTTAGGTTTTCTTTTGAAAAAATTTTTATACCTCCTGAAATAACAAAGCTATGGTAACCAAATTTGGTACGCAGCTTTATACAGATTGGTTCAAAAAGATGATACCATATTTTGGCAGTTTAGTTGGAAACATAAAATAAAATTCTGTTAACTATAAACACAAGCTTATGCTTATTTGTGGAACATACTGTAAAATTTAAATCAATAAACATACATACATACTAAACGGCTAGAGACTCCATTCGAACATTAGCTGAACTACCGTAGGTTGAGCAGCATTTAGCCGTTAACACCGAGATATAAGGACTCGGTACTCGGACGTGACGTCACCACAGGCAGGTATCGCGCTAGTCTGCTAGACCATATGAACCGCTCTGTCTATCATGAGTTTTACGTTGCTTTAGCCTTAAAAGGCACCTATTCTGAAAACTTTTGAAGGGCTTTTGGTTCAAAGAGGGTGCCAGTCGTCAACTGAACCCTTCATCGCACCCCAATCGATTTTATTATGGAAAAAACGAAGTTTCAAAGCAAAAACCATTATAAAAAGAATACGGTATATTTGGTAAAAGTCATTAATTCACGGCTTTTAGATGGCTTGGCCAACCGATCATTAGATTTTCCACAATAATTTTTAAGAAGAGTATTTACTGTGCAGGTTATGACAATTTTTGTTATATGTACAATCGGATGAATATTACATTTATGATCGACAGACAGGTGGCCGTTATCTGAAAGAAATTTTATAATATTGTTGCGTTTTCGCCGGGTTCTGGATAAGTGAGACTTTTAATTTTAACAAAACAACTTTATTTACTCTCTAAATATGGATACAATAAAAGTTCTAGAATGTCTCTCTCACAACACTTAGTTTATCTGGCCTTACACTGGTTACTAATCTGCACACAAGTCACTATACTGAAACTACGGTCGCTACTCTATAACACTTCACACTAGTTACTGCTTCTTCGAGTCAGTTAAACATCATCTTACTGAACTGAACTCCTGCGCTGGCTTACTTCCATCTTTATATAGCCGTCGCACCTTCCAGTTCGTTCTCGAGCGTTCTATTCCAGAATGTTCCAGGACCTTCTATTACTAGAAGGTTCTGTGAATACAGATCGGTCCCGTATGTATACAGGGGGATGTATATACAGGTGATCCAAATGTGGTCATCACTCCTATGTTACACAAGAGGTGTTTCTCGAACTATAAGATCTCTCTGCGTATACAGGGTGTAAGGGTTCTCCGCGTATACAGGGTGTATATACAGGGTGTTCGGAATGCGCAGACCTCAGTTATCCGTTCCGACGGGGTACAAGTTGGTAACTTCGTTATTTTTGGTCCTAGAGGGTTGAGACTTCACCTGTGGGGGGTCACCCCAGGCACCCCCAGGGGGGTGGGGAGGTGGTGTTGCCAGATTGTGCAAAAATTCCCAGATGTTGGGAATTTCTGGAGATGTGGCAACACCGCACCTACGTCTATTGAAGTGCTTTGTAACAATATAGTGGCTTAGAAATGCACGTTTATTATGAACTGTTAAGAAAGTTTCCTCAAATTCATCCAAAATTTTGTTAAATATTATATACGCATATATAAAGCCATACGTACGATAAGACGGGATAAAGAAATTTTCCCCGGCTTAAACTTTTAAACAGGGTGAAATTACTTTAACAATGATTTCATCATTATAAATGATATTTTCCGTACATATTTCACACTGAATTCTTTTTCGCGCAATATAACAACAGTAACCTGCTAAATAAGTGATTACCGGAATATCATCACTGACATCGTCTACGTCGGTTTCAGCTACCACAATTTCAGGATTAAATTAATGGTTTTCTTCAATTTCGTCAGGGACATCAATATTTTCGCAAAACTGCTTAATTTGAATATTGCCAAAGGTACGCGATTTTAGAGTTAATAATGATTGAATTCTGAGCCTTTTTTCGGATTCATACAACTGCCGCAAAGAAATATGATATTGTCCACCCGCAAGTTGCCTATAGCGACCAAACCTATTTTCTAAATCGTCTGTTTGAAATTTGCCCAATAAGACATAGTTCATTTTAAGTTCACTGAAACAATACTGTATAACTTCTGTCATTCCATACAGTGTGTGCGTCGATGTTGTATGAGTTTGAGTACTCAATTTATTAGAAAAAGGCTTAGTTTTCCAGTTTTCTAGCCAGTTTAACATTTGATTCAAAATGAGAATTTTTTTATCGGAAAGAAAAGTTTCTGCAGCTAAAGGCTCTTGAAAATCGTTATTTAAGCGTTTCCCTTTAAGAGAGGTTTTTACATTAACCATTTTCCACCATGTAACTATTATATTAATGAAGTCAGCAGTGTCTTTGGATTTATCCATTTTAGTTCCGAATTTCATTAAGGCCTGTTTTACAAAAGGAATGAAAACTTTAAGGGCCAATGAAACATTTTGCCTTTCTATATTAGTAGGAAACAGAGCTTTTAAATTTAGAGAATAGCCAACCTTTAACATTTTATCGTGTTCTAATTGGTGAAGTGTTTTGAGTGATTGAAAAGCAGCTGCCTTTTCAACGCCACTATCAAAGTCAGGATAATATAGTGTTTGGTCTGGTTTTGCATTGAGCCAGTTATTTCGGATACATTTGAGCAAGTGTACAGAGTCGAATAAATAAAAAAGAGGGCGCGTTTTATCTGTACGGTGAGGATAAACAATACTTAAGCATCTCTTATCAGAAAAATTACTCATTGCTTTACTGTTTATAGCATTATTGTCACTAATAACACAAAATACCTTGTATTCAATTTCCCCCAACTTGGTTATTACTTCCTTAATTAATGACAAAAAGCAGAAGGTGGTCAATTTTGGAAGTAGGACTGATATGCACAACTTCTTTTAAACACAACATAAACACAAAAGCTGAATTTGCTAAACAAGCAGAGTTATAAGCAGAACCAACTGTATTTCCTGCTTTGTAATCCAGATATGGTTTAATATGGATTTCGTCTATCAATAATATAATATATTTTTCACGGTCCGATAATAACTTAAATAGGTTTCTCGCATAGTTAAAGCACATATTTCTTTCTTCCGTTGTAGGGTCTGTCAACAAAGAACTGCAAACTGATTTTACTGTATCTGGATGTGGTAATATAAGTACGCCAAAATGTCTCAAGTACCTGTAAGCATGAGGACTTATTGTTACAAGGATCGAGGCTAAAATCATAGTATTATTTGAATAACGATATCTTGCCTTGTTTGATGTATGTAATTTTATTTGCTCGGATATAATTTTTTTTTAAACTGTCGTCCTCCTCATCTGAAATATTTGCCACCAATGTATCTAATAAGTTTGAAATGTGTTTTAAAACACTTTTATTTTCATCGCATTTTTCAGCATAATTTTCTTCAGAGTTGTTATCAATATTATATAACAAATCTTTGACTTCATTTATATTATCATAAGTAAATGGGGTCGTTAAACCAGGTTTAAAGTCATTTCGGGCAATTTATATTTCGCAGCCACGCAAAAGTGTTTCAACTTGTAAGTCAGTATTTATTATTACAGAATATGTTATTACAGACGCAGGAGAATATTTTAATTTAAACAATGTAACTCTTTGATCGTCACAAATTTTAAACCAACCTTCGCGTAGATGAAACAAGTTTAAAACTGCAAAAAACTCCTTAAAATTAGTGTACATAAATTCTTTTTGCAAAGATTTAAATTCTACTTTACTATTTCTAATTGCTTTGGCAAAATTCTCATTTTCCAGTTCTTGGATTTTTTCATCGCGACTTCGGCGCAATTGAACAGTTTTTGATAAATAAGAAGCGCAACTGGGGAGTTGAGAGGGTACAACATTACGTTTTAGTCTGGGAATTTTTAAATTTGAGGTTACGGTCAGACCGGTTTGTGAATCCGTTGCAATCAAAGAGGTTGTAAGGGATAGAGGTAACAAAGGTGCAGTTTTGCAATACAAGAAGCCTGTACACTTTTCCTAACTGGGCGGAGTTCGGTGACTTGAGTGGGAGAAACGTCAGGGACGTATTTAGGAATTTTTAGTTTGGTTAGAAATAAAACTGAAATTATTCAATCATTGAAATGTAATGCTTATTCATGAATTTCTTAAGCTTTTGTATAAATAGGTAACCTAAAAAGGTTCGGAACGCAGCAAGTGCGTTATGATAGTGAATTTTCATAACAATATTAAATAATATATTTATATAAGCTGTAAGATTTAGCCTTATATTAAAAGTTATGAAAATTAATTAATTTAATTAGGAACAGTAAAACAAGGTAAAGAAGGACAAGCAAAAACATGATCTATGACATATATTTATAGAGTAATTTGGATACAAAACTCAAACAAAGCAATTGATAAACAGGAAATATACTCTAGAAAAATAAACTAGAAAGCTGGAAAAAAAATCCTTTGGTTGATGCATTGAGGGTGATTGTGTGCATGCAGGAGAAGAACCCCAGGAGGAAGAGGGTTTCTGCTCCTCACCCAAAAATTCGGGGGGTTCTCCTTCCCCTTGTGCATGCATACAACTACCTTCAAAGCATAAAGCACAAGAAAAATTTCTTGTGAGCAACCCCCAAGAAGGTTGCTGGACCTGGGCGAATATGGGGTAGACAGGGTTTAAAGGAGGTATTGCTGTAAAATGTGAAAAACGCATGTTTTCAAAGTCCCTTAATTTTCTTGGGGGTTGTTTGCCAGAAAATTTGCCTTGTGGGCGAGGAAGGTTTTAAGCATGTTGCTGGAAAAAAATATCTAAAACCCTCATGCAGTCAACTGCAAATTTACCGAAATTACATTCTACTTCGTCGCCTATAATGTCTTTTTCAGATAATGTAGAATACAGAGCTAAATTAAATAGGTTCACTTGCATTTTCATATTTTTTTTTATATTACATTTATACGCACAATATGCGTATAATTAAGGGAACCCTTAATTAACATTGCAGCAACACAAACTTGAAAAGTGGAGAAATTATTTACAGTATGTTAACAGTTATAAACTTGATTTCATCATGTTACAGTAGTATTCTGATAATAAAAAATTACATCTAACTGTATGCACACAACAGCTGGTGTGTTACGAGATGTGATGAAACGCCAAACTGACTGTACCACAGCATTAGCATAATATTATTATGCTGCCACATTATCATATCTCTCTAGTAATGGTATCATGTCAAAAACCTACACTAGAGGCTAAATTTCCAATTTCTTCTTTGTTTATGGTGTCTGTTTCTACTGTCCTAAATTTCCAATTTGATATTGTCAATAAATAACACTACCACACAATGACAAATGACAGCTGAGCTTCAGCACATACGCAGTCTAACAAAGTTGTCGGATAGAGTAAATTATGATCGGAGGGATACCTAAGTTGAAAATCATGAGAAATGGGTAATTCGAAATTTGCAGGTATTAAACACAGTATTTTTTAACTGACTGATAAAATTAAATTTTATAAAATGTTTTCTTTATTATCAGAAGTTGTAAAAATTTCATATGTTTATACATGAAAGGTTTAACTACATGAAATTTCTGAAGATCGGGCAACCCCGGTCAGCAACATCTTGACATCTGGCAATGGTTGTGACTTCCATTATTTAGATTTTATCTACAATTTATTTAAATAGCATAACAGTACAGGTAGCTGTATTGCTCTGCCTTTGTCCAACATTGTAGATATTGCATTACAGAATTTGAAGTGATGTCGAGGATTATTTTATTATTAATTTCGAATAACTTCATTTTTCTTTGATCAAAAGACTTGAAAATTGGTACACAACCACATCTCTGTATGTTCTTTTAAGTTGTAAATTTTCGTTCCAATCACTTAAACAATTTGAAAGCTATTGCGTTTAAAAAAATATATTTAATTTTCTGTTAGGAAAAACTATGTGTTAAGATCTGATGAACGAACTCATCCAAGCCATTAGCAAAATAAGCATAATTCCAAAATTTTCTCCAAATCAGTGAAATATTTTTTGGGTTATTGGTTGGATAAATTGTTGGATGAATATATTGGATAAAGTTTTATATTCAAAAGGTTGGATAAATAATAATAGCTTTTATTTCAACAACAGAAGAAAATACAAAATAAAGTACATTGTACTGTTTACAAATTAATGTTAACATTCCTTGTCTTTTTTAAAGAAATAGAGATTAATTTCATTGATTGCTGTTGCCCTTACTTCGTGAAACTGGTCCATACTTCATACAGACTTGGAGACTACTTCTCTGGCTTCACTGTTGGTTTTCGTTTTTGTAGGTGAAGGACGTAGCCAGCGCGTAAGCTAACTGGAGCAAGTGGCCCTTCTGAATTCTAGATGTTCTTCAACGTCTCTGTTACTGGTTTTGCTGCTTGATAGTATCCTCAGACAGAAAAAAATTGAATTAATACGAAATCATGACAATTACAAATAAAGATCTGTTGCTATTTTATGATGTTATAATCAAAAAAATCTTTAAAAGTGAAAATAAAGTAAAACAAATATGACGGATGACGCCTTTAAAATGTCTACGTGATGTATATCAATATTTAACATAAAGATAGAAGAAACCTATAACAGTAATAACTATAATAACAATTACAACAATAAAATAACTAAACAAACACATTAATAAAGCAGACTATACAATGAAAATATCGACACACATCATGTCTTATAACAACTTTTTGGAAAAAATAGTTAGATTTATGTTGTCTGATTTATTTAATTAGGAAGAAGAATATCTCAGAAATCCTAAATATTGTCGTGTATATGCTTTTTTACTTCTAAAGCTTAAAACAAGTCTAGTTTACACTTGTCATGACAAAAATGTTGTGGTTTTATGCCGTTATTTACTGTGGGTCTATGTTGGGTATCAATAATATGTTTTGCAAATGTAGATTTGTCAGCATGGTTATTTCTAAATGCAAAAATATGTTCTTTGTATTGGGTGTTAAAATTTCTAGAAGTTTGATCGATGTAGATTGCGTTACGTGTGCATTTCACAAATTTTGAATACCTATACAAATACAAAAGTAGCTTTTAAATCTTAGAACATGACGCTTGATTTATTAGATTATTTCAAATAATTGATTGGAAGTATTATCACAGATGATCGTAAGTGTAGGAAAGGTCTGAAGAGGATCGCGATGGCAAAACAAGCATTCAATAACCACAGTACTGTTCTCACTAATAAACATTTTAACCTGTACATGAGGAACAAATGCAAGTCGTACGTGTATGGAGTATGGTAATGTATGGGGCGGAAACTTGGGCTGTAGTTAAGCAGGATATGAAGAGAATATAAGCTTTTGAAATGTAGACAAGAAAAATTTCAAAGACAGTGCAGGTTGATAGAAAGACGCTTCAAAGTGTGCTAGGAGAGGTGAAAGAATAAAGAGGGTTGCTCAAAGAAATAGAGAGGAAGCTAAAATTTATTGGTCATATTATAAGACATAATAACTTTCCGATAACATTATTTGAAGGACATACGAGTACTTGAAATGTACACTGAATTATTGGCCCTAAAATAAGAGAAGTTTGTTATAAACAGCCCTTAAACTTCTACTTTTATCAAATAGATTTTTGTTATAATGATGTATTCTAATAGAAACATACATAGAAGATATTAGTTTAATTAGATGGCCATAATGGCAAGTCAAAAGATTTTGTTCTCGAAAGTGAACTTCAAGTTTTTTAAATATGCTGTTTTGGTTTATTATAGTTTTTAATATTCGCATGTTTATTTCCTTTACATTTATAATCACCGCAGATTCATTTAAGTATGTTTGAAGAACTTTTTCTGCAATAGTGCAAATAGATATTACATCGTCAGATGGGTATGTGAGGAGTTGACCTTTGTCTTTCTGATCTATAAACGATGTTAATAACACAGACCTCTCCCCAACAAGTTCACCCGCGCATTCTTCGCATCTCAGAGCTTTTGTTATTTTCCTTACTACATAGCCAGATATATATGTCACGACTTCTTTCTTAAACTCTGATATATTCATATCTAATATTTGAAGAACTGTGTCGTCGTCAAAATTATCTATTTGACTCATGTCTTCATCTGGTTCTTCAGATATTCGTTCTCGCCCACAAGTTTTATTTATTACCTCAATGGGTGACAGAATAGGAATTGCTTCCAAAGGGATACAATTTCCTTTAAATGAATCTTTTAATTCAAGATGCACCATCATCCTTTTATATGCACTTTTAAATTGCTTTGCTGATGGGTTATTGTTATAGCCTCCCATGGATCTAATTTGCCCAAAAAAAAGCTCAATATGATCCTGACTGATTTTGTAAGTGGGAAAATACAGCAAAAAATTATTGTCGGCAATTAAAGTTTTATAAACAAATTGCAAACTTTGTATGCAAAATAAAAAGCCAATTATACCCATTTTTCTACCACTCTCACACAGAAGCGGTCCATCAATTATCCTAAGTGACGTTAAATATTGTGATAGCTCTTTTAAAAATACATTAATGTTTTCAAAATTTTCTGCGTTTATTGCTTTCTTAAAATCTGAATTGTTTAAATTTCTAGAATTAAGAATGTCAAATAAATTGTTTATAAGTCGGATAAATTTCACAGTTCCCTCACATTCTTTGAACTCCTCAAGATGTAAAACTTCATTGCAATATTCCAAAGAATGTGCCACTGAGTGGCTAAAAAGTTGTGTGGCTAATTTAACCTTCATTTTTTGGTTTGTATAAAATATATGCGATTTTCTTAATTTATTTGCCAAATGAACGCCCTCCTGATCCTGTAACTCATTTAATTTTACTAAATAATCCCACTTTATATTTTCCCCATTCTCATCAATTATTAATTTTTTATCGCCTAATGTGTTTCTTATCAGTTTGATCATATGACATGGATCAAAAAAGACTGCAATTTTCCTACCTGAACTAGGATCAACAAACGTAGAGTTAATGTTCCTCCAATTCAAATCGCAGCCAAGTTCTTTTGCTAACGTTAGGTTATTTGTTGCCTCATCAAAAGTTATTGAGACCACGTATATGCCCGACTCATTTAGTAGCGTTAAACACTGTAATACCAAATTTTGTTTTTGTGTACCCCTTAAAGAGTCGATTAAAAAATATCCAAGAGGAAGCTTCCATGATTGATTAATGCTAACAAGCATAAAAACAAGAGCTTCTTTGGCTACAGGGTTACAATCGGTCTCAAGATTTGTACCAAAATCTACAAACCCATAATATTTTACCCCATCCCATTCTATATGTTGGCGAATTGCCATCTCATCTATGACTAAAGAACATATAAGTTTTCCATTTGTGCTTTCTGATTTTGACTTTAATAAGTTGAACACCTCTGACGTAAAACCAGCTTCCCCATTAACGCTTTGATACCATCTAGATATAGTTTTTGGATGAGGAAGAGCCGAGTTAAATGTGTTTCTGACAAAACTGTAAGCTTTGGGAGAGTAATAATGCAGCGTAAGAGAAAAAGCTTTAAGTTGATTTTCATACTTATGTTTACGACCTAATTGTCTTTGTAAAAATTCTTCATTAGGTCCTATTTGCATTAATGTTTCTAATGTTTCGTCGGTTACTTTACCTTTTAGTTGTTTGATTATATTCGCAAGGGTTGCTGTTCTCTTCTTATAATAATGAACACTACTGCTGAGCCGTTTAATTTTTTTTCGTGCATCGAATAACTGCTTCTTCAGTTTACGTTTGCGCGGTGTAACAACCTATAAAAAATGTTCAGTGATAAACCATTTATTTTCTCAAGTAAAATGAATATATAAACAAAATTTCCAACAACACATTTTGGTTAATAGTGGTTGAGATAAATTGCAAAACAGTTGTTTCTAACTTATTTAATCATGGACTATACAAACTTAAACACCATATAAAATGTGATGGAATAACATATTAGGTTTTTTAAAATTATACTGATTTCATAAACGGCAAAAACTGAATTTAACTCACCATGTCCTTCAAAGTGGGTGGCATTGAAGGTGTTTTCATTTCAGCAAATCCTAAACTACTAAACGATCTTTGCGGTACCTCTACAACAGTTTTCTCTTCATAAAAACCAGCACTTGTTGATGGCCGAGAATAATCCATTACAGGTACATTGCTACCAGACCAAGTACTAGTTGACGGGTTAGCTGCAAATGGCACATTGATAGCAGTTATATCAGTCATTGGCTGCTCGCCAAAAACGACTTGTGTTGATGGCTTGTTTGTTACCTGCATAAATAAATTTGAAACGAATACCATTAATGTAAATTTGCAGGGCTAATTAAATTACGATAAATATCATAACAATATATTACGTGAATGTAATTAGTAGCATAGTTACTAGAGATGAGCGATATATAGCTACCGGTGATTTAATCGCTTCTATTAAAAGATCGCTGTTAGTAGCTGTTATTAAAACACAAAACAACAGCGATTGTGAAAACCGAGATTTACACAAATCATTAGAGTAATTATTTCTATGAAATTCATCTTATACTAAAAACTCCATGACAAACAGCAATTGCTGTATTCATAATACACGCAATCGCAGTTTGTGCGAGCGAGTAGAAGTATCTGTATACTTTCCTTCTCGCCATTATTAGAATACAACATTTCTCCTTTTCTTATAGGTACAAAACGAAAAACTCATGATACAAATAACGCGAGATATGATAATGAGACTATCTATTTTTAGAACCGTCACGCGCATGGCGTCATGTGGTGAGTCCAATGCAATAATAATATGCTGTCGTACAGTGGAGTTTGACGGTTCATCACAACCCCTTAACAAATTAGGTATTTTACTGATATTTGAGTGCATACAGTTGGAATTAACTTTTTAAGATCAGAATACTATACTATGATTATGTGACATGATGATCAAATCAAGTTTATGAATGTTAAGGCCCCCTGTAAATGTCTACGAACGTCTTCTCTACTTTTTAAGTTTGTGTATCACCAATGCTAATTCAGGGCTCCCCTTAATTATTATACTTCACTTGTGCATATATATATATATATATATATATATATATATATATATATATATATATATATATATATATATATATATATATATGTAATATAAAAATGGAATGGAATGTAACTTCAACCACATTAAAGTGACGTATAAAAACTTTTTGATTGCGAATGACTTTGTGTTAAGTGTGTAGTTGGCCTTCTATAACGTTACTCACCATGTGATGTCATAGGAGGGGACGGGGCATATGCGCAATATCATATATCTTGTAAGTCATTATATCATGGAAAAACCTGCTGAATCTAGAATTAAAGCAGCACCGAACTGTAGCATATATATGCCTTCCAACTTTTTCATTATATTAAAATTAAAATAATATGTAGATTTCTCTCATCGTATATTCTTGTAATATGCTAATTTTATAGAACTTCTATTAATAGTAAAAATCTGAGTAGTTTTAAAATTAATATATAATTTAAAAGTTATCTGAAGATCATATTGTGGTTTCAATTAAGCGGTTAACACTAACACCTTGTAAGTGTTTAAAATAATAGCATACGCACATGCAGCATTGTAAATGGCTAAACCACAATCGCAGTAGCTGTTTAAAGTCCCTGTTATTTAAAAATAGCCATCACTGATATCAGTGCCATTGAAAAACCGCTGTTTGGCTATATATATATATATATATATATATATATATATATATATATATATATATATATATATATATATATATATATCACTAATAGTTACATAAATTAATAACCTTGATTCAGTACTTACCAATACAGGTATAGAACTTTTTTTTAAGTATACTGCAAAAGGTGATTTTTCTAAATCATAAGATTCCTCGGTAAAATGTAAATTGCACACATTTGAGTTCATAAAAATATCTTCATCGCTTAAATTTAATGCTCGTTTCCAAGCCTCGTATCTTTCACCAGCTTTGGGAAATCTGAAAATAATATCTCAAATTATCTACTTTATCAGTGACTGAACCTCTAGAAAGATGCAGTAATAGATAAAACAAAACTATTCTACTTTTTTTCTGCTTCTACTGGAACTACATAGGTAAATACATCTAATTCAAATAATAATTGCCAAACAAAATGCCTAATTTCATTACAAATATTCAATAAATAATGCATTATTAAGATTTTATTTCTTGAAAAAACACAATTGACAATAATAAATGCTAAAGATTTAACAAAAGCAATACAATGTGTAAATACGGACCTGTGAAAACCAATAAACATTTGGCGCCAAACAAGGAAACAGAAGACATGTAAACAACTTACCGAAATAAATGCACAGTTGCTTTATCCTTTTCATAATTGGCACTTTTATTGTACATACAGTTCTTCACAATACACCTTGGCATTTTTTAACTTTTACACTCTTAAAACACTGCTACAAAACGGCAAAACACACAAGATAACCTCTAATCGCAAATCAACAAACACTTCAAATACTTGTTGACAGCTGACAATAACTTCAAGAGCGGTTGGGGGAACGAATCAAAACAAAACACATTAGCGCGTTATTCAAAATTTTGTTTGTGATTGGACGGTGACCGGAGTGGGAAATCGACAGGCTGCAAACTCGGCTTTGTTCCCTCTAACATATACAACCTCTTTGGTTGCAATCAAAGAGGTTGTAAACCTCTTTGGTTGCAATCAAAGAGGTTGTAAGGGATAGAGGTAACAAAGGTGCAGTTTTGCAATACAAGAAGCCTGTACACTTTTCCTAACTGGGCGGAGTTCGGTGACTTGAGTGGGAGAAACGTCAGGGACGTATTTAGGAATTTTTAGTTTGGTTAGAAATAAAACTGAAATTATTCAATCATTGAAATGTAATGCTTATTCATGAATTTCTTAAGCTTTTGTATAAATAGGTAACCTAAAAAGGTTCGGAACGCAGCAAGTGCGTTATGATAGTGAATTTTCATAACAATATTAAATAATATATTTATATAAGCTGTAAGATTTAGCCTTATATTAAAAGTTATGAAAATTAATTTATTTAATTAGGAACAGTAAAACAAGGTAAAGAAGGACAAGCAAAAACATGATCTATGACATATATTTATAGAGTAATTTGGGTACAAAACTCAAACAAAGCAATTGATAAACAGGAAATATACTCTAGAAAAATACACTAGAAAGCTGAAAAAAAAATCCTTTGGTTGATGCATTGAGGGTGATTGTATGCATGCAGGAGAAGAACCCCCAGGAGGAAGAGGGTTTCTGCTCCTCACCCAAAAATTCGGGGGGTTCTCCTTCCCCTTGTGCATGCATACAACTACCTTCAAAGCATAAAGCACAAGAAAAATTTCTTGGGAGCAACCCACAAGAAGGTTGCTGGACCTGGGCGAATATGGGGTAGACAGGGTTTAAAGGAGGTATTGCTGTAAAATGTGAAAAACGCATGTTTTCAAAGTCCCTTAATTTTCTTGGGGGTTGTTTGCCAGAAAATTTGTCTTGTGGCCGAGGAAGGTTCTAAGCATGTTGCTGGAAAAAAATATCTAAAACCCTCATGCGGTCAACTGCAAATTTACCGAAATTACATTCTACTTCGTCGCCTATAATGTCTTTTTCAGATAATGTAGAATACAGAGCTAAATTAAATAGGTTCACTTGCATTTTCATTTCTTTTTTATTTTTATATTACATTTATAAGCACAATATGCGTATAATTAAGGAAACCCTTAATTAACATTGCAGCAACACAAACTTGAAAAGTGGAGAAATTATTTACAGTATGTTAACAGTTATAAACTTGATATCATCATGTTACAGTAGTATTCTGATAATAAAAAATTACATCTAACTGTATGCACACAACAGCTGGTGTGTTACGAGATGTGATGAAACGCCAAACTGACTGTACCACAGCATTAGCATAATATTATTATGCTGCCACATTATCATATCTCTCTAGTAATGGTATCATGTCAAAAACCTACACTAGAGGCTAAATTTCCAATTTCTTCTTTGTTTATGGTGTCTGTTTCTACTGTCCTAAATTTCCAATTTGATATTGACAATAAATAACACTACCACACAATAACAAATGACAGCTGAGCTTCAGCACAGACGCAGTCTAACAAAGTTGTCGGATAGAGTAAATTATGATCGGAGGGATACCTAAGTTAAAAATCATGAGAAATGGGTAATTCGAAATTTGCAGGTATTAAATACAGTATTTTTTAACTGACTGATAAAATTAAATTTTATAAAATGTTTTCTTTATTATCAGAAGTTGTAAAAATTTCATATGTTTATACATGAAAGGTTTAACTACATGAAATTTCTAAAGATCGGGCAACCCCGGTCAGCAACATCTTGACATCTGGCAATGGTTGTAACTTCCATTGTTTAGATTTTATCTACAATTTATTTAAATAGCATAACAGTACAGGTAGCTGTATTGCTCTGCCTCTGTCCAACATTGTAGATATTGCATTACAGAATTTGAAGTGATGTCGAGGATTATTTTATTATTAATTTCGAATAACTTCATTTTTCTTTGATCAAAAAAACTTGAAAATTGGTACACAACCACATCTCAGTATGTTCTTTTAAGTTGTAAATTTTCGTTCCAATCACTTAAACAATTTGAAAGCTATTGCGTTTAAAAAAATATATTTAATTTTTTGTTAGGAAAAACTATGCGTTAAGATCTGATGAACGAACTCATCCAAGCCATTAGCAAAATAAGCGTAATTCCAAAATTTTCTCCAAATCAGTGAAATATTTTTTGGGTTATTGGTTGGATAAATTGTTGGATGAATATATTGGATAAAGTTGTATATTCAAAAGGTTGGATAAATAATAATAGCTTTTATTTCAACAACAGAAGAAAATACAAAATAAAGTACATTGTACTGTTTACAAATTAATGTTAACATTCCTTGTCTTTTTTAAAGAAATAGAGATTAATTTCATTGATTGCTGTTGCCCTTACTTCGTGAAACTGGTCCATACTTCATACAGACTTGGAGACTACTTCTCTGGCTTCACTGTTGGTTTTCGTTTTTGTAGGTGAAGGACGTAGCCAGCGCGTAAGCTAACTGGAGCAAGTGGCCCTTCTGAATTCTAGATGTTCTTCAACGTCTCTGTTACTGGTTTTGCTGCTTGATAGTATCCTCAGACAGAAAAAAATTGAATTAATACGAAATCATGACAATTACAAATAAAGATCTGTTGCTATTTTATGATGTTATAATCAAAAAAATCTTTAAAAGTGAAAATAAAGTAAAACAAATATGACGGATGACGCCTTTAAAATGTCTACGTGATGTATATCAATATTTAACATAAAGATAGAAGAAACCTATAACAGTAATAACTATAATAACAATTACAACAATAAAATAACTAAACAAACACATTAATAAAGCAGACTATACAATGAAAATATCGACACACATCATGTCTTATAACAACTTTTTGGAAAAAATAGTTAGATTTATGTTGTCTGATTTATTTAATTAGGAAGAAGAATATCTCAGAAATCCTAAATATTGTCGTGTATATGCTTTTTTACTTCTAAAGCTTAAAACAAGTCTAGTTTACACTTGTCATGACAAAAATGTTGTGGTTTTATGCCGTTATTTACTGTGGGTCTATGTTGGGTATCAATAATATGTTTTGCAAATGTAGATTTGTCAGCATGGTTATTTCTAAATGCAAAAATATGTTCTTTGTATTGGGTGTTAAAATTTCTAGAAGTTTGATCGATGTAGATTGCGTTACGTGTGCATTTCACAAATTTTGAATACCTATACAAATACAAAAGTAGCTTTTAAATCTTAGAACATGACGCTTGATTTATTAGATTATTTCAAATAATTGATTGGAAGTATTATCACAGATGATGGTAAGTGTAGGAAAGGTCTGAAGAGGATCGCGATGGCAAAACAAGCATTCAATAACCACAGTACTGTTCTCACTAATAAACATTTTAACCTGTACATGAGGAACAAATGCAAGTCGTACGTGTATGGAGTATGGTAATGTATGGGGCGGAAACTTGGGCTGTAGTTAAGCAGGATATGAAGACAATATAAGCTTTTGAAATGTAGACAAGAAAAATTTCAAAGACAGTGCAGGTTGATAGAAAGACGCTTCAAAGTGTGCTAGGAGAGGTGAAAGAATAAAGAGGGTTGCTCAAAGAAATAGAGAGGAAGCTAAAATTTATTGGTCATATTATAAGACATAATAACTTTCCGATAACATTATTTGAAGGACATACGAGTACTTGAAATGTACACTGAATTATTGGCCCTTAAATAAGAGAAGTTTGTTATAAACAGCCCTTAAACTTCTACTTTTATCAAATAGATTTTTGTTATAATGATGTATTCTAATAGAAACATACATAGAAGATATTAGTTTAATTAGATGGCCATAATGGCAAGTCAAAAGATTTTGTTCTCGAAAGTGAACTTCAAGTTTTTTAAATATGCTGTTTTGGTTTATTATAGTTTTTAATATTCGCATGTTTATTTCCTTTACATTTATAATCACCGCAGATTCATTTAAGTATGTTTGAAGAACTTTTTCTGCAATAGTGCAAATAGATATTACATCGTCAGATGGGTATGTGAGGAGTTGACCTTTGTCTTTCTGATCTATAAACGATGTTAATAACACAGACCTCTCCCCAACAAGTTCACCCGCGCATTCTTCGCATCTCAGAGCTTTTGTTATTTTCCTTACTACATAGCCAGATATATATGTCACGACTTCTTTCTTAAACTCTGATATATTCATATCTAATATTTGAAGAACTGTGTCGTCGTCAAAATTATCTATTTGACTCATGTCTTCATCTGGTTCTTCAGATATTCGTTCTCGCCCACAAGTTTTATTTATTACCTCAATGGGTGACAGAATAGGAATTGCTTCCAAAGGGATACAATTTCCTTTAAATGAATCTTTTAATTCAAGATGCACCATCATCCTTTTATATGCACTTTTAAATTGCTTTGCTGATGGGTTATTGTTATAGCCTCCCATGGATCTAATTTGCCCAAAAAAAAGCTCAATATGATCCTGACTGATTTTGTAAGTGGGAAAATACAGCAAAAAATTATTGTCGGCAATTAAAGTTTTATAAACAAATTGCAAACTTTGTATGCAAAATAAAAAGCCAATTATACCCATTTTTCTACCACTCTCACACAGAAGCGGTCCATCAATTATCCTAAGTGACGTTAAATATTGTGATAGCTCTTTTAAAAATACATTAATGTTTTCAAAATTTTCTGCGTTTATTGCTTTCTTAAAATCTGAATTGTTTAAATTTCTAGAATTAAGAATGTCAAATAAATTGTTTATAAGTCGGATAAATTTCACAGTTCCCTCACATTCTTTGAACTCCTCAAGATGTAAAACTTCATTGCAATATTCCAAAGAATGTGCCACTGAGTGGCTAAAAAGTTGTGTGGCTAATTTAACCTTCATTTTTTGGTTTGTATAAAATATATGCGATTTTCTTAATTTATTTGCCAAATGAACGCCCTCCTGATCCTGTAACTCATTTAATTTTACTAAATAATCCCACTTTATATTTTCCCCATTCTCATCAATTATTAATTTTTTATCGCCTAATGTGTTTCTTATCAGTTTGATCATATGACATGGATCAAAAAAGACTGCAATTTTCCTACCTGAACTAGGATCAACAAACATAGAGTTAATGTTCCTCCAATTCAAATCGCAGCCAAGTTCTTTTGCTAACGTTAGGTTATTTGTTGCCTCATCAAAAGTTATTGAGACCACGTATATGCCCGACTCATTTAGTAGCGTTAAACACTGTAATACCAAATTTTGTTTTTGTGTACCCCTTAAAGAGTCGATTAAAAAATATCCAAGAGGAAGCTTCCATGATTGATTAATGCTAACAAGCATAAAAACAAGAGCTTCTTTGGCTACAGGGTTACAATCGGTCTCAAGATTTATACCAAAATCTACAAACCCATAATATTTTACCCCATCCCATTCTATATGTTGGCGAATTGCCATCTCATCTATGACTAAAGAACATATAAGTTTTCCATTTGTGCTTTCTGATTTTGACTTTAATAAGTTGAACACCTCTGACGTAAAACCAGCTTCCCCATTAACGCTTTGATACCATCTAGATATAGTTTTTGGATGAGGAAGAGCCGAGTTAAATGTGTTTCTGACAAAACTGTAAGCTTTGGGAGAGTAATAATGCAGCATAAGAGAAAAAGCTTTAAGTTGATTTTCATACTTATGTTTACGACCTAATTGTCTTTGTAAAAATTCTTCATTAGGTCCTATTTGCATTAATGTTTCTAATGTTTCGTCGGTTACTTTACCTTTTAGTTGTTTGATTATATTCGCAAGGGTTGCTGTTCTCTTCTTATAATGATGAACACTACTGCTGAGCCGTTTAATTTTTTTTCGTGCATCGAATAACTGCTTCTTCAGTTTACGTTTGCGCGGTGTAACAACCTATAAAAAATGTTCAGTGATAAACCATTTATTTTCTCAAGTAAAATGAATATATAAACAAAATTTCCAACAACACATTTTGGTTAATAGTGGTTGAGATAAATTGCAAAACAGTTGTTTCTAACTTATTTAATCATGGACTATACAAACTTAAACACCATATAAAATGTGATGGAATAACATATTAGGTTTTTTAAAATTATACTGATTTCATAAACGGCAAAAACTGAATTTAACTCACCATGTCCTTCAAAGTGGGTGGCATTGAAGGTGTTTTCATTTCAGCAAATCCTAAACTACTAAACGATCTTTGCGGTACCTCTACAACAGTTTTCTCTTCATAAAAACCAGCACTTGTTGATGGCCGAGAAGAATCCATTACAGGTACATTGCTACCAGACCAAGTACTAGTTGACAGGTCAGCTGCAAATGGCACATTGATAGCAGTTATATCAGTCATTGGCTGCTCGCCAAAAACGACTTGTGTTGATGGCTTGTTTGTTACCTGCATAAATAAATTTGAAACGAATACCATTAATGTAAATTTGCAGGGCTAATTAAATTACGATAAATATCATAACAATATATTACGTGAATGTAATTAGTAGCATAGTTACTAGAGATGAGCGATATATAGCTACCGGTGATTTAATCGCTTCTATTAAAAGATCGCTGTTAGTAGCTGTTATTAAAACACAAAACAACAGCGATTGTGAAAACCGAGATTTACACAAATCATTAGAGTAATTATTTCTATGAAATTCATCTTATACTAAAAACTCCATGACAAACAGCAATTGCTGTATTCATAATACACGCAATCGCAGTTTGTGCGAGCGAGTAGAAGTATCTGTATACTTTCCTTCTCGCCATTATTAGAATACAACATTTCTCCTTTTCTTATAGGTAGAAAACGAAAAACTCATGATACAAATAACGCGAGATATGATAATGAGACTATCTATTTTTAGAACCGTCACGCGCATGGCGTCATGTGGTGAGTCCAATGCAATAATAATATGCTGTCGTACAGTGGAGTTTGACGGTTCATCACAACCCCTTAACAAATTAGGTATTTTACTGATATTTGAGTGCATACAGTTGGAATTAACTTTTTAAGATCAGAATACTATACTATGATTATGTGACATGATGATCAAATCAAGTTTATGAATGTTAAGGCCCCCTGTAAATGTCTACGAACGTCTTCTCTACTTTTTAAGTTTGTGTATCACCAATGCTAATTCAGGGCTCCCCTTAATTATTATACTTCACTTGTGCATATATATATATATATATATATATATATATATATATATATATATATATATATATATATATATATATATGTAATATAAAAATGGAATGGAATGTAACTTCAACCACATTAAAGTGACGTATAGAAACTTTTTGATTGCGAATGACTTTGTGTTAAGTGTGTAGTTGGCCTTCTATAACGTTACTCACCATGTGATGTCATAGGAGGGGACGGGGCATATGCGCAATATCATATATCTTGTAAGTCATTATATCATGGAAAAACCTGCTGAATCTAGAATTAAAGCAGCACCGAACTGTAGCATATATATGCCTTCCAACTTTTTCATTATATTAAAATAAAAATAATATGTAGATTTCTCTCATCGTATATTCTTGTAATATGCTAATTTTATAGAACTTTTATTAATAGTAAAAATCTGAGTAGTTTTAAAATTAATATATAATTTAAAAGTTATCTGAAGATCATATTGTGGTTTCAATTAAGCGGTTAACACTAACACCTTGTAAGTGTTTAAAATAATAGCATACGCACATGCAGCATTGTAAATGGCTAAACCACAATCGCAGTAGCTGTTTAAAGTCCCTGTTATTTAAAAATAGCCATCACTGATATCAGTGCCATTGAAAAACCGCTGTTTGGCTATATATGTATATATATATATATATATATATATATATATATATATATATATATATATATATATATATATATATATATATATATATATATCACTAATAGTTACATAAATTAATAACCTTGATTCAGTACTTACCAATACAGGTATAGAACTTTTTTTTAAGTATACTGCAAAAGGTGATTTTTCTAAATCATAAGATTCCTCGGTAAAATGTAAATTGCACACATTTGAGTTCATAAAAATATCTTCATCGCTTAAATTTAATGCTCGTTTCCAAGCCTCGTATCTTTCACCAGCTTTGGGAAATCTGAAAATAATATCTCAAATTATCTACTTTATCAGTGACTGAACCTCTAGAAAGATGCAGTAATAGATAAAACAAAACTATTCTACTTTTTTTCTGCTTCTACTGGAACTACATAGGTAAATACATCTAATTCAAATAATAATTGCCAAACAAAATGCCTAATTTCATTACAAATATTCAATAAATAATGCATTATTAAGATTTTATTTCTTGAAAAAACACAATTGACAATAATAAATGCTAAAGATTTAACAAAAGCAATACAATGTGTAAATACGGACCTGTGAAAACCAATAAACATTTGGCGCCAAACAAGGAAACAGAAGACATGTAAACAACTTACCGAAATAAATGCACAGTTGCTTTATCCTTTTCATAATTGGCACTTTTATTGTACATACAGTTCTTCACAATACACCTTGGCATTTTTTAACTTTTACACTCTTAAAACACTGCTACAAAACGGCAAAACACACAAGATAACCTCTAATCGCAAATCAACAAACACTTCAAATACTTGTTGACAGCTGACAATAACTTCAAGAGCGGTTGGGGGAACGAATCAAAACAAAACACATTAGCGCGTTATTCAAAATTTTGTTTGTGATTGGACGGTGACAGGAGTGGGAAATCGACAGGCTGCAAACTCGGCTTTGTTCCCTCTAACATATACAACCTCTTTGGTTGCAATAGAACAATTTATTATATTTTCTTTAAGAAAATGCAACTCACACACTCTGCTGGACTTCGTTGACGAAAAATTCTCTCGGTGAATAGCTGTAATCCATTTAGCAGACATGGCGGCGTCCGTTGGAAAACGAAACAAGGGTACCTTAGGCCCATTTTTATAATTTCCGCGACATCGCGGCACACAACACGAATATGGCATTGTTAATATACCAGTAACACTGCTAAAACGCACCACAACACAAGAATATCACAGAAATTCTCACTATATCCAGCAAAAAGGGAGAAAACACACGAAATATAAACAAAACAAAACCTTGACACGGCGTACAAGCGGGAATACCTCGCTGTGCTTACGTCAGGCGATCATTACATCAGAGAGCCGGGTCCTTATAACTAGTGTTGTTGATTTAGCCTTTCCTCGATTTTCGACGATGACGTCGATGTCACATCCAGTTGACTTTTTTGTTAAACATCAATTGTGACTTGATGGACAAAGAATCTGGCAACGTCTGATTACGCTTTGTTTAGTTGCTCCCAAAGAGGTTGTACAACCTCTTTGGTTGCGCCCAACGACGCTCTATACGTCATTGGTTGCTCCTTAATGCATCACCGATGTGCATCTGTCATCTGTCTTCCTTTATCTTTATGACTTTTATCAAAGTTAAAACAAAACTAAAGAAATGGAAACGTTATGTGCAGACATGTACCCGTAGGTGGTGTGCCGGCTTTAGAGGTAATTAATACACATTTTAGAATTTTATTAAGTGCCTCTGTAAAGAAGTTTAAACATGAATGCCAGTAGCGATTTGAAATGGAAGTTAGAATGCAAGGAAGAAGTGAAAACAGAGGAAGATTACAAAATAGAAATAAGACAACATGATTTTGCTGCACTCCTGAATGTTAAAAAGGAATACTGTAGTGATAGCGACAGTTCTGGAAATAATGAATGCAAAACGAGTTTAAATACTGAGGTTTGCGAACAATTGGACAGTAAGTGTGATTTAAATGAGGGCTGTAATTTACAGGAGCCAGATTTCTCGAGACAGGCTCTTACCAAACACAGTAGTAGTCAACATGAAAAACGTTTTAAATGTGACTTATGTAATTTCATTACTATACACAAAAGGAGTTTGTCAAGACACACCATCTCCAAACACAGAAGTATTGAGACAGACCTTTCAAATGTGAGTTGTGTGATTACACCAGTGTAAGGAAAGAGCTTCTGTCACAACACATCATTACCAAACACAGAAGTATCGAAGAAAGACCTTTTAAATGTGATTTGTGTGATTACGCTAGTGTACATAAAGGAAATCTGTCAAAACACATCTCCAAACATAGAAGTATTGAAGAGAGACCTTTTAAATGTGAGCTGTGTGAGTACACTAGTGCACAGAAAGGGGCTTTGTCAAGACACATAATCTCCAAACATAGAAGTATTGAAGAGAGACCTTTTAAATGTGAACTGTGTGATTACACTAGTGTAAACAAAACGACTCTATCAAAACACATCATCTCTAAACACAGAAGTATTGAAGAGAGACCTTTTAAATGTGAGTTGTGTGATTACGCTAGTGTAGAGAAGGGGCATCTGTCAAAACACATCATATCCAAACATGGCAGTGTTGAAGAGAGACCTTTTAAATGTGAGCTGTGTGAGTACACTAGTGCACAGAAAGGGGCTTTGTCAGAACACATCATCTCCAAACACAGAAGTATTGAAGACAGACCTTTCAAATGTGAGTTGTGTGATTACACCAGTGTAAGGAAAGAGCTTCTGTCACAACACATCATTACCAAACACAGAAGTATCAAAGAAAGACCTTTTAAATGTGATTTGTGTGATTACGCTAGTGTATATAAAGGAAATCTGTCAAAACACATCTCCAAACATAGAAGTATTGAAGAGAGACCTTTTAAATGTGAGCTGTGTGATTACACTAGTGTAAACAAAACGACTCTATCACAACACATCATCTCCAAACACAGAAGTATTGAAGAGAGATCTTTTAAATGTGAGATGTGCGATTACACTAGTGTACAGAAATGGATTATGTCAAGACACATTCTCTCCAAACATAGAAGCCCCTAAGATAATATGCTTTTTAAATGTGAGTTCTGTGGTTTCACTAATCTAATCAAAGGGAATCTGTCAAGACACATTATTTCCAAACACAGAAGTATTGAAGAGAGACCTTATAAACGTGTGCTGTGTGATTACACTAATCTAATCAAAGGAAATCTATCAAAACACATCATGTCCAAACATAGAAGTATTTAGAGTTAATGTTTTTGACTTTTCAGTGTCATTACACCCTAAAGGCCAGGATTCTGTCTCCATCAGTACTTTTCATTAGTACACTTGATGAACCCAAATCACCACAGCACAACTCTTAAATAACTGACGATCGTTTCAGTAACAAAGTTGGCATCATCAGCCTCGGATGAAGCTAACTTAGTCGGTGAAATGATTGTCGAGTCTTTAAAAGAGGTGTTGTGGTGATTTGGGTTCTCAAAGTGTACTCATCAGTGCTCATCACAGCTTACAATTTTTACTTTGCAGTTTATCAACTGGGTCAGATTTGCCATTTTCAGTTATTATCTTTCTTCTTTTCTACAAGCATAGTAAGAATGTGCGATGTTCATCGATGTTTCCTAAACATCGATATGTTGCTTACGATCTCGATATTAACATATATGTTATTTTTTCGATATTATCAGACAGCATCGATGTTTGTTTACGATGTTTCTTGATGCCATAGTAATTTATTATTATCATTTTCTATTACAAAGTCAATTCTTTTGTGTACCGGGTGGTCAATTAAGCGAGGTAAGCGGCTGTATCTGTGAAACCATTTACCATAGAGCTTTGGGAAAAAAATATCTTTAGTAAATGTGGCCAAGGGAAATCATTGGAAATTATTTTCACGTTCGTCAGATGCCCGCTAGGAGGAGTAACACCAAGAGGAAGTAGAAAAAATAGGATATCTCAGTAATATGTCCAGATAAACTGTGTTGAAAATACCTGCAAATAAATCTCGTTTGTATCACGAACAATTTCTGTTTTGACTATTTTTTTCTAACTCTCCAGATAAAGTGGTGGAGGTAAGGCAAACATTGATTAGGAAAAAATGCAATATCTCAGGATCGCCTCATTGGAAAATATTTATCTTAGTGTCATTTAAAAGAGTATTTCTTGCTCTATCAACTGCATTGCAAGCCATGTCTTTGTTATTGTTACTGTAATCACTAGATGGCACTTTTTAAAAATTTTACACATTTTATGCTTTTTCTCAAGAAACCTAAATACAATGATATAAATATTACTACATAGATAGAAAGAGGACTAAAGGCCAAAACAAGTGGTGAAAATCCCAAGTCTCTGTCTTTTGTTTAACCAGAGATATTAATGAAAAATTGATACTGCAATCTAAAACAAAATATTTCATTCCCTCTGTATGTAATTCTAAAAGATAAGCTCTCCTTAAATGCTCAAAGTGTCTGGCGTCACGTTCTACACACTGCTCGACCCTATTTCAAGTAGAAAAAAAAAAGCGTGGCAGGTTCCACTTCCGCTGTTGACAGACTACGAATTGCATTTCGGATTCTATTCTTCATATCTTCTTTGCTCGTAGGCTTTGTTTGGAAGACAAGGTCCTTTATTCGTCCCCACAAATAAGAGTATAAGCATGTTAAGTCAAGTGACCTCGCTGGACAGGGAAATATGCTTCCTCTTCCTATCCATCGGCCTGGATACGTCTCATCGTGATGTTCTCGCACATTAATTCGAAAATGTGCTGCACAACCATCGAGCTGCAGAAACACATTTTGCCTGGTTTCAAGGGGCACATCTTCCAATAAAACTGTCAATTTATTTCTTAGAAACTCCAAGAAGAGGTTACCGGTGAGAGACTGGTCAAAGAAATAGGGTCAATAATTGTACCTCCTATTACGCCACACCATACATTAAGACTCCAACGTCCTTGATGTTGAACTTCTCGCATCCAGTGGGGGTTCTCAGTAGACCAGTAATGCATATTATGCAAATTCACATTAGCGTCGCTATGAAAAGTAGCCTCGTCCGTCCAATGAACTTGCGTTAAAAAATTAGGAGGTCAGCCGTAGACAGAAAACAATCAAAGGTAAGTGCATGGCATAGACCTTATAAATTTTAATAACGGCATTTACATATTTTTTCTTTTATATTAAGATAGTAATAATGGTGGTAATATATTTCACGTAACACCCCATATATTACAATTAGCGCCCCAAACGTGGGACAGTTAAAAACCCCATTATATTACATATATATATATATATATATATATATATATATATATATATATATATATATATATATATATATATATATATATATTATTGCATGCCCAGACATGGCTATATATTTAAAAAAAAATGTTTTAAAATAAACACATACCTGGAAGTAAAAATCCAATTTATTGTCCTAGCTATAGTCAGACACAGGTGGTAAATTGCAGCCTTTTATCCTACTGAACCTACAAATTAAAAACAATTAAATATAAATATATTCGTCAATGGATAGATTTTGACATAGTTTAAATTTATTAGGTAAGGCATAAAAAACATTTTTGTATCAGAAAACATCGAACAATTAAACTCACAATGAATGAACTGCTTAAAAAAAAGGAAGGGATATAAACCCGGTATAGACAGCTACAAACACAAACAACTGGTAAAAGACCAAATTTATAAACTTTCTTCGACAGAACAAAGTGAATTTAAATAGGAATGTGATTAAGGATTTTAACAAAATGTGTTAATATGTATAGAAAATAAGTAAAAATTTGTTAATTATCAATTAGGGAAACTATGTGTTAGTAATTATTCTAGAAAAATAAGGTTTAATGTGTTAATGAACTGATAGGTTATAAATTTTAAAACAAACACAATTTGTCTTACATGTATAAAATCGGAATATTGAATTATATGCAGGAAATGACTTTCTTTTGACTAATGTAGTTAAATCATGTTATTGGCTTATCTGAAAACAGAAAATGGTGATTGGTAAATAAACAAGTTTAAATAATAATTAACAACTGTGATTCGAAGTTACAAAACAAAAGATAAAAATTAGAACTTCCGGGAGGAAGAACGGGGATTGGGAAGAAGACGCTGGTAGAAAGAACAAGCTAGTAGATTGCAGCAAGAGAAAATGTTCAAAAAAGTTAATATAAATGATTAAAAACTAGAGTGAAAGTATTTTATAGGTTATACCTACTAGTAAACAGCTATACAACAACTCCAATCAAGAATACCCGTACATAAATTGAGTAAAAACAGTGAATAAGCTAGAAGATTGACCCACGCCAAGTAAACCAAAAGATAATACATCAATAATTGTTAAAAAGTGTATTATATCTTCAAAACAAGAAATGAACCTGTAAGTTTTATAAAAGGATAATATGTCAACGTCAATCCAAGAAGTTAAATGTCATTTGCAAAGGCGATCATACCAAAAGAAGAACTAAATATAAAATATTTATGAAGTACTTGTAAGAGTCACCAGAGGGCGATAAGTAAACGTAAGAAATTCAACCTTATTTCCTCCATTTTAATATTTCCGTTGCCAAGCAACAAAATTCACCTGAAACGACGTTACCATGGTGATAAATAATTGCCAATGAAACTATTCAGATCCGTCATAGCAAGTCATAACTTTTTTTTAAAACAAAGCATTGGAAATAAAATTCTCAATAATAAGTCATAATTGTATTAATAAAGCTGGCATATTTGTATGTTAAAATTAGTAATATACGGGATCCCAAGTAAGAATTTAAATTTGTAAAATTAAGTCAATAACCAAACAAAAAGCTTTTTGATAAAAATAATAATAAATATTTTAAAAAAAAATTTCAAATTATATATTGCTCATTATTTTATTTTCTGTAAATGTCACACATATCTGTCCATTGACCAATTAATCCTCTAGCCGTATATAAAAAGTTCAGCAAATATAATATATATATATATATATATATATATATATATATATATATATATATATATATATATATATATATATATATATATATATATATGCACCAAGAGTAAGAATTTTCGACATTGGTGAACCCAACTATTAAACAGTCCCTGTAGGTAAGAAGAGTCTCAACAAAATAGCTGTGGCATAGTAAGTAGATCAAAAACCAGGTAGATATTTAATTTGATAAAATTATATATATATATATATATATATATATATATATATATATATATATATATATATATATATATATATATATATATATATATTTCTTAATAAACTCATAATTTAATTCAGTATAATAATATTAAAAACAATACGCACCCCCCCCCCCGAAACACAATAATATATATATATATATATATATATATATATATATATATATATATATATATATATATATATATAAACATTTAAAAAGTTTAACGAACCTTGGTTTTGTATTCTAGGGACCCAAATTCGCGCTCATCTGAAGTAATTATTTCAAAAGCTCTTCAATGTGACCTCTCTTTAGCGAATATTTCTTAATGAAAATTCGCTAAAACTATTTCCATGACAGACAGTGTTTAACTGAACCCCTAATATTAAATAGATAAATTAACTTACTGTATGTATGTGTAAATTGAAATTATAGAACCTATAATAAAAGAATGTTGTACGCAGCAAGTGCGTTATGGAAGTGAATTTTCATAAAAATGTTAGTGAATTTTCTTAAAAAAAATTCACTAATGAGGAGATCCCGACTTTTGAATTTTGAAAAAATTTCTTCAAATTAGCGCTAATTAGGCCCCCCAGAACACATATCCGGGGTCAGTTTCAATTTTTATATGTTTATATATATATATATATATATATATATATATATATATATATATATATATATATATATATATATATATATATATATATATATATATATATATGTATCACACCGATAACTCAAAAAATAATGGGCCGATTTTGATTAAATTTGGTGAATACCTTCCTTTTGCAAATGGCTTGGACAAGTTCGTTAGTCAGGAAAATCGGCCCAGGTTTTCCCGGAAAATTTTGGGTTTTCCTTCAAAAAAAATTTATATCTCCGGAATTAACAAAGTAAGGGCAACTAAATTTGGTACGCTGGTTTACGTCATTATATGTGAGGTGCCTACCAAAATTTAGCTTTGTAGGTCAAAAGACAAAAAAGTTATGGGCATTTAAAGAAAAATAAATTGGGATTTTCCTCAAAACGTCAAAGTGACAATTTAAAACGTCATAATTCGCAACATTTAAGCAAAGAACTTGAATCTAATACGGGCTATGGAAAGAAAATGTCTTAAGAATAATGTTTTACAAACCCTAAAGTCTTAGTTTCAAACGTCATCATCCTTCATTTTAATAAAATGTTTCCAGAAAATTCATTTCAAATAGACCCTTTCTCTGACGCTTGTCACTAGTCTTAGCTATAGAGTTTATCGTTAATGGTATATAATTTTTGCAGAATTTTCGTTAAAAAAAATCAATAAAGCTCAATATATCTGTTATTACACAAGATATGAAAAAAATTTGTATATATTAATTATAGGGTGTCTTGAGCTACATCTTAAAAAATTATTTCTACAATCACAGGGTGGCCCATAAGTTGTTGGTGATACAAATTTTCTTTTTTTTTTAATCAAACACGCCTTATGTTATTGCATTTTTGCATTTTCCATCGAAATATAATGCATGTTTGTAACAACAAAAATTCTGGACGCAGTAAGTGCGTTATGGTAGCGAATTTTGATCAAATGCTTAATATTTGAATAGTTCAATTTGCTATTAACCTATAAGGTTGACCAAAAAACGAGTTTTTTCGGGAACACTTTAAATTTACTTTCGGATTTTTTTTTACATTTTCAAACAATAAAGGTATTTTGATGAAACATGGCACATTGTTTTTACTATATAGATTATACTGGTAACCAAATGTGATGCCTGCTTTCTTAAAAAAACACATTATTGCTATTAAAAAATAGTTTTATGAAAATTCACTACCATAACGCACTTACTGCGTCCAGAGTTTTTTTAATATCAAATATGTCTCTCTGATCCAAGCAGGCATTCATCTGGTTACCGCTTTAGCCTGTATAGTACAAACATAATGTAGCACATTTTATCAAAATTACTTATTGTTTGAAAATGTACAAAAATTTTCCGAAAATAAACTTTAAATGTTTCTGAGAAAACTGATTTCCTAGCCAACAAACCTTAGGTTAATGGCGAATTGGGTTATTGAAATTTGAAGGATTTAATGAAAATTCGCTACCAAAACGTACTTACTGCGTCTCCATTTTTTTTTTCTTACAAACATGCAACATATTTCGATAAAAAGTGCAATAGTAAAAGGGTGGTCGAGAAAAAAAGACGATTGCAGCAATCACCAACGACTTATGGACCATCCTGTGATTCTTAAAATATTTTTATAAGATGCAGCTTAAGACACACTATAATTACCGTATACAATTTTTTCTCGCATCTTGTATAATAACAATTATATTGAGCTTTACCGTGGAAATGCGTCAGCTTGTAGATATGCAGAGATAAAAACTGAAAGTAATCCGGGATATGGATTTTAGGGGGCCTAGTTTTGCGCTTATTTGAAGAAATCTTTTTAAAATTGAAAAGTCTCGTCAATGACGAATTTTTTCTACGAAAATGAGTTACAAATTATTAGACCGTTAAACCATAAACAACTAAACTCACAGCCAAAGCATAAACTTAACCAAACCGACAGCCAAAGCCTCAGAGAAAGGGTCTATTTGGAATGAATTTTCTGTAAATATTTTTTGCAAATGAAGGACAATGGCGGTTGAAGCTAAAACTTAAATGTTTTTTGCCTAACTGTTGCGAATTTTGACTTTCAAATCGCGACTTTGACGTTTTGTGGAAAACCATTTTTTCTTTTCTTTAAATGCTTATGACTTTTTTGTCTTTTAACTTTAACAGACCCAAATTTTGGTACGCGGGCCACTGTTTATAATGCAAACACGCGTACCAAATTTGGTTGCCCTTACTTTGTTATCTCCGGAGATATAGTTTTTTTCCGAGAGAATACACAATATTTTCCGGAAAAACCTGGCCGATTTTCTGGGTAACGAACTTATCTAAGCCACTTGCAAAGGGAAGGTACTCACCAAATTTGATCAAAATCGGGCCATTATTTTTTGAGTTATCGGTTGAATACATATACATATACATACATACATATATATATATATATATATATATATATATATATATATATATATATATATATATATATATATATATATATATATATATATATATATATATACACACATCTAAAAATTGTAACTGACCCAGGATATGGGTTCTAGGGGTCCTAGTTTGCGCTCATTTGAAGAAATTTTTTCAAAAGTCGGGATCTCAATAGTGACTTTTTTTAAAAGAAAATTCACTAAAAGAAACTTCATACCGCACGAAAACCCATTACATTAATTCAAAGATTAGCGCCACTGAACATTCGTTTTGTATCTATCTTCACTACAGTACAGTTATATTTTGGAACTTTAATTATATGTAGTTCAACTGCAAGTTTCTTCACGTAGTCACGACATACTCCGATTGACGCCGAAGTTTGGGTTCGTTCCACATTGTGTTCGATGGAGCCATCTCGATCTCGATTGGTGTTGCAATTGCACAACGATGACATACGATCGAACATACACTATCACGAAAACGGAGGGAATTCGAATAATTGTTTATAAATGAAATCAAATTGTCAGAAACATTACTATTGTAACTTTATGTGAGCTTACAAATGTAGAAAAACAACAAGGAGGTATTACATTTCAAAGTTATCTTAAAAGTTCATTTGTAAGTTTACATTGGTTTTTTGACTGCAAACATCTAGAAATGTTGCCAATTTAATTTGCTTAATGGTAAATTACCTACCGTTGTGGTAAGCATTTGAGGGGTATAGATGCAAAACGCGACATATCCGAGTAAACAAGTTTTGAGAAAATCGCAAAAAATTGCTATATGTTTATGTTTGGAGATATTTACTTCATTCAACTTTCGTTTATTTGCATACTTTAGTCTAAATTAGGAAAATTATAAAGTTGGAATTGAACTGACCACACAAAACTAAAATTTAAAGGAAATGAGTGGATATGTCGTGTTTTGCATCTAAACATAGGATTTGTCGCTTTTTGCATCTGAATAAGGGATCACTACTACTACTACTACTACTACTACTAGGTAGGTATGAAAATATCATTTTATTTAGTATAACATTAATTTGTTACAATAATGAAATTGCATTTTAGGCACCTAATCTTAAATAATATAAACTTCCTCTTCATCTTCTATTTCTAATGACTCTTCGTTTCTATCAGCAACAATATCAGTATTTCGATCAAAAAGTTGAACAAAGTATTTTAAATTCGGGATTTCTTTATATTCTTCTCCATAATGATTACTTAATAAACTTTCTACGCTTTTGATTTTATCTGGTTTATTTAGTTTTTGTGGTTTCATCCGCTCAATATTCATTCCTCTTTTAGAAATCCCTTTAGCCTATCCCAGGTCACTCCTATACAAAGCCTCTCCTCTAATTAAAATATTATTATTATACCCACTTTTTGTAAAAATAAACCTTTTGCACGGCTTGAATTGAAAATGCCAACTAGATGTATTTTTTAGAAATTTCTTAGCCTCTGATTTCCCGTCAAGAACATTGAAGTCCTTTCCTGCTTTTAAGACTTTGGCTCGAGACTTAATTATATTTATGTAATCTTCGGGTGACAAAATTTCAGTCTTTTTTCGTATCTCTTTTTCTATGTTACCAAAAACTCGATCAGGTGGTATGTATGAGTGACCTACAATAGGGAAAACTACCTCACATTCCTTAATTTGAGATGAAGCCAAAGATTTCATCCAATAAGAAAGCATCGCCATTAAAGTTGAATTCTTATTTTGTCTCCCGCACCCATCACAGAAGAGACGTACTGATGTTACTTCTTCGGAAAATTCAAAATGTGTTAAAGTGTGATAAACTGCAGATGCGATTTCGTTTGAGCTTTTAGGTCTCTCAGCTTCAGTCCAAACAAAACAGGACACATTTTTGTTTGAAAGATTTTCTTTAGAATTTCCAGCAACTACACAAAAGTTATAAAAATTAACCTGCATTGAAAAGTATGCTTGTTGATCCGGTAACTTAGGCAAAGGCATGTTTTTCTCACAATCAAAAGAGAAAATAGCAGTTTGAGGGTCATCTCTTTGTAACATGTCATAAAAACTTTTAGCTTGCAATTTATGTACTCTATGGTATGTTATTAAGTCTTGTTTTTCTTTTGGTTCAATACAGTTTTTTATCTTTTCTTTAAATTTTAAACAGGCAGAACATAAATCCGTTTGAGGAGTTCCAAAACCCACATTATAATGCCTATTAAAATAGTTTCTGAAGTAACACTGACGTACCTTCAAATTGTCTTGGGCTTGGTCATTGTACATGATCCAGAGTGTCTTGATGTTAAGCTCGCACGGCAAATAAACCCTATGTGGTGAATTGCTGCGACAGTAGTGGCTTTCACTGCATTTCAGTGATTCAATAAAAGATTTGATACCTTTTTTTTTCGCGTCGTTATTACCTTTTATTCGATCTCCACCCCGACATTCCTTCGGCTGATCACCAGTTTTTTTTAATTTCTTTACTATCCGTAAAACTCGATCTTTTTTCAAATTTAGCACTCCTAGGAATGTTTCTCTGCAAACTGGGATTTTAATTCCATCTACAGTCGGAATCGAATAGGTAACACTAATAGCGTGCGGTTTGCTATTTATTTCATTATTTTCTGAAAGCCTCCATCTCTTAGGAGCTGTCGTAGAGCAAAATTGAGGAATGAATGCATCTTGAGAAGTTTTATTTTTATTGGCATAAAATAATTTGTGAAAATGTTTAACGTCATTCATACTTAAATGTGATGTACACTGATAAGGCTGATATGGCTTTCCATTGTGCCTACACTGAGGAAATACTGGCAAACTTTTAGGCAAGTACCTAAAAATAAATAGTTCTGTTAATAAAATTATTATTAACATAAAAATGAACTTTTCAGTGTACCTTGCTTGTTTTGCTTTAGCTCTTTTCCATTCTTCGGGTTGATGACGCCTTTTCCGCGACCGATTTTTAGTGTCTTCAACAATTTTTTTACATGGTGTTTCGAGTTCCATGTTTGTTTTTTATTTAATTCTCTTAAAACACTATAAAACTTTGTTTAACTTAACAGAAATGCCTATTTCTCTTGTAAAATTAGACAACAACAGTGATGTTAACCCCGACGGTCATGTTTTCGGTAGAAAGTATCTATTTTTTCGGTAGATAGCGCATAAAATCGGTAGATTTTATATTAGCTACCTTTCGGTAGATGGCGCACATAATCGGTAGATTTTTACATAAATGCCAAGACTTGTAGATTCGTTTAAAAATAGTATATACAGGTTTCCTGTGCGCTGCTTTATTAGAAATCCAATTATTGCTAATTTCTAAATTAGGTAGATACTCGCTTTCGTGAATGATGCATATTTGAACATGCATCTTTTTTAAAAGCTATATTTAAACAGCTTACGTACCCTATTCTATGAATAATTCAATTAAACACAAATCTGGACAACATTTATTTAATTAATGTGAAATAGATAACTTCTTAACTTCTCCAACAAGGCAAATTGGTATTGACTAATATATAGACAACAGATAAATAATTAACATGAGAAGGGATAAACTCACACCTACGTGAAACAAACAAAAAATAATACGTATGGGAGAACAACGAAAAACAAAAAACATCTTATTTAATGAAAAATGATCAACAAAATCGTCTGAAACAAATAAAAATTCTTATAACACTATATTTATTTGTACTTACATAATACTTGCAATTGGAATACCACCTTCCAAATGTAAGGCAAAATAACGATCGATGACAAGTATATAAAACGAATCGAATGTTGCGAAATTATGCTATGAATAGTAAAAAAAAAAGTAATAAAAAATATTTTATTCGATGAAATAAACAAAATCGTCTCAATCAAACAATAATTCTCATAACATACTAGATTCATCTGCGCCTACATATATAATATACAATATAATATCACTTCTCAGGCAGAAAGAAAAATAACTAATAATTAAACATCAGTCAAAAACATAATGCCATATCCGTGTATCAGATTTGTATTTATGAACTTTGTTACTTCTATGATCAGAGGCCGGTTGTAGTGTGTGTATATTTCTAGACGGGACCAGAAACCAGAAGTGACAGGTGTAGAACAGTGTAGAAGGTGTAGTATCTCTATGAAGAGTATAAATAGACGAACGGCACACGGCACATAGAGTGAGTTTGTTCAGTATTGAGTTAGTGTGGTGTAGAATAGTGATCATAGAGTATTAAGCGAGTCAGCAGTAAGTGTTGGTGTATAAGAGGCGATCATAGAAAGCGAATAGTGGAATGTAGTTCTATGGACATTTAGTAATATAGAGAAATATTTTAGTTGATATTGGAGTTGGAAAACAGTTGGTTATAATAAATTAGTAGTTTGAAAAGCTGTATTTTGTTAGTCAACAAATCCAGAATCCCTTAGAACGTAACAATATTATCCAATGCAGAATGAGCAATTAAAAAGCCTATATAGTTTATAGGGTTCTGCTGTAAACTACAAGTCAAATCCATCTATAAATGGTTAAAAAGGTAGGTCACTGAAAACTGTAACGAGTTTCATTATAAAACTAAGACAGCTAACCACTGCTTGTTTTTCGGTAGAAATCTGTGTCGAATCGGTAGATCGGTAGACTTTATTGGAAATCGGTAGATCTACCGAAAAATCGGTAGGGTTAACATCACTGGACAACAATCCGCCATGATGTAAAGAAAACCACGTGACATCCATTCTGCTTTCCTATTGGTTAATACGGATATTGTCGGATATGTCGCTGTTTGCATTTGAATGCTAGCAACACATGTCGCACTTTGCATCTTACCATGGTTTTAAAACGGGAATTTATAAGAGATATGTCAGCTTTTGAATTTAAACGAGTGTTGAAAAGATGACAGACTACTAGACAAATCCATTGGTGTGAATATCTAATTTTTGTATTTATTGTGATGTCGCGTTTTGCATCTATACCCCTCATTTGTAAGTTGCCATGCTTAGTGGGTAAGCAGCTTAACGCGACGTCGACGCCAAACAAAATAACTATTACTTTCTTCATCCATTATAGATGAATAACCTACTAAATCAATCAAATAAATACTTATTAAGCGAAAATGACAAGCATATACAGCATGCACACAGGATGATAATTGTTAGAACATATAGGTAGAGTTGGCGCCGAACTTAAAACTTCTAAATATATTAATTGGCATCGAACATTTATCACTTGTAAACAAGGCTTTTTAATGTCTAGTATTCCCGCCCCCCAACTCTTAAATTTAGTGTTTTAAACTTTGTCTATATATCAGAGAATAGACTCGGCACACAGCCGAACTATTTGAAGCCAACATTCGAGGGACTCTATGTTTACAATACATCGGTCCTCTGCTCTGATTAGGTGGTGGCTCAAGCGTTGCCGCTATGTAATAATTCATCCTTAAATCGCCGAATATGATGACAAGTTGAGAATGATAAATTTATTACTTTTCTGTTACTTAAGACACTACACTTACATTAGGGCTTATTTATGAATGTAAAGATTTACTAACGTTATATTACTTGGTTTCTCCCTTCTTTATGTAAATATAACCAGAAAACTCAATTTAAAATCTTTATCTTGCTGCATGTGAAGTATCTAGATTTGCATTAACCGACAGTTGTGGCTTGTATTTGTCTGTGAATAGTATGCAAGTATACTCAGAATTTATTTTTATCTGTTACCTTGATTTGCAATAAAGGTTTTGAGTTTTGTTTTTGCACAATGATGAAAAAGTATATTGCTTGTGGAAGATTAGCTGTGGATGTGGCAACGATGTCTCTGCATGCGTAAGGACATTGCTGTTTGCGATTTTCAGTGGCGGCACGTCAGTTTGGCACTATTTTTAGGTTTCCGTCTACTAAATAAAGGAGAGAAACATGGTGCGCTGCCTTAAATATAAAATCGGATACACTGCCGGAATATTTAGGCAACTTTAACTTTTGCTGGTTTCCATGCTTTCGTAAATATCACATAACCTTAAAATCAGAGGCTAACCCAACAAATGAAACCTTATATATTATGTTATTTTTACATGTGAAAGTTATTTCCAGGTGACTTACCGCTTTGCCATAGCTTCCTTCGCCGTATAATGCCCAAATTACAACAAAATGACTAAAAAGCAACTCCACAGAACAGTGTGTTTGCTGAAACAACCACTGTCACAACTGAAGAATTTTACAGTGAGTTATAGTTAGTTCCAATCATGATATAATGACTTAGAAGAGATATGATATTGCGCATATGCCCCGCCCCCTCCTATGACGTCACGCGGTGAGTAACGTTATAGAAGTCCAACTACACACTTAAAACAAAGTCATACGCAATAAAAAAGTTACTATACGTCAGTTGCGGTTGAAGTTACGCCTATATTGTCTTTTTCAGATAATATAGATCGCAGCACTAAATTTAATCTTTTTTCATTTTTATTACTTCCAACTGTATGCACTTAAATATTAGTAAAATACGTAATTTGTTAAGAGGTTGTGATGAAGCGTCAAACCTCACTGCATGACAACATATTATTGTTGCCTTGGACTCACCACTTGACACCATGCGCGTGACAGGTCTAAAAATAGGTAGTCGGAATATCATATCTCTCGTTATTTGTATCATGAGTTCCAATCACTGACGGTAGGTGGTGGGCCATACTCCGTATACTTACAGTGACTTGATAGAGACAGTGTGGCCATTAGGTGGTATCATTTTGGGCAATTCGGCCGCCATGTTTTCTCCACATTTAACATTGCGCTTATGGAAGAATAGTACAAAATTGCAAATAATAATGAATTGGTGCATTTTAGAAGAAAACTGTATAGAACCTTTTCTGTAGAGAATTATTTTTCGCTCCTAATAGACTAGTCGCAATGTTTCCTATTCAGATACAAATCATTAAAATTGCAATAAAATAAATTTCCTAGTCAATGGATCTATAGGAACTGTTTATGTTATGAGGTTGGCTGCATTGCCGACATACCGATCTGATGTGGTAAAAAATCTGCCATGGCCATGACTTCTCCAAACACAAACAATGTTTACAAATACGCACTAATTTCCATATTCTTTTCTTGCAGCCTCACTATCAAAAGATGAATTGCCAAAGTATAGAGCAGCATTGACATAGGGCATCCTTGACGAACTCCCCTATTTACATTATATGGGGATGATATCTTGTTTCCATTCTTTATCCTTGTCGTGCTTCCTTCATACAATTTCTTTAGAATATTGATAAAGTATAAACTGAAACCATGTTCCTCTAGGGAATACCATAAAAAATTGTGATCTAGACGATCAAAAGCATTAACAAAATCTAATGACACTAAAATTTCTTGAGCCTGTTCATTGTTCTGTTTAGCAATTTTTTCTCTAAGTCGAATGACCCCCATTATAATATTATTGTTTCTATTTGAAATACCTGTCTGAGCCTCGGATATTATGTCACCTAAAGATTCGTTAATTCTGCTCTTTAGAATTTTCATAAACAGTTTATAATCGTAATTTAATAACGACAGTGGCCTGTATTCTTTTATTGTTACTGGATTCGGAGTCTTAGGGATTAGAATTTGAACGCTCTCCTTCATTTCGTTTGGAATTTCTCTATTTTGCACCATATTGTTCATGATTTCTGTCATTTCGGTTTTAATTCCAAAATTTTAAGTAAAATTCGCTAGTAATTCCATCAATTCCTGGAGATTTGTTTTTTGGGCTACTTTTCAATGCCAGCTCTATTTCTTTTTTAGTAACCTCTTTGATAAGCTGCTGATTTGTTTCATCTGTTACTTTTTTATTTGATTTAAATTCTTTATTTTTTGCTCGGTATGTTTCACCAGTAGAACTCATATTTTCTGAGTAAAGATTTTCAAAATAATTCTTAATATTGTAGGTAAATCTATTACTTTGTAGGCGGAATAACGAAATAAAAAACACTCAATATTCAAACACGACACTGTTTACTTTAGGAGACGTTAATTTTACAAATAAATATTAAAAAAAAAAAGATATAACTAATACCGATACTGAACCGACAACACAATACAATAAGACCTCTTAACTCTCCAAGCTGAACCGACAGAATCGGCCCTTTCTCATTTTCATATCGAGAAGGTTATCCTCGATTCAACTAGGGGGTGGGGGGTCGAGTTCTGGCCAATAGAGCTGCGCTTCCTGAGATTGCGCTGTTCGAATGAACGGCGGGAAATATGAATTAAATTTTACTACAATATAATCGTTTATAATACTTGTATCTGTAAGCTCTGTGTCTGCATCATCTTTAAGTGTTTGTATTTCAGTATTATACTTTTTTATTTTCATTATATGGAATAAGGATATATTTTCGTTTTGTAACATATATGTATTCTTGACATTAAGTTTCATTTCATCCAACAAAACTTTTTGCTTTTGTATAATGAGTGCTCTGTACCTTTTAGTGAATTTTCTTAAAAAAATTCACTAATGAGGAGATCCCGACTTTTGAATTTTGAAAAAATTTCTTCAAATGAGCGCTAATTAGGACCCCTGGAACCCAAATCCGAGGTCGGTTTCAGACTTTATATGTTTATATATATATATATATATATATATATATATATATATATATATATATATATATATATATATATATATATATATATATATATATATATATATATATATATATATATTTATATTTATATATTTATGTGTCACACCTATAACTAAAAAAATAATGGACCGATTTTAATAAAACTTGGTGAGTACCTTCCTTTCACAAGTGGCGTGAATAGGTTCGTTAGCCAGGAAAATCCGCCGAGGTTTTCCCGGAAAATTTTGTGTTTTCTTTCGAAAAAAATCGAAAAAAATTTATTTCTCCGGAATCAACAAAGTAAGGGCAACCAAATTTTACAAGCTGGTTTATATTATTATGGGTAAAATACCTACGAAAATTTAGCTCTTTAGGTTTAAGGACAAAAAAGTTACAGGCATTTAAAGAACAATAAATTTGGGTTTTCCTCAAAACGTCAAAATCGCGATTTTAAACGTCAAAATTGGTGAGTACCTTCCTTTTGCAAGTGGCTTGAATAAGTTCGTTATCCAGGAAAATCCGCCGAAGTTTTCCCGGAAAATTTTATGTTTTCTTTCGAAAAAAAATTATATCTCCAAAATTAACAAAGTAAGGGCAACCAAATTTCATACGCGGGTTTATATCATTATAGGCAAGTTACATAACAAAATTTAGCTCCGCAGGTTAAAGGACAAAAAAGTTACAGGCATTCAAAGAAAAATACATTTGGCTTTTCCTCAAAACGTCAAAATCGCGATTTTAAACGTCAAAATTGGTAATATTTAGGCAATGAACCTGACAGTAATATGAGCTATGGAAGGAAAATGTCTCAAGAATAATGTTTTACAAAGCCTGAAGTCTTAGTTTCAATCGTCACTGTCCTTTATTTTACTAAAATATTCCCAGAAAATTCATTTCAAATAGACCCTTTCTCTGATGTTTTGGCTGTCGGTTTAGTTAAGTTGATGTTTTCGCTGTAGGTTTAGTGAAGTTTATTGTTTAACGGTCTATAATTTTTAGCTAGTTTTTGTAGAACAAATTCGTTACTGCATTTTAGCATATTTTATCGAAATATGATGCATGTTTGTATGAAAAAATCTGGACACAGTAAGTAAAATCCTCCAAATTTCAATAACTCATTTGCTATTAACGTAAGTTTTGTTGGTTAGGAAACCAACATTTAACTGTATTTTCGGAAAATTTTTGTATGAACGCAGCAAGGGCGTTTTGGTTGCGAATTTTCATTAAATGTTTCAAATTTCGATAACTCAATTTGCTATTAACCTAAGGTTCATTGGCTAGGAGACCAGTTTTCTCAGAAACATTTAAAGTTTATTTTCCGAAAAGTTTTGTACATTTTCAAATAATTATTTTGATAAAATATGATACACTGTTCCTACTATATAGGTTATGCCGGTAACCAAATTGATGCCTGCTCGCATTAGAGCGATATATTTGTAATTAAAAACATTTTTATGAACATTCACTTCCATAACGCACTTGCTGCGTCCAGAGTTTTTTTTTCCATTAAGTTTTTCAAACAGCTTTGGTAAAATTTGATTATTTTTTGTTTTTCTTTAAAAATTCTACATCCTTGCCACTTCAAAAAAGCCTGTAGTTTTGGTTTCGCATACTTAATCCACCAGTCTAAAGTGTTCTTATACTTATTTTTGTTTTTAGTCCAGTTAGTCCATTCAATATTCAATAAATCTGAGAGTTCTTCGTTAGTTAGTATATAGTTGTTCTACTGGAATGAGATTTCTAGTCATTTTCATTGTAACTTGTACACCACAATGATCGGTGAATGGGGTAGTATAAAGGTCACTTTTTCCAACAAACTGTTTGCAATTTTCTGTTATATAAATTCTGTCAAGTCTTGTGCCAGCACTGCAAAGCGCCTACCATGCAACACATGTTATTCTATCAATTATTCATTTGACTTTAAAACGCCCAGTTAGTTTTTTAAACACATCCTAAGGGCTCCTTTTGAAATGCAATGCGAGCAGCTGTAGCACAGCAGATTGTTGGCAACATCTAATGGCGGGAATTTTAATGTAAACCTTTTTTTAACTTTATTTCAAACTTTTATTTACTCCTTGGAGTAGAACAAACTTAAAAATTATTTTCAAATAATATTAGTTATTTCACTGGCATTGAAATATCACTCATCACTAATAGCTAGGTTATAATTTTTATTTTCCTTCTGTTTTCCATTAATTAGTGTAAACTGTGCCTTTAATGATTCAATTAATGAATGTTGACCGTTTATTAGAAGATCCTTTTGTGTAATAAACTGTTTTATGTGTTTACATTTCTTATGCCTCAACAAGTTTAGCTTGTACACACTTGTATAATCAATTAATCACATGATAAATATTGATGACACTTTAATTTGATATGCCTTAACCAATAATGTTTGGTTGCATTAATATAACTACCTTATGAACATTTATGAGACCATTCTCCTGTGCTTTAATTTAATATGATTTAACAAAGAATGTTTCCATGAAGTTGCAAAATCACATAATGAACAGCCATAAGGCTTTTCTCCTGTGTGTTTTGATTTAATATGATATAACAAATGATGTTTGTGCACACTTGCATAATCACACAAAGAACATTGATAAGACTTTTCCCCTGTGTGTTTTGATTTAATATGATTTAATAAAGGATCTTTCTGGACACTTGCATATTCACATGATGGACATTGGTAAGGCCTTTCTCCTGTGTGTTTTGATTTAATATGATCTAACAAATTGTGTTTCTGCACACTTGCATAATCACATAAGGGACATTGATAAGGCTTTTCTCCTGTGTGTTTTGATTTAATATGATTTAACAAATTTCTTTTGTGCACACTTGCATAACCACATGATGGACATTGGTAAGGCCTTTCTCCTGTGTGTTTTGATTTAATATGATTTAACAATTTGTGTTTCTGCACACTTGCATAATCACATGATGAACATTGATAAGGCTGTTCTCCTGTGTGTTTCGATTTAATATGATTTAACAAATTTCTTTTGTGCACACTTGCATAATCACATGATGGGCATTGGTGAGATTTGTCTGTTGTGTGTTTAAATTTAATATGACTCCAAATATAACTTTTCCTTGCAGCAGCAAAATCACATAATGAACATTGATAAGGCTTTACGCCTGTGTGTTTTGATTTAATATGATCTAACAAAATGCGTTTCTGTGCACTTGCATAATCACATAATGAACATTGATGAGATTTTTCTGTTGTGTGTTTAGATTGAATATGACTCGACAAATCACATTTCCTCACACTTGCATAATCACATAATGAACATTGATGAGGCTTTTCTCCTGTGTGTTTTGATTTAATATGATTTAACAAAGATTGTTTGTACACACTTGCAAAATCACATGATAAACATTGATAAGGCTTTTCTCTTGTGTGTTTTGATTTAATATGAGTTGACAAATTGTATTTCCTTGCACTTGTATAATCACATGATGAACATTGATAAGGCTTTTCTCCTGTGTGTTTTGATTTAATGTGATTTAACAAACTGGATTTGTACACACTTGTAAAATCACATGATGCACATTGATAAGACCTTTCTCTTGTGTGTTCAGGTTTAGCATGATTGAACAAACGGTTTTCTTCTGTGTGTTTTGATCGAATGTGTCTTATCAATTGTTTTTTTCTTATGCTTGCATATTCACACAATAAACACTGATAACAGTTCTTTTCGCGACTTTGCGATTGAATACAATCAAAAGAATTTTTCTCGTCTTCATTATTTGATGGCATTTCTTTCTCAAGCTGATCAACATCCTGAAATAATTTCTGTAACTCACCTTTCGCATCGGCATGTACATCATCCTTAATGCCCAAAGTAGGCGAGGAGTTTTGATTGTTAGTAGAATTTTCATTTATATTCCAGTACTCTTTCTTTATATCTCCACATAACACAGCACTGTCCAAGGCATGCTCTTCTATTTCCAGTTTTATTGAAGATTCATTTATTTGCAAATCCAATTTCGTATCCCGATCAAATTCGCAGGAGAACGTAAAGTTTGCATCGGTGGATGCATCATCATAATTTTCTTTTTCAGCTTTACAGTAGGCTTCGGCTTCGCCGATCTGGTCTTCTTGTTTTATATGTTCCATAACCTGTTTTGACAACTACTATTTTAATGCGACTATGGACTGTCTTTTATACACTAAATTATTTCTATCTTCTTTTCATGTTTCATCGATTTCTGGTAATTAGTAATTAGTAATAAGCGAATAAACGGCCTTAAATCCACTCGGTCCGATGGCATGAGGCAAAATTGGAGAGCCTTGATATTTGCTTTTGATTTTGATATCTCACATCTCACAGTGACAGGGATAGCTTGACTTGTCATTAGAATAAGAGATGTTCGATTCCAAATCGATTTTCGAAAATATCGATTATCTGTGTTGCAAAATTTCGATTTCACAATCGATTCGCCAGCTCTCGATTTTTAAGGGAACCGAGTCATTTTTCCCCGAGATCGAATCGAAACAATTACTTAATACGTAAATGATATTAATTAATTTTCAAACCAAAAAAACAGTACATTTTTTGTTGCCATTATTTTAATATAGTATTACTTATTACACAGAATAGGTTGTATATATGTGGCGTGTGGTAAAAAATGGGGTGCAAATTGCCAATTCAATACAGTGGCGTGGATTGTCAGTTATCATTTGCCATCCAATCCGTGAAATTGTGGACCTATGGTTTGTTTTTCATATTTTCCTGATTTTGATGTTTGGATGAATTGTATTATTAATTTGCGGATTTTGCTTCAGCTCTTGTTATTATTAGTCATTCAAGAGTATTAGTTCCTTAAACGATTAAGCATGCTTTTTGTAAGAAAAAATGTATGGTATATGTCCTTCCATAAAAGTAATTGATAATGAGGCTCAATGCAAGTTGTGGAATTCGATATCGATTTTTCGCAAATCGATTCTTTTAAGTACACTTGGAGAACCCAAATCACCACAACACATTTTAAAAGACCTGACGATCGTTTCACTAACCAAGTTAGCGTCATCAGAGGATGAAACATTCTAAATACTTAAAAACTAACATCAACTTATATACCGGATCTCAGGTAAAGAGATCGAACTGAGATGAGACACTACTCGTAGGCAAATTCCACAGTGTATTGTATTTTTATCGCCCGACAAGGTCTATGCGCCATCCATACTGCTTTATCTAAAAAAGTGTCCATCTGTAATAGTCTTGAGAAAGTTCAACGACCGCTAAATTAACAACGGTTCCTTTGGCGGCAATAACTGTATACTTATGTTATCGGTAAAACGTGCCGAAAACGTGGGAATTTTATTTAGCAAAGCAATCGATCAACTGACTCGTAATTGGCGCTAGTGCACTGTTCATACATTTTTTGTTGTAACTATATTTCGCAATATATACCCTTTCGAACCCATTTAGCTGTCCTGGTTTTCTAACATGTTTTATTAATTTCAGATTATCTTTATCAACGTGATGATTATTATCCCAAATATGTCGGGCGACGGCAGACTTATCTACAGTACCGTAACGTAATTGGGATATGTGTTCTTTGAATCTAATTCCAATCGATCTTTTTGTTTGTCAGACGTATTTAAGATTACAATCTTTACAACTTATTTCATAAATTCCCGACATTTTGTCCAGGCTATCCTTGTCCTTTGGGTTACCTAGCAAGTTTTTTAAGGTATTTGTTGTTGAAAATGTTAGCTGTAAGTTGACTTTTTTGATAATGCTGTCTAGACCCCTCGTGATTCTAGGTTCAAATGGTAAGCAAACAAAGTTTTTTTCCGATTTTTCTCTTCTGAACGTCGTTGATTCCGTCAACATTTTCTTTGTTTTCTGTTTGTTGATTAATTTTGTCACTAGACAAGCAGTGTATCCGTTATATTCGGCCACGTTCTTAATATAATTTTATTCTTTGGTATATCTACTTTTGTTTAAAGGAAAATTAATTAACCGATTTACTAAAAAATTCAGGCTGGCCATTTTTTGTGCGTACGTATGATGTGAGTCGCTCAGGATGTAGCTTAAGGTAGTGGTATTATTTTCTATAGACATCAAATTCTATGAAGCTAATATTTTCAACAACAAATACCTTAAAAAACTTAATAGGTAACCCAAAAGACAAGGATAGCGCGAACAAAATGTCGGGAATTTATGAAATAAGTTGTAAAGATTGTAATCTTAAATACGTCGGACAAACAAAAAGATCGATTGGAATTAGATTCAAAGAACACTTATCCCAATTACATTACGGTACTGTAGATAAGTCTGCCGTCGCCCGACATATTTGGGATAATAATCATCACGTTGATAAAGATAATCTGAAATTAATAAAAAATGCATGCTAGATAACCAGGACAGCTAAATGGGTTCGAAAGGGTATATATTGCGATATATAGTTACAACAAAAAATGTATGAACACTTCACCAGCGCCAATTACGAGTCACTTGATCGATTGCATTGCTAAAAAAAATTCCCACGTTTTCGGCACGTTTTACCGATAACATAAGTATACAGTTATTGCCACCAAAGGAATCGTTGTTAATTTAGCTGTCGTTGAACTTTCTCAAAACTATTACAGATGGACACTTTTTAGATAAAGCAGTAGGGATGGCGCAAAGACCTTGTCTGGCGATAAAAATACAATACACTTAGGAATTCGCCTGCGACTTATAATGTCTCATCTCGGTTCGATCTCTTTACCTGAGATTCGGTATATAAGTTGATGTTAGTTTTTTAAGTATTTAGAATGTTTCATCCTCTGATGACGCTAACTTGGTTAGTGAAACGATCGTCAGGTCTTTTAAAATGTGTTGTGGTTATTTGGGTCCTCCAAGTGTACTTATCAGTGCTTATCACAGGTTCCAATCTTCACTTAGTGAGCAGAAGACAAATTCAGAATCACTTTTATGCCAATATGTACAGTTCGCAGAAGATAATTTATTGTGTAGTATTTGTCATCATGTACCTATTTATAGACACACTTCGTAAATGGATGGTTGAAAGGTTTCAATCATAAACTATCTTCCAGTGCATCAAAGAAAAGAAATATGAAGGCAAAAAAGTTTCGTATTAATAATGAATGACATAAGAAAACTGCCTTTTTATCTTGTTGTGTGTTCTTTTTTATTTCAATATGGTATAAATTGGCACATTTTTTACTTTTAAAATTATTTTACTTGGTAATGCTTTTAATTATCTTCCCAAGACAAGTTTTTAAAGAGACAAGTAGAAATAGCAGATTCAGCCCTATAATAGATTTATTTGTGGAAGAAAGAGTTAGTCTCACCTTTAATCTGCACAATTTCTTAATTATGTACTAGGTATATCAGTTATATATTTCAAAATATTAGATTAATAAGACAGTTTTCATGTAGAGATATAGCAAATATTTTTTGGAGATCCACGGAGATAGAACCCTCCATGAGTCTGCGATCCTCATCCAATTGGGCTAAAGAGACAGGCTTAGAATATTGTATATTTGAGTGGAGGGTGCTGTCGTCCGCGTAACTGTGAACTGGGTTGGGTGTGCTAGAGAGGAGGTCATTGATGTGGAGAAGAAACAAAGTAGGGGCTAAAGCTGAACCTTGAGGAACTCCTGCATTAATTGGATACAGTTTAGAGGAATGGCCATCCACGACAACAGAAATGCTCCGGTTGGAGAGGAAATTTGCTGTCCACGTACAGAATTTTTGTGGTAGGCCATAGGCCGGTAGTTTATTAAGCAGCGCTGCGTGCCAGACCTGGTAGAATGCTTTGGATATGTCTAGAGCGACAATCTGGGATTCGCCGTGTAGTTCCAGACTTGTTCCAAGAATGAGTGACAAAGGAAAGGAGGTCGGCAGCACGGACACTAATAGACGAGGTGAATCACTATTTGAATACATTTTAGGGGAGGAGCTGGTTGTCAACAACATAGGCTAGGAACCCACCTTTCTTACAGCTAATCGGAGAGAGATTTTAGATCTCACGATCAGCTCAAGGCTTTTGAGCTCAAAAATTCTCAAATGGAGGGTGTCGTCTGAACCCTCATGTTCTGACCATGCCCATATCCTATTTGAGATTGAAACAGGCCCTAGACCTGTGGTGGAGTATCGCGACCCGAGAAGGATGGATTGGGAGTGGTACAAACAGTCCCTCGCCACCGGACTTGGGTCCGCTATCCCCACAGTGAGGGATCGTGATGAGATTGAGATTGCGGCTGAACAGGTTAGGGAAGCTGTTGTCTCTGCATATTACGAAAACTGTCCACTAAGGTCAAAGAGAGACAGTCGGAGGTCTACTTGGTGGAATAATAACCTCGATAAACTACGAAGGGAAGTTAGACGTCTCTTCAATCGTGCTAAGACTACAGGCAACTGGGAGCAATATAAAACCGCTCTAACACACTATAACAAAGAGATTAGGAACGCTAAGAGGGAGTCCTGGAGGAGGTTCTGCGGGGACATTAATAATTTGCCCAGCAGCGCCAGAATCCACAGGATTCTCTCACGCGACCGTGTTCAGGAGCTGGGATCGATAAAACGACCAGATGGTTCCTTTACTGAATCTCGGAAAGAAACGTTAGAGCTCTTAGCACACACACACTTCCCAGATTGTCTGATCCTGAGCAACGGAGAAGTCCGACCGGCTGAGGGACGATTTAAACGCCCTCATGGGGAGGACTGGCGGGTTGTTTGGCGAATAATTACAGCCTCGGCAGTGGAGTGTGCTGTGAATCATTTTCAGCCATTCAAGTCGCCAGGGGAGGATGGGGTGGTACCGGTCCTACTACAAAAGGTACTGGAGATTCTCCTACCTCACCTTATCAGGCTGTACAGAGCCAGTCTGGCCTGGAACTACATACCATCCAGCTGAACGGTGGTTAGGGGGGTTTACATTCCCAAATTGGGACGTAAGGACCTCCTACCTACATCACTGAGACCTCTCAGTATTACATCATTCCTCCTGAAGGGATTGGAAAAAATACTGGACAGACACATTAGGAGGAACATCTTACCCAATAACCCCCTAAACACCCACCAGTATGCCTATCAAACTGGCAAATCAACTGAGTTAGCGCTCAATAACCTCGTCGAGAAGATCACACAGTCTCTGGAAAATGGAGAGGTTGCGGTGGCGGCATTTCTCGACATCGAAGGCGCATTTAATAATGCATTACCGATCTCCCTCTACGAGGCCACTATCGCTAGGGGGGGTGGAACCTACCATCTGTGGCTGGATCGGAAACATGCTGCATAATCGGACCATTATTACCTCGTTGCGGGGAGAGGTGGTGGGCGTCAGGGCTGCGAGGGGGTGTCCTCAGGGGGGCGTTCTATCCCCCCTGTTGTGGTCCCTCTTTGTGGACGATTTGCTGGCTATCCTCGGACTCTGGGAGGTTGAGGTCCAGGCGTATGCTGATGATCTTGTCATAATGGTTAGAGGCAAATCTGAGGAGGAACTGGCAAGTACTCTTCAAGAGGCACTCAATGTAATCAATGATTGGTGCCGGAGGGAACAGATGTCTGTGAACCCCCGCAAAACGATCATTGTTCCTTTTACCAGAAGAAGAAGGTTGGACAAATTAAAACCACCTACTCTTATGGGGGAAACCATTCCATTTTCGCACCAAGCAAAATATCTGGGAGTTACCCTAGATAAGAAGCTCAACTGGGACATACAGTTAGAAAATGTTATCCGCAGGGCTAAAATGTCCCTGTGGACCTGCCGGAGAATCTGTCGTAACAACTGGGGAACAAACCCCCAACAGATGTACTGGCTCTATGTAGTGGTTACCAGGCCAATGATAACATATGGAGCCATAGTTTGGTGGCCTAAGGTACTTCGTCGTATCGCGAGGGCCAAACTGGCTCATCTACAGAGACAAGCTTGTCTGATGATAACGGGAGCGATAAGCACCGCACCATCAGCCGCTCTGGAGGTCCTCCTTAATATTCCCCCACTTCACATATGGTTGGAGAGGGTGGCGAGGTGGACAACGTACAGACTAAAACAAACGGCAGATAGCATACCGAGGGAAGTCAGTCTGAGAGGGCCCGGTCTCCTTGATGACAGTGATTGTCATGGGATTCTGGGAATGGTCTCAGACTTGATGCCTACAAAGATCAGCAGAGATCTGTCTTTCAAGATCGTCCTTCCGGAAAGGGAGGAAACGACCCTGTTGAGAGCGGACCTCTGCTGGTACTCTGACGGCTCCAAAACCAATTTTGGAGTTGGAGCCGGCGCATATGGGGGCAGCACCGATGCTAGACTATCGGATAGCCTCGGCAAGTACGCAACCATACACCAGGCAGAAGTGTATGCCATCGAGTTGTGTGCAAGGGAAAGTATAAAAAACCTGTGCATAAACAAATCGATAAAGATATATGCAGATAGCCAAGCTGCAATAAAGGCTCTTGGTTCCTACCGGTGTAATTCAAAGACGGTATGGAGTTGTAAATCTGCCCTTAACGAATTGGGCAGCTTTAATGAGGTGTCGCTGGTCTGGATACCGGGTCACTCGGACCATGATGGCAACGTTGCGGCCGACGCGCTTGCCAGGAGTGGTGCCCAGAGTGACTTTGTCGGACCAGAACCGGTGCTGGGAATAACATCTTGCACAGCAAAACGCACCTTAAAGACCTGGACAGAACGAATGACAATTCAATGTTGGCAAAATCTTCCAGGATTAGCTCACTCTAAGGCCTTCATAAATGGCCTGTCTGAGTCAAGGGCTAAGAAACTTTTAGAGATGAACAGACAACAACTGAGTACTCTAGTCGGCCTGTATACAGGACACTGCCGCTTGCGGCATCACATGCACCGTATTGGGGTCGGTCAGGAGACCGAGTGCCGGCTGTGTATGGAGAATGACGAGACAGCAGAGCACGTGCTGTGTTCCTGTCCGGCAGCGGACAGGACTAGATACCTGCTCTCTGGCAAGGTAAAGCTTGCTCCAGAGGATCTGGATCAACTTTCGCCCACAAAGGTTATCGACCTCTGTAGGAGGCTGGATTTGTTGGGCGAAATATAGACTATTAGGCGTGAGCCACAATAGACCTTATGATCGCGGTGGAGGTACCGATATGGACCACTCACATTCAAACCTAACCTAACCTAAGTGGTGGGAGATTCTGGGTATGAGTGCGCGAAAGTTTTATACATACGTGCATATGGGGCTGCGTAGCGGTGTTGGAGTGTATGAAGGTAGATGTCTGAATATGTGTATGTGTGTGCGTGTGGGAGATTATGAGTCTTTACGTATGTGTGTGAGAATGTTTTGAGCGTACGCTGGGTGAGTAGGTTGGTGTCCTTGGGTGTAGGGAGGTGAGTGTATGTGTGTGAGACTGTGTATGTGAGAGATTGGGAGGTTTTGGCTATGTGGGCGAGTGTTTTAAATGTACATTGCGTACAGAGGCTGTGTGAGCAGTAAGCAGATAGGTGTGTGTGGACACGTGACGATAACTCCTTGAATGTATGACTATGTGAACATGTGTGGGTACGTGTGAGTGTCGCCCTGACATAGATCGCTTATAATTCACTTTGTTTTTTTTTTAAATTAAGGTTCAGAAAGGTAAATGGCTTGCCACTAATAATTTAATAGGGTTCAAGTGGTAGAACAGCGGATACTACGGTATCGGGGTGAACTTCGCCCTAAGATTTGTTTTGTTTTAGTTGATATGGAAATAGTTTACTTATTGTATAAGCTCATGTGAAAGACGACAAAACAAATAAAGGAATTATTATTATTATATACCCTATATACATATCTAATAATAATATTTAGAAAGTAATATGTAGAGGAAGGCATACATAAAATATAATAAAGTAAAGAAGAGAAGCATGCGTGTAAAAAGTAAGTGTGAAACCGAACACCGCCAGCCACAGACTGCATATGACTTAGCATACTGCACATTATCAGCATGTGCACACCATCACCATTTAAGGAACAGTTAACACTGAAATAAGAATCAGCCAAATGTCCATAGTCGATGCAAACCACTTAATTTCAAATAATATTGGTTATTTAGAAATCACTGGCATTGAAACATCACTCATCACTAATAGCTAGGTTAGAATTTTTATTTACCTTCTATTTTCAATTAATTAGTGTAAACTGTGCCTTTAATGATTCAATTAATGAATGTTGACCATTTATTAGAGTCTTTGGGTGATGAATAAAAAGGCCTTTTCTTTCCAAACAAATATTTTATTCCTTGTCCCGATGCGTTTCGACCCTTTTTAACAGGTCATCCTCATGGGAATCTAGAAGTTACAAAAGGCTTGTTAGAGAAACTGAGTTTTCCGGTAGGCTACTTCTGCGAGGGTACAACACAGGAATACAAGATAAAAATGAGGTAACAACAGCTAACCCCAACACTAAGTCAAAAGTTAATGGTTAAAATGTCAAGCTACAAAGCTATAAAAGATTACAGGTATACAGTCATAAACTACCACATGCAATAAAAATGAAAACAACTACAAGTCAAATGGAACTGCAAGAAAAGCTAATTTGTCTTGATATTTTTAAAAATTACAATAAGTCTAATTCTAAACCTCATAAAAGCTTAAAAATTCTCAAAAATTTAAGTTCAAGCTGAAGACAACAACAGGAGCGAGAGCAAACAGCACAAATACCAACAAGCCATGCAGCTGAGAAGAAACTTTCAGAGAACATCAAACACATCAAATGAATGGGAATTGAAACAGAAGCGAACTTTTTACTGTTTTAAGAAACATCTAACTTGCATAATCACTAGAGGTGTGCGAAGCTTCGAAATTCCGAACCGAACCCGAACTCGAACCGAACCTTCGGTTCGAAAATATGTTCGCACTAGCGATGTTGAAGTGGTTCGAAGTTCGAAATATGTAATTCTTAAAAATAGTTGGAAGTTCGTTGCTCAAAAATACTTCAAAATTTAACTTTACAGGCATTGAATGTTGCCAAAGGTAGCGAAGTTGCGGCCCCTTTAACTCGGTAGCGGCGCTTTAAACTCGTTATCGGTCTCATTGAGTCGATAGCGTAATTTTAGAAGATTTCACTCATGCATATTTTTGACAGTAGATGGGACACATTTTGAGACACGACGGAACCATTTAGCAATCACAGAATTATATTTCTTGTATATCCTAGCCTCCCAACACCTATTTCAGTAACAACATTATGATGGTGGTGTTCGAAGGCGATCGGCAACGTAAATTTTCAGAATTTGAGGATAATTGCAGATTGCCTTTGGAAAACACTGGTTTCAACATGCTTTATTTCACAGTGAGCCAAAACAGTTAAATATTCACAAGCAGGAGACAGTTTAAAGTTGTTAATGAATATTTTATACCTATCATGCTCACTTTAAACCCTCTCAATATGTTTGCTAAAACTGCTGTCTAGTTTTACCGTGCAATTTTGAAGTTATAGCAGTGCAGTCTTGCATGTCACAAGCAAGCTGACATAACTGCAGTGTATTGTGCGCATGTCCCACCCCTCGAAAACAGGGTACCTGCAATAATGAATACCTGGACAAAGTCTATTCGTTCAACAGATCAGCTTCAGCACCGAGTGTATTTGGTTCGTACACGACCACGTGTTGTGGTATTACACGTTCCGCCTATATATAATGTATATCAACAGTATATAGTTTATATAGCCTATTCGTTCATCAGATCAGCTTCGAAAAGCTTCAGCACCGAGTGCATTTGGTTCGTACACGACCACGTGTTGTGGTATTACACGTTCCGCCTATATATAATGTATATCAACAGTATATAGTTCATATAGCCTATTCGTTCATCAGATCAGCTTCGAAAAGCTTCAGCACCGAGTGCATTTGGTTCGTACACGACCACGTGTTGTGGTATTACACGTTTCGCCTATATATAATGTATATCAATAGTATATAGTTTTTATTGCTTTAAATATATAACTAAGTTAAGTGTTTCCAAGTGATTTTATTTCATAACACGATACAGTCCATTTTAATATGTAACAGCAGTAACTACAATCCAGGAACCACACACGTAATAACAACTGCCTAGCCAATACCAAACAACAACATATTTATAATTGAGCTTATCTATAGATCTAGAAATCTAAAAAAGTTTCAAATATGTTTTGTTTTTGTGTTTTTTATTTAACGTTGACCCATCTACACTCGAGGACATTTTCACCCAATCAACCTGCAAACTTGTCGAACCTTTCCTTTTTGTAAAAAGAGTGGGAATCTTTTACACATCAAAGATTGTATGTTACAATATACCTAAATTTTGTATTTAAGGAAATGATATACAAACACTGAAGAAATTTGGGTAGTTCAATTTGCGATTTTGAATTTCCAAGAAGTTCGAAGTTCGACTGTGAACCTTAGACATACTATTTCAGAGGTTCGAAGTTCGATGCAACATATTTGCTTGGGTTTGTTCATAGTTCGGTGCGAACAAAACATGGGTTCGCACACCTCTAATAATCACATGATAAACATTGATGAGACTTTAATTTAATATATCTTAACAAATCATGTTTAATTGCATTAATATAATCATCTAAATGAATATTTATGAGGTCATTCTCTTGTGCTTTAATTTAATATGATTTAACAAAGAATGTTTCCACGCAGTTGTCAAATCACATAATGAACAACCATAAAGCTTTTCTCCTGTGTGTTTTGATTTTATATGTTTTAACAAAGAATGTTTCCATACAGTTGCAAAATCACATGATGAACATTGATAAGGCTTTTCTCCTGTGTGTTTTGATTTAATATGTTTTAACAAAGTTTCTTTCTGCACACTTGCATAATCACATGATGAACATTGATGAGATTTTTCTGTTGTGTGTTTAGATTGAATATGACTCGACAAATTACATTTCATCACACTGGCAAAATCACAGGATGAACATTGATAAGGCTTTTCTTCTGTGTGTTTTGACTTAATATGATATAACAAATATCGTTTCCGCACACTTGTATAATCACAGGATGAACATTGATAAGACTTTTCTTCTGTGTGTTTTGACTTAATATGATATAACAAATATCGTTTCCGCACACTTGTATAATCACAGGATGAACATTGATAAGACTTTTCTTCTGTGTGTTTTGACTTAATATGATTTAACAAATATCGTTTCTGCACACTTGCATAATCACAGGATGAACATTGATAAGGCTTTTCTCCTGTGTGTTTTGATTTAATGTGGCTTAACAAATTTCCTTTCTGTACACTTGCATAACGACATGATGAACATTGATAAGGCTTTTCTTCTGTGTGTTTTGACTTAATATGCTGCAACAAATCATGTTTGTTCACACTTGCATAATTACATGATAAACATTGATAAGGCCTTTCTCCTGTGTGTTTTGATTTAATATGATAGAACAAATGATGTTTGTGCACACTTGCAAAATCACATGATGAACATTGATAAGGCTTTTCTCCTGTGTGTTTTGATTTAATATGACTTAACAAGTTTCCTTTATGTACACTTGCATAACGACATGATGAACATTGATAAGGTTTTTCTCCTGTGTGTTTTGATTTAATGTGGCTTAACAAATTTGCTTTCTGTACACTTGCATAACGACATGATGAACATTGATAAGGCTTTTCTCTTGTGTGTTTTGATTTAATATGATTTAACAAATGATGTTTGTGCACACTTGCATAATCACATGATGAACATTGATAAGGCTTTTCTCTTGTGTGTTTTGATTTAATATGATATAACAAACTCGATTTGTACACACATGTATAATCGCAGAATGCACATTGATGAGACCTTTCTCTTGTGTGTTCAGGTTTAGCATGATTGAACAAACGCTTTTCTTCTGTGTGTTTTGATCGAATGTGTCTTATCAATTGTTTTTTCCTTATGCTTGCATATTCACACAATAAACACTGATAACAGTTCTTTTCGCGACTTTGCGATTGAATACAATCAAAAGAATTTTTCTTGTCTTCATTATTTGATGGCATTTCTTTCTCAAGCTGATCAACATCCTGAAATAATTTCTGTAACTCATCTTTCGCATCGGTATGTACATCATCCTTAATGCGAAGAGTAGTCGAGGAGTTTTTTTTGTTAGTAGAATTTTCATTTATATTCCAGTACTCTTTCTTTAAATCTCCACATACTACAGCACTGTCCAAGGCATGCTCCTCTATTTCCAGTTTTATTGAAGATTCATTTATTTGCAAATCCAATTTCGTATCCCGATCATATTCGCAGGAGAACGTAAAGTTTGCATCGGTGGATGCATCATCATAATTTTCTTTTTCAGCTTTACAGTAGGCTTCGGCTTCACCGATCTCCTGGTCTTCTTGTTTTATATGTTCCATAACCTGTTTTGACAACAACTATTTTAATGCGACTATGGACTGTCTTTTATACACTGAATTATTTCTACCATCTTCTTTTCATGTTTCACTGATTTCTGGTAATTAGTAATAATCGAATAAACGGTCTTAAATCCACTCAGTTCGATGGCATGGGGCAAAATTGGAGAGCTTGATATTTGCTTTTGATATATCACAGTGACAGTGACAGTGACAGTGACATGGAGAGGGGCAGGGACAGGGGACAGGGACTAGTGATGGGTTGTTATTTAAAAGTCTGTTATTTTTTAACTGTTGTCGAGCCGCAACAGTAACAACCTGTTATGGATATATACAAATAACAGGTACAGGGCAGGGGATGCTGTTGCGCTTTACACTAGAACTCGGAGTCGTATCTGTTTCTGTTGTCGTATCTGTTTCTGTTGCACTGCAACTAGCTACGATGAATCAACTTCTGTTTTCATCCGCAACTGTTATAACAGGATGAATGGACATGAGACTGGGAATGGGGTATAGAGTATAGAGCGGACTTTACTTCATAACATACTACTTTATACTAGTGTGCTCACAGCTTTGGGAACGTAGGGTCGTCGGTACAATGAAACTGTTAAATTTTGACAGGTTGTTGATTCACACAAGACACACACATATATTTACAATTTATAAACAAACACAAAATATGAAAAATGTAAATAAAATCAACGATGTTTCTTTTTTTCTTTGAGAAAAATTGTCTTACACTAAGAAATACTTTTCTAACAAAACACATTTAAAGTTCTGAGTTTTTGTTGATGAACATTATTTGACTGACTTTGGTCGACGAAAGTCTGTTACGGCGGTCACTTAAAATTTGTCCTGTTTTAAAAAAAAGTATTTCGCACGGAACAGACGTAGCGACAGTGCCAAACTTCCCCTTCACCATTTTACTTAAATGTGACTATTCATAAGAATGAATTTTCCACCATTTAAGTGGATCTCCATTTCTAGGCAAAAGCGGTTCGTTGTTTGCACAGTTTTTAAAAGCGTACTGATTAAGATGACCGGTGAGTCACCGGCGGTGAACCGAGAATCGAAAATGTAACTAAAGATCCTTCTAACAAAAAATAAAAGCGTAATGTAATAAAGAACCATATGTGCAGAATAAAGGCAAATTTCTTTACCGAAATTTTATGAGAGGTGCAGCATGTTGGAGCTTCCGGTTTTGCGGAAACTCCATCAACTTTTATTATTCAAATGGAACACCTTTTATATTACCTCATTTAATTAATATTACAAGTCATGCTTGTAAAAAGTAAGCTAAGTTTCCTTCACTTCTGACATTTATGGTCGCTAAAAATTTGTTCTTAATTTTTCAATATGTGAAAGGCTGTATATGTAGCAAGTGAAAATTATTAAAAATGAACTATATAACTGTAAAAATAAAATCAGGTCACCGCGTATATAAAAAAATAATCACATAGTCGTTGACGTAAACTCAATCTTCATTAGATAACTCGATATGTAGATGGCATTTTTGTTTTAACAAAAAACTGATATGTATACAAATGTACAGTTATGCTTTAACGTGAGTCCTTAGGTATTATATTATATTAGGTAGTTTTTTGCTCATTCTTCTTTGCCTTATGTAACTAATAAATCAATATTCCTTTTTACTTTTCACTTTGGAAATCCAAGAAATGGGTCCGATTTTAAACATCTTTTTTTTTTAATTACTACAGCATAATAAAAAATCGCTGAAACTTAAAAAATCTCAGAAACAGTACCAATTTTAATGAAATTATAAAAATATTCCCTGTACCCGGTATAGTTGAAACCAGACACACTTCGCCCTATAGGTAGAGAGAAAAAAATTAGTTTTAATTTAAAAAAATATATATTTATTTTATTTTTTTGCTTACAATAATTCATGTATTTCATATAAGTCTCATTTTCAAGGAAAATATGGCTATAGAGGTTTTCAAGCTCAATGCTTAACTAATACTTAATTAGTAAAGACAATTCGAAAGGAATTATTCATTTTTGATTTTTTTACCAAATTATTATTAGTGATAAATACCCAAAAAAACCTCTTCATTATTTTTTTTATAAAAAATTTATTAACTGTTCTAAACATAAAACAAAAATACTTTTTTATTTTAAACATTATATAGTATTGCATAGTATAGTAAACAATTTAAATTATGTTTCAGAGAATTAGAGATGTCTAAAGTTTTTGCTCTATCCACATATTGTTTCATAATTATTTTTGTTTTTTTATTCAAATTAATCACCTTCACACCTCAGGCATGATCAACTGATAGTTACATCGCCCGGGGATTGAACCCGTGTATCAGCGAATCTCCTTTGCCCAACTACACCACCGGACGGGTTCAGCTATACTGTTACTACGTCTACGTGGAATTCTTAATAATTCATAGTTCATACTGTTATTTTCAACCTGTTATATATAACTGTTATTTCTAAATAACAGTAACTATTGCGGCCTGTTAAAGCAATATAACAGTTTTTCCCATCACTACTTGTCATTAGAATAGAATTAGAGGTGTTCGATTCCAAATCGATTTTCGAAAAGATCGATTATTTGTGTTGCAAAATTTCGATTTCACAATCGATTGAGTCATTTTCCATGAGATCGAATCGAAAAAAATTACTTAATAGGTAAATGATATTAATTAATTTTCAAACTAAAAAACAGTACATTTTTTGGTGCCATTATTTTAATATACTATAACCAAATACTTTATAATGACAATACAGGACACTCCGGATGATTACGTGTTTCAAGAATATCAGCGCCCCTAGCGGATAGTACTGATATTACGTCTTTCCAGAACGTTTAACACTAGCAATTGCTGGTGTTTAACTGTGTATAATTAAGTTTGAGCTGTGTTTTTTACAATGAATGTTGGTGGTTGGGTGTGTGCAATCTATAATTATTCGATTTATAACGTGCTAAGTCTATTAAAGACATTTCATAGGTTTCCAAAGGATGGCGAAACGTGAATATGATTTTTTGTGTTTTCTTTTGTTACCAGCGATTTTTTTTACAAATTCGCCTAATAATTAATATTAAATAATAACTTTAACATAGATTGACAATATTTTTGTAATATAGATGCAAGAAAAGGGTACTGTTATCAAAAAGAACTGATTTGGATATAGTATTGAAGACAAAAGGTGCATTTTACATTTTAATGTCACTTCCAAAAGAATTAATTTGATGAAGCAGAAGACACATTCAGAATCACTTTTATGCCAGTATGTACAGTTCGCAGAAGATAATTATTATGTAATATTTACCATCATGTACCTATTTATAGGTATGAAGGCTTTTAATTATCTCCCCAAGAGAAATTTTTAAAGAGACAAGTAGAAATAGCAGATTTAGCCCTATAATAGATTTATTTACGGAAGTAGGAGTTAGTCTCACTTTTCATCTGCACAATTTCTTAATTATGTACTAAGTATATCAATTACATATTTTAAAATATTAGATTAATAAGACAGTTTTCATGTAGAGATATAGCAAATTGAGTACTGTGCTACCATTTATACCTAGAACAATTATTTAAGGTAAGTACAAATTGTAACTTAATATCCTCAGAAACAGCTTTCGGTATATTGAAATACCTACCCTTGAAATAGTAGTATAACGACGGTTTCAAGGTAGTACATTAAATTATGATGAAATAAGATTATGGGTAAGAGAAATTTGCGCAATTATTCATGCTGAATTCATTTAGGTTTCAAGCTGATTGTTAATACAAATTCTATTTATAACTATATAATCAGAAAATGTTCACTGTTTTGTCATGTACAAGTTTTTATATTCATCTATAATAAACCAATTGTCTAAATTAATAATATGCAGTTAAATATACAATTCAAATTACCCGTTCAGTTGTCAGTACTTCACGCGGGGTGGCGCTAGTGTACATGTCACAAATATCACCAATGCTAAAGCACAGAAGTGTCCCGTATTGTCATTATACAGTATTTGGTATTACTTAATGTCACATAATATGATGTATATATGTGGCGTGTGGTAAAAAATGGGGTGCAAATTGGACATATGCCAATTCAATACAGTGACGTGGATTGTCAGTTATTATCATTTGCCATCCAATCCGTGAAATTGTGGACATATGGTTTGGTTATCATATTTTCCTGATTTTGATGTTTGGATGAATTGTATTATTAATTTGCGGATTTTGCTTCGGCTCTTGTTATTATTAGTCATTCAAGAGTATTAGTTCCTTAAACGTTTAAGCATGCCTTTTGTAAGAAAGAATATAGTATGGTATCGACATGTTCCATAAAAGTAATTGATAATGAGGCTCAATACAAGTTGTGTAATTCGAAAACGATTTTTCACAAATCGATTATTTTAGCTCCGATTTTTATTGAATAGATATTTGAACAAACGATTCTTCACGATTCAGAAATCGATTTTTTTTAAAATAAATCGAATATCCCTAATGAGAATTAGAATTAGATCTTGCATCTGATTCGCCTAAATGTAATTTGCACCTGATTATCACGTCACCAGTATTACCTGTTGCTTGGGGTTTGCCGTTGTACGAAATTAAAGACCTTAGAAATTTGTTCAAGTAATCGCTAACTGGGACCTCTAAAACCGATCTCCAAGATCCATTTAAATTTAAAGAATTATTTTTAATAATATACGTTACTAATAGTGTACAATTCTTATGAAAATTCACTACCATAACGTACTTACTACGTCCAGAACTTTTTTCGTCTGATTCAATTTTAACGTTATCTGACCAGATTGTGTAGTTCCAATAATTTTCTACTGACTTTTTATTTAAAAACTTACTAATGAAAGATAAGCACTTTTAAAACTGTTTACTCAAGTTTAATAGCAGCTGTTGTTACCCTTTGTTGGTAAAACAGTTCCACAGTTAACATAGGCGTAGAGATTTGTGACATCACACAACAGGTCGTTTTCTTCTCCAGAACCGGATTCAATTTTTACAGCATCCATGAAAGAATTTTCTTTGAGAAGCCACATGATAAGTATCTAGTTATGAATTTAGATCAGATTTTGATTATTTTTTGATTTATTTAACTTTATTTCTATTAGCACATTTTCTGGTGCAAAATGTTCTTTTAATAGCGAATTTTCTCATAAATGAATTTAATGGGAAGTGGATAGCTGTCTTTCTTAGTGACATCATTTAACCGTCGGTAATCTACACAAAACTTTGTGGAGCCATCTTTCTTTTTAACCAACACTACTGGAGAAGCCCAAGGGCTTTGCGATGGTTCTATAACTCATACCTGCTCCACCTCCCTTAGCATGGTGTCAACTGTGCTGTTTTGCCAATGGTACCCTTCGCGGTGGTTGCTTAATTAGTACAGATGTCCCAGTCTCAATGCGATGGCGTACTAGGTATGTTCTTCCAAAATCGTTCTGGTCGGTTACGAAAACGTTGCGATATTTGGACAGCAATTTAGCCACTGCTTGCTTCTCTTGTAGAGAAACATTTCCACTAGCTTTTGCTAAGACATCGCGTAGATGTTCTAGAAGTGGTTCATCCGGGATGGACGAGGCTGGGTCTTCTTGGTCGTGGCAACGCCGTATGATGGTTACTGGCGAGAATGTTCCGATTTCGGAACCTTTCGAAATCTTCTGATCAAAGTTCTTAAGGTTGGCTATTCTGACAGCTGCCAGCTCTTTTGCTTGAATAAGAGTTTTACCGACTAGTAGAGCCTTCTTAAAAAGATCGTTGTCTTCTAGTTCTATAATACCCACCACTTGTCCCGAAATGTCTCCAACTATCTTCACTGGGACAATACTTTCACTCTGCGCTCTCACGACGACATCTTCTTTGGCCGTGACTTTTCGAATCGCAAGGTTATTCACAGTCGGCATGACTACTTCCTCATCACCGATATTTAAAACATTGTTCTCAAGATCTAACTTGACACCGTGACCTTGTAGAAGATCTAGTCCAAGTATAATGGGGTCTGATATGGCGGCAACAATAACTCGCTGTTTGGTTTTCAAAACTCCAATTTGTAGCATTACCTCAGTCTCACCAAATACACGAATCTGTTCGTCACCAGCTGCGGTCACTTTGTAGATTCTTTCTGGCTCTCTTACCCGCCATCTTGGTACTATATCACGACGGATAATCGTTCTGGATGCGCCAGTGTCAACAATCATTTGAGCCTTCTTGTCGCTGATGTATCCGTCTACGATGAGCGTGTTGTCAGAATAGTTGACCAGTGAAATAGTTGTCAATTTCGGGGCATTGTGGTGGGCAGCCAGCTCTCGCCCCCTAAAGCTAGCTGCATTTAGTTTTCCTGTGCGTTGGTTGAAGATGATCTTGGGGCCCGGCATTCACTCTTTATGTGTCCCACCTTGCCACAGTTCCAACAGCGTATGGCACTTGCACGATAGGCTTGGGTTGGTGTCGACAAGAAGGAGAGAGGCAACTTGTTAATTCTTGACTTGTAGATTTGGAGATTCGGAGAAGGAAAAACATGCGCCGGCAAGGAATTCCACAACTTGGAAGTCCTGGGGATAAAAGAGCGGGTATAACAAGATGTTCTATGTCTGGTGACCTGGACAGTAAAAGGGTGCATTCGCTCTGTTCCCCTGGTAGATCTGTTGGGGGCAGCAGGTGGGGGAACTATGCGGGAAAGCTCCTCTGAGCAGTGCCCGTGCAGATATCTATAAAGAAAGAGAGAGAGAGAGAGAGAGAGAGGTCACCAACAGCACGTCGGTGGGCAAGAGATGGCGGCGCCTTTGGGTGAGGGTAGGGTCACCAATGAGACATATAGCTCTCTTCTGAATGGAGTCCAAGATATCGAGTGTAGAAGCGGCAGCAGCACCCCAGATGTGGGAGCAGTATTCGAGGTTTGGCCTTATTTGTGAAGTATATAAGGTATAGAGATTAGCTGGTGAAAAGTATTTGCGAGCCCGGAAGAGGAAACCTAATTTCTTAGCAGACGCTTCTGCAATTGATGTGACATGTTGGTGCCAATTGACATTTCGATCCACAGAAATGCCAAGAAGTGAAAAGGACGTATTATTTTAAATAAATTGGTTGTTCATTGTGATGGGTCTAGGGCTGATGTATCTCTTATGAGAAAGAAAGCAAGACTGTGATTTGGTGGGGTTGAATTGTACAAGATTTCTACTTCCCCAGTCTAATATTTTTTAGAGATCCACGGAGACAGAACCCTCCATGAGTCTGCGATCCTCATCTAATTGGGCCAAAGAGACAGGCTTAGAATATTGTATATTTGAGTGGAGGGTGCTGTCATCTGCGTAACTGTGAACTGGGTTGGATGTGCTAGAGAGGAGGTCATTGATGTGGAGAAGAAACAAAGTAGGGGCTAAAACTGAACCTTGAGGAACTCCTGCATTAATTGGATACAGTTTAGAGGAATGGCCATCCACGACAACAGAAATGCTTCGGCTGGAGTGGAAATTTGCTGTCCACGTACAGAGTTTTGGTGGTAGGCCATAGGCCGGTAGTTTATTAAGCAGCGCTGCGTGCCAACCTGGTCGAATGCTTTGGATAGGTTTAGAGCGACAATTTGGGATTCACCGTGTTGTTCCATAGACTTGTTCCAAGAATGGGTGACAAAGGAAAGGAGGTCGGCAGTTGATTTGCGTTGACGAAATCCATACTGCCTGTCGTGGATTAGACTGTGTTTTTCAAGAAATGTTAGTAATTCGGTGTTTATATACTTTTCCATCACTTTAAAGACGACTGAAAGGAGAGAAATAGGTCTGTAGTTGCTAGGAAGCGCTTTGGATCCTTTCTTGGGGACGGGTTGTACTCGAGCAGTTTTCCAGTTAGTAGGGAATATGCCTCTATTGTAAGATGTCTGAAACAGACGAGTCAGGACAGGTGCAAGTTCTGGTGCGCATTCTTTGAGAACAATTGCTGGGATCTCGTCAAGGCCAGAGGCTTTCCTGGTATTAAGAGAAGAGAACATCTTTCGTACCTTTTTAGTTTTGAAAATGATATCCGTTATTTTATGCGCGACATTGGGGACTGTTGGTGGTTGAGTATTTGAAGGTGGGTTGAGAGTAGAATTGCGGGCGAACAACAAATGCATTCTTACACGAATTAAGACTGAATCACTGTAACAGAAATAGTTGCAGTATTCTAATATGAAAAAGCATGCTGTTCACTTACCCTTTAATTTTTACATTGCCTAATTCTGAGAAATCCGGATGTAAAACTGTGAATCATGTTGCTGTCTACTTTAGGCAGATTACATGCATCTGCTTTTTCAAATCCACCTTTTTTTTGTACACAAATGAACACCGAACACCAATATCATAATAAAGACACCAGCAACTAACGAGTTTCACACGCAGTTACAGAATTTATATATTCAATATGTTCCTTACGATGGTTACTGACAGCTAACAGTGGCCATTTTGATTTTTTTAGTTAAAATATTAGAATGACGGAGGGTATAATATGATAAATTATATCCTCCTAGGACAGAGGATATTGAAACGGGGGGGTTTTACGTGCCTTTTGCTTTTCTTTAATACAAAGATTTTAAATGACTAAAGTCTAATTATTATTGTTACTAAAATTTAAGTTATTATTTATTCAGATACGTTTGTAAACTGGGTAACGTTCGAGCAGCACAACGCGTATTCAACAAGCCACCCCATGTACCTTGAAAACAATGTTTAAGTTTTACGACCTTCAAGGGAGGTCTTGCCTACATTTTTTTGGAACACTAAAAGCCGAGCATCTGCGATCAAATTCCCAAAATTTTACTATATATTCAGCCTTAGTGTATACCTAGTGACAAACACGTCACAATCATTTTAAAAAGGACTGTTAAAGTAACTCTAGTTTAGGGGGGTCTTATGCTAAGAATAAAACCCAACATCTAGTTTTAAAATGGCTTTAATACAAAATAAAATTTAATCGGATACATATTTTAACAGCAGAATAAATTGTAAATAATCAATTATTCCACAAGTTTCCTTAATTAAAATTAAACGTAAAACTCTCAATCCAAATAAATAAAAAATTCTACAGTTATCTAAACAAAATTGTGTGGGAGGTTTTCCGAAATTTAAAAAAAGGACTACTTAGCTTAATTACAGCTCTCAAATTCTCAAAACCCCTTATGGCTCAAAGCCCTATCTTGTCCTTCGTATTGTAGGATTTCACAACAATCCCCGTCTACTAAAGTCCCTTAAAACCCCATCCACAATTTCGATATGATTCCAATTCACTCTTAATTATATTCTAGCCCCTTACGGCTCAATTCATCTATACTATTTCTATCTTTCAGCCTATGGCCCAAGACATATCTATGCAAATTTTATATAAAAATTAGTCAGTACCCGAGACAGCTACCCTCTCTAACAAAAGACAATTTAAGCAATAGTTTAAACATGGAACGGACTCATCAAACTCTGGGGCAATACGCCAGCTCTGTATCACGCTTCACCAGCCTCTCCATCGACTGTTCAACCACGCGCGTCCGCTCTAATCGCCCCTTTTTTTAAACACTCCTAATTCACTCTCTGAAATTTAACTTCCCTTCTAAATTTTCTCTGATTGTATAACGAAAAGAAAACCCTTGACATTATTGTCGCGCGGGTACTTCTCGGCCCTAAGGCTGCCCAGCTTCCACTAACCTTTTAGACACGTATTTTCTATTTCACATATTAAATTACGAGTTTGCACTTTTTAGTGAATTTTTATTTTAAAAAATTCACTAATAGAGAGGTATCGATGGTGGGACTTTGCAAAAATTCTTTCAAATGAGTGCGAACTAGGACCCCTAGAACCCATATCCGGGGTCAGTTTCAATTTTTATATGTTTATATATATATATATATATATATATATATATATATATATATATATATATATATATATATATATATATATATATATATATATATATATATTTATATATATATATATATAGATATATATATATATATATATATATATATATATATATATATATATATATATATATATATATATGTATCCGTCTGATAACTCAAACAATAATTAACCGATTTCGATTAAACTTGGCAAGTGGTTTTATTTTATTAATGGCTTGGATGAGTTCGTTGGCCAGAAAAATCGGACGGGGTTTTCCGGGAAAATTTTGAGTTTTCTTTCGAAAAAAAATTTTTCTCCGAAAGTAACAAAGCTGTTTTATTGAAATTTACTATATATGTTGCCTTGGGAGAGATCTTACTACGTACTGAAATTCAACTTTCTAAGTTTATAAAAAATTGAGTTATTCAAATTTTAAATTTTCTTTCAAAAATTTTTTTTTCTCCGAAAATTACAAAGTTATTTTAATGAAATTTGGTAGATATCTTGCGTTAGGACAGACCTTACTACACACCAAAATTAAACTCTAAGTTTATAGAAAATTGAGTTATTCAAATTTGAAGCATTTAATATTTAACATGAAGTTTTTACCACAGAAATCGTAGAAACGACGAAACGATTTTCACGTCTCTAGTATCAGGATCACATGAGAGGATAGGCAGTTTTTAGTATAGTGTATAATGCATGTGGCGTTTGGCGATCGCTTCAGGTCGGTATTGGTATTGGCACATGAATAAGATCTAATATCGCTTGCGTCCAAAAGAAAAATCATGGAAGTTATGCGATTACGTGCCTAATGGACAGTCAGATTTAATCAACAATACCCATCCCTTTCTTTTAAGTTAAAGGCAAGAATTTTAGGCTGTTATTGTATTCTAATTTTAAGAATTTAAATAATGAAGGGAGGAAATATTTATATAATTATATAGTGATAAAACAAATTATTGCGATATTCACTCTATATAATTATAATATGAACCGTTTCGTTAAATGTGGCTTCTTCAGAAACAAAAGCAAAATGCCTGTAGTAATTAACTACAGGTGCAAATATTCATTTGTTTTATTATTTACGTTTGAATTGCATTTACATCAGAGATTATTAGTGAATTTTTATTTTAAAAAAATCACTATTAGAGAGGGATCGATTGTGAGACTTTGCAAAAAATTTTTCAAATGAGCGCGAACTAGGACCCCTAGAACCCATATCCGGGGTCAGTTTCAATTTTTATATGTTTATATATATATATATATATATATATATATATATATATATATATATATATATATATATATATATATATATATATATATATACATATATGCATGTATATATATGTATCCGTCTGATAACTTAAAAAATAATTAACCGATTTCAATGAATAATGGATTGGATGAGTTCGTTATCCAGGAAAATCAGATGGGGTTTTCCGGAAAAATTTTGAGTTTTCTTTCAAAAAAAAATTTGTCTCCGAAAATAACAAAGCTGTTTTAATGTAATTTACTATATATGTTGCCTTGGAGGAGACCTTACTAAGTACCAAAATTTAACTTTCTAAGTTTATCGAAAATTGACTTATTCAAATTTTAAATTTTCTTTCGAAAAAAATTTTTTTCTTCAAAAATTACAAAGTTGTTTTAATGAAATTTGGTGAATATCTAGCCCTCTGAAAGACCTTACTACATACCAAAATTAAACTTTCTAAGTTTATAGAAAATTGAGTTATTCAAATTTGAAGCATTTAATAAAAATTCACTACCATAACGCACTTGCTGCGTCCAGAGTTTTTATGTGCAAACTCAGTGACCCCTTTAGAGGTTACCAACTTGTCCTATCTCCACGGTGCGGTTTTGAGTTACACCATGCATTAAAATGACCGTTGTACCGCGCACTTTCGCTTGGTAAGGTGTTTTAATTATACATAATTAAATACACTCAATTTCCGCCTGTTTGCGGCCTACATATTTTATGCATTTTATGATAGATAAATTTACGATAGTTTAATTACTTGTGGCGTTTTTTCATAAACTTATCTGAGATCAAATCAAACATTTATGTATGGAGAAATATCATAAAACTAGATACTTAAACGGTAAGCACCTTGCTTACATCTGACCCCAACTTGAAGACAAAATTTTATCCGTAGGAAAATTTTGTCTAAATATAAATAGATACTTAAACAGGCGAGCATCCTGTTTACAATATTGATGACAGCATAGCATGAGCACTGCCGGTAATTCAAATTTATATATTTAGACAAAACTCTGAACCAATCAGATCCTTACATCACAAACTACAGGTTTCAAAATGAGCATTTTGGCAGCCGAATTTTTACATATTAAAAATTTACCAGAACAAAAAAACTACAAGATTTTTCCATAAAGTGCTTTTATTACCACCACTAATTAATTTTTATGCTTTAAAATTGTAATTTTAGTGAATTTTCTTTAAAAAAATTCACTAACGAGGAGATCCCGACTTTTGAAAAAATTTCTTCAAATGAGCACTAATTAGGCCCCTCAGAAAACATATCCGGGGTCAGTTTCAATTTTTATATGTTTATATATATATATATATATATATATATATATATATATATATATATATATATATATATATATATATATATATATATATATATATATATATATATATATATATATATATATATATATATATATATGTATCACACCGATAACTCAAAAAATAATAGCCCGATTTTGATCAAATTTGGTGAAAAAATTCCTTTTGCAAATGGCTTGGATGAGTTCGTTAGTCACGAAAATCTGCCCAGGTTTTCCCGGAAAATTTTGTGTTTTCTTTCAAAAAAAAATTTTATCTCCGGAATTAACAAAGTAAGGGCAACCAAATTTGGTACGCAGGTTTATATCCTTATAGGTAAGTTACCTACCAAAATTTAGCTATATAGCATTTAAAAATAAATAAATTGGGGTTTTCCTCAAAACGTCAAAGTGGCGATTTAAAATGTCAAAATTGGCAACATTTAGGCAAATAACTTAAATCTAATACGGGCTATAGAAATAAAATGTTTCAAGAAGGATGTTTTACAAACCCTAAAGTCTTAGTTACAACCGTCATTGTCCTTCATTTTACTAAAATATTTGCAGAAAATTCATTTCAAATAGACTCTTTCTCTGATGCTTGGCAGTAGCCTTAGCTATAGAGTTTATCATTTAATGGTATATAATTTTTGTCGAATTTTCGTAAAAAGTTAATAAAGCTCAATATATCCGTTATTATATAAGATATGAAGAAAATTTGTATATATTAATTATAGGGTGTCTTGAGCTACATCTTAAAATAATATTTCTGCAATCACAGGGTGGCCCATTAGTCGTTGGTGATACAAATTTCCTTTTTTTAATCAAACACGCCTTATGTTATTGCATTTTTGCATGTTCCATCGTAATATAATACATATTTGTAAGAAAATAAATTCTGGACGCAGCAAGTGCGTTATGGTAGCGAATTTTAATCAAATGTTTCATATTTGAACAGCTCAATTTGCTATTAACCTATAAGGTTGACCAAGAAACGTGTTTTTTCGGGAACATTTTAAGTTTATTTTTGGAAATTTTTGTACATTTTCACACAATAAAGTTATTTTAATGGAACATGGCACATTGTTTTTACTATATAGGTTATACTGGTAACCAAATTTGATGCCTGCTTCCTTAAAAAAACACACATATTTGTTATTAAAAAGATTTTTATGAAAATTCACTACCATAACGCAATTGCTGCGTCCAGATTTTTTTTAAAATTATGTTACGACCCCATTACTAGTACATTTACCTTAATATATTTTTAAAACTATGGTAAATTTGCAGATTAGCTCCCGAACGCTTTTTAAGAAACTTCTTTCAGAAACATGCTTAGAACCCCCTGGATGCAAGAAAAAATTCTTGTTCACACCCCCCATGGAAGTTACGGTACCAGCAGTGAATAGGGGTGCTGGGCGGGGTAGGTAGTAAAAAGGAAGTATGAGCAGAAAACACGAAAAAAACGGTTTGAAAGCTGTCTATTTCACATCTTGAAGCCCCCATCCCCCCTTAAACGAAATCTACCCCACACAGCACCCCCATTCGCCCCAGCTCCTGTAACTTTCTCGAGGGCTACTCTCAGGAAATTTGTCTTGTGTTTTATGCAACGATGGTGGTTGTATGAATGCGAGAGAGGGAAGGAACATCCCCACGCCACCCCCACCCCCCATTCGCCTCAAATGCGGTGCGGTTCGGGGCATCCAACCACCCTCGCTGCATAAACCTTCAGAAAATTTTCTTGTTCATACAACCCAAGGAAGTTACGGGACCTGGGGGAATAGGGGTGCTGTGCGGGGTTTAAGGGGGATATGGCTTCAAGATGTGAAAAAGACAGCTCTTAAGCCGTTTTATGCTCATATTTACATTTTACTACCTACCCCTCCCAGCACCCCTATTCACTCCTAGTCGCGTAGCTTCTTTGGGCATTGTGAACAAGAAATGTTTCTTGTGGTTTGCACATCAAGGGGGGTCCTAGATATGTTTCTGAAAACAATCTTTTTTAAAAGCATTCGGGGGGTTTTATGCAAATTTTACCAAAACTATTCTTTCTACACACTCTTATAGTTACATTATGATTCATGAAATTTTGTTTGTACATATTTGCAAAATCAGATAATGAACATTGATAAGACTTTTCCCTTGTGTGTCTTGATTTAATATGAGGTTCTATATTATGAGTCTGTACATTTATTATGCCTCAAGATATTTAGCTCGTACAAACTTGCATAATCACATGATAAACGCACTTATGGCAATTAAGAACCAGAAACAAGATAACTTTAAAAATGCTATTCTATCTCGCATAAAGGAATACGAGTATCAGTTAAAAGCAATCACTGAAATAGTATATCTGTGGGTCACGGAGCACGCCGGAATATCAGGAAATGAAATAGTAGACAATCTAGCCAAGCAAGCAGCATTTTTGGAAAACGATCAACAAAACCGAAAAATCCCATATACAGACTTTCGACCAGAAATTAAACAGCAATTAATTAAATACTGGGATATAGAATGGCACCGTTATGTCACCTCAAGTTCAAACCACTATGCTCTTATACAAGAACAACTTCCATTACATCTGGTCAAAGAAATTTCCAGAAACCGCGCATTCACTACAATATTAACAAGACTAAAGTCTAATCATGGAAGATTTCCAGCGCACCTGCATAAGATAGGTGTGACCGAAAGTCCTAATTGTGACTGCAACGAAAACAATATTGCTGACTTAAATCATGTTATATTTTCATGCTCAAAGTATTCTGCACAGCGAACCAACCTCATGCTAACGTTAGAAAAATACACAAAACACCCTATGAATTTAACACACCTTCTAAGTAGTCATAAAATTGAAGTCAAGATAGCATTGTATAAATTTTTTAGAAATATAAACTGTAAATAATACTTATAAATAGTAAATTTCTACCACGCTTCGTGTTTTTTTTTTTTTTTCAACAACACACCACGAGGGCTTACAGCCTAAATACTATTGTACCATGGGTGTCGACAAGGAGTAAAGAGGCAGCTTGTTAATTCTGGACTTGAAGGTTTGGAGGTTCGGAGGAGAAGGAAAAACATGTGCCGGCAAGGAATTCCATAACTTGGAAGTCCTCGGGACAAAAGAGCGGGCATAACAAGATGTTCTATGTCTGGTGACCTGGACAGTAAAAGGGTGCATTCGCTCTGTTCCCCTGGTAGATCTGTTGGGGGCAGCAGGTGGGGGAACTATGGAGGAAAGCTCCTCTGAGCAGTGCCCGTGCAGATATCTATAAAAGAGAGAGAGGTCACCAACGACACGTCGGTGGGCAAGGGATGGCAGCCTTTGGGTGAGGGTAGGGTCACCGATAAGACGTATAGCTCTCTTTTGAATGGAGTCCAGGATAGCGAGTGTAGAAGCGGCAGCGGCACCCCAGATGTGGGAGCAGTATTCGAAGTTTGGCCTTATTTGTGAAGTATATTAGGTATAGAGATTAGCTGGTGAAAAGTATTTGCGAGCCCGGAAGAGGAAACCTAATTTCTTAGCAGCCGCTTCTGCAATTGATGTGACATGTTGGTGCCAATTGAGATTTCGATCCACAGAAATTCCAACAAGAGAAAAGGACTCATTACTTTGAATAACTTGGTTGTTCATTGTGATGGGTCTAGGGCTGGTGTATCTCTTGTGAGAAAGAAAGCAAGGCTTAGTTTTGGTGGGGTTGAATTGTACAAGATTTCTACTTCCCCAGTCTAATATTTTTTGGAGATCCACGGAGACAGAACCTTCCATGAGTCTGCGCTCCTCATCTAATTGGGCTAAAGAGACAGGCTTAGAATATTGTATATTTGAATGGAGGGTGCTGTCGTCCGCGTAGCCGTGAACTGGGTTGGATGTGCTCGAGAGGAGGTCATTGATGTGGAGAAGCTAAAGCTGAACCTTGAGGAAGTCCTGCATTAATTAGATACAGTTTAGAGGAATGGCCATCCACAACAACAGATATGCTCCTGTTGGAGAGGAAATTTGCTGTCCACATACAGAGTTTTGGTGGTAGACCATAGGCCGGAAGTTTATTAAGCAGCGCTGCGTGCCAGACCGGGTCGAATGCTTTGGATATGTCTAGAGCAACAATCTGGGATTCACCGTGTTGTTCCATAGACTTGTTCCAAGAATGGGTGACAAAGGAAAGGAGGTGGGCAGTCGATCTGTGCTGACGGAATCCATACTGCCTGTCGTGGATTAGACTGTGTTTTTCAAAAAATTTTAGTAATTCGGTGTTTATATACTTTTCCATCACTTTAGAGACGAATGAAAGGAGAGAAATAGGCCTGTAGTTGCTGGGAAGCGCTTTGGATCCTTTCTTGGGGATGGGTTGTACTCGAGCAGTTTTCCAGTTACTAGGGAATATGCCTTTATTATAAGATATCTGAACCAGACGAGTCAGGACAGGAGCAAGTTCTGGTGCGCATTTTTTGAGAACAATTGCTGGGATCTCGTCAAGGCCAGAGGCTTTCCTGGTATTAAGAGAAGAGAGCATCTTTCGTACCTTTTTAGTTTTGAAAATGATATCAGTCATTTTATGCGCGACATTGGGGACTGTTGGTGGTTGAACATTTGGAGGTGGGTTGAGAGTAGAATTGCCGGCGAACAACGAAGCAAAAAGTTCAGCCTTGCCCAGGGCGGTAGAAACAATTTCATCCCCTGAGACAAGAGGTGGGAACGTGCTTTTGCAGAAATTATTCCCAATAGATTTAGCAAGAGTCCAGAAGGGTTTGCCGCCGTTGGAGCTTAAGAGGACTTTGTTTTTGATGTGGTTATTAAACGAGTTTTTTGCCTCAGAAAGAATGCGGACATAGTGGTTTCTTGCGTCGTTAAATGCTTGACGATTTTCTTGACTGGGATTGTGTAGAAGCGTTTTGTGAGCTTTGACCTTTTCAAGTCTGGCCTTGTCACAGGATTTAGAGAAGCAGGGCTTTTGAGTGGCTGAAGAGGTTTTCTGTGTACGTGGAATAAATAATTCCATGCCAGCTTGGATAATTTCGGTGACGTTTTGTGAGATATCAGAGGGGTCAGGATGAGAGAAGCAGACAGACGCCCATGGAAATGAGGAAAAGTAATCCCGCATTTCGTCCCAGTTTGCGGAGTTGTAGTGCCAAATGATACATGGGTGTGATGACTATGTGACCTCGCGTTGCATTGCGCAGGAAGCAGTGACCATGCCGTGGTCTGAGCGACCAAGGGGGGCGGTGACTGATATCTTATAGCATTCAGGTTGTGTAGTAAGAAGGAGATCCAAGGTATTTGAGCTGTGTGTTGGGATACGAGGAAAGTAAGTAGGTTGCTGAACCATATTGGCTAAAGAATTGCTGACTGCAAAGGCCTTCGCTGCTCTCCCTTGTGGATCGGTATTTGAATATCCTAGCCATTCCTTATTATGGACATTGAAGTCACCAAGTATAGTGACCTCGGAGGAAGGATATTCAGAAATCAGATAGTCGGTTTTTTCAGAAAGGTAGTCAAAGAGCTGGACAAAGTTGTTGTCAGAAGGTGACCGGTAAATGCAACAGATGAATTTAGTTGCAGCCCTGAGAGAAAGTTTTATCCATAGTATGTCTTTTCTTCCAGCTTCTAAATTGGGGAGTCTGGTGCAGGATAGATTGCTGCGGACGTACGCGCACATGCCTCCGTGCAATCTAAAGGAAGTAAGGAGCTCATACCCCGGGAAATTAAGGTGATTAGTGGCTGTTTTGGCACTGATTTGGGTTTCGGTGAGGAAGAGGAGTTGGGGCCTGTTAGCCTGGAGGAAATGGTGGACGGAGTTCAGGTTAGAATTTAGGCCACATGTGTTAAAATATATATATATATATGTATATATATATATATATATATATATATATATATATATATATATATATATATATATATATATATATATATATGTATGTATATAAATACAAAAAAAATATGCAAACAAAAAAAAAATACAAAAAAAGAAAATTAAAAAAAAATACGATGAAAGATTCAAGAAATAAAAAAAAACCACTTCCGTTATTTTTATTTACATTATATTTAAGTACTATCAATTTGTAAAGCTATGATCAAGTAGGAGACTCACTGAAAGACATTAAAAGCCACAAAAATAAATCCATATGATTGTATCCCCGAAAACAAACAAACAACAATCTTCAAAAGTCTGTGACCAATGGACTTAAAAGCTTCCGAGGTCATCCCAAACACACACACACACACACACACACACACACACACACACACACACACACACACACACACACACACACACACACACACACACACACACACACACACACACACACACACACACACACACACACACACACACACACACACACACACACACACACACACACACACACACACACACACACACACACACACACACACACACACACACACACACACACACACACACACACACACACACACACACACACACACACACACACACACACACACACACACACACACACACACACACACACACACACACACACATGATAAACATTGATGAGATTTTAATATGATATGCCTAAACAAATAACCTTTGGTTGCATTAATATAATCAGCTGATGAACATTCATGAGGCCATTTTCCTGTGCTTTAATTTAATATGATTTAACAAACTTTTTTTGTTCACACTTGCATAATCACATGATGAACATTGATAAGGCTTTTCTCTAGTGTGTTTTGATTTAATATGATTTAACAATTGCTGTTTGTTCACACTTGCATAATCACATGATAAACATTGATGAGGCTTTTCTCCTGTGTGTTTTGATATAATATGCATCAACAAATTGTGTTTCTGCACACTTGCATAATCACATAAGGAACATTGATAAGGCTTTTCTCCTGTGTGTCTTGATTTAATGTGATCCAGCAAATGATGTTTATGCACACTTGCATAATCACATAATGAACACTGATGAGGCTTTTCTCCTGTGTGTTTTGATTTAATATGCTTTAACAAATCTTGTTTGTACACATTTGCATAATAAACATTGATGCTTTTCTTTTGTGTGTTTTGCCCTGATATGATTTAACAAATGATATTTCCTTCCACTTGCATAATCACATAATGAACATTGATAAGGCTTTTCTCCTGTGTGTTTTGATTTAATATGGTCCGGCAAATGACGTTTGTGCACACTTGCATAATCACACGATGAACATCGATAAGGCTTTTCTCCTGTGTGTTTTGATTTAATATGACTTAACAAATCTTGTTTGTACACACTTGCATAATCACATAATGAACACTGATGAGATTTTTCTGTTGTGTGTTTAGCTTTAATATGACTCAACAAATTACATATCCGCACATTTGCATAATCACACAATGAACACTGATAAGACTTTTCACCTGTGTGTTTTGCTTTAATATGATATAACAAACTTCGTTTCCACACACTTGCATAATTACATAATGAACATTGATAAGGCTTTTCTCCAGTGTGTTTTGATTTAATGTGATTTAACAAATTGTATTTGTACACACTTGTAAAATCACATGATGCACATTGATGAGACCTTTCTCTTGTGTGTTCAGATTTAACATGAATGAACAAACGGTTTTCTTCAGTGTGTTTTGATCGAATGTGCCATATCAAATGTTTTTTTCTTATGCTTGCATATTCACATAATAAACACTGATAAGAGCTCTTTTCACAATTCTGCAACTGAATACAATCAAAAGAATTTTTCATATCCTCATCATTTGGTGGCATTTCTTTCTCAAACTGGTGAACATCCTCAAATAATTTCTGAAACTTACTTTTTGCATCGACATGCACATCATCCTTAATGCCCAAAGTAGGCCAGGAGTTTTGATTATTAATAGAATTTTTATTCCAGTACTCTTTTAGTGAATTTTCTTAAAAAAAATTCACTAATGAGGAGATCCCGACTTTTGAATTTTGAAAAAATTTCTTCAAATGACCGCGAACTAGGCCCCCTAGAACACATATCCGGGGTCAGTTTCAATTTTTATATGTTTATATATATATATATATATATATATATATATATATATATATATATATATATATATATATATATATATATATATATATATATATATATATATATATATATATATATATATATATATATATATATATATATATATATATATATATATATATATATATATGTATCACACCGATAACTCAAAAAATAATAAGCCGATTTTGACTAAATTTGGTGAAAAAATTCCTTTTGCAAATGGCTTGGATAAGTTCGTTAGCCAGGAAAATCTGACCAGGTTTTCCCGGAAAATTTTGTGTTTTCTTTCGAAAAAAATTTATATCTCCGGAATTAACAAAGTAAGGGCAACCAAATTTGGTATGCTAGTTAATGTCCTTATAGGTAATCTACCTACCAAAATTTAGCTATGTAGGTCAAAAGACAAAAAAGTTATAGGCATTTAAAGAAAAATAAATTGGGGTTTTCCTCAAAACGTCAAAGTTGCGATTTAAAACGTCAAAATCGGCAACATTTAGGCAAAGAACTTGAATCTAATACGGGATATGGAAATCAAGTGTCTCAAGAAGGATGTTTTACAAACTCTGAAGTCTTAGTTTCAACCGTCATTGTCCTTCATTTTACTAAAATGTTTCCAGAATATTCATTTCAAATAGACCCTTTCTCTGATGCTTGGCAGTAGCCTTAGCTTTAGAGTTTATCGTTTAATGGTATATAATTTTTGTCGAATTTTCGTCAAAAATCAATAAAGCTCAATATATCCGTTATTATACAAGATATGAAGAAAATTTGTATATATTAATTATAGGGTGTCTTGAGCTACATCTTAAAAAAATACTTCTACAATCACAGGATGGCCCATAAGTTGTTGGTGATACAAATTTTCTTCTTTTTTTTTTAATCAAACACGCCTTATGTTATTGCATTTTTGAATTTTTCAGCGATGCATGTTTGTAAGAAAAGAAATTCGGGACGCAGCAAGTGCGTTATGGTAGCGAATTTTCATTAAATGCTTCAAATTTGAATAGCTCAATTTGCTATTAACCTATAAGGTTGACCAAGAAACGAGTTTTTCCGGGAACACTTTAAGTTTGCTTTTGGAAATTTTTGTACATTTTCACACAATAAAGTTATTTTTATGAAACATGGCACATTGTTTTTACTATATAGGTTATACTGGTAACCAAAATTGATGCCTGCTTTCTTAAGAAGGAAACACACATATTTGCAATTAAAAACATTTTAATGAAAATTCACTACCATAACGCACTTGCTGCGTCCAGAGTTTTTTTTCTAAATCTGGACATAATACAGCACTGTCCAAGGCATGCTCTTCTATTTCCAGTTTTATTAAAGATTCATTTATTTGCAAATCCAATTTCGTATCCCTATCAAATTCACACGAAAGCGTAAACTTTGGATCGGTGGATGCATCATCATAATTTTCTTTTTCACCTTTATAGTAGGTTTCATCCATCTCCTGGTCTTCTTGTTTTACATTATGTTCCATGGATGTGTTTTGTTTTAACAACTACTATTTTAATCGGACTACGGACTCTTTTATACACTAAATTATGACTACTATTTCTTTTTCATGTTTCATTTATTTCTGGTAAACAAAAACTATAAGCGATCCGAAATCGAGTCACCGCGAGTGTATAGAGCAATGACATTTAGACCGTTTTTGATTCACAGCTCGAGGATCTTTCAACGACCGAATAGAGATCGGGCAGTGACGTCATTACTTCATTAAAACCAAAGAGGTATACAACCTCTTTGATTAAAACCAAATACTATATAATGATAATACAGGACACCCGGCTGATTTCGTGTTACAAAAATATCAGCGCCCCTAGCGGATAGTACTGATGTTACGTCGTTCGAAAACGTGTAACATTAGCAATTGCTGGTGTTTAACTGTGTATAATTAAGTTTAAGCTGTGTTTCCTACAATGAATGTTAATGGTTGGGTGTGTGCAATCTATGATTGTTCGAATTATAACGTGCTAAATCTATCAAATACATTTCATAGGTTTCCAAAGGATGGCGAAACGTGAATATGATTTGAAGTAGAAGACAAATTCAAAATCACTTTTATGTCAATATGTACAGTTCACAGAAGATAATTTATTGTGTAATATTTACCATCATGTACCTATTTATAGATAAACTTCGTAAACGGATGGTTGAAAGGCTTCAATCATAACTTGTCTTCCAGTGCATAAAAAAATATGAAGGCATAAAAAGTTTTGCATTAATAATAAATGGCATAAGAAAACTGTTTTTCTATTTTCTTCTGTGTCCTTTTATATTTCAGTATGGCATAAATTGTCACATTTTTTCACATGTACAATTATTTTACGTGGTAAAGGCTTTAAATTATCTTCCCAAGACAAGCTTTCAAAGAGAAGTAGAAATAGCAGATTCAGCCCTATAATATATTAATTCGCGGAAGCAACAGTTTTTTGAAAAGCGTTCGGGAGCTAAACTGCAAATTTACCGAAGATTCGCTACCAAAACCCACTTACTGCGTCCAGATTTTTTTTTCTTACAAACATGCATCATATTTCGATAATCCGATATATCCGACCGATAACTTCCTTTTGCAAGTGGCTTGGATCAGTTCGTTAGCCAGGACAATCGGACCAGGTTTTCCCGGAAAATTTTGAGTGTTCTTTCTAAAAAAATTTATATATATATATATATATATATATATATATATATATATATATATATATATATATATATATATATATATATATATATATATATATATATATATATATATATAAACACAGATCTTCTTATTAGCGAATTTTTTTTAATTCGCTAAAAGAGAGAGAGAGAGGTCCCCAACGGCACGTCGGTGGGCAAGGGATGGCAGCGTTTGGATGAGGGTAGGGTCACCAATGAGACGTATAGCTCTCTTCTGAATGGAGTCCAGGATATCAAGTGTAGAAACGGCAGCTGCACCCCAGATGTGGGAGCAGTATTCGAGGTTTGGCCTTATTTGTGAAGTATATAAAGGTATAGAGATGGGCTGGTGAAAAAGTATTTGCGAGCCCGGAAGAGGAAACCTAATTTCTTAGCAGCCGCTTCTGCAATTGATGTGACATGTTTGTGCCAATTGAGATTCCGATCCACAGAAATGCCAACAAGAGAAAAGGACTCATTACTTTGAATAACTTGGGTGTTCATTGTGATGAGTGTAGGGCTGGTGTATCTCTTGTGAGAAAGAAATCAAGACTGAGATTTGGTGGAGTTGAATTGTACAAGATTTCTACTTCCCCAGTCTAATATTTTTTGGAGATCAACGGAGACAGAACCCTCTATGAGTCTGTGATCCTCATCTAATTTGGCCAAAGAGACAGGCTTAGAATATTGTATATTTGAGTGGAGGGTGCTGTCGTCGGCGTAACTGTGAACTGGGTTGGATGTGGTAGAGAGGAAGTCATTGCTGTGGAGAAGAAACAAAGTAGCGGCTAAAGCTGAACCTTGAGGAACTCCTGCATTAATTGGATACAGTTTAGAGGAATGGCCATCCACGACAACAGAAATGCTCCGGTTGGAGAGAAAGTGTGCTGTCCAGGTACAAAATTTTGGTGGTAGGCCATAGCCGGAAGTTTATTAAGCAGCGCTGCGTTCCAGACCGGGTCGAATGCTTTGGATATGTCTAGAGCGATAATATGGTATTCACCGTGTAGTTCCATAGACTTGTTCCAAGAATGGGTGACAAAGGAAAGGAGGTCGGTAGTTGATTTGCGCTGACGGAATCCATACTGCCTGTCGTGGATTAGACTGTGTTTTTCAATAAATTTTAGTAATTCGGTGTTTATATACTTTTCCATCACTTTAGAGACGACTGAAAGGAGATAAATAGGCCTGTAGTTGCTAGGAAGCACTTTGGATCCTTTTTTGGGGACGGGTTGTACTCGAGCAGTTTTCCAGTTACTAGGGAACATGCCTCTATTGTAAGATGTCTGAAACGGACGAGTCAGGACAGGAGCAAGTTCTGGTGCGCATTTTTTGAGAACAATTGCTGGGATCTCGTCAAGGCCAGAGGCTTTCCTGGTATTAAGAGAAGAGAGCATCTTTCGTACCTTTTTAGTTTTGAAAATGATATCCGTCATTTTATGCGCAACATTGGGGACTGTTGGTAGTTGAACATTTGGAGGTGGGTTGAGAGTAGAATTTCCGGCGAACAACGAGACAAAAGGTTCAGCCTTGCCCAGGGTGGTAGAAACAATTTCATCCCCTGGGACAAGAGGTGGGAACGTGCTCTTGCATAAATAAATCTCAATAGATTTAGCAAGAGTCCAGAAGGGTTTGTCGCTGTTGGCGCTTAAGAGGACTTTGTTCTTGATGTGGTTATTAAGCGAGTTTTTTGCCTCAGAAAGAATGCGGACATAGCGGTTTCTTGCGTCGTTAAATGCTTGACGGTTTTCTTGACTGGGATTGTGTAGAAGCGTTTTGTAAGCTTTGACCTTTTCAAGTCTGGCCTTGTTACAAGATTTGGAGAACCAGGGCTTTTGAGTGGCTGAATTTATTTATATTATTTGACAGTATTTATCCAAAAAATTCTTAATAAATAAACGATTACTTTCTTAATCCATTATAATAGATGAATAACCTACTAAATCTCTCAAGTAAATACTTTATAACCGAAAATAAAAAGCATGAATACAGGATGACAATTGTTAGATAATATAGCTACAATTGGAGCCTGGTGAACACACTCATTGTATAAACAAGAGCTAATCTGTCACCATATAAATATACCTTATTAATCTTTTTTCCTATAACATAAAACTTCTAATTATATTAATTAGCATCAAAAATTTATGACTCGTAAACAAGACTTTTTAATTTGCAATATTTCCGCCCCCCAAATTTTAAATTTAGTGAAATCGGGAGAAATAAAATCATTTCAACTGTCAAATTTTCTGCTGTCATATTATTCAAAATGGACCAATAGGAATTAGTTTCACGATTCGCGAGTGTAAGTCTTACTAGCTTTATGTATTTAATATTATGTTAAATGAATCACTTTCATTAAGAATGTTGGTAACTAGAATAGTCTGCTTTTGTGTCTTTTTTTTCATGGCCATAGTCTACGTACTACCTACTATTGTGAAAACACATTCAATTTTTTAACTATTTTGGATTCTAGTATTCGCGACATTGTACCTAAATAATCTGGCAACTGGCAACCCTGGCTTACTTCGTGTAACTCGTGTGGATAATGACATATTGACATATATCATATATCACATATGCAGGGTTGCCATTTTGCCAGTAATTACTGGCATTTGCCAGGAATAAAGAGTCCTGCCAGTAAACTTGCCAGGAGCAACATTCTCAGGGATGTCGATTTGCAAATAACCCCCAACATTTGCATTTGTTATTAAAAGATCATATGAATCACAGAACACACATTACTTAAATCAATTTAAGAATTATGATTCAATATATGACCGCTAGATGACAATGTATCATGCCTCTTTACTATTATATTTTGTCACACTTGGCCTTGGTAGTTATCCTTGTTTAACATTTATTAATATTACAGGGCGATATTGATAGCTATACACTGATGGATACCACGGTGTTGAGCAGAGAAAACAAAGGCGAGAATTGGAAGGTATATTTGGTAAAAAAGGAAAACAAACTTTTAATTCTTCGGTTCTCCGTACTCCGTAATCCGCTTTCCTTTATTCGTTTCGTAGGTGGGAATCACCGGTCAGCAGTTTCGTAAATAGCATTAGTATTTATGATTAAAGATCGCTTATTTTGTGATTTTCGCTTCATTCATTTGAATTTGAAACTTTAGACTCTGTTTGTTTATATAGACCATTTATCTATAGTGGCATAGTGCAGTGAATATAAAATTAAAATGGATAAGTGCTTATAATAAAAGTAGGAAAATCTGACGCAGGCTTTAATAAAACTTCATCACAGGTAGGAAAGTAGAATTTGAAATTGTGACTATGCCGATAAGTTGACTTGACAAAATTTTTATATAGATGTCTTTAGCAGCACCCACAGCCCACAAAGTCTAATACGGAATTTAATATCATTACCGACAGAGGTCGCTTTAGCAGTTTAGACAAAGTCTAATACGGAATTTAATATCATTACCGATAGAGGTCGCTTTTAGCAATGTTTTTAAATCTCTTAGAACCTGTTATATCATGAGGTAGTCACAAATTCTGTTATTAAGTTTCATAAACACTGAAATACTGCTTACAAACTATATTAAACAAAAATTAATTGAGGATTTTAAAACCTTGAAAAACGACAGTGACAAATGAGTGATGAGTTGGAAGCGCTTACGGCGCCTTCTGTTGGTCCAGATTAATAAATTACTTATTAGACTTTGTCTATGGATATTTCGAAATCTAGCGAGCGGGAAACGACCGAGTTTCGTTACTGATTGCTACCTAAACTGTGGACTGCGTTCTTTAAACTAGCGAATCATATAATGTTATTGCCTACAGATTCGATCCACCAGTGTAGTCTGAAAAGTGCCCATGCTGTATAAGATTAAGATTGACGCCCTGACATAATTTTACATCATTCGCAAAATCACAGTAATCACCCCATAATTTTACAAATGCAGACTTACGTACCCATTAGGAAAAAGATAATGATTACCAAAATAATAAACTAAACTATTAAATTGTCAGGAATTGCAAGTAATAAAATATTTAAATTTTGCCAGAAAATGCCACTAATGCAATCAAGTTTCGCCAGTAATTTTGTGTCGACCTGGTGGCAACACTGCACATATGTCATATTCAGCTAGTGATGGGAAAAACTGTTATATTTCTTTAAGAGGTCGCACCTGTTCTTGTTATTTAGAAATAACAGTTAAATATAACAGGTTGAACATATCAGTATGAACTATGAATTATTATGAATTCCACGTAGACGTAGTAACAGTAGCTGAACCCGTCCGGTGGTGTAGTTGAGTAATGTTTAAAATAAAAAATATTCTTGTATTATGTTTAAAACAATTAATTATTTTTTATTAAAAAAATGATGGAGGTTTTTTTTTGGGTATTCATCACTAATAATTAATTTGGTAAAAAATTCAACAATGCAGAATTTCTCTCGAATTTTCGTTTACTAATTAAGTATTAGTTAAGCATTGAGCTTGAAAACCTCTATAGCCATCTTTTCCTTGAAAATGAGACTTATATAAAATACATGAATTATTGTAAGCAAAAAATAAAATAAATATTTTTTTTAAATTAAAACTAATTTTTTTCTCTCTACCTATAGGGCGAAGTGTGTCTGGTTTCAACTATACCGGGTACAGGGAATATTTTTATAATTTCATTAAAATTGGTACTGTTTCTGAGATTTTTTAAGTTTCAGCGATTTTTTATTTTGCAGTAGTAATTAAAAAAGATGCTTAAAATTGGACCCATTTCTTAGATTTCCAAAGTGAAAAATAAAAAGGAATATTGATTTATTAGTTACATAAGGCAAAGAAGAATGAGCAAAGAAACTACCTAATATAATATAATACCTAAGGACTCATGTTAAAGCATAACTGTACATTTGTATACATATCAGTTTTTTCTTCAAACAAAAATGCCATCTGCATATCGAGTTATCTAATGAAGATTGAGTTTACGTCAACGACTGTGATATTTTTATATATACGCGGTGACCTGATTTTATTTTTACAGTGATATAGTTCATTTTTAATAATTTTCAGTTGCTACATATACAGCCTTTCACATATTGAAAAATTAAGAACGAATTTTTTAGCGACCATAAATGTCAGAAGTGAAGGAAACTTAGTTCACTTTTTGCAAGCATGACTTGTAATATTAATAAAATGAGGTAATATAAAAGGTGTTCCATTTGAATAATGAAAGTTGATGGAGTTTCCGCAAAACCGGAAGTTCCAACATGCTGCACCTCTCATAAAATTTCGGTAAAGAAATTTGCCTTTATTCTGTACATATCGTTCTTTATTACATTACGCTTTTATTTTTTGTTAGAAGGATCTCTAGTTACATTTTCAATTCTCGGTTCACCGCCGGTGACTCACCGGTCATCTTAATCAGTACGCTTTTAAAAACTGTGCAAACAACGAACCGCTTTTGCCTAGAAATGGAGATCCACTTAAATGGTGAAAAATTCATTCTTATGAATATCCACATTTAAGTAAAATGGTGAAGGAGAAGTTTGGGACTGTCGCTACGTCTGTTCCGTGCGAAATACTTTTTTCTAAAAAAGGACAAATTTTAAGTGACCGCCGTAACAGACTTTCGTCGACCAAAGTCAGTCAAATAATGTTCATCAACAAAAACTCAGAACTTTAAAAGTGTTTTGTTAGAAAATTAATTTTTAGTGTAAGACAATTTTTCTCAAAGAAAAAAAGAAACATCGTTGATTTTATTTACATTTTTCATATTTTGTGTTTGTTTATAAATTGTAAATATATGTTGCAACGTGGTATTTTTATAAATCCCCGTTTCAATTGATCATCTCCATAGTTGGTTTCATATTCCGGGTGAAGATCGTCATTTTAATTAAAATACTCAATTCCCCCAATCGACGCCGCTGTCAATGGTATCGATCTATCTCTCTTTCCCTGATATCTACTTCAGGCCGATATTTCGATATTTATCGGAACGAGGTAGGAAATTGATAACGCGGTGACGGGGGGTATCGAGGGAGAACCTGCGGCGCTGGTAAAAGGGACGAAAATTTATATCGTTCTCGGGAGAGTGAACTTGTGCATTAATGGAAAAGTGTTGTTCTCTTCTGGGCGAAAAAATTTTTGATAATCAAAAACACCAAAGTGAAATTAGCAGTCAGAATCTAGAAGGAAAAGACTCACGTCTTGTTAGTTTAAAAAAAAAAACTGTTGTTTTGTATAAATCGCAGCCGTTTCGTTGGATAACATCACTTGTCATACTCAATTGGCAATTACCCAGAAGATATTTAGACACGGAAGCATATACATAGAAAGGACAGAGAAAATGCTTAATAATTTGGAAAGTTAGTCTAGAAAAGTTAAATACAGCCTTTTCCAACATACGTCAATTTTCTGAATTTATTTGGTAAACTAAGCTTTGTCGGAGTGAAGACTTATTTGGTTTGGTGTTACGAAACAATATAGCAGTCAAAGTTTGACCCAGAGTTTAAAACCAATAACCTAAGGTAATACTTTTCTGATATTATTATTATACATACCAGAAGATAGAGAGAGAGAGAGAGAACGATCTTCGAAGAGTTACCTACAAATTTGTGGTTTGAGGACTTGCCAAAATAAGTGAACTTATTTACGATTCTATTTTTTTGTTCTTGTGAAAATTAAATAAAATACTTTTGGATGTTCAATTTCTTAATATAATAATAACGTATCTTTGTATTTATAATGTAACGATATACGTTTGCAAACAGTCTGTCGCATAATTATTATTGTTAATCTTACACTTTTATAAAGTTTGTTTTTGTTAAAGGATTTTTCAATTAGACAACTAATAAATTGGAGCAAGGGTTCACACCTTAGTATTAGTAGGTTTTTCTATAGTTTTTCCAAATTAAATTAAATTATAGTGGCATCTCTGACAGTTTTACTTTCCTTTCTTGTAGATATCTATTTTAAACGGATACCGATAATAAAAATCAGTTTTTCAAAAAATAAAAAAATTTAAAAAATTTTGAAATTAGCGTAGCAATGTGAATATATGTGTGTGTTTTGTGTGAATCAACAACCTGTCAAAATTTAAGAGTTTCATTGTACCGACGACCCTACGTTCCCAAAGCTGTGAGCACACTAGTATAAAGTAGTATGTTATGAAGTAAAGTCCGCTCTATACTCTATACCCCATTCCCAGTCTCATGTCCATTCATCCTGTTATAACAGTTGCGGATGAAAACAGAAGTTGATTCATCGTAGCTAGTTGCAGTGCAACAGAAACAGATACGTCAACAGAAACAGATACGACTCAGAGTTTTAGTGTAAAGCCCAACAGCATCCCCACCCCTGTACCTGTTATATGTATATATCCATAACAGGTGTTACTGTTGCGGCTCGACAACAGTTAAAAAATAACAGACTGATAAATAACAACCCATCACTATATCATGATACAAATAACGAGAGATATGATATTCCGACTACCTATTTTTAGACCTGTCACGCGCATGGTGTCAAGTGGTGAGTCCAATGCAACAATAATATGTTGTCATGCAGTGAGGTTTGACGTTTCATCACATCCTCTTAACAAATTACGCATTTTACTAATATTTAAGTGCATACAGTTGGAAGTAATAAAAATGAAAAAGATTAAATTTTGTGCTGCGATCTATATTATCTGAAAAAGACAATATAGGCGTAACTTCAACCGCATTAAACTGACGTATATAAACTTTTTGATTGCGAACGACTTTGTTTTAAGTGTGTAGTTGGACTTCTATAACGTTACCGCGTGACGTCATACGAGGGGGCGGGGCATATGCGCAATATCATATCTCTTCTAAGTCATTATATCATGTCACTATATTACTATATCCAGCGGAGTCCCCAGCCGATTGACACAGAGTTGCTAAAAATTTTTAGCAAATAGCAAATGAAATACAACTTTACTCTTACTCTTATTATTGTACTATAAATAATGAAACATGAAGAAGAGTCAGTAGAAATAATTTAAGGTGCATCAAAGAGAGTTCCATCAAAATAGTAGCTGTCAAGATATGGAACATATAAAACAAGAAGGCCAGGAGATGTGTGAAGCCTACTGTAAAACTATTAAAACTGAAACAGTCAATTCTGAAAAAAACCCTGATCAGAAGTTTACGCTTTCCTGCAAATTTCAGCAGGATACGAAATTGGATCTGCAAATAAATGAATCTTTAATAAAACTGGAAATAGAAGAGCATGCCTTGGACAGTGCTGTATTATGTGGAGATTTGAAGAAAGAGTACTGGAATAAAAATGAAGATTCTAATGAACAAAATCCCTGGCCTACTTTGAGCATCAAGGATGATGTAAATGCGAAATGTGAGTTACATAAATTATATCAGGATGTTAACCAGTTTGGTAAAGAAACACTTCCAAGTAATATAGATGAAGATAAGAAAAATTCCTTTGACTGCATTAAATTGCAAGATCCTAAAAAGAGCTCATATCAGTGTTTCTTTTGTGAATATGCAAGTTTAAGTAAAAAACAACTGATATGGCACATCCGATCAAAGCACACAGGAGAAAAACGCTTGTTAAATCATGTGACATCTGAACACACAAGAGAAAGGTCATATCAATGTTCATTATGTAATTATGCTAGTGTGAAGAAATATGATTTGTTAAATCATATTAAATCAAAACACACAGGAGAAAAGCCTTATCAATGTTCATCCTGTGATTATGCAAGTGTGCAGAAACAATCTTTGTTAAATCATATTAAATCAAAACACACAGGAGAAAAGCCTCATCAATGTTTATTATGTGATTATGCAAGTGTGCAGAAACACAATTTGTTGACGCATATTAAATCAAAACACACAGGAGAAAAGCCTTATCAATGTTTCTCATGTAATTATTCGAGTGTGAGGAAAGACAATTTGTTGAAACATATTAAATCAAAACACACAGGAGAAAAGCCTTATCAATGTTTCTCATGTAATTATTCGAGTGTGAGGAAAGACAATTTGTTGAAGCATATTAAATCAAAACACACAGGAGAAAAGCCTTATCAATGTTCCTCATGTGATTATGCAAGTATGTGGAAAAATTCTTTGTTAAGACATATTAAATCAAAACACACAGGAGAAAAGCCTTATCAATGTTCATCATGTCATTATGCAAGTGTGTGCAAACATGTTTTGTTGGATCATATTAAATCAAAACACACAGGAGAAAAGCCTTATCAATGTTTCTCATGTAATTATTCAAGTGTGAGGAAAGACAATTTGTTGAAACATATTAAATCAAAACACACAGGAGAAAAGCTTTATCAATGTTCATCATGTCATTATGCAAGTGTGTGGAAACATAATTTGTTGGATCATATTAAATCAAAACACACAGGAGAAAAGCCTAAGCCTTATCAATGTTCCTCGTGTAATTATGTAAGTATGAGGAAATATTCTTTGTTTTATCACATTAAATCGAAACACACAGGAGAAAAGCCTTATCAATGTTCATCATGTAATTATGCAAGTGTGTGGAAACATTCTTTGTTAAATCATATTAAATCAAAACACACAAGAGAAAAGCCTTATCAATGTTCTTCATGTGATTATGCAAGTTTGTACAAACATGTTTTGTTGGATCATATTAAATCAAAACACACAGGAGAAAAGCCTTATCAATGTTCATCATGTGATTATGCAAGTGTGCAGAAACAAAGTTTGTCTAGGCATATTAAATTAAAGCACAGGAGAATGGCCTCATAAATATTCATCAGGTGATTATATTAATGCAACAAAACATGATTTAAAGTCTCATCAATGTTCATCATGTGATTATACAAGTATGTACAAGCTAAATTAGTTGAGGCATAATAAATGTAAACACTTAAAACAGCTTATTACACAAAAGGTCTTCTAATAAACGGTCAACATTCATTAATTGAATCGTTAAAGGCACAGTTTACACTAATTAATTGAAAACATAAGGTAAATAAAAATTCTAACCTAGCTATTAGTGATGAGTGATATTTGAATAACAGTGATTTTAGACCAGTGATTTCTAAATAACCAATATTATATTAAAGTAACTGATTTGCAGCATCAACTATGGACATTTGGCTAATTTCAATTTTAGCATTAATCGTTCTGTAAATGGTGACAGTGAATGAAGACTGAGTATGCACAGTATGTTATGTCATATGCATTCTGTGGCTGGCGGTGTTTGGAGTTTCACACTTTTACTATTCACACGCATGTTCCTTCACTTTATTATATTTTATAGATACCTTCCTCTACTTCTTACTATCTTAGTAATATTATTAGATATGTATATACGATGATGTATGTACATTACACGTTTTTGTTTTTATGTTATATTATTTTTGTATGTACAGAAATGTCTTGCTTTATTTGCTAATATAAAATAAGGGTGTAAAATAAACGTTTTCAAATGATTACAGCCATTTGCTATAGTTTACTCATTCAAGCATATCCTATGGACACAGTTTAAAATAATGTGACAAAATATAAACGGGGACGGTGCACTTAACCGCAACCGGAATCTAGCAAAACAGCACACACCACAAAAAAGAGTATGGAACATAGATTAATGTTCTTAAAAAAAATGTACGGAAAAGCCATAAATAACCGAAAAATTGAGAAATGAAGTTCAAAAAAATGCACTATTTTCACGTTTCAAACTGTCAATTTTCAGCAGCGTTGCCACATTGAATGAATGCACTGCCGGACAGTGTTTACTTACCAACCGGCCTGCCTGACCTGACCTTGACCTGACCTGACATTCCCCCAGTATCAAGTAAATAGCTTCGAAACTGACAACAACGCCTATCATGTCGACGAAACAACAGTCATAACCTCAGCTACAAAAATATACGTTTTTGTTGCAAATTGAAACGTTTTGTGTTTATCATTGAAAGGTTATTAAAAACGAAATATACCACATTGTTTTACTTTATTAAGGTATGTACAACTGTTTTTAGGCCATATTTTATTATAATTACGTTAATATGTAGTTGCCGTTAAGTGCACCGTTCCCATATAAACTTTCGAACAATAAAACCTAACAGTCATTTATTATTACTTTTTATTATTATTATTAGTATTAGCATTAGTATTAGAATATTTAAAGTTCTTCGTTTAAGAATTATGTCTGAAAACATCCGTGAACTTTCAGCAGTAAAAATAACCGTGAATTCTCAGTCACCAGTATATTACTACCAGTGATTGTAAAGTCACGGGTAAACTCCATGATAACTTTACTGACACTAGCGATAATATTTCTGATAATCAAAAACCTGTAAATACTGTCAGTGAAATGGCTTTGAACAGGCAGAAATCTGCAGATTGAGCTGCGTTGTTACATGCAGAGGTAAAACAGTCTAAATACAGAGAAGTGCTGTTACAGCAGGACACGTATCTACGGCCGTTAAGCGGGCTATAGTTCAAATAAAAATCAATGATGCTATAAACCTAACAGGTGAAGATTAATTTTTCACACACGTAGAGTATGATGAATGGTGCAATTTTCAGAGGAACATGTTTGTAGTCATAAACACTAAGTTAATTAAGAAAATCAATATCCAGAATAAAAAACTAAAAAAACTTGTAAACGATCAGGTTAAAATTGAAAAATCAGTTCCTCGGAAAATTGACCTTGTAGAAAATCTTTCTTCGCAGTCGTTTAACAAAAATGAGATGGACCTCTTAAACAGAGGGTTAAAATTCGGATTACAGTCACAAAAAGAAGCACTTTTAGATGTCGTTGCCAGTATAGAAACGGGAATTAAAAAATTACCGGATTCTTCAAAAAACTTTATTCGTGAAGCATGTAAAAAGAAAATCTCTAAAAATCTAAAAGAAAACAATCCTACAAAAAACAAAAATTATAATCAAATGAAAATAGTTAAACGATTGCAAAAAAAAGATTGTTTTTATATTAAAGCGGATAAAGGCAATAAAGTGGTGATAATGGACAAAAGTGATTATAAAGAGCGAGTGAGTAATGCAATAGAGTCAGGGCCGTATAGAATATTAAATAAAAATCCGTTACCAAGAATGATTAACGAAGTTAAAAACAGTTTAAAAAAATGTCCAAATCTCATAACAAAGGATTTAAGAACACGTTTACAAGTTTCTAATCCGAAAGTCCCCAAAAAATATTGTCTCCCGAAAATCCATAAACCGGGAAAATTAATGAGGCCTATCATTTCGGCTATAGATTCTCCAACATATAACTTGGCAAAGTGGTTGTCAAACGAGTTTAAAAGACTACCTATTAAACAAAAAAGTTGTTCGGTGCTAAATTCTCTTGATTTTATTGATAAAATTAAAGATGTTAAATTATTGGAAGGAGAGATTTTGATGTCATTCGACGTGGCGTCATTATTTCCTAGTGTACCCACAAAACAAACGTTGGAGTATTTGGAAGAATTATTAAAATTGAACAACATAAGTCAAGACGTCTGCAAAGAATATTTAACTCTAACTAGCCTTTGTATAAAACAAAATATTTTCCAATTTAACAATGAGTTCTTTGAACAAACTGAAGGCACAGCTATGGGCAATCCATTGTCGCCTTTTATTGCAGATTTGTTTATGAGCAGATTTGAGACGGATTTAAAAAATAAAATTGGGTATTTCCCTAGAGTTTGGTTTCGTTATGTCGATGATATTTTTGCAGTGTTTGACACAAATACATATAAGGTAGAAGAATTTACTGAAAAACTAAATAGTCAATTTGATTCAATAAAATTTACCCACGAAATAGAAATCAGCAATAAACTTTCGTTCCTAGATGTACTAGTTATTAAAAATAAAAATAAAGTCTCGCTTGAATTCGTTGTCTATAGGAAGGAAACGGCTACTATTAATTATATTCCTAATGACTCACATCATACGTTTGCACAAAAAACGGCTAGTTTAAATTTCTTAGTAAATAGATTGATCAATTTTCCGTTGAGTAAAAATACATTTAATACAGAATTAAAATACATAAAGAAAATGTGGCGAGATATAACGGTTACTCGGATGGTTTAATAGACAAATTAGTTAACAAACACAGAACAAAGAAGTTGATATCTGAATGTACGACATTTAAGAATGATAAAATCGAGAAAAAATTTGTATGTTTACCTTATGAACCACGAATCACAAAGGGTTTGGAAAGTATTTTTAAGAAAGTCGATTTACATTTGACGTTTTCGACGAAAAGTAATTTAAAAAATTTGTTGGGTAATACGAAAAACAAAGACAAAGTCACTGAAATGTCCGGAATTTATGAGATTAGTTGCAAAGATTGTGATCTTAAATACGTGGGCCAAACTAGGAGAAACATAACCACCAGATTTCGTGAACATCTCGCACAGTTACGATATGGTACGGTGGACAAATCATGTGTGGCACAACATATATGGGATAATAACCACCACATTGACAAAGAAAATTTGAAACTTGTCAAAAATGTCAGACATCAAACTATGCTTGATTCATTAGAAAGTATTTTTATATTAAGGTCTATTAAGAACAAAACTTCATTAAATCGTGCGGCACCTGTAATTTCTAGCCCATTGTTTGCTCTTTGCATTTGACCGCTTAAATATTTCTAATTAGTCTGGTAGAATAATAAATTATTGTCCATAACTCGACCGGTTTATACATATACTAATCACTATGTTTGTCTTGATTTAAATACCGGTTTGGTTTTTTGTATATATGTAGTCAATATAAATATTTTCACGTAGAATTAAAATCAATATAAATGTAGTTTTTATGTAGTATTTTAGTTGAACTATTTTTCCTTTGTTAAAGTTAATACGATGAGACAGACATCTGGGTTTTTAGTTTTCTATTTTTAAAAGAGATGAGTTGAGTTTATGTTGTTTATCTCACCGCAGGTGTCTTTATCAGCATGAACCAATATCCACATAGTAAATTTCTAGATCGAAAAGAAACGTGCCGTTTCTTTAAAGAACTCTGGTCCTTTTAATACCTATATTAGATAAGGGTCATAAAATTTGTCGACCAAAAGATTAAAGCAGGTCTCCGACCTGTCTCACTACGCAATAAACAAACGATCGTTCTTGGACGACAACTTTCCTTCGGACTAGTTCGTTTTCTTTGACGCGATATAAATATACGGGATCTAGTTTTTTATGTTAGAATTTTTCTTCCTCTGAAGATGTTGACTTTGTCAACGAAACGATCGTAAGGTCTCTGAAATATGTGTTGTGATGATTTGGGTGTTCTCGAAGTGTACTTATTACGCAGGTAAAGAATAGAAGGAAACATGGACGTATTAACACTCCGGTGGTAAGAAGCTACGAAACCAACACCAATTCAAGAGTGTCGAACAGCTGTGGTTTCCTACATGTTTATAAGCTGCATCCATCAAGAACTGTGGAAGATATCACTGCTCATCTGATTTTAAATTTTCCCGAAGTCAAATGCGAAAAAATGTATTCCAAGTATCCATGATTAAAAGGAATTAGACTTTTAGAAATCATATCCAAGTATCCAGATTACTATTCTTCTTTTAAAGTGTGGTGGAAGGAATAAAATGTAGAAGCAGCAATGAAACCTCCTGTATGGCCACGTGGAGTCTGCGTCAATCGATTTTTTCATTTGCAAAGACAGCACAACATAACGACTTAACCTAGATTCTAATCAGAGCTGTGACATGATATTGTTAAATATACAGGACTTTACAATTTGCAAGGCCGATAAAATAATCATTGACCATAGTCATCACGATATAAAATTTATATCTGACTGAAACGTGGTGTAATCAGGGATCTAAAACCTTAACGAAGTTTGACAGCTACAAATTGTCTGCAAGCTTTTCTAGAGAGGTATTTATACATGGAGGTGTAGCTATATGGGTCAAAGAAACTGTAGTTAATTATGTAACTGAAATTAATCTAAATCAATATTGTGTTGAAAAATCTGTTGAGATATGCGGAATCTATTATAGAAAAAGCTCGGGACGCAGCAAGTGCTTTATGGTAGTGACTTTTTAATAATGCTTCAAATTTGCTAACTACATTTTCTATAAACTTAGAAAGTTTAATTTTGGTATGTAGTAGGGTCTTTTCTAAGGCAAAATATCCACCAAATTTAATTCGTAGTAGTAGTAGCAGTGGTGGGGAGGCCAACGCCAAGCAAGTAGGCCACAATGGGCCCTTTTTGTCAACCCCAGCAACCATGCTCTACTCCTCCTCGGTTCCGTCGCCAAACTGCCTCGACCCCAAAATGAAAACCGTGACGGTCTTCAATTGGACGGTACTTACCTGATTCCTCTGCAGAGTCCTCGATCCGAACAATTCTGCTCGAAGACTCCCAAAAGCCTCGCATTCACACAGGTTAGTGGTAGGACGTTTCTTCATCCTCGCTGCATTCCTGGCAAATGGGATCCCTCTCTACGCCTATCAATGTGAGGTATCTTCTAAGGGCGCAGTGACCTGTCAGCACCCCGACGATGCGGCGAAGCGTAGGTCGACTCCTTCCGAGTAGCCACAGAGCTTTATCTCTGTCCGGCCCCTCCACGAAGTCCCCCGCCTGCCTGCAGCCACCAACCGACCCCCAGTGCATCTTCATTGCTTCCTCGGTCCACCTGTCTAAGGCGACGGAGACCGACTTCCTACTTATACCTATGGCCGGCTCCGGGCCACACAACGGCCGCCGGGAACCAAGCCTTGCGAGATTATTCGCGACCTCAATCCTCGCCACGCTACAGTATCCCGGAACCCACACTAGTTGTACCTCCTTCGTCCTGGCTAGTCCTCTGAGGGCGTCAGCGCACTCCTGAACCAGTGTTGACCTGATTCTGGCCGCGCAGACTGCCCGGAGGACCGCCTGGCTGTCCGAGCAGATGTACACACATTTACCGGGACTCCTCTTCACATCCTGTCTATTGGCCACAGACCGTCGGTGAAACAGACCAGGCTTGCAGGATGGAATGCAACCTCATTTTCCCTCCACTGATCCCTACTAGGGATCCTGAGGGTGTATGGCCTAGTCAACCTAATATCGTCCTCGGCATCCTGCACCTTTATGGCGGAAATCGGAATTTCCTTTTCCACCTCCTTGGCGACTCTTGCATGCCCTATTACTGCTCCCTCTCCGCACCAGTTTCCTGAGTCTCGCATTCTAAGATGCGACACCATAGCCTCCCTTCTGATACAAGCGGTGGCAGCATCAACAGGACATATAGCGTGGCTGATGGTGTCGTCCTCATAGCGCCTGTGATATCCAGGATTGCCTGCCTTTGGAATTTGGCCAGCTTCCTGCTGGTAGTTTGGTTTACACCAGACCAACGCCCCATAGACGATTCTCGGCCTGACGATCGCAGTGTAGATCCAATGAAGGATCCGAGGATTAAGTCCCCAGGTCCTCCCTATCACACGACGCAGCTGCCAGAGGGTCGCTACTCCCTTCCTCACCACTCGTTCTATTTGCGACCCCATGTTAGTTTTGGGTCCAGGATCACCCCCAGATATTTGACCTCCCGCACTAAAGCTAAAGGTTTCTTCCTCTTCTTGGTAAATAGGATCATCTCCGTCATCGCCGGGTTTACGGAGAGTCCCTGCTCACCACACCACCTTTCAACTATGTTACAGGCAGCCTGCATACACTTACAGACGACGCCGAGGAATTTGCCGGTGACTAAGACCAGCCCATCATCAGCCTACGCCTGGGCGTAGAAGCCATTCTCAGAGAGTCGCTCCAAGAGGCCGTCCATGACCAGACACCATAGATGAGGCGAAAGGCAGCTGCCCTGAGGACAGCCGCCCGTCATTCCAACGTGCAGCCCCCGGCCCCTCAAGGTCAGCGAAACTCTCCTGTCCTCCAGCATGCTCGCCACCCAGCTTATTAGGGACCTCGACGTTCCCCAATCCTGTAGGGCGGTACAGACCGTATCCGTCCGCCTTATCAAAGGCCCCCTCCACATCGAAGAACACAGCTAATGCGCTCTCCCCGTAGTGTAGAGCCCTTTCCACCTTTCGTGTCACAGCATGAGTGCCGTTTCCGTCGACTTCCCCCGCTGGTACGCGTGCTGACCTTTATGGAAGGGGTGATCCTTTAGGATCCCTCCCAACATAAACCTATCTACTATCTTTTCGAATGCCTTAAGCAGGAATAATGTAAGACTGATTAGCCTGTACGCCTTGGCCAGCGTGTAGTCCTCCCTTCTCGGTTTGGGAATGAAGACCCCCCTAACCCGGCGCCAGGCCTTTGGGACGTAGCCCCACGCCAGTCTGGCCCGGAACACCTCCCTTATGTTGGGAATCAGTATATCCAGGCCCCTCTGGAGCAGGGCCGGAAAAATCCCATCACAGCCTGCGGACTTGAAAGGAGCGAACTCGCCCACCGTCCAAGCTATAGAGCCATCCGTGACCACCCCCTCTGCCAGCTGCCAGTCCGCATTAGGGACCGTCCACCGGCCCAGGTCGGCAGCCCCTGTGACGGCTCCACCGCCCGCGAGGTAAACTTCGGAGAGATGACGCAGGGTCTCCTCACAGGTGCTTGTCCAGCTCCCGTCCGGCTTCCTCAAGGATTCTACATCACTGTCTACTTCCTGTTTGAGTACCCTTACCAGCCTGGCTGCGTCCGGCAGGGAATTGACTTCCCCGCAGTACGCGCTCCAACTAGCTCGTTTACTCCGTCGCAGTTCCTTCTTAAACTCCCAGGCCGCTTCACTCGATTCTCGGACGGCTCGGTTTAAGGCCCTCCGAGTCCGCCCGCGTAGTACGGCGAGATCCCTGTTCCACCACCTGACTTTGATGGACGGTTCCCCCCTAAGTGGTGACGCGGCCTCGTAGGATGCCATTATTCTACCTTCTAGGGCCTCAACCTCACTATCCAATGCCTCTGTAGAGAGTCTACTCCCCTCTGGGCTCCTTGGCGATCCGAGGCCTATTACGTAGGCATCCCAGTCGGTCTTCCTTGGATTTCTCCTGGGGGGAGTGCTCTCACCGTCCACATCCAATTCAAAGCTGATCATACGATGATATGACATTGATATGTGTTCCGTCACCCTCCAGTTAGATATATCCTCCATTATTCCTTTGCTCGCTAACGTGATGTCGATCACCTCCTGCCGGATGCGATTGACAAACGTTGGAACTGTACCTCTATTTAAAACCTCTAGGTTCGTCGTAGCCAAATACTCTAGTAGATCCTCACCGCGTGGGTTGGTATTTGTGCTGCCCCACAATCTGTGGTGAGAATTGGCATCGCAGTCTATTATCAGTTGTAACCCATGCTCCCTCGCGGAATCGACGATACGCACAAATTCCTCCGACGGAGGCAGCCCCCGCCGATCGTAGGGAACATAAAGGCTGCACATCAGAACCTTAAGCCTTATATTACTCACCTTATACTCCAGGATAGCTACTGTGGCGTCCCTGGACCCGAGCTGCGGCAGCAACATCACGTCCAGATCCCTCGACGCCAGTATGCATGTCCTAGGTTGTTCCTCCTGTGCTTCGCTACCAAGGAGGATGTTGAAGCCGATTCCTCCAAGCCCTCTCACTTGCTTCCTATACACATAAGGCTCTTGGATCAACACAACTCCGCCTGGGCTGCCTGCGAGGAGCTTTGCCAGCTCCGCAGTGGCGTCCCGGCTATGTTGTAGGTTGATCTGGCCCACCCGCAGTACCCCCGCGAATTTAATCGCGACGCCGCCCGGGCGAAGACCTCTGGTCAGAGCCCGTGTGCGTGCCCGCCGCGGGCCGGGCGGAGGCGACCGCACTCCATGTTGGAACTCTGGTTACACTCCGAGTCACCAACACCAAATACAGCCGCCAGCCTTGCCCGTCCAGCTCGCGAGCCACCCCGGGCCCCACCGAGAAGACCAGACGCCAAGCCCCAGGTCCTCCTGCCGTCTCCAGGTGCCGCCATTGCCCAACATTGAGCGGGCGGTTCTGAAGCGCAAGCATCCTGACAACTCCCTCCAGGTCCACCTCTTGACTTCTGAGCCAAAAGCCGATCCGGACCGGACATGGGGCGCCACCTGCCCTTACGGCGCTGAAGGCGATCTTCCCCACCGTCGTTTCGGACCAGCCGTTGAAAAGGCAGCTCAGGGACTCGTCATCCTCGGCGGTCACAAAGAATCACCCTGGATCGACTATCCCCGAGTTGCGGAAGCGGAGCTGCAACGCCCTGTCGGATACCGTCATGGCGTCCGACATCCCCGCCAGCAAACTCATTATTGGCTCCGCCTCTTCCGTCAGGACTACGCCATCCCCCCTGTTGGAGGTGATGACTACCTGCATTTCCCTCCTACCCGCCGGACCTGACGTTCCCGAGGGACCAGGGCCCGCCCCAGCAGCCGATGTCGCGGCCGCGCCCTATCCCCGCAGGCGTGAGGACACATTAGCCGCTTCCCCCCCGGCCGCCAGCGCACACCCGCGGCTAACCCTCTTGGCCCGCCTCTCCGACGGTGTTTCTTTTTCCGCTCTTGGGCGCTTCGCGTACGCGCCCCCAGTTGACCTGGGCCAGCCTGGCAACCTCGACCGTGGAGAGCCTGATGGTCCTCCCTGAGTCGGTGGCCGCCTGTCCAGCTTCCGTCCCTGTGGACTCGGCTGCGCCTCAGCCCACTTTTTTCCTGCTTCTCTGCCTATCGCCCGTGGGGCGACACAGGGGTAGAGCCTTTCGGCCCCTCCCCTGCACCTCGACCCTCGCCCGGTCCCGTCGGCAGGACAATCACCTTCGCTTCCTTTTCTCTCGCCTCACGGTGCCGTCGACGCACTTGCCGCCAGGCCGCCCGATCCGGCAGCTTCCCAGCCCTGACGATCCCTGAGGGTTCGCCCGGCTCGGAAGCAGCCCGACCGGCCACGGGGATTTGCGGCGGCCGCCCGTCTTGCGGAGCCGCCGCTGCCGAAGCTGCCTGCGCCTCTGAAGGGCCAACACCCCCCTGACGACGCTGCTGCCTCAGCTCCTCCCTCTCTCGCCTCCGTCTCTGGGCTCTCCACTTCCTTTTCCTTCCTCTCTTCCGCTTCCTTCGCTACTCCTCGTCTTCGGCCCCTCCCATGAACACGTCCATGGGCCCGGCCAGACTCGCAGCCGACGAAGTTCGCCCCCCGTCGCTCCCCTTGGCAGAAACGTCCCCGACGGACCCATACGGTTCAACCCCGGACGCCCCGCCAGGAGAGCGCAGGAGTTCCTTCCAGTTCCCTACTGGAACTGCTTGGAGAGACAGGGATCTCTCAACCTTCTACCTACTCGCTTACTTTTATCACGTTACCTTTATCTTTTTTATCCTGGTCCATGGTTGCTAGAAAAGTTTTGTGTGATGGTGTGCCTAAGGTTTAGTGAGCGTATAGATACGGGAGATCACCCCGCCACCCCCCGGCGCTTCATCCATGATGAGACTTGATTCCGTTAAGAGCGGCTCTGCGGCCACGCCGTGGCGACCCGAAACGTGCGGCTAACCCCCTGTTCCGGAGCTACCCGGTGCTGCTGACACGATCGAGTATTTTTCGAATGGATGATAGGGCAGCCCCCTACACCGACCAAGGCAAGGGTGGGCCCCTGTACTGTCCATACGGCGCCAGGTGTGCCAGCCCTGGTTTGCACAGCGCTGCCAGTCCAGAGCAGGCTCCGCACGGAGTCCGCGCCGAAGGCCGAGAAGCCCCCAACTCGATCTATGTGTCTCGTGTCTGTGTTTGTATGCGTGTGTATGACGTGTGTGACTTTAGTAGACCATCGGCCCTGGGCGTTATTCCCATTGCCGACAGTCGCGCCAGAGGTGTCACGTGGAGCCAGTCTCTAGGAGTCCAGTAGCTAAGCCACGCGTTGGTCAATCAAGAGAACGACCAGCGTCCGACCAGGCTAAGGGACCACACCCCCCCAAATTTAATTAAAATAACTGTATTTTTCGGAGAATTTTTTTTTTCGAAAGAAAATTTAAATAACTCAATTTTCTATAAATTTAGGAAGTTGAATTTTGGTACGTAGTAAGGTCTCTCCTGAGGCAATATATCCATTAAATTTCATTAAAACAGTTCTTGCCGAGTTTCATCGAAATCGGTTAATTATTTTTTGAGTTATCGGATGAATACACACACAGATATATATATATATATATATATATATATATATATATATATATATATATATATATATATATATATATATATATATATATATATATATATATAGAGAGAGAGAGAGAGAGAGAGAGAGAGAGAGAGAGAGAGCGGATATAACATAATATTCAAGACCGTAATGTGCAGGAACCTTGTATTGCCGAAACACCCGTTTTATTTCGTGAGTTCAAAAAAAAAAGAGTTCACCATAGGGTTTCGGAGCTGGGACTTGCATTCCGGAGCTGTGGTCTTCCCGAGAGCAGGTAGGCACTAACAAAGCGGCTGACTACAATTGGATCTAACCCTTGTGGCGCAGTAGCCATGACCTGATCTAACAAAGTGCTCTCCCGTGAGCAGCCCTCGTGGTTCTGGCGACAGGCTACAGTAAGGACACTTCGGATTGTGGTAGATTTCCACCCTTGCTGGCAGTCGAAACAGTCTGGCGATACCCGGTTTCCCGACCGTCCTAGGGGCATTGTCTGGAGTTTTCGCCGTTTTCCCATCTTCGTAAGAGAGGTTTCTTGTTTTACTAGCATTCCTCAGCTAGGGTCTTCCCGAGAGCATGAGGGCAATAGCCAAGCGGCTGGCTACAATCGGATCTAACCCTTGTGGCGGACTAGCTATGGCCTCATCTAAAAAAGTGGTCTCCCGTGAAGCAGCCCTCGTGGTCCTGGTGCTGGGCGACAGCTGGGATATTTTGGGCTGCAGTAGGTCTCCACCATCCCTGGCGATCGAAATAGTCTGGCGATACCCGGTCTCCTGGTTACTTCGAAGAAATGTTGTCCAGGTATTGTTGATCAAAACTCCCGCCTCCCTTGGGAGACACTTCCCTTGGGTTGTGAATGTTCTGTTTGAGTGCAACGTCTGCCCGAGGGGCCGTAGTTAACTAGTGATAGTAAAAATCATAACGTGCCGCTAGTTTATCTTGATATTGCACCTAGTGTTCGCTCTTAGTTCATATATTGCATGCCTGCTTATACCGACCGCCTGCCAGATATCTTGCCTTGGCAATCCCGTAACGCTTCTGCTCGATTACCAACTTAAAATTCACAACCCCGCTTCCACGACACCGTCCGCCTAGCTCGCGAATATTTACTCCGGTTAGATTCGTTATGACTGTTTCTGCCTCTGGTCTTTAATAACTTAATTTGTTACAAATAAGTTAGTTTAAGTGTTTTTCATTTCGCGAGAACCCCTTTTGTAAATATTGTTTTGTATATATTTTGTAAATATTTTGCCACAAATGCGTTTGTAAATAGATTATTTGTTTTATACGGTGTTTCATTCAGCACTTTCCAGCAAATCCACCCCAACATAATACTTAACATTCGGATCTCTAATATACAGGCCATATCTAAGAAGTCCTAAGAGACTTCGCCTGAGGACTTAGGTGAACCCTATCTTCACTGTAGCTTACCCCGGGTCTCGGTAGCTGTAAATAGCGACTTAGAACAGAGATGTAGTACTGAGAGAGCGCAGCGACTTTCTTTAAAATCCATCGCTGAGCAAATCCCGTTGGAAAGCAGTATTGATAAGGTTATCCCGTGGAAACCTCCCCATACTAGGGAAAGATAACCTTATCCCGAAATTGACCTGTTTCAATATATATATATATATATATATATATATATATATATATATATATATATATATATATATATATATATATATATATATATATATATATATATATATATATATAACCTTTTTCTTCGCTGCTGCTGTCATCGGACATTTTAATTTTTTAAAATTTTTCCAAATTCAAGTCTGGATCTTCCCCATTGTGATTTTTTTATACGAAAATTCACTAAAACGCCAAAATCTTCAGTCACAAAGATTTTAGTGCAGGTACCCGGTATACGATAATTTGGTAAAATATACGATATCAGGCAGGTTAATACGATATGTTTCTGATCAGTTGGCAACACTGATCGCAATACCAATTACCTAGTACCATATTTTGATCTTGTAAGTCATTATATCATGTAGAATGCAGACAACCTGTACCTATATAAACCTATCTAATAATGTATTATAAACCTTGAAGGGGATCTGTGTAAAAAAAAGGTGAAAACTTGGGAACATGGATGCCAGTAGCGATTTGAAATTAAAAGAGTGCAAGGAAGAAGTAAAAACAGATGAAGGTTACAAAATAGAAATAGGAGAACATGATTTAACTACATTTGTGAATTTAAAAAAGGAATACTGTAGTGATAGCGACAATTCTGGAGATAATGATTCCAAAAAGAGTTTGAATACTGATGTTATCGAACAGTTGGACAGTAAGTGGGATTTAAATGAGGGCTGTAATTTGCAGGAGACAGATTTCTCGAGACAGGCCGTTTCCAAACATGGGAGTGGTCAAGAGAGACCTTTTAAATGTGTCAAGTGTAATTACACTAATTTGAGCAAACAGACTCTGTCAAGACATATCATCTCCAAACACAAAAGTATTAGAGACAGACGTTTTAAATGTGAGTTGTGTGATTACACTAGTGTACACAAAGGGCATATGTCAAGACATATCATTTCCAGACACAAAAGTATCGGAGACAGGCCCTTTAAATGTGAGTTGTGTGATTACACTAGTGTGGAGAAAGGACAGCTGTCAAGACACATAATCTACAAACATAGAAGTATTAAAGAGAGACCTTTTAAATGTGAGCTGTGTGATTATGCTAGTGTAATCAAAAGTTCTATATCAAAACACATCATATCCAAACATAGAAGTATAGAAGAGAGACCTTTTAAATGTAAGTTGTGTGATTACACTAGTGTAGAGAAAGCACATATGTCAGGACACATCATGTCCAAACGTAGAAGTATTAAAGAAAGACCTTTTAAATGTGAGCTGTGTGATTACGCTAGTGTAATCAAAAGTGATATATCAAAACACATCATATCCAAACACAGAAGTATTGAAGAGAGACCATTTAAATGTGAGTTTTGTGTTTACACTAGTGTACAGAAAAGGGCTCTGTCAAAACACATTGTCTCCAAACATAGAAGTATAGAAGAGAGACCTTTTAAATGTGAGTTGTGTGATTACACTAGTGTAAGCAAACAGACTCTGTCAAGGCACAACATCTCCAAACATAGAAGTATTGCAGAGAGACCTTTTAAATGTAAGTTGTGTGATTACACCGGTGTACAGAAAATGGCCTTGTCAAGACACATAATCTCCAAACATAGAAGAAGTGAAGAGAGACCTTTTAAATGTGAATTGTGTGAGTACACTAGTGTACATAAAGCAGCTCTGTCACAACACATCATCTCTAAACACGGAAGTATTGAAGACAGACCTTTTCAATGTGAGCTGTGTGATTACACTAGTGTACAGAAACAGCATCTGGCAAGACATGTCATCTCCAAACACAGGAGTATTGAAGAGAGACATTTTAAATCTGAGTGATTACACTAGTGTAAAGAAAAGTTATCTGTCAGAACACATTATCTCAAAACAAGGTTTATAGGTTATAGACAGGGTGTCTGGTAACTCCGAGAGGGGAGTGACACTAGAGGAGGGTAATACGTCATGTGAAGTCTAAATGCCAAAGGTTTAATTTTCGCTTTGGTGCTTTAAATAATATTGATTAGAAATTTAGGTAACTTTTAATGTGTTTGCTATAAAAAAAATTCGGATACGATCAGTTACAGACATATTTTAATGTTTATTTTGTAGGAAATGGCAGTTAAATCGAAACTATGGACATTTCTTTTTCACTTGAGGCTCCTCCAACTGAACCCTATGAAGAGTATTTTTATGACTTTCGTAAAGCCGATTATTGTACCATGAATTATTTCCTTTACGAATTTGACTGGGAATATCTTGAGTCATTGGAGATAAATTATGCTGTATAATGCTTTTATGACGTTCTGTTTAATGCTGTGGATTGGTTTGTTCCAGTTAAGAGATGTAAAAAATCATGTTTCCCTCCTTGGTTTAGTGTCGAGCTTAGAGGCATGATAACTGAGAAGCAGAGGGTACACAGTCAATATAATAAATATGGTAGAATAGATGATTATATTAGGTTTTCTGGTCTCCGAGAGGAATGTAGGAATCTTCGTGATACTTGTTACAGAAATTTTATTGCTTATACTGAGAATAATTTTGAAAACAATCCGGGTTCTTTCTGGTCTTATATTAAAAAGTTGAGGATGGTTCATGATCTTCCTGAGGCTATGTATTATGATGATGTTAGGAGTGATTCTTTGCATGATTCGCTGGGTCTTTTTGCTAGTTTTTTCTCATCTGTGTATGAGGGTCAAGCTGGGAGTGTCGGTCCCGATCCTTTTTTGCGTGAGTCAGTAAATATGACTGTGCCTAGTGTTACTTCTGCTGATATTATTGATCGTATCTGTAGTTTGAAAGATAAACTTACTTACGGTCCAGATGGAATCCCTTCCCATCTGTTAAAATCTTGTGCCTTCACCTTGGCAATTCCACTGAGGATTCTCTTTAACAGGTCTTTGTTGTCTGGCGAGTTTCCACATGTTTGGAAACATTCTTATTTGATGCCCGTTCATAAGCAGGGACCAAGGCATTTGGTTACTAATTATAGAGCTGTTTGTATTCAGTCAGAGATACCCAAACTTTTTGACTTTTTTGTCTCTAGACATATAACTTGGGAATGCAGACATGTTTTCGTCGAACAGCAGCATGGTGTTCTCAAAGGAAGATCTACAACAACCAACCTTCTTCTTTACCAGAATGTATTGGTCTCAGCTTTGGAGGATAGGTTACAGGTTGATTCGGTGTATACAGATTTCTCCAAAGCGTTTGATAAGGTTAATCACGCCTTATTATTGTCAAAACTTACATTGTTGGGTTTTAATGCCAATTTGTTGTCTTGGGTGTGCAGCTTCCTTACAGGTAGGTCCCAGAGTGTAAAGATCAGAAACTTCATTTCTGATAGTATTACTGTTTCTTCAGGAGTTCCTCAGGGTTCACATTGTAGACCAGTCCTCTTTAATCTTTTTATCAATGATGTCATAGTCAGATTTTGATGTTTGCTGACGATATCAAAATTTTCAAGATTGTTCGTTCCAGACAGGACGCTTTACTTTTACAGAAAGACTTAAATCGTTTTGCTGGGTGGTGTGGTGACAATCTTCTTACTCTGAATGTTGATAAGTGTTTCTGCATTACATTTACTAGAGCTCAGTTTCCCATTGACTTTGTGTACTTCATGGGCTCTAATGCTTTACAGAGGAAGGAAATGATTAAAGACTTGGGCATTGTATTGGATAGGGAATTATCTTTTAAGGATCACATAGAATACATAGTATTTAAAGCATATAAAATGTTAGGATTTATTCATAGATCAACCCTGTATTTTTCATGCAATAGCTTGAGAAGGCTGTATTGTGGTCTGGTTCGCTCTTTGTTGGAATGCTCTTCTGTAGTCTGTAGTCTGGAGTCTGAATTACAATATTTATATCAATCAGATTGAGGCCATACAAAATAGATTCTTAAGAATTTTTGCTTACAGAATGGGGCTTACAGAGAAATGATCTTAACTTTTCTTATTTGCGGAATTGGCTGCACTTGCAGTCACTCAGTGGTAGAAGGATTGTCAGTGATGTTTGTTTTTTGCATAAATTATTAATGAATAAAATTGATAGTTCTTTGCTTGAGTTAGTCTCTCTAAGGATTCCGGACCGCACGAGACTAAGGAAGGTTTTTGTGGTTCCCTTCCATCGAACCAATTATGGCTTTTTCAGTCCGATGTCGAGAACTGCAAATGGGTGAATAAAGCTGAAGGAGCATCATCTTTAATTTTCAAAGAACCTGACATGACACTGGCGCCGTCATAGCATTGCCCAACTAATTTATTTTTAAAATCCAAAGGATTTAAAATGGATGTTATTAAAACATCCATTGCATCAGCTGTTCTGTCTTTACTTACATCATAAAAGCCTAGAAATCTCTCTTTTATCTCGCCAAATTTATTTACATATCTAACTGAAATCGCACACTGAGATTTTTCTAAAATATCTGTGGTATCATCTGCCTGCACTGCAAAAAAATAAAGATTCTCTGATTTCCTGATGTATAGTTTCCATAAGATGTTCCGAAATACAAACAATTAAGTCGTTTTGAATAGTTTTGGACAAGCCAGAAAATATATTTCCAATTTTTCTTAAATGTTCTTGCATTTCTATATCCCTTTTTATCAATAAATTGAATGTTTCGCGAAAATTCCCCGCATTAAAGGAGTCGGTTTTTTCGTTATGCCCCCTAAATGATAATTTCTGTTTTGCTAAAAAGCATGTAATGTCTATCAAATAACACAGTAATTTCCGATTTTTTCTCACCTCGTCGTTGTATAATTTTAGTGATAGAGAGGAGTGTGTTTCCGAAGCATCTCGTATATTTGAAGTATTCGTTTCCAGTCGTTTTAAACTAAGATAACTACTCATATGCTCTTTTGAAAATTCGTGTTTTTTAATACTAGCAGATAAATTTTTTAAATCCGAAAACCCCTTCAAGACCCATACATTATTTCTCACCTTAGAAAGCAACAAACATGGCCAACAAAACAATCTTTGTTTATAATAACTCTCACATAACCACTGGGAACTAGTATACCAATGCGTGTTGAAAGATCGCGAAAAAGATTGGCCGTGTTTATGATCGGCTTGCACAACGTTAATAGCTGGTATAGGTCGACCTTGAATCAGAATATCTCTACGATCATCATCTTTACATGTAGAAAATGGATTTACTATTAACGAACAAATTATATGTCATGAATCGGAAGATCCATTATTTATAAAATTCTAAAAGTTACTTATTTTACACGTTAAGAAAACAAATGGAAAAAGAATTATAATACTTATCCGTTTCTAGATTTGTAGTTTCACGTAGCCACCCCAGTCACAGTATATAGATAGGCCTATGGGCATCAAGTGAATAACCGAATTCCAAATTCACTGAACACAATAGGTAGAGCGAGAGCGTAGAGCTACCTGCCGACACCTGTTGTGTTATTATACAGGTTTTTCACCTTCGATTTCACAGTTTAACATAACATAAAACACATGCATGTGGTAGTGGGATTTTCCTTTATGTAATAGTAAAGGATTTTTCACGCCCGAGGAGGTACCACCCCATACATCAAGGGGCCGGTGAAGTCCCAACGGGCGTTTCCGGTTCTGGTGTATGAGTCGGTTTCCCTTATAAGCAAAAATGATGATGGCTCCTCCTTGTACAAAATATTCCGGAGGTAAAATACCCCTCCATTCGGATCTCCGGGAGAGGGGTGTACAGGGGGCGCCAACATCAAGATTTAACATATCCTTTTCGAATATATGTGGCCCAAATTCTAACCTGAACTCCGTCTACCATTTCCTCCAGGCTAACAGGCCCCAACTCCTCTTCCTCACCGAAACCCAAATCAGTGCCAAAACAGCCACTAATCACCTTAATTTCCCGGGGTATGAGCTTCTTACTGCCTTTAGATTGCATGGAGGCGTGTGCGCATACGTCCGTAGCAATCTACCCTGCACCAGACTCCCCAATTTAGAAGCTGGAAGAAAAGACATACTATGGATAAAACTCTGTCTCAGGGCTGCAACTAAATTCATCTGTTGCATTTACCGGTCACCTTCTGACAACAACTTTGTCCAGCTCTTTGACTACCTTTCTGAAAAAACCGACTATCTAATTTCTGAATATCCTTCCTCCGAGGTCACTATTCTTGGCGACTTCAATGTCCATAATAAGGAATGGCTAGGATCTTCAAAAACCGATCCACAAGGGAGAGCAGCGGAGGCCTTTGCAGTCAGCAATTATTTGGCCAATATGGTTCAGCAACATACTTACTTTCCTCGTATCCCAACACACAGCTCAAATCCCTTGGATCTCCTTCTTACTACAAATCCTGACTGCTATAAGATGTCAGTCACCGCCCCCCTTGGTCGCACAGACCACGGCGTTGTCACTGCTTCCTGCGCAATGCAACCCGAGGTCACACAGTCATCACACCCACGTATCGTTTGGCACTACAACTCCGCAAACTGGGACGAAATGCGGGATTACTTTTCCCCATTTCCATGGGCGTCTGTCTGCTTCTCTCATCCTGACCCCTCTGATATCTCACAAAACGTCACCGAAATTATCCAAGCTGGCATGGAATTATTTATTCCACGTACACAGAAAACCTCTTCAGCCACTCAAAAGCCCTGGTTCTCTAAATCCTGTGACAAGGCCAGACTGGAAAAGGTCAAAGCTCACAAAACGCTTCTACACAATCCCAGTCAAGAAAATCGTCAAGCATTTAACGACGCAAGACACCGCTATGTCCGCATTCTTTCTGAGGCAAAAAACTCGTTTAATAACCACATCAAAAACAAAGTCCTCTCAAGCTCCAACGGCGGCAAACCCTTCTGGACTCTTGCTAAGTCTATTGGGAATAATTTCTGCAAGAGCACCTTCCCACCTCTTGTCTCAGGGGATGAAATTGTTTCTACCGCCCTGGGCAAGGCTGAACTTTTTGCTTCGTTGTTCGCTGGAAATTCTACTCCCAACCCACCTCCAAATGTTCAACCACCAACAGTCCCCAATGTCGCGCATAAAATGACGGACATCATTTTCAAAACTAAAAAGGTACGAAAGATGCTATTTTCTCTTAATACCAGGAAAGCCTCTGGCCTTGACGAGATCCCAGCAATTGTTCTCAAAAAATGCGCACCAGAACTTGCTCCTGTCCTGACTCGTCTGTTTCAGATATCTTACAATAAAGGCATATTCCCTAGTAACTGGAAAACTGCTCGAGTACAACCCATCCCCAAGAAAGGATCCAAAGCGCTTCCTAGCAACTACAGGCCTATTTATCTCCTTTCAGTCGTCTCTAAAGTGATGGAAAAGTATATAAACACCGAATTACTAAAATTCCTTGAAAAACACAGTCTAATCCACGACAGGCAGTATGGATTCCGTCAGCGCAGATCGACTGCCGACCTCCTTTCCTTTGTCACCCATTCTTGGAACAAGTCTATGGAACAACACGGTGAATCCCAGATTGTTGCTCTAGACATATCCAAAGCATTCGACCAGGTCTGGCACGCAGCGCTCCTTAATAAACATCCGGCCTATGGCCTACCACCAAAACTTTGTAACTGGACAGCAAATTTCCTCTCCAACAGGAGCATATCTGTTGTTGTGGATTGCCATTCCTCTAAACTGTATCCAATTAATGCAGGAGTTCCTCAAGGTTCAGCTTTAGCCCCTACTTTGTTTCTTCTCCACATCAATGACCTCCTCTCTAGCACATCCAACCCAGTTCACAGTTACGCGGACGACAGCACCCTCCACTCAAATATACAATATTCTAAGCCTGTCTCTTTAGCCCAATTAGATGAGGATCGCAGACTCATGGAGGGTTCTGTCTCTGTGGATCTCCAAAAAATATTAGACTGGGGAAGTAGAAATCTTGTACAATTCAACCCCACCAAAACTAAGCCTTGCTTTCTTTCTCACAAGAGATACACCAGCCCTAGACCCATCACAATGAACAACCAAGTTATTCAAAGTAATGAGTCCTTTTCTCTTGTTGGCATTTCTGTGGATCGAAATCTCAATTGGCACCAACATGTCACATCAATTGCAGAAGCGGCTGCTAAGAAATTAGGTTTCCTCTTCCGGGCTCGCAAATACTTTTCACCAGCTAATCTCTATACCTAATATACTTCACAAATAAGGCCAAACTTCGAATACTGCTCCCACATCTGGGGTGCTGCTGCCGCTTCTACACTCGCTATCCTGGACTCCATTCAAAAGAGAGCTATACGTCTTATCGGTGACCCTACCCTCACCCAAAGGCTGCCATCCCTTGCCCACCGACGTGCCGTTGGTGACCTCTCTCTCTTTAATAGATATCTGCACGGGCACTGCTCAGAGGAGCTTTCCTCCATAATTCCCCCACCTGCTGCCCCCAACAGATCTACCAGGGGAACAGAGCGAAAGCACCCGTTTACTGTCCAGGTCACCAGACATAGGACATCTTGTTAAGCCTGCTGTTTTGTCCCAAAGACCCCCAAGTTGTGGAATTCTTGCCGGCACATGTTTTTCCTTTTCCTCCAAACCTTCAAGTCCAGAATTAACAAGTTACCTCTTTCCTCCTTGTCAACACCCACGGTACGATAGTATTTAGGCTGTAAGCCCTCGTGGTGTGTTGTTGACATAAAAAAAAATGCATATGCGTAGTCTGAATCTGTATACAATGCTCGTTTGAACAACGATTTAGTACGAAGCCACGAGCCACGCATCACTATTTCACAATTTTTGGGAAAATGACCTCTAAAGACCCGACTTTAGACGTTATTTTCTCCAAATCCACTCTAGCGGGATAGTGTGCAGAGAGGCACCAGTGTTTGTCGCCTAACGGCTATGCATATGTCTCGACTTTCTTCACATCTTACAGCAGTACTACTGCTGCAGTAGTTGTAAAAGAGAGAGAGAGAGAGATCTAATGTTTTCAAGATTCACATGAATAGGCGAGGAGACTAAGCGCCTACCTCCGTCTCTTATTATTAGACGGTGTTTTATTATTAACATATTAATGTGTGGCCTGGACGTATTCGCACAAATTTCCATAGAGCTGCTAATAAAAGAAGCCACTGCATCATTCTATATACATATCTAATAATAATATTAAGATAGTAATATATAGAGGAAGGTATATATAAAATATAATAAAGAAGCGTGCGTGTAAAAAATAAGTGTGAAACGGAACACCGCCATCCACGTACTGCATATAATAATAATAATAATAATAATAATAATGTTTATTGATAAGTTGTAACAAACATTTACAATTAGATACAAAAGGTTACCAAATACATATACACAATAAATAATATAGAATAAACATACAATACAAAGAAGTGTAAGGGTGGTACGTTTTTTTTTTGTATATATAAAGATATATATTGAATAATAGTGAACGCAACCCTTCGATGACACAAGGTTACAACCCTCTTAGTAAACAATAGAAGTAACCTATTATAATAATAACAATCGACTAACGGTCACATAATATAATTACATAGCTCAACAATCAATCACCAGTCGATATATTACTTAGCAGTTGTGTTATCTACTTAAAAGTAATCATGCAAAAGGCAAAAGGTTTATTACTTGTCAGAATGATGGCGAAGCCTTAATGTACGGGCGTAATGAGTCGGGCGAGCGGGTGCCAAATGTGTCCAGTAACAACATCACTAACCTGTAATTAAAAATATACCTGAACACACCGTTGCCTATCTAAAGCACAACCTAACATATATACGAGGAGCATTCAATTCTCAGTTTATCGATCATTTACCAATTACACGCTCCACCGAGCGGCTCATAATCAATAACTATTATACTCAAAGCTCCACTGAGCAACCTAACATTAAGAGCAGTTTCGACATAACGCTCCACTGAGCAACTCCAACATTAACAGCAGTTCCTACTCAAGGCTCCACTGAGCCACATAATACTCTCTCAAAAGCGCACAGAGTCCAGCAGTTTTGAGCGACACTGCCTCTATGTTTGCAACCCTCCATACACGTACTTACTTAATAAGAATCTTCAATAGTAGATTGGTCGACTGTAATGTGTAATGTATTCCCTTGATAGGCGTGGTTTAGCTCGAGTAGCTCTAGTCAGAACTGAAATAGGCAAACAGTTTTGCGGCATTGTGTTTTGATATAGTATATACCAATGCATGAATATATTATATTGTTTAGTCTCGTGGGGTCATTTAGATTCACAAATTACGTATATAAATGAGAAAGCTCAAATTACCGCTACCTATTCCAAGTAAAAAGAGAAGTAAATTAAACTTAAAAAAAATACAATATATTTTTTAGGATTTCTAAGTCCATTTTTAGGGAGACCTAAAAGCCAAACAAAGTTTTTTGCGATATGTGAAGAAAAAACAAGGCTCCTATGAGAGTTGTCCGAACGCGCTGAATTTCAATTATTATCTTTAGTAAATGCGCAATAGTAGCGAATTTTCATAAAAAACTTGTTTTCATAAATGTGCAAGTTAAAATAGTAAGTAAGTATTGAAAAAAAGTAAGCAGGCAACGTGTTTTTGCAGCGAATGTTCATAAATATATTTGAAATGTTATAAGTCAATTTCCCATTATTAAGCTAAAATCTTAACTTTTAATATTTAACAGTACAATTAAGTGTCTATAATTGAGCAACATTGGGTACCTACAATATTTTATAAAAATAAAACGTAAATATTTAAGTTTGACTGCCTTTTGAATAAGTAGCAGGTTTAGCAAAAGTAAGTACAACAAATTATAATGTTTGTAGAGTTTTTAAGAGCATTCCAATTCATACCTTTATCTGTCCCATTATTAAGCTGATTTTTTTTGTTAATAATTATTAAAAGTCAAAAAGGCATATCTTAGTGTATACTGCACCACGAACATCTTACAATAAATGTTGTAATAAAAAAAGGCACTGAGCATGGCTTAACCGAAATATAACGCGAGGATTGAAACAGCCGGGATGTCTGTTGTGGAGAATATATCAGCCAATAAAACCGCCCGGATCGCTTCGCGCCAATTTCAAAATGAAGTATAAGTCCCACTATCTCATACGTTTTGTAATTGACGAGGCAAATTCATTAAACAACTGTTTTATGTCTGTGCCTTTAATTTGTAGGTTTTTTTAAAGTTTATTTGTTTGTTAGTTAGTGTAACAGAAACACATATCAGCGTATAATGCGTTATTATTAGTGAATTTTCTTAGAAAAAATTCACTAATGAGGAGATCTCGACTTTTGAATTTTGAAAAAATTTCTTCAAATGAGCGCGATCTAGGACCCCTAGAACCCATATCCGGGGTCAGTTTCAATTTTTATATGTTTATATATATATATATATATATATATATATATATATATATATATATATATATATATATATATATATATATATATATATATATATATATATATATATATATATATATATATATATATATATATATGTATCACACCGATAACTCAAAAAATAATGGGCCGATTTTGATAAAATTTGGCACGTACTTTTCTTTTGTAAATAGCTTGGATAAGTTCGTTAGTCAGGAAAATCGGACGAGGTTTTCCGGGAAAATTTTGAGTTTTCATTCGAAAAAAATTCTTATCTCAAAAAGTAATTAGCCGATTTTAATAAAATTTGGCATGTACCTTTCTTTTGTAAATAGCTTTGACAAGTTTGTTAGTCAGGAAAATCGGACGAGGTTTTCCGGGAAAATTTTGAGTTTTCATTCTAAAAAAATTTTATCTCAAAGAATAATAGGCCGATTTTAATAAAATTTGGCACATACCTTCCTTTTGTAAATGGCTTTGACAAGTTCGTTAATCAAAAAAATCGGACGAGGTTTTCCGGAAAAATTTTGAGTTTTCATTTGAAAAAAAATTTTATCTTAAAAAATAAAAAATCTATGATAACCAAATTTGGTAGGTAGGTTTACGATATAAAAAGTAAACTACACACCAAAATTTAGATTTCTATGTTACAAGAAAAAACAGTTATAATAAAATATTTTGTGCCAGATCATTTCTATGAAAATTCACTACCATAACGCACTTGCTGCGTCCAGGCTTTTTTTACTATATTTGCCAAGTAAAGCAGCATAAGAATATGATGACTGTGGAGAAAAGAGTAGGTAGGTAGGTACTTATATCATGGAAACAACTATTAACCAATGTCAAAGTTTGTTGTGAAAGTGTAGGTAAATTATGTTTAATGTCAGACATCTGTAATGAAAAACTAGGTATCAAATTATTATCTTTACCAAATTCCAAACTACATTTAGATCGTTAGAGTAATAGGCCTATAAAAAGTTAGCAATTTGTTTCCAGACTATGATTAGAATTATTTGTGAACACTATCTATTTTCACGAGTTAGCGCTCAAAATCGAAAATAACCGTTTAATGAGAATGAAATGTAACATTAAGTAACTACTTAATGATTCAGTTAGGTATAAGAAAAAACTTCAGCGTGATGTCAGGACAACTCCAGGCGAAACCTTGTTCTTGTTTTAGACTTACTCGTGCATTTATTTGATTTATTTTCTATTTTCAAAACAAAAAGAAATCATTGCCCTTGAATAATATAATTTTAAATTTCGTGCGTCTTTGTACTTATTCTACTTGACTTTCTAATATTGGCCAAATCGCCTTCCAAAACACTAGTCTGACCAATGACATAATAGATAGGTCTATGAGCCTGACTTTGTGCCATGTTGCCAAATGTAAAAGTTATCAACGATTTTTGTGACTAGTCTATGACCTAGCGTCTTTCAGTTTTTGCTGTTTTTAAAATACTAAATTTGGTATTCTTCTGGCAGCTAATTTATAGTAAAAAAATTAAGTTTGAATAAGCTAATTGTTCTTTTACTCAAAAACATCAAATTTGCGGTGATAGTATTATAATCTTTATACTAGAAACCTATGTACCAAATTTCATTCAAATAGCTTTATATTTTTTCGAAAAAACGAGGTCCCATTTACCTGGCGAATGAACTTATTCAAGCAATTTGTACAAATAATAATAATAATATATATATATATATATATATATATATATATATATATATATATATATATATATATATATATATATATATATATATATATATATATATAATTCGGTAAGTCAACGAAATGATAAAGTACGGCGTTGCGCCCTATACTAATAGTATATATATATAGCGGTCCGTCGCGAGCTTAACATAAGTTTTTAAATAGGACACGGCATTTTTTAATCCATTGCTACTATTCTCTGTAAAGTTTCCTCTATTTATTGACCAATAATATCGTATATGTTATATATGGACCGTTTCCGAAATATGTAACTTTCTCAATTATTTTCTCTCAAAATCGTTATACGTTTTAAAACTAATATCAGGTCAGGTCATTGTTTTGAAGATTTTAGAAATAAATAGTAAACGTTATTATTACCACACCACTCGGATAACTACTGGGATAATAAAGCTTCTATATAGTCTTCAATATCGTCCGACAGATTTGGATAACTTTATATATATATATATATATATATATATATATATATATATATATATATATATATATATATATATATATGTATTCATCTGATAACTCAAAAAATAATTAACCAATTTCGATGAAACACAGCAAGTGCCTTTTTTTATTAATGGCTTGGATGAGATCGTTAGCCAGGAAAATCGGGCAGGGTTTTCCGGGAAAATGTTGAGTTTTGTTTAGAAAAAAAAATTCTCCGAAAATTACAAAACTGTTTTAATGAAATTTAATGGATATTTTGCCTTGGGAGGGACCGTAGTACGTACTAAAATTCAACTTTCTACGTTTATAGAAAATTGAGTTATTCAAATTTTGAATTTTTTTTCGAAAAAATTTTTTCCTCCGAAAATTACAAAGTTATTTTAATTAAATTTAGTGGTTATATTGCCTTAGGAAAGACCTTATAACATACCAAAATTAAACTTTTTAAGTTAATAGAAAATTGAGTTATTCACATTTGAAGCATTTAATACAAATTCACTACCATAACGCAACTGCTGCGTCCAGACTTCTATAAGATATAACTGAACCACACCAGAATAAACTACCTATTATGTTCTGACTACACTGTTATACAGAACAGTTATTTAGGGTCGAAGACAGCAGGTAGCAGGTAGGCATTCACGATCGTTTGATGGCCTTCTATACATGTGTTGGGTTTTATTTCGAACATTCTTCTAAATCAGCCCTTGCCCTTAGAAATAAATAAGCAGGTAGGTTAACTTAAAAACGCAGGCTTTATTATAATATAAACTCGTATTTGCTCAGGGCTTCAACTTTGTTTTTTCAAAAGATAAAATAACTATATATAAATAACAAAATAAATAGACAAGGGTTCCATTGAATGTTACGCAGATGACATGATAGCGATTATTAGAAACGGAAAAAGAATTACAAAGGATGTTGAGTGTGCTAGATGTTGTTTTAAAAATATCAAACTAAACATCAATACGACGAAAATAAGGGTACACAAGATAAGTAGAGGACAGCGAAAATGAATACAAAGCTTAAATATGCAACAGCTTGAACAAGTAAAATGTTCATGTACTTTGAAAGTATTATTACGGATGGTGATAAATTTAGCAAATCTGAGGAGAATCCCAACATTCAATAGGTAGACAACATACCTACTTTTCTGGCAGATAAACATTCAAATTTGGGTCTAAGGAAATGGTTCAAGTCAAACGTAGAGCATAGCATACCGTACTAGTTTTAGTGACTCATACACTGTTTCATGCACAAAAAAAATGGGTACGCAGTAAGTGCGTTTTGGTAGCGAATTTTCATTAAATGCTTCAAATTTCAATAACTCAATTTGCTATTAACCCAAGGTTCGTTGGCTAGGAAACAAGTTTTCTTGAACACATTTAAGTTTATTTTCAAAATTTTTTTGTACATTTCCAGGCGCAGTAAGTTATTTTGATAAAATATGGTACATTGTTTCTACTATATAGGTTATACCGGTAACCAAATTTGATAGGTAGGTTTGTGAGATAAAGAGTAGACTATAAACTAACATTTTTATTTCTATGTTACAAGCAAAAAGTTTATTTCTATCAAAATTCACTACCATAACGCACTTGCTGCGTCAAGACTTTTAGGAAAAACTTCAGTCAGTAACATGCTTAGAAATAACCCCCCCCCCCCCACAAATCACAAGAAAAACTCGTTAATTTGCATGCTGATGACCTCCTGGACAGTTTGAGATGAAACGACTGCTGATACATAAAGTTTGGTATCTTGCATGTACGCTGACAGTAATGTTAGCTTTTGTTCGCTTGCCTTTACCGAGTTATTGACATGTCAGGTTTTTAACACATTACATATTTTAAACAATTTCTCAGCAGCTGATAGATAAAGTTTTGTATCTCGCACGTACGCTGACACTATTCTTATCTGTTGTTCTCTTGCGTTTGCCGAGTTATTTACATGTAAAGTTTTTTACACATTACACACTTTAAACAATTTATCAGCTGCTGGTAGATAATGTTTGGTATCTCGCACGTACGCTGACACTATTCTCACCTATTGTTCTCTTGCCTTTGCCGAGTTATTTACATGCAAAGTTTTTAACAGCTTACATACTTTTTAAACAATTTCTCAGTACGGTTCTGTTCGGTGACACCCCTTCCCCTCCTAAACATTACATTTGACATACAATTCTCTTTGTCCTTGGGAATCCCTGGAATATTATGGACACATGGACAATTGCCTTCTACTGCCAAGTTATCACTTCGCTTTTAGTAGACCGCTAGTACGGGTACCCGTTTAGATGGTTTCTTATATATATATATATATATATATATATATATATATATATATATATATATATATATATATATATATATATATATATATATATATATATATATATATATATATATATATATATATATATATATATATATATATATCTGTGTTCACCCACGTTATTTCTTAAATTGTGCCTAGCTTACCTTGTTCTCTTAATGAACATCAGTTTTGTAGTGGTTTAAGCGTACATGTGTCGCTGGTTCCAGGTCCGTGCCAATGTTATTTGTTTTCTACATTGTTTTTGCAATGAAGGGTCTGCTTCGCTGGGGGATTCTTCTTTCCCTCTCGCATGCATACAACCTACCCTCGTTGCGTAAACCACAAGTCAAATTCCCTGAGAGCAGCCCTCAAAAAAGTAACAGGTGCTGGGGCGAATAGGGGTGCTGTGCGGGGACGCAGGGTTAAAGGGGATATGGATTTTATATGTGAAAAAGGCCGCTTTAAGACGTTTTCTTAGCATTTTCTGCTCATATTACGTTTTTACTACCTACCCCGCCCGGCAACCCTATTTACTCCTGGTCCCGTCTCTTCCTTGTGGGGTATGAACAAGAAAATTTTCTTGTCGTTTGTGCATCCAGGGGAGGAGGTCTAAGCATGTTTCCGAAAAGATGTTACAAAAAAACGTCCAGAAGAAACTACCGACACATGCATGGCTAAACCACTACAACACAAATGGTTATTAACAGAACAAGGTAAACAATGCTTAATTTCAGAAATAATGTCTGTGAACACTTGAATATACAGGAAACCGTCTAAACGAGTACACTTACTAGCGGTGTAGTAAACTGAAAGCGAAGTGATAAATTGGCAGTAGAAGCCAATATTTCATGTGTCTAGGATATTCTCGGGATTCCCAAAGTCAATGTGAACCTTATGTCGAATGTAATGTTTAGGGGGGGAAGGAGGTGCCACGGAACAGGACCGTACTGAGAAATTGTTTAAAAAGGTATGTAATGTGTGAAAACTTTAAATGTAAATAACTCGGCAAAGACCAGAGAACAAACGGTAAGAATAGTGGACACGGGACCGACGGCTTTACGCCCCCTCCGAAGGGCGGAACGTGCAGATATTCAACTTGCTCAAATACAATGCCAGAACCTCGGTTGATGTTAGTTTTACAGTTTGTACTGAAAAAGTGAAAGGAGTACCCTGGGATCGAACCCAGTACCTTTCGGTTCAGAGGCACACGTTCTTACCCCTAAACCACCAAGGTTCGTGAATTTTGATAGAAATAATCTGGCACAAAATTTTTTTTTTGAACTTTTAGCTTGTAACATAGAAATAAAAATGTTAGTTTATAGTCTTATCGCTGTGATATATATATATATATATATATATATATATATATATATATATATATATATATATATATATATATATATATATATATATATATATATATATATATATATATATATATATATATATATATATATAAACTTATAAAAATTGAAACTGACCCCGGATGTGGGTTCTAGGGGTCCTACTTCGCGCTCATTTAATATTTTTTTATAAAACTCAAAAGTCGGGATCGCCCCAATAGTGGATTTTTTCGAAGAAAATTCACTAAAAAGCGTTCGGCTGGTTCTCTGCAAATTTAACCAGTAAACACTTAAATGTAACAATATTGTGTTTTTTTACATTTTTTGTAGATGCTGTTGGACCTATTTTTAGATTTATTTGATACAGGCAAAATATATTAAAAAGTATAAAATATTTATTAGATCTTATTAAATGAAAGAACTACAACCCGACAACACTGTATACGGTATTAACGTTTCTGTTTCATATCTTGGCTGGGCAGTTTAAGATGCGCCGTGTGACACCCTCAATTCAAAATCAACCACGTGTAGGACTTTATTGTGTCTGAAATATATTTTGTGTTTGTATTTTCAACAGAAATAGAAAATTCCTAATTGCTTCAGATGTCTAGAACGACTGAAAGTCAAATTGCGAAGATACCTACTATAATACGAGAAAACAATGCTGCTATACCAAGTAGGTACACTTCGTTTTTCAAAAAACAAGGGAACAGCGAAGCAACAGAAAGACAAGTTGCATTATTTGAACTGTGAACTGGCTCTTTACTTCAGATTTTGAAATGGGTAAGTCAGTTGTAAAATTTGTTAATTAGAATCAAAATATAAGTAGTTTTTAATATATGTGGGAAACTATAACCCCATTATTTTCATTTGTAATAAAAATGTCTTGTTTTTCAAGTCTTTATATATATATATATATATATATATATATATATATATATATATATATATATATATATATATATATATATATATATATATATATTAGGTAGCCTATCGAGTTTTACTCTTGCAGTTGTGATTTATCAAAAAATAATGTGTTACAAGAAATGACTTAATTTTCTTAACATGGATGTTCTTCAAAATGTTAGGTTTATCTATTCAATTTCACTTCTGCTTGTATAAAAAAAAACTCTGAACGGAGCAAGTGCACTATAGTAGCGAATTTTCATCAGTTTTGTTATAGTGTACTATAAGTGAAGAGAAGTATGCAAAAATTGAAGTTGTAGGAACAAGAGCCAGTAGGTAGATATATTTGTAAAGTAGGAGCATCCTGAAGAAGCTGACATTTTAGCAAAATTGATAGTGACAATTCTAGAAAGTTTGATACAGCATTTTTGAGAAGGAAATTTGTAATTTTCGATGGAAAAACTTGACTCGCAGAACTGACCAGTGTGGTGAAAAAATACCGGAAGTCTCTAGTTGGCCTAGAAGCTTCACAAACCATGATCTACATATAAAAGAAATATTATACGTTGTTACCTCTTGAATAGCGCAATTTTCTTTATGAAAATTCGCTGATATTGCACAATTTATTACAAAATTTAGAAATATGTGGTAAATTCAATATTCTCATGCAACATTTTTTTCAATTTCAGAGCAAGCACAAACAGAAACCGAGCAAAGTGACAAGGTTGTTCAGATCTTATCCAAGGTGAGCCAAGCAGTTGATGGCTTGAGGGAACACCTGGTCCCTCTGTATGGTTAGTGTTAACTTTCAAAGATTTATATTATTATGTTGAATATAATTTTGAATTTGTTGTAATTTTGTAATGTTTTGTTTGCAATATACACACCCCAGGCAACACAACTACATAACAATCATATGTTTAGCATGTAACAGCGTGACATTGTACATCTCAGAGATGTACTTTGTAAGGTCTATGCAAGTTACCAGAGCTAGGAAATGTGAGCAACTGCCAACATTGACAATACATCGCAGGGACATCACAGTCTAACATGCTGGAGACATCACTTGTGCTGTTAGGGAGATGTAATTACTAATATCTCAGTCATGTATCTAGACTTATCTCTAGCATGTAACTAAATAATGTACTTGAGATGTCCTATGATATATTCCCAGTATATACTTCATACTTCATGGCTGTCATGTAAATTATATACATACATACATACATATATATATATATATATATATATATATATATATATATATATATATATATATATATATATATATATATATATATATATATATATATATATATACTAAGTTACTAATAATTATTGGTAATAGTAAACTCAATCTGCATCTGACTTGAGCCTAAAATATTTATTTAAAAAATGAATGGGACAATAAAAACAACAGATAAACTTCTAGAAAATGGAAATATATATTTTATACAACATAAAAAACTATAACATTTTCAGTAAATGAAGAAAAAACAAAATTCTCATATAGTTAAAAAAAAGAATTCTAAATATATGCATAAATAGAAGCTTCTAAAAAATTTTACATATATTTAATGCAGCACAAAACGATGTTCCAACTAACCTTACATTTATAGAAAAAACAAAGTCTCATAATATAAATATAAAACTAAAAATAAATTCCAAAGGTGTAGGTGAATGCATACTTCTAAAAAATGTTAACATGTATTTTATGGACCACAAAACAATAAATTTTTTTCAGTAAACACTAAATAAAAAACCAAATTCTCGTAATACAAATCTAAAAATAAAAATGAATTTAAAACATATGCATAAACTTGCTGGAATTTGTAAACATAGAAACAACAATGATCCCATATTGTCTATATAAATTAAAAGTTAAGCTGTAAATTTTCATTATTTTTTTTAGTGAAATATGCTTTTTGTCATTTCTCTGTTTCTGCTGTCTTGCTTGATGGAACCACTCCGGACCAGAAATTTCATACCCTTTTTCTTTTAGTTGGTTGTTCTGCAGAATTACATCTGAAATTTCAAAAAAGAGCTGTTAGAAAAATTGGGATTATTTTTATTGTTGGTTTATTAAAACACTGTGTCAACCTTTGAGTCCACTGGATGTATGGATGATGATATTAAAGACATAAATGATGATATTACTAATGCATCAACAATATTTTTAGGTAGTGGAAATTGATTAATAGCGGAAGTTGAATTCGGCTCGACATGTGGAAAAGTTGCAACTTCCCTATATTATTTTTATTGCAATCTAAAATTATTTCCCTGTATGGCAATGAAGCATGACTGTTAATTTGTTTGTCTTTTAGGTTTTGCGTCTTTTTTGTCTATATGAAATAAGTGAAATTACCTTTTGACATTTTACATTAAGAAATGGACGACAATAAAATCAAATTATCTAACTCAAATAGTTAACATAAACACCTCAGCATAACAATTGTTTCTTACGTTGTGCAAACACAAAAGTAATTCTGATCATGAAATGCGGATTAATAAAAATTGGCGCTAACTCTTGACAAAACCAGTGACACAGTAACAGATACGTGCAGTAAACATTTTGTCTAGATTTGCGATTTAAGCAGATAATTTTCTGTGGCGGTTTTACTGTTACTTACTGCCTACTGCCATGCACACAAATGCTGTATTGTTTGTAAATAATCGATTTGATTTGCCAAACATATTAGATGTTCATCATATAATAAGTAGGTATAGGTACACTTAACCTAGGAAATGTACTTATTGGGTAATAGATTATTCTATATAGGTAGGTACTTACCTCGTAATTGTAATTGCAGGATAATGCTTAATCTACAAACTCAAAAAACTTCTTGCTAAAAGCTAAATTGCAATAATTAATCCAGATCCACAACAAAACACTGAACTCTTGTATGTCATTGTCGTGCGTCAAATGTCACACAGAATAAGAATAAAAGTTAAAAAATAACCAAGCGTCAATGCGATTCCAGCGATGACAAACGGTGTGGCGTTAATATGAACTGTGAATCTATAAAGTAAGGGTCATCATGTGTTAATTACATGCCTAGCATGTTATTTTTTTGAAGTGACAGCGATATAGTTTATAATATCGCTAGCATATCATTAAAATTAACTTCTGAAATGTAAATTATTGATATGTCGCTATTACATACTTGGCATGTAAAGGTTAGCCATGTATCTCAAAAGTAACAGCTAACATCGCTAGCATGTACCAGTGTAAGCGCAAAATCATAGGTAGCAGAAAACCATCCCAGAAACATGACATGCATGTATCAGGATATGTCGCATTGGTTACCTAAAAATAACATCTCAGCGATGTGAATATCACAATTGTGTTGCCTGGGACACTTGCCTAGCCTGATGCTGAAGAAGAAGAGTTTGAAGTTATATCATAAATGTTTTATATAGATATATATATATATATATATATATATATATATATATATATATATATATATATATATATAATTTACTGTTTATAATAAAAGGCAATAAAAAAGTTTACTTTTTGTATGCTCTTACAGAAGGGTCCTGTAGATATTTATGTTGTCTTGCAACCAGAAGTAAAGTGTTACCAGAAACAGGTGCAGCATCAGTGGTATCAAATGAAAGCAGTGGTATTTGCGACTGTTGAAAATAATTGTTAGTAATACATATACTGATAATCATGATCATCTATAAACTTTTTAGTTTTATAAATTTTTGTGTGTATTTTTTGCGTAAGTTACAAACACATTTGTTTTTATACTATGTTGTGTGTGGTGTCTGTGTTGGCATATTTTGACATAATTTTACATCACTAAAACAGTCAGATTTATATAATTTTATATTAGCCTAATAATGTATCTTTAGCAATATTCATTATTAATAAATCAGGATATTTATAAAACTCTCTGACATATCGGATAATTTACAGTATATTGCAGCACATGATTACGCTCTCGATTTGTGCCAATAAATGAGCTTGTTCACATGTAATGCATGTTTATTGCTTTTAATGTAGGTAAACCTTAAAAATAGTATTACAAACATTCAATGATAGTTGTATTTTATATTTATATTATAATATCTACCTTAATTCTGAGTCTTGTGTGGACCTTGTGTTCATGTCTCACGGGTGCTATGCAGATGCAGGAAAACTTCACTTTATAGTGAGCCAGATTCATGAGAGGATAAATTTGACTAGCAATTACAACTTGTGGTTTACCGTTGACTTCCGAACAAAATTTGCCATGTTTTCAGAGGTTCTAGGGTTCATTTCAGTGCTGGAGTCAAACCTGCTACCTTTAGAGTATCAGAGATTTTCACCACTACACCACAGGCAATGACCTTATAGCCACATTAAATTATAAATATCGTTTGTTCTAAAATATAACATATAGAAATAAGAAAATAGTTTGTTTCATTTTTATATAATTTTCAGTTTTTACGTTGTGTCTTACAGTTTATTTAATTCAAATATGATTATGTTTTTAGTGTACATAATATATTATGTTAAAAATTTAATAAATCTTAGGCAACCATGTATTTTTTATAACTAACCAAGTTTACGCACTTTGTTAATTGTAATGGACTTTTAATTTGGATTTATTATATTTATCAAATATGATTTGACTTGGAAATAATTAATAATTAACAATATGTTGCCAGTCAGTAATCTTCACCACTATGCTATATGTTGTTACCTTTATATTTACATAAAGATATAAATATGTTCTATTATAAATCATAACAATTAGAGGTGTGCAAACCGAACTATAAACGAACCCAAGCAAAAATGTTGCATCGCACTTCGAACCTCTCAGATAGTATGTCTAAGGTTCACAGTCGAACATCGAACTTCTTAAACATTTAACATTGAACTAACTACAGTTCTTCAATGTTCACATATATTTTCCTTAAATACAAAAATTAGGTACATTGTAGCATACAATATTTGGTACATAGAAAAAAAAGAAAGGTTTCACAAAATTTGCAGGTCGATTGGATGAAAATGCCCTCTGATGCTGATGTTTGTTTTTAAGATGAGTCGGTGTTGAATCAAAAATACAAAAAGGCACATTGAACACTTTTTTTATACTTCTACATCTATAATAGCTAAGCTCAATTATAAATATTTTGTTGTTTGGTATTAGCTGGGCAGTTTTAGCAAATTTGAATGAGTGGGTTAAAAGTGAGCATATATATATATATATATATATATATATATATATATATATATATATATATATATATATATATATATATATATATATATATATATACTAACAATTGTAACTGTTTCTTGATTGTTTTAACTGTTTTGGATCATTGTTAAATAAAGTATGTTTAATCTAATGTTTTCGGAAGGCAATCTGCAATTATAGTCATAAATTGTGAAAATTTACTTTACCAACAAGTTGCGAACACTGCCATTATAATGTTGTAACCAAAAAAAGGCATTGGGATGCTAGGATATATAAAAATATAATAATTCAGTGATGTTAATTAGCTGTCTCAGTGTCTCACAAACTGTCAAAGATATGAATGATATTTCCTGAAATTACACTATCGACTCAATGGGACTGATACGGACTTTACAACTTCGCTACCTTTGCCAGCATTGAATGCCTGTAAAGTTCAACTTCAAAGTATTCTTTAGCAACGAACTCCAAGCTATTTTGAAGGATTACGTATTTCGAACTAGTTTAACATCGCCTAGCGCAAACAATTTTTCGAACCAAAGGTTTGGTTCAAGTTAGGGTTCGGTTCGAAATTTCGAAACTTTGCACACCTCTAAAAACAATATATATGATAATAAATAAGAAAAAATTGTATATTAAATATATGTGTTTGAAACTTTATTCGTTTAAATGTTGAGTTTTATTTTCTTTTATAAAAACTGAAATATATCTTACGTGATAATGTATTTTTTTTACCAAAAACCCATTTCTCTGTACTTCATATATATATATATATATATATATATATATATATATATATATATATATATATATATTGTTAATTTCCAATGATTTTTTTTTATTTCCTTCATTATGTAATTAAGTATGTATATTATTTCAAAATAAACTATTTTTAACATTATTTCTCCCCAATCATACATTAAAAAAACACAGTTTTGCAGCAAATTAGCGTTAAAAATAATGTTAAAAGGTAGGTGTCATCAAGGAGAGGTTGTTTGAAAATATTTATACGTTTTCCCCTCAACCATAAACTTGGAAAAACAAGTTTGCAGCAAATGAGCATTAAAAAATATAGAAAAGTAGGTGCCAAAGAGTAAAGCTTTTAAGAAATATATATAAACAATTTCTTAACTATAAACATTGAAAGACAATGTTGCAGGAAATGAGCATTAAAAACCAATGTTAAAAAGACTATCATGGCAGCCAGCTTTTTTTGAATTTATTAAACATTTTCTCATTAAGCATAAATTTTGAAATACAATTTTGCAGCAAATAAGCATTAAAAATAAATGCCATCAAAGACAGCTTTTTTAAAAATATTTGGCAATAATAAAAAAAACATTAAAGTTAATTATAATGCGGTTTTGCTGTTAATTAAAAAATGAAACTAATCTTGTCAATGAATTTTTTCATTACAAATATTTTTATAGGAAAATGTCATTGCAATTTAAACTATTAATACCTTCTACAAAAACGATTATTTACCCTTATGTATATTTATTTGTATCTAAATAACTCAAACCAATCAAAATGCAATTAAATAAGTCTCCTATAAAACATAAATTTGAATGTCTACATTAATTACATATTTATTTTCTCTATATGGGAGGAGCATAAGAAATAAGAACACTCCCATTGGTCTGTCTAGGATACTTCACACAGCCAGCCAGACAAATACTGAAAAAATGATCTTTCTGTCTGTATGGAGTCGATCTATTGTAGTGTCGCGCTAAAGAGTGTCGCCCAGAACCACTGTCGCGCTAATCGACGACCTCGGAGTTATTTAGATACAAATAAATATATATAAGGGTAAATAATCGTTTTTGTAGAAGGTATTAATAGTTTAAATTGCAATGACATTTTCCTATAAAAATATTTGTAATGAAAAAATTCATTGACAAGATTAGTTTCATTTTTTACATAACAGCAAATCCGCATTATAATTAACTTTAATGTTTTTTTTATTATTGCCAAATGTTTTTAAAAAAGCTGTCTTTGATGGCATTTATTTTTAATGCTTATTTGCTGCAAAATTGTATTTCAAAATTTATGCTTAATGAGAAAATGTTTAATAAATTCAAAAAAAGCTGGCTGCCATGATAGTCTTTTTAACATTGGTTTTTAATGCTCATTTCCTGCAACATTGTCTTTCAATGTTTATAGTTAAGAAATTGTTTATATATATTTCTTAAAAGCTTTACTCTTTGGCACCTACTTTTCTATATTTTTTAATGCTCATTTGCTGCAAACTTGTTTTTCCAAGTTTATGGTTGAGGGGAAAACGTATAAATATTTTAAAAAAACCTCTCCTTGATGACACCTACCTTTTAACATTATTTTTAACGCTAATTTGCTGCAAAACTGTGTTTTTAATGTATGATTGGGGAGAAATAATGTTAAAAATAGTTTATTTTGAAATAATATACATACTTAATTACATAATGAAGGAAATTAAAAAAAATCATTGGAAATTAACAACAATATATATATATATATATATATATATATATATATATATATATATATATATATATATATATATATATATATATGAAGTACAGAGAAATGGGTTTTTGGTAAAAAAAAATACATTATCACGTAAGATATATTTCAGTTTTTATAAAAGAAAATAAAACTCAACATTTAAACGAATAAAGTTTCAAACACATATTTAATATACAATTTTTTCTTATTTATTATCATATATATTGTTTTTAGAGGTGTGCAAAGTTTCGAAATTTCGAACCGAACCCTAACTTGAATCAAACCTTTGGTTCGAAAAATTGTTTGCGCTAGGCGATGTTAAACTAGTTCAAAATACGTAATCCTTCAAAATAGCTTGGAGTTCGTTGCTAAAGAATACTTTGAAGTTGAACTTTACAGGCATTCAATGCTGGCAAAGGTAGCGAAGTTGTAAAGTCCGTATCAGTCCCATTGAGTCGATAGTGTAATTTCAGGAAATATCATTCATATCTTTGACAGTTTGTGAGACACTGAGACAGCTAATTAACATCACTGAATTATTATATTTTTATATATCCTAGCATCCCAATGCCTTTTTTTGGTTACAACATTATAATGGCAGTGTTCGCAACTTGTTGGTAAAGTAAATTTTCACAATTTATGACTATAATTGCAGATTGCCTTCCGAAAACATTAGATTAAACATACTTTATTTTACAATGATCCAAACAGTTAAAACAATCAAGAAACAGTTACAATTGTTAGTATATATATATATATATATATATATATATATATATATATATATATATATATATATATATATATATATATATATTAGAGGTGTGCGAACCCATGTTTTGTTCGAGCCGAACTATGAACGAACCCAAGCAAATATGTTGCCTCGAACTTCGAACCTCTGAAATAGTATGTCTAAGGTTCACAGTCGAACTTCTTAGAAATTCAAAATCGAACATCTAACTACCGAAAATTTTTCAGTGTTCATATATCATTTCCTTAAATACAAAATGTAGGAATATTGTAACATACAATATTTGATACGTAAAAGATTCCCACTCTTTTTACAAAAAAGAAAGGTTCGACAAATTTGCAGGTTGATTGGGCGAAACTGCCTTCCGGTGCTGATCATTGTGGAGATGGGTCAACGTTAAATCAAAAACACAAAAGCAAAAAATATTTTAAACTTTTTAAGATTTCTAGATCTATAGATAAGCTCAATTATAAATATGTTGTTGTTTGGTATTGGCTAGGCAGTTTTAGCAAACAGATTGAGAGGGTTCAAAGTGAGCATAATAGGTATAAAACTAACCACTTACAAGTTTGAACTGTCTCCTTATTGTGAATATTTAACTGTTTTGGCTCACTGTGAAATAAAGCATGTTGAAACCAGTGTTTTCCAAAGACAATCTGCAATTATCCTCAAATTCTGAAAATTTACGTTACCGATCGCCTTCGAACACCACCATCATAATGTTGTTACTGAAATAGGTGTTGGGAGGCTAGGATATACAAGAAAAATAATTCTGTGATTGCTAAATGACTCCGTCGTGTCTCAATGTGTCCTACCTACTGTCAAAAATATCCATGAGTGAAATCTCCTGAAATTACGCTATTGACTCAATGAGACCGATAACGAGTTTAAAGCGCCGCTACCGAGTTAAAGGAGCCGCAACTTCGCTACCTTTGGCAACATTCGATGCCTGTAAAGTGAAATTTCGAAGTATTTTTGAGCAACGAACTTGGAACTATTTTGAAAAATTACATATTTCGAACTTCGAACTACTTCAACATCGCTTGTGCGAACATATTTTCGAACCGAAGGTTCGGTTCGAGTTCGGGTTCGGTTCGGAATTTCGAAGCTTCGCACACCTCTAATATATATATATATATATATATATATATATATATATATATATATATATATATATATATATATATATATATATATATATATATATATATATATATATATATATATATATATATATATATATATATATATATATATATATATATATATATATATATATATATATATATATATATATATATATATATATATATATATATATATATATATATATATGCTCACTTTTAACCCACTCATTCAAATTTGCTAAAACTGCCCAGCTAATACCAAACAACAAAATATTTATAATTGAGCTTAGCTATTATAGATGTAGAAGTATAAAAAAAGTGTTCAATGTGCCTTTTTGTATTTTTGATTCAACACCGACTCATCTTAAAAACAAACATCAGCATCAGAGGGCATTTTCATCCAATCGACCTGCAAATTTTGTCAAACCTTTCTTTTTTTTCTATGTACCAAATATTGTATGCTACAATGTACCTAATTTTTGTATTTAAGGAAAATATATGTGAACATTGAAGAACTGTAGTTAGTTCAATGTTAAATGTTTAAGAAGTTCGATGTTCGACTGTGAACCTTAGACATACTATCTGAGAGGTTCGAAGTGCGATGCAACATTTTTGCTTGGGTTCGTTTATAGTTCGGTTTGCACACCTCTAATTGTTATGATTTATAATAGAACATATTTATATCTTTATGTAAATATAAAGGTAACAACATATAGCATAGTGGTGAAGATTACTGACTGGCAACATATTGTTAATTATTAATTATTTCCAAGTCAAATCATATTTGATAAATATAATAAATCCAAATTAAAAGTCCATTACAATTAACAAAGTGCGTAAACTTGGTTAGTTATAAAAAATACATGGTTGCCTAAGATTTATTAAATTTTTAACATAATATATTATGTACACTAAAAACATAATCATATTTGAATTAAATAAACTGTAAGACACAACGTAAAAACTGAAAATTATATAAAAATGAAACAAACTATTTTCTTATTTCTATATGTTATATTTTAGAACAAACGATATTTATAATTTAATGTGGCTATAAGGTCATTGCCTGTGGTGTAGTGGTGAAAATCTCTGATACTCTAAAGGTAGCAGGTTTGACTCCAGCACTGAAATGAACCCTAGAACCTCTGAAAACATGGCAAATTTTGTTCGGAAGTCAACGGTAAACCACAAGTTGTAATTGCTAGTCAAATTTATCCTCTCATGAATCTGGCTCACTATAAAGTGAAGTTTTCCTGCATCTGCATAGCACCCGTGAGACATGAACACAAGGTCCACACAAGACTCAGAATTAAGGTAGATATTATAATATAAATATAAAATACAACTATCATTGAATGTTTGTAATACTATTTTTAAGGTTTACCTACATTAAAAGCAATAAACATGCATTACATGTGAACAAGTTCATTTATTGGCACAAATCGAGAGCGTAATCATGTGCTGCAATATACTCTAAATTATCCGATATGTCAGAGAGTTTTATAAATATCCTGATTTATTAATAATGAATATTGCTAAAGATACATTATTAGACTAATATAAAATTATATAAATCTGACTGTTTTAGTGATGTAAAATTATGTCAAAATATGCCAACACAGACACCACACACAACATAGTATAAAAACAAATGTGTTTGTAACTTACGCAAAAAATACACACAAAAATTTATAAAACTAAAAAGTTTATAGATGATCATGATTATCAGTATATGTATTACTAACAATTATTTTCAACAGTCGCAAATACCACTGCTTTCATTTGATACCACTGATGCTGCACCTGTTTCTGGTAACACTTTACTTCTGGTTGCAAGACAACATAAATATCTACAGGACCCTTCTGTAAGAGCATACAAAAAGTAAACTTTTTTATTGCCTTTTATTATAAACAGTAAATTATATACATCTATATAAAACATTTATGATATAACTTCAAAGTCTTCTTCTTCAGCATCAGGCTAGGCAAGTGCGTGTATATTGCAAACAAAACATTACAAAATTACAACAAATTCAAAATTATATTCAACATAATAATATAAATCTTTGAAAGTTAACACTAACCATACAGAGGGACCAGGTGTTCCCTCAAGCCATCAACTGCTTGGCTCACCTTGGATAAGATCTGAACAACCTTGTCACTTTGCTCGGTTTCTGTTTGTGCTTGCTCTGAAATTGAAAAAAATGTTGCATGAGAATATTGAATTTACCACATATTTCTAAATTTTGTAATAAATTGTGCAATATCAGCGAATTTTCATAAAGAAAATTTCGCTATTCAAGAGGTAACAACATATAATATTTCTTTTATATGTAGATCATGGTTTGTGAAGCTTCTAGGCCAACTAGAGACTTCCGGTATTTTTTCACCACACTGGTCAGTTCTGCGAGTCAAGTTTTTCCATCGAAAATTACAAATTTCCTTCTCAAAAATGCTGTATCAAACTTTCTAGAATTGTCACTATCAATTTTGCTAAAATGTCAGCTTCTTCAGGATGCTCCTACTTTACAAATATATCTACCTACTGGCTCTTGTTCCTACAACTTCAATTTTTGCATACTTCTCTTCACTTATAGTACACTATAACAAAACTGATGAAAATTCGCTACTATAGTGCACTTGCTCCGTACAGAGTTTTTTTTTATACAAGCAGCAGTGAAATTGAATAGATAAACCTAACATTTTGAAGAACATCCATGTTAAGAAAATTAAGTCATTTCTTGTAACACATTATTTTTTGATAAAGAAATCACAACTGCAAGAGTAGAACTCGATAGGCTACCTTATATATATATATATATATATATATATATATATATATATATATATATATATATATATATATATATATATATATATATATATATATATATATATATATATATATATATATATATATATATATATATATATATATATATATATATATGGTAATTCTGCAGTTGAATCCGGTGAACCGGCAGAGTCGTCGCGCACTAGAATTTCGTCGTTGCAGTTCACGCGCTGTTGCCACATCCTTCTAGTAGTAGAAATAAATTAAAAGATCTGAGAATTCATAAAAATAAATATGCACGCAGTAAGTGCGTTATGGTAGCGTATGGTATAATAATGCGTATTTTAAGTGTTTTACGGTAATGAACACGAATATTATAAATCCATGTGCGTAATGGTAGGGGCTATGATATAATTATGCAAGTAAAACTGAAAAAAAATAGACCTTCAGTGACGCAGCAAGTGTTTTACGGTAATGAATACGAATATAATAAATCCATGTGCGTTATGGTAGGAGTATGATATAATTATGCAAGTAAAACGGATTTTTTTAAAAAATAGACCTATATTGACGCAGCAAGTGTTTTACGGTAATGAATACGAATATAATAAATACATGTGCGTTATGGTAGGGAGTATGATATAGGTATGCAAGTAAAACGGAAAAATTAAAAATATATCTATATTCACGCAGCAAGTGTTTTACGGTAACGAATACGAATAAAATACATGTGCGTTATCGTAGGGAGTATGATACAATTCAGCTAGAAAAACAGAAAATTTTAAAATATACATATATAGACGCAGCAAGTGTTTGGCGCTAATGAACACGAATATAATAAATACAAGTGCATTATGGTACCGAGTATGATATAATTTATCAAGGTGAACGGAACAATGTTAAAATATACCTATATTGACGCAGCAAGTGTTTTACGCTAATGAACACGAATATAATAAATACAGGTGCATTATGGTAGGAAGTATGATATAATTTATCAAGTAAAACGGAAAATTTTCAAAATCACTTATATTGAGGCAGCAATTGCGTTATGCTAATGAACATCCATAAAATAATAGCTTATGAAAAGACTTAGGAAACCTTGAAGAAGAAATTCGCTATGAAAGCTGAGATGACTCCATATATATATATATATATATATATATATATATATATATATATATATATATATATATATATATATATATATATATATATATATATATATATGGACAAGTCATTTTTCACAATAAATACGCAAAATTTTATAAAATTTGGTGGGTGTCTATTGTTCTATTGTATTAGTAAGCGCATTAATTCGATTGGGTTAAATGAACTTTCCGAATACATAGTTTTGGCGCGCAATTTACTTTCCATTTATTTTTCACCATTATATATAATATTCTGTGTGCATTTAGAACCTCGGTGGTTGAGGGGTAAGAACGTAAGAACGTGTACCTTTGGACATAAGGGTACTGAGTTCGTTCCCAGGGTACTCCTTTCACTTTTTCAGTACAAACTGTAACATTAACATCTACCGAGGTTCTGCCATTGTATTTCAGCAAGTTGAATATCTGCACGTTCCGCCCTTCGGAGGGGGCGTAAAGCCGTCGGTCCCGTGACCATGCGATGTTGGGCACGTTAAAGATCCCTACCCTCTTTACAGAAAGACAGGGTCTGCTGAAAATTGTGGGCTACTGGATGAGACACTGATAGTTTTTGCAACCGGATTCGCCTCTTGCGGCATCTTGAGGCGTCATACTTATTCTCAGTTAAGCGGGCAAATATATCGCCAAACAATCTAATTTTAATGACATATTTTTACTCACCTTTCCTTTCTATTTCATTATAGGTATAAAAGAAATTATTCCTGCCCATCACAACAAAACTTAATTTCTGTATTTCATTTGCCAAAATACTTCATGATGGGTAAAGCCCATGTGCCTATCTGCAAACGTACGAGAATTTGTACCGAACCGTTTAATAAAAGTGGGTTATTTTACAGTCCAACCTTTCTCCTGTGGGCGAGATTGTCTAAATTTGTCTAAATTTGATGTGCGATTAAAACAATATATTTAACATTCAAAACATTGCTATGAAAATTCGATACCATAGCGCACATGCTGCGTCCCGACTTTTTTAATTTGTCTAAATGTTATGTCTCATGAAAAAAACATATTTCACATTACAAATAGTTCTAGGAACATTCGCTACCATAGTGCACTTGCTGCGTCCCGACTTTTAAACTTTGAACTGAATATTATGACTCATTAAAAAGACATATTCATCATTAAAAACATTTTAATGAACATTCGCTACCATAGCGCACTTGCTGCGTCACGACTTTTTAACTTTGTACTAAATGTTATGTCTCATAAAAAAACATATTTCACATTATAAATAGTTCTAGGAACATTCGCTACCATAGCGCACTTTCTGCGTCTCGACCTTTGAAGTTTGACCTACATTTTGTCTCATAAAAAACATACTTAACATTAAAAAAAGTTGTATAGAAATTCGCTACCTTAGCGCACTTGCTGCGTCCCGACTTTTAAATTTTGTAGTAAATTTTATGTCTCATGAAAAAATATATTTAACATTAAAAATAGTCTAGGAACATTCGCTACCATAGCGCACTTGCTGCGTCCCGACCTTTTAACTTTGAACTGAATATTATGACCCATTAAAAAGACATATTCATCATTAAAAACATTTTGATGTGACATTCGCTACTATAGCGCACTTGCTGCGTCACGACTTTTTAACTTTGTACTAAATGTTATGTCTCATGAAAAAAAAAACATATTTCACATTACAAATAGTTCTAGGAACATTCGCTACCATAGCGCGCTTGCTGCGTCCCGACTTTTGAAGTTTGTACTACATTTTAAGTCTCATGAAAAAAGCATATTTAAGATTCAAAATAGTTCTATGGAAATTCGCTACCTTAGCGCACTTGCTGCGTCCCGACTTTTTAACTTTGTAGTAAATTTTATGTCTCATGAAAAAACATATTTAACATTAAAAATAGTTCTAGGAACATTCGCTACCATAGCGCACTTGCTGCGTCACGACTTTTTAACTTTGTACTAAATGTTATCTCATGAAACAAACATATTCATCATTAAAAACATTTTGATGAACATTCGCTACCATAGCGCATTTTCTGCGTCTCGACCTTTAAAGTTTGACCTACATTTTGTCTCATAAAAAAAAATATACTTAACATTAAAAAAAGTTGTATAGAAATTCGCTACCACAGCGCATTTGCTGCATCCCGACTTTTTAAGTTTGTACTAAATATTATTTCCTTACAAAGTCGATAAAGAGAAGGATGTGGCAACAGCGTGTGAACTCCAGCGACGAAATTCTAGTGCGCGACGACTCTGCCGGTTCACCGGATTCAACTGCAGAATTACCACATATATATATATATATATATATATATATATATATATAATATATAATATATATATATATATATATATATATATATATATATATATATATATATATATATATATATATATATATATACTTGAAAAACAAGACATTTTTATTACAAATGAAAATAATGGGGTTATAGTTTCCCACATATATTAAAAACTACTTATATTTTGATTCTAATTAACAAATTTTACAACTGACTTACCCATTTCAAAATCTGAAGTAAAGAGCCAGTTCACAGTTCAAATAATACAACTTGTCTTTCTGTTGCTTCGCTGTTCCCTTGTTTTTTGAAAAACGAAGTGTACCTACTTGGTATAGCAGCATTGTTTTCTCGTATTATAGTAGGTATCTTCGCAATTTGACTTTCAGTCGTTCTAGACATCTGAAGCAATTAGGAATTTTCTATTTCTGTTTAAAATACAAACACAAAATATATTTCAGACACAATAAAGTCCTACACGTGGTTGATTTTGAATAGAGGGTGTCACACGGCGCATCTTAAACTGCGCAACCAAGATATGAAACAGAAACGTTAATACCGTATACAGTGTTGTCGGGTTGTAGTTCTTTCATTTAATAAGATCTAATAAATATTTTATACTTTTTAATATATTTTTGCCTGTATCAAATAAATCTAAAAATAGGTCCAACAGCATCTACAAAAAATGTAAAAAAACACAATATTGTTACATTTAAGTGTTTACTGGTTAAATTTGCAGACAACCAGCCGAACGCTTTTTAGTGAATTTTCTTCGAAAAAATCCACTATTGGGGCGATCCCGACTTTTGAGTTTTATAAAAAAATATTAAATGAGCGCGAACTAGGACCCCTAGAACCCACATCCGGGGTCAGTTTCAATTTTTATAAGTTTATATATATATATATATATATATATATATATATATATATATATATATATATATATATATATATATATATATACCTATATATATATATATATATATATATATATATATATATATATATATATATATATATATATCTCACAGCGATAAGACAAAAAATAAAACAGCTGTGGCAACCAAATTTGGTAGGTAGGTTTGTGAGATAAGTAGTAGACTATAAACTAACATTTTTATTTCTATGTTACAAGCTAAAAGTTCAAAAAAAATATTTTGTGCCAGATTATTTCTATCAAAATTCACGAACCTTGGTGGTTTAGGGGTAAGAACGTGTGCCTCTGAACCGAAAGGTACTGTGTTCGATCCCAGGGTACTCCTTTCACTTCCTCCTTCCCCCCCTAAACATTACATTCGACATAAGGTTCACATTGACTTTGGGAATCCCGAGAATATCCTAGACACATGAAATATTGGCTTCTACTGCCAATTTATCACTTCGCTTTCAGTTTACTACACCGCTAGTAAGTGTACTCGTTTAGACGGTTTCCTGTATATTCAAGTGTTCACAGACATTATTTCTGAAAGTAAGCATTGTTTACCTTGTTCTGTTAATGACCATTTGTGTTGTAGTGGTTTAGGCATGCATGTCTCGCTAGTTTCTTCTGGACGTTTTTTTGTAACATCTTTTCGGAAACATGCTTAGACCTCCTTCCCTGGATGCACAAACGACAAGAAAATTTTCTTGTTCATACCCCACAAGGAAGAGACGGGACCAGGAGTAAATAGGGTTGCCGGGCGGGGTAGGTAGTAAAAACGTAATATGAGCAGAAAATGCTAAGAAAACGTCTTAAAGCGGCCTTTTTCACATATAAAATCCATATCCCCTTTAACCCTGTTAAAAACTTTACATGTAAATAACTCGGCAAAGGCAAGAGAACAATAGGTGAGAATAGTGTCAGCGTACGTGCGAGATACCAAACATTATCTACCAGCAGCTGATAAATTGTTTAAAGTGTGTAATGTGTAAAAAACTTTACATGTAAATAACTCGGCAAACGCAAGAGAACAAAAGATAAGGATAGTGTCAGCGTACGTGCGAGATACAAAACTTTATCTATCAGCTGCTGAGAAATTGTTTAAAATATGTAATGTGTTAAAAACCTGACATGTCAATAACTCGGTAAAGGCAAGCGAACAAAAGCTAACATTACTGTCAGCGTACATGCAAGATACCAAACTTTATGTATCAGCAGTCGTTTCATCTCAAACTGTCCAGGAGGTCATCAGCATGCAAATTAACGAGTTTTTCTTGTGATTTGTGCATTGGGGGGGGGGGGGGGGTGGCGTTTATTTCTAAGCATGTTACTGAAATGTTTTTCCTAAAAGTCTTGACGCAGCAAGTGCGTTATGGTAGTGAATTTTGATAGAAATAAACTTTTTGCTTGTAACATAGAAATAAAAATGTTAGTTTATAGTCTACTCTTTATCTCACAAACCTACCTATCAAATTTGGTTACCGGTATAACCTATATAGTAGAAACAATGTACCATATTTTATCAAAATAACTTACTGCGCCTGGAAATGTACAAAAAAATTTTGAAAATAAACTTAAATGTGTTCAAGAAAACTTGTTTCCTAGCCAACGAACCTTGGGTTAATAGCAAATTGAGTTATTGAAATTTGAAGCATTTAATGAAAATTCGCTACCAAAACGCACTTACTGCGTACCCATTTTTTTTGTGCATGAAACAGTGTATGAGTCACTAAAACTAGTACGGTATGCTATGCTCTACGTTTGACTTGAACCATTTCCTTAGACCCAAATTTGAATGTTTATCTGCCAGAAAAGTAGGTATGTTGTCTACCTATTGAATGTAGGGATTCTCCTCAGATTTGCTAAATTTATCACCATCCGTAATAATACTTTCAAAGTACATGAACATTTTACTTGTTCAAGCTGTTGCATATTTAAGCTTTGTATTCATTTTCGCTGTCATCTACTTATCTTGTGTACCCTTATTTTCGTCGTATTGATGTTTAGTTTGATATTTTTAAAACAACATCTAGCACACTCAACGTCCTTTGTAATTCTTTTTCCGTTTCTAATAATATCGCTATCATGTCATCTGTGTAACATTCAATGTAACCCTTGTCTATTTATTTTGTTATTTATATATAGTTATTTTATCTTTTGAAAAAAACAAAGTTGAAGCCCTGAGCAAATACGAGTTTATATTATAATAAAGCCTGCGTTTTTAAGTTAACCTACCTGCTTATTTATTTCTAAGGGCAAGGGCTGATTTAGAAGAATGTTTGAAATAAAAGCCAACACATGTATAGAAGGCCATGAAACGATCGTAAATGCCTACCTGCTACCTGCTGTCTTCGACCCTAAATAACTGTTCTGTATAACAGTGTAGTCAGAACATAATTAAAATAACTTTGTAATTTTCGGAGGAAAAATTTTTTTCGAATGAAAATTCAAAATTTGAATAACTCAATTTTCTATAAACGTAGAAAGTTGAATTTTAGTACGTACTACGGTCCCTCCCAAGGCAAAATATCCATTAAAATTCATTAAAACAGTTTTGTAATTTTCGGAGAATTTTTTTTTCTAAACAAAACTCAACATTTTCCCGGAAAACCCTGCCCGATTTTCCTGGATAACGATCTCATCCAAGCCATTAATAAAAAAAGGCACTTGCTGTGTTTCATCGAAATTGGATAATTATTTTTTGAGTTATCAGAGGGATACATACATATATATATATATATATATATATATATATATATATATATATATATATATATATATATATATATATATATATATATATAAACATATAAAAATCGAAACAGACCCCGGATATGGGTTCTAAGGGTCCTAGTTCGCACTCATTTGAAAAAATGTTTGTCAAGTCTCACCATCAATACCTCTCTATTAGTGAATTTAATTTAATAACAGTTTATTTTAAAACTTAAAAAATAAAATAAAGAATATAGGTTATAACTTGAATGCCAACTTTTTATCATGGAAATGTAAAATTATAAAATATTGTTTTAAAAAGCATATTATTGTTGGAAACTGGGATGCGGTTAAACAAACAGAAAACCGAAGATTTTTCTTACAGTTAACTTTGAACACGCACTTCATGACTTTTCTTTATAGGTTAATGAATAGAGATAGGTACTGTAAATAATTCGTCGTAGAATACTAAAAATTATGGAAAAGCCATTAGAAAAAAAACCTAATTGTTTTCATCAACTGTTAATGCCCTTACTTGGTGAAACCGTTCCATACTAAATAAATAGGTGGAAATTATTTCTTTGGCTTCACAAATGTTGGTTTTATTTTCTGTAACCGGTTTTGCTGCTTGACATCTTTTGTCTGAGAAAGCTATCAAGCAGCGAAACCGGTTACAGAAAATAAAACTAACATTTGCAAGGCAGCAGAGATATAGTCTCCACGTCTGTACCTACCTTGTTTATTTGCAATTTTAGCTGATTTTTGATTTATTTTACACACACACACAGATATATATATATATATATATATATATATATATATATATATATATATATATATATATATATATATATATATATATAATGTGTGTGTATTAGTGTCACGACGATAACTCGAAAAATAAACAAATAAAGGCTTTTAATATAGTCGGTAAGTCTTTAGAAGGTGGTTTGGCTCATTATTTTAAAGCCCCTGCATTACAATTTTGAAAAAAATTCCTAAAATGAGTGAGAACTACCCCCTTCCCATAAAACCTGTATGCGGGTTCACTTTCAAACTTTATACGGAAAGGTTTCCGCGGTCATTAGTGTGAGATATACCTGGTTCTTGGGTTGAAGTACGTCTAGAATTTACGAAAACTCGACGTTCTGGCTCCTGTTTTGGAGCTAGGCAGATTGCCTTTAATAATATATATATATATATATATATATATATATATATATATATATATATATATATATATATATATATATATATATATATATATATATATAAGTTATCCAAATCTGTCGGACGATATTGAACACTATATAGAAGCTTTATTATCCCAGTAGTTATCCGAGTGGTGTGGTAATAATAACGTTTACTATTTATTTTTAAAATCTTCAAAACAATGACCTGACCTGATATTAGTTTTAAAACGTATAACGATTTTGAGAGAAAATAATTGTGAAAGTTACATATTTCGGAAACGGTCCATATATAACATATACGATATTATTGGTCAATAAATAGAGGAAACTTTACAGAGAATAGTAGCAATGGATTAAAAAATGCCGTGTCCTATTTAAAAACTTATGTTAAGCTCGCGACGGACCGCTGGGGCAGGTTGTATATTGATAAATGTTTTCTAAATATGTGCTTTAGGCAGGCGGAAGCATAATCTAATTATATCTATACTATTAGTATAGGGCGCAACGCCGTACTTTATCATTTCGTTGACTTACCGAATTATATATATATATATATATATATATATATATATATATATATATATATATATATATATATATATATATATTGTGTGTGTGTGTGTATGTATGTATGATATTTATGTCTCTGCAGGTATATTATTTGTACAAATTGCTTGAATAAGTTCATTCGCCAGGTAAATGGGACCTCGTTTTTTCGAAAAAATATAAAGCTATTTGAATGAAATTTGGTACATAGGTTTCTAGTATAAAGATTATAATACTATCACCGCAAATTTGATGTTTTTGAGTAAAAGAACAATTAGCTTATTCAAACTTAATTTTTTTATTATAAATTAGCTGCCAGAAGAATACCAAATTTAGTATTTTAAAAACAGCAAAAACTGAAAGACGCTAGATCATAGACTAGTCACAAAAATCGTTGATAACTTTTACATTTGGCAACATGGCACAAAGTCAGGCTCATAGACCTATCTATTATGTCATTGGTCAGACTAGTGTTTTGGAAGGCGATTTGGCCAATATTAGAAAGTCAAGTAGAATAAGTACAAAGACGCACGAAATTTAAAATTATATTATTCAAGGGCAATGATTTCTTTTTGTATTGAAAATAGAAAATAAATCAAATAAATGCACGAGCAAGTCTAAAACAAGAACAAGGTTTCGCCTGGAGTTGTTCTGACATCACACTGAAGTTTTTTCTTATACCTAACTGAATCATTAAGTAGTTACTTAATGTTACATTTCATTCTAATTAAAAGGTTATTTTCGATTTTGAGCGCTAACCCGTGAAAATAGATAGTGTTCACAAATAATTCTAGTAAGCCATCATAGTCTGGAAACAAATTGCGAACTTTTTATAGGCCTACTCTAACGATCTAAATGTAGTTTGGAATTTGGTAAAGATAATAATTTGATACCTAGTTTTTCATTACAGATGTCTGACATTAAACATAATTTACCTACACTTTCACAACAAACTTTGACATTGGTTAATAAATGTTTCCATGATATAAGTACCTACCTACCTACTCTTTTCTCCACAGTCATCATATTCTTATGCTGCTTTACTTGGCAAATATAGTAAATAATAACGCATTATACGCTGATATGTGTTTCTATTACACTAACTAACAAACAAATAAACTCTAAAAAAAACCTACAAATTAAAGGCACAGACATAAAACAGTTGTTTAATGAATTTGCCTCGTCAATTACAAAACGTATGAGATAGCGGGACTTATACTTCATTTTGAAATTGGCGCGAAGCGATCCGGACGGTTTTATTGGCTGATATATTCTCCACAACAGACATCCCGGCTGTTTCAATCCTCGCGTTATATTTCGGTTAAGCCATGCTCAGTACCTTTTTTTATTACATTACAACAACATTTATTGTAAGATGTTCGTGGTGCAGTATACACTAAGATACCTATGCCTTTTTTGACTTTTAATAATTATTAACAAAAAAAAATCTGCTTAATAATGGGACAGACAAAGGTATGAATTGGAATGCTCTTAAAAAATCTACAAACATTATAATTTTTTGTACTTACTTTTGCTAAACCTGCTACTTATTCAAAAGGCAGTCAGACTTAAATATTTATGTTTTATTTTTATAAAATATTGTAGGTACCCAATGCTGCTCAATTATAGACATTTAATTGTACTGTTAAATATTAAAAGTTAAGATTTTAGCTTAATAATGGGAAATTGACTTATTATAACATTTCAAATATATTTATGAACATTCGTTGCAAAAACGCGTTGCCTGCTTACTTTTTTTCAATACTTACTATTTTAACTTGCAGATTTATGAAAACAAGTTTTTTATGAAAATTCGCTACTATTGCGCATTTGCTAAAGATAATAATTGAAATTCAACGCGTTCGGACAACTCTCATAGGAGCCTTGTTTTTTCTTCACATATCGCAAAAAACTTTGTTTGGCTTTTAGGTCTCCCTAAAAATGGACTTAGAAATACTAAAAAATATATTGTTTTTTTTTTTTGTTTAATTTACTTCTCTTTTTACTTGGAATAGGTAGCGGTAATTTGAGTTTTCTCATTTATATACGTAATTAGTGAATCTAAATGACCCCACGAGACTAAAAAATATAATATATTCATGCATTGGTATATACTATATCAAAACACAATGCCGCAAAACTGTTTGCCTATTTCAGTTCTGACTAGAGCTACTCGAGCTAAACCACGCCTATCAAGGGAATACATTACACATTACAGTCGACCAATCTACTATTGAAGATCCTTATTAAGGTAGTACGTGTATGGAGGGTTGCAAACATAGAGGCAGTGTCGCTCAAAACTGCTGGACTCGAAGTGCAATGGGCACACGATGCACACTCCAGGGTGTACCCTTCTCCAAGTAGCCCAACTCCTACACTGGGACTGACACGTGCAATGAGACCAACGGGTGAACTGACCACAGTGTCTCGGTCAAGCTACCAGATCGACCAAAATGCAACAACGGTACCACCGTGAATACTGAGAAGTGCAATGGACGCATCGGAGCACCCTCTACGATGTGTCCTCTCCAATATCCAGCTATCGACGGGAGTAGGTGCAATGGATACCTAGAGCGAGCTCAGCTGTACCCCTACCGAAATCCATCGATGCAAACAAAACAACCGTGTTGCGGTTACGTAACCTGGGCCTAAACCCTACGCCTCTACCAGTATGACGCCCTACTGGGTGAGCAAACAGCGAAGGTGTCCCACACACCTTCCAAACTAGCATCAATTTACTTTCAAACAGACTCTACTTTATTTACTCTAAACAAACTGACATAATTCAACTCTTACTTAATTTATGAATATTGACTTAACCTCGTATAAGTAACAACCCTCATGTAAACGTGGCTAATACCTAAATTATTTCATAAAGCCCCTTTATTCAAATATGATAATTACTTCTGAATTTATAACTTGCCCTCGTATAAATAATAAACGTAATATAAATTAGCTATTTCTCAAATTATTTCCTAAAGCTCCTTTATTTGAATATGATAATTACTTCTCAATTTATAACTACCCTCGTATAAATAATAGACGTAATCTAACAGCTATTTCTCAAATTACTTCCTAAGGCTCCTTTATTTGAATATGATAATTACTTCTCAATCCATAACCTATACTCGTATAAATAATAAACTGACTTTAGACTCTAGCTACAATTTATTTCATATACACTAGTTATTAAAATGATTTGCTAAAACCAGCCTGAATCATATACCTATTGAAATTGCTCCTCAATGTATAACTCAAACAAATAAGAACAGGTAAAATAAATAGACAACGAGACATGTCCAATGAGCATTCACTCACCTGAATAAATGTATATATAACGTGCACTGTAAATCTCACTAATATCGAGCATATTTTAATGCAGCTCAGATGATGGTTCACGCACAAATGTGGAGGTATGCTTTACTTCAAACCAGTCCTCAAGTTTACAGATAAAGACGGTGTGAATAGGTTGAGGCCCTTGAATCCAAGAGATATAGTATTAAGACGCTATCTGAACTACATTGCAACCCCACAGCATGTGTTTCGTTCCGTAAACAATTTTTAAGCGCGTTTGGCTCAACTAACACTTTAGTTTTAATGGGACCACATGTAAAGCTTTACGTGAAACTTGTCCACATATTGCCGTGTATATTTAATACCTACAGAGAATTTTCATAATAAAATAGCCTTATGAGCAGGGTGAGAAAATACATTCCTTACAGAAGTAATTAACAAATCAATAAACGCGCATGTCGTACATTCTAGAGTAATTAGCTAACAATTATCCTAATAGTTATAAGCCTTAGACATCTTCACAGAAGCAAACTTGCTTGTTAGCGAAAATGTCTATGCGACATGATAAACAAACTTAAAAATACAACACAAAAAACTATCGTAATATTAGTGTAGACTATCATAAAGTGAACAATATTTGGCAGTGTTTCACAATTAGTAAAAGTCAAAAACAGCAAAACTAACTCTCTATGCCCACACCATACAAAACACAACACACAACAGAATTATGACTGTCAAGAAAGTAAAACCCAGAGTAATTGACAGTCAGGAGACAAAACACCCTCGAGAAAAACAACAAACACAAACAACACCGCCACAAGCAATGGTGTATTGCACCGTCTGCTGTAACACACCAAATTCTTCATCCGCCGCAGCGAGCGCCGCCAAACATCCGAGACGACTCTCTCGACAACAATCAAAAACGACCAATCACAGGGTGTAACTTAATCCCATAACCATGATAACATAACATTTTAAAGCTGCAACCGGCCGTCCCCGACCATCGATCAACCGACATCGCTCCAAAACTCAACGACTCCCTCCGCAAAACGAGAGGCAGAAAACAAAAAAGGTATAGGTATATTATATATGACTTAGCATACTGCGCACACTCAGCCTTCGCACACCGTCACCGTTTAAGGAACAGTTAACACTGAAATAAGAATCAGCCAAACGTCCATAGTCGATGCAAACCACTGCAAAATCACTGGCATTGAAATGTCACTCATCACTAATAGCTAGGTTAGAACTTTTAATTTTTCTTAAAAAAAATATTCACTAATGAGGAGATCTCGACTTTTGAATTTTGAAAAGATTCCTTCAAATTAACACTAATTAGGCCCCCGAGAACACATATCCGAATATATATGAATTTTTATATGTTATATATATATATATATATATATATATATATATATATATATATATATATATATATATATATATATATATATATATATATATATATATATATATCACACCGATAACTCAAAAAGTAATGGGCCGATTTTGATCAAATTTGGTGAGTACCTTCCTTTTGCAAATGGCTTGGATAAGTTCGTTAACCAGGAAAATCTGCTCAGTTGAAATAGATTAAACAATGTTTTCTTATAATTAGACAGACAGATTCCCCCTATCGGTGTCAGTTCTGAGCCAGCCTTAAATGTATGGAATTTAGACCACGAAATTATAATGCATGTTTGTAAGAAATTACATTCGGAACTCAGCAAGTGTGTTATGGTAGCGAATTTTGATTGTGTGTGTGTGTTGTATCCCGATGGCCTCGGAAACCAGGTCCATTAGCCACAAACTGTTGTATTAGACAGACGAGAGGTAAGGAAAGGTTTATTACTAACAATACGAGCAACAAAATTGAGGTTATATAGTTTTTATAATTAAATTGGTATCATTATTATTATTATTAATATTAATTTTTTAATGATAATTTTTTTAATGTTTTCTTTTGTTTTTCTTTTTTTCTATATATTTTTTTATTTTTTTAATAATATATACACATCCTTTTTTTATTTTTTTAATTTAAATTATTATTATTTTTTAACTGAACTATAATAAAAAATCTCGGGACGCAGCAAGTGCGTTATGGTAGCGAATTTTCTTTAAAATATTTTTAATAGCAAATGTCTTTCTTTGATGAAAGCAGGCATCAAACTTGGTTGCTTATATAATAGAAACAATGTACCATATTTCATAGATATAAATTTATTGTTTGAAAATATATAGACATTTAAAAAGTCTAGATGCAGCAAATGTGTTATGGAAGTGATTTTCCATAAAAATGTTTTTAATAGCAAATGCGAGCAGGCATCAATCTGATTACCGGTATAGCCTATGTGGTAGAAATAATGTACTATATTTTATCAAAATTACTTATGGTTCGAAAATATACAAAAATTTTCCGAAAATAAACTTAAATGTTGGTTTTCTATCCAACAAAGCTTACGTTAATAGCAAATTGAGTTATTGAAATTTAAAGGAGTTAATGAAACTTTGGTAAATTTGCAGATTAGCACCCGAACGCTTTTCAACAAATTGTTTTCAGAGACATTACTAGGACCTCACCTGCAGGTTTCTGAACAGTTTTTTGAAAAACGTTCGGAAGGTAACTGCAAATTTACCGAAAATTTGCTACCAAAACGCACTTACTGCGTCCAGATTTTTTTCTTACAAACGCATCATATTTCGATAAAAAATGCTAAAATGCATTAACGAATTTGTTCTACGAAAATTAGTTTAAAAAAATTATACACCCCTACTCACTCCTGGTCCCGTAACTTCCTTGGGAAGTGTGAACAAGAAAATTTTCTTGGGGTTTGTGGATCCAGGGGGGTGGGGGTCTAGGCAGGTTTCTGAAAACAGTTTTTTGAAAAGCGTTCGGGAGCTAAACTGCAAATTTATCGAAAATTCGCTACCAAAACGCACTTACTGCGTCCAGATTTTTTTCTTGCAAACGCATCATATTTCGACAAAAAATGGAAAAATGCATTCACGAATTTGTTCTACGAAAATTAGTTAAAAAAATTATACACCCCTACTCACTCCTGGTCCCGTAACTTCCTTGGGGAGTGTGAACAAGAAATTTTTCTTGGGGTTTGTGGATCCAGGGGTGGGGGCCTAGGCAGGTTTCTGAAAACAGTGTTTTGAAAAACGTTCGGGAGCTAAACTGCAAATTTACCGAAAATTCGCTACCAAAACGCACTTACTGCGTCCAGATTTTTTTCTTATAAACGCATCATATTTCGATAAAAAAAGCTAAATTACATTAACGAATTTGTTCTAAAAAAATTAGCTAAAAAAAATATGCACCCCTACTCTTGGTCCCGTAACTTCCTTGGGGAGTGTAAACAAGAAATTTTTCTTGGGGTTTGTGGACCCGGGGGGGGGGCTAGGCAGGTTTCTGAAAACAGTGTTTTGAAAACCGTTCGGGAGCTTAACTGCAAATTTACCGAAAATTCGCAACCAAAACGCACTTACTGCGTCCAGATTTTTTTTAAGATGAACGCATCATATTTCGATAAAAAATGCAAAAATGCATTAACAAATTTGTTCCACGATAATTAGCTAAAAAAAATTATAGGCCGTTAAACTATAAATTTCACTAAACCTACAAATAACAGCTACCAAACTTAACTAAACTGACAGCCAAAGCATCAGAGAAAGGGTCTATTTGAAATGGATTTCCTGTAAACGTTTTAGTAAAATGAAGGGCAATGACGGTTGAATCTGAAACTTAAGGGTTTGCAGAACATTTTTCTTGCAACATTTTCTTTTCACAAACGGTATTTGTTTCACATTATTTGCCTAAACATTGCCAATTTTGACGTTTAATATTGCGAGTTTGACGTTTTGAGGAAAACTCCAACATTTATTGCTTTAACTGCCCATAACTTCTTTGTCTTTAAAGCTATGGACCTAAATTTTGGTACGGAGTTAATACAAACACGCGTACCAAATTTGGTTGCCCTTACTTTGTTATTTCCGGAGATATGATTTTTTTTATAAAGAAAACACAAAATTTTCCGGGAAAACCTGGTCCGATTTTCCTGGCTAACGAACTTATCCAAGCCACTGGCAAAAGGAAGGTACTCTGCAAATTTTATCAAGATCGGTCCATTATTTTTTGAGTTATCGGTCGGATATATATATATATATATATATATATATATATATATATATATATATATATATATATATATATATATATATATATATATATATATATAAACACAGATCTCCCCATAAGCGAATTTTTTTTTAAAAAAATTCGCTAAAAGGAAAGACAGGGATACAAGAGTGCAGTTCAGGGACCCGCCAGAACTTCTCCACCCTCTCAGAACAGACAAGACTAGGCCACGGTGAGGTGGTTAAGAACATGAGGAGAGACAACAGGAGCTTATGTTTATAGATGCACAATATTTTTGTTACTTAACCCACGTAAAATAAATGATGTAATTTTTATTGAATGTCTCAAATTTGAACAGCTCAATTTGCTATTAACCTATAAGGTTCGTGGCCAGGAAACTAATTTTTTCGGGAATATTTTAAATTTATTTTCGAATTTTTTTTACATTTTCAAACAATAAAGTTATTTTGATGAAATATGGTAGATTATTTTTACTATATATGTTATACTGGTAACCAAATTTGATGTATGTTTTCTTAAAAAAAAAATTATACATATTTGCTATTTAAAACATTTTAATGAATATTCACTATCATAACGCACTTGCTGTGTCCAGGCTTTTTTATTTACCTTCTGTTTTCCATTAATTAGTGTAAACTGTGCCTTTAATGATTCAATTAATGAATGTTGACCATTTATTAGAAGATCCTTTTGTGTAAGCTGTTTTAAGTGTTTATATTTGTTATACCTCAACAAATTTAGCTTGTACATAATAATAATAATAATAATATGTTTATTGTTCATTTCAACAAATACAGAATAATTCAAAAGTCGATAACATTACATAAGACTAATCTAAAAATAATTCTAATCTATTGTTAAAATCTAATTTAGGTCTTATTCTAATTTCAATTTAAATTTAATATCCTACAAAATGTTTTTAATGCGTGTACTGTAAACCCGTGCGGGTTTGTGTGTACACATTATTTATTTATGTCGCGGTAATGGAAGTTCGATATTATTTAAGGCACGTTTATAAGAGAAAAAACTATATCTATATAAAAAATTTAAGTAAAATGTTAGTTTTTAAAAATTATATAATATATAAGACGAGTTGAAGGGAATGAATGTAAAGAAGAGAAAAAATATATATACCAACACAAAAATAAACATTAAATAGTTTAACAATAAAATAGTGTTTGTTAAGCTTGTGAGAGTTTTTTGCGTAATTGATCCTTGTTTGTCTCGTACCACTTTTTAAAAGAACCTACGAAATTTTGAAAAGTACTTTGTGTGCAGTGTGCTGGAATCTCATTGTATATTAGTGGCCCCATGTATGAAATGTGCTGTTGTGAAAGATTCAAAGACCTAAAGGGAACTGTTACTTTGCTTGAGCTAATTGATCTTGTTGTGATAGAACGAGAGATAGGTGAATGATAAATGGGGAATTTTTTCATGAATTTAGCAACTGAGAGTATAAAGAGGTCTGACACTGTGAATATCCCGCTATCCTGAAACACTTTTACACTAGGATATAATATTGTTCTATTCAGCATTGTCTTTACGATCCATTTTTGTGTTATGTTTAGGCATCTCTGGTGTACCTCGTATGTGTTTCCCCAGGCTATGATAGCATAGCTAAGGATTGACTCAACAATACAAATATAGACGCACTTTAGCCACTTCCACGATAAAATATGCTTTAATGGCTTAAATTTATAAACTGTTTTTCTCAGTTTGTTGTTTATATAATCTGTGTGAATATTCCATTTCAACAGCTGATCAATAATGACCCCTAAATATCGTGTGTTGTCTGTACATATTATTTTGTTAACGCAGGAGCAGTTATTTTTATTATAGCAGTCATAGTCATGTATAGTAATACTGTTCATATCTGGTATTTGTGACAATCTAGGAGCAAATGTTATAAATGTTGTTTTCTTAAGATTTAAAGTCAACAGATTGGAGTCGAGCCATGACTTTACCGCCATAATACCCTCAGCTGCTGTCTCTTTTACAGTTTCCCAATTAGATTCTTGAAAAAGTAACACCGTGTCATCCGGGTAGCATGCAATTTTTCCAGGAATGTTAACACTTAGCAAATCGTTTAGATATACAAGAAACAAAATAGGACCAAGAACAGTTCCCTGAGGCACCCCACATGTGATAAGGCCGTAGTTACTACACATACAGTTAATTTTAACCCTCTGTCGACAGTTGGATATATAGGATTGGAGTAAACGTAGAGAGATTCCTCTTATCCCAAGATTTTCAAGTTTTTGTATTAGAATTTCGTGCGAAATGGTATCAAATGCTTTAGCAAGGTCCAAGAATATTCCAATGCACTTATTTCCATTATCTAGATTTTTATAAATATATTCTGTTACTTCAGTAACTGTTCTTTCTGTATTAGAGCCGGGTTGAAAACCGTATTGATTAGGGTTTAGTAACTTATCTTTTTCGAGATAATTAAGGAGCCTAGTTTTAATGCACTGTTCGATTAATTTACCAATTACATTTGTTAGTGAAATGGGCCGGTAGTTGGATGGTAAAGTTGTATCGCCCGATTTAAAAAGAGGGATTACTGTAGATAATTTATAGATATCTGGAAAAATTCCATTTGCTAAAGCGATATTAATTACATACTTGTATAATCACATGATTAATATTGATGACACTTTAATTTAATATGCCTTAACAAATAATGTTTAGTTGCATTAATATAATCACCTGATGAACATTTATGAGGCCATTCTTCTGTGCTTTAATTTAATATGATTTAACAAAGAATATTTCCACACAGTTGCAAAATCACATAATGAACAACCATAAGGCTTTTCTCCTGTGTGTTTTGATTTAATATGTTTTAATAAAGAATGTTTCCGCACACTTGCATAATCACACGATGAACATTGATGTGGCTTTTCTCCTGTGTGTTTTGATTTAATATGTCTTAATAAAGAGTGTTTCTGCACACATCCATAATCACATAATGAACATTGATAAGACTTTTCTCCTGTGTGTTTTGATTTAATATGAAATAATAAAGGATCTTTCTGCACACTTGCATAATCACATAATGGACATTGATAAGGCTTTTCTCCTGTGTGTTTTGATTTAATATGACATAACAAAGTTTTTTTGTTCACACTTGCATAATCACATGATGAACATTGATGAGGCTTTTCTCCTGTGTGTTTTGATTGAATATGATTTAACAAATTTCTTTTGTGCACAGTTGCATAATCACATGATGAACATTGATGAGATTTGTCTGTTGTGTGTTTAAATTTAATATGACTCCAAATATAACTTTTCCTTGCAGCAGCATAATCACATAATGAACATTTATAAGGCTTCTCTCTTGTGTGGTTTGATTTAATATGATTTGACAAAACATGTTTCCGCACACTTGCATAATCACATGATGGACATTGGTGACATTTTTCTGTGTGTTTAAATTTAATATGACTCCGAATATAACTTTCCCTTACAGCAGTATAATCACATAATGAACATTGATAAGGCTGTTCGCTTGTGTGTTTTGATTTAATATGATCTAACAAAGTGCGTTTCTGTCCACTTGCATAATCACATAACGAACATTGATGAGATTTTTCTGTTGTGTGTTTAGATTGAATATGACTCGACAAATTACATTTTCTCACACTTGCATAATCACATAATGAACATTGATAAGGCTTTTCTTCCGTGTGTTTTGACTTAATATGAAATAACAAATTTTGTTTCCGCACACTTGCATAATCACAGGATAAACATTGATAAGGCTTTTCTCCTGTGTGTTTTGATTTAATATGCCGCAACAAATCATGTTTCTGCACACTTGAATAATCACAAGATGAACATTGATAAGGCTTTTCTCCTGTGTGTTTTGATTTAATATGATATAACAAAGCTTGTTTCCACACACTTGCAAAATCACATGATAAACATTGATAAGGCTTTTCTCTTGTGTGTTTTGATTTAATGTGATTTAACAAATGATGTTTGTGCACACTTGCATAATCACATGATGAACATTGATAAGGCTTTTCTCTTGTGTGTTTTGATTTAATGTGATTTAACAAATGATGTTTGTTCACACTTGCATAATCACAGGATAAACATTGATAAGGCTTTTCTCCTGTGTGTTTTGATTTAATATGCCGCAACAAATCATGTTTCTGCACACTTGAATAATCACAAGATGAACATTGATAAGGCTTTTCTCCTGTGTGTTTTGATTTAATATGATATAACAAAGCTTGTTTCCACACACTTGCAAAATCACATGATAAACATTGATAAGGCTTTTCTCTTGTGTGTTTTGATTTAATGTGATTTAACAAATGATGTTTGTTCACACTTGCATAATCACAGGATAAACATTGATAAGGCTTTTCTCCTGTGTGTTTTGATTTAATATGCCGCAACAAATCATGTTTCTGCACACTTGAATAATCACAAGATGAACATTGATAAGGCTTTTCTCCTGTGTGTTTTGATTTAATATGATATAACAAAGCTTGTTTCCACACACTTGCAAAATCACATGATAAACATTGATAAGGCTTTTCTCTTGTGTGTTTTGATTTAATGTGATTTAACAAATGATGTTTGTTCACACTTGCATAATCACATGATGAACATTGATAAGGCTTTTCTCCTGTGTGTTTTGATTTAATATGATATAACAAACTCGATTTATACACACTTGTATAATCGCAAGATGCACATTGATGAGACCTTTCTCTTGTGTGTTCAGATTTAACATGATTGAACAAACGGTTTTCTTCTGTGTGTTTTGATCGAATGTGTCTTATCAATTGTTTTTTCCTTATGCTTGCATATTCACACAATAAACACTGATAACAGTTCTTTTCGCGACTTTGCGATTGAATACAATCAAAAGAATTTTTCTTGAATTCATTATTTGATGGCATTTCTTTCTCAAGCTGATCAACATCCTGAAATAATTTCTGTAACTCACCTTTCGCATTAGCATGTACATCATCCTTAATGCGAAGAGTAGGCGAGGAGTTTTGACTTTTAGTAGAATTTTCATTTATATTCCAGTACTCTTTCTTTATATCTCCACATAATACAGCACTGTCCAAGGCATGCTCTTCTATTTCCAGTTTTATTGAAGATTCATTTATTTGCAAATCCAATTTCGTATCCCGATCAAATTCGTAGGAGAACGTAAAGTTTGCAACCGTGGATGCATCATCATAATTTTCTTTTTCAGCTTTACAATAGGCTTCGACTTCACTGATCTCCTGGCCTTCTTGTTTTATATGTTCCATAACCTGTTTTGACAACTACTATTTTAATGCGACTATGGACTGTCTTTTATACACTAAATTAATTCTACTATCTTCTTTTCATGTTTCATTGATTTCTGGTAATTAGTAATTAGTAATAAGCGAATAAACGGCCTTAAATCCACTCAGTCCGATGGCATGGGGCAAAATTGGAGAGCTTGTATTTGCTTTTGATATATCACTATATCACAGTGACAGGGACAGCATGACTTGTCATTAGAATAAGAGATGTTCGATTCCAAATCGAGTTTCGAAAAGATGGATTATTTGTGTTGCAAAATTTCGATTGTGGAATGGATTCGCCAGCTCTAGATTTTCAAGAACACCGAGTCATTTTCCCTGAGATCGAATCGAAACAAATTATTTAATACGTAAATGATATTAATTAATTTTCAAACCAAAAAATAGTACATTTTTTGGTGCCACTATTTTAATATAGTATTACTTACAACCGCATAATCCCAAACAGCCCAGATACATTCTGAGAATATACCAGGAATGTTTGGAAAGAATATTCAAACATCCCCAGAACATTCTCACAAGGTACATTATATATTCATAGAACGATCTATGAACATGATAATGGGACAGATTCTGTCATACTAATAAGGTTCTTAGAATGTTATTTATAACATTCTTAGGAGCTCCCAGTATCTTCTGAAAATGTTCCACGAACATTCAATAAATCTTCTCAAAATGTTCATACATATACTCATGGGAACATTGCGTTTAAAAAAAAAAGGTATACAGGGTGTTTCGCATAAGAAACGACACAGAGCAGAGGCCTGTAGGGGAACCTAAAATATGGTGATTGAACGCAACTTACTCCTATACTAATTAGGTGCATCCCTGAGAAGTTATAGGCCTTCAAAGTGGGGTTTTCAATTTCGAAAAAAAAATCACTATCTCACTAATACTTCAACTTAGAAAAACCAAATTTAGTACAGGTTTTGGGTGTACCAAGAACATTATTCGTTGGAGAGGAGAGTTCAGTTGGAGTACTTCAAAGGGTTGAATAGCGGTGATGCACCCATGAAATATGACAGAATTTATTAACCTATTGGCAGATCTAAAAAATTACAATTTCATTTTATGAGGAAGTAAATTATAAAACTTTTTTACTCATGTTATTTTTCAAAAATCGTTTGTCGTTTTCAGGAAAAACCCGAATAACTGAGGACACATATATTATTAATGTTACTTAAAATCATCAAAAATTCAATAGATACCTGTGAAATTATCATGTTGAAGAATTTCTATAACTTATCGATAGCAATTTTTTTTACTTCTGTTGTTTAAATTATACTTGTTCACAATTTTTTACTGATTGTCAAATTTGACCTATACATAAGTTTATTGGCAAATATTTAATTTTCGATGATTTTTAGTAAGATTGATAAAATATGTTTCTTTACTTATTCGTGTTTTTCTTGAACACACCAAAGTTTTTTGAAAATAACAGGAATAACAAAGTTTTAGAGTTAAATTCCTCATAAAAGAAATATTTTCTTAAACCCACCAATCTGTTAAAAAAATTGTGACATTTTAAGGGTGCATCGCCCCTAATCAACCCTTTCAAATGCCTTAATTGCACTCTACTTACTTATTATTATTATTTAATACACTTGGTACACCCAAAACGGGTACTAAACTTGGTTTTTCTAAGTATTACAGAGATATTGATTTTTTTCAAAATTTGAAACCCCACCGAAGGCCTAAATTTCTCAGGGGTGCAACTTAATATAGGAGTAAGTTGTGTTAAACCACCATATTTTACGTTTACCTACATGCCCCTGCCCTGTGTCGGTTCTTATGAGAAACACCCTGTATCCATTTTTTAATGATTCAGAAATTGAGAAAATGCAAAGATATGAAATATTGGATTTCTTTTCAAAATTTACTCATTTTCCACCATTCAACTGGCCTTTTATATATTTTCGTATAAGCAAGCCCAACAGGCTAGAATTTCAACTTTAATCACTCACCCTTGTTTAGGTTACCATATTGTTCCAGTGGCTACACACACCTGTAAACTCAAGTTCAGATACATAATAAGTCAACAATTCGAGTATTGCACATTTATTCAGATTAAGTATGTACTATGTGCCATGTTCCATTAAAATAACTTTATTGTGTGAAAATGTACAAAAATTTCCAAAAGTTAACTTAAAATGTTCCCGAAAAAACACGTTTCTTGGTCAACCGTATAGGTTAATAGCAAATTGAGCTGTTCAAATATGAAACATTTGATCAAAATTCGCTACCATAACGCACTTGCTGCGTCCAGAATTTCTTTTCGTACAAACATGCATTATATTTCGATGGACAATGCAAAAATGCAATAACATAAGGCGTGTTTGATTAAAAAAAAAGAAAATTTGTATCACCAACGACTTATGGGCCACCCTGTGATTGTAGAAATATTATTTTAAGATGTAGCTCAAGACACCCTATAATTAATATATACAATTTTTTTTCTTATCTTATATAATAACGGATATATTGAGCTTTATTGATTTTTTACGAAAATTCGACAAAAATTATATACCATTAAATGATAAACTCTATAGCTAGGGCTACTGCCAAGCAGCAGAGAAAGGGTCTATTTGAAATGAATTTTCTGCAAATATTTTAGTAAAATGAAGGACAATGACGGTTGAAACTAAGACTTTAGGGTTTGTAAAACATCCTTCTTGAGACATTTTATTTCTATAGCCCGTATTAGATTTAAGTTATTTGCCTAAATGTTGCCAATTTTGACATTTTAAATCGCCACTTTGACGTTTTGAGGAAAACCTCAATTTATTTTTCTTTAAATGCCTATAACTTTTTTGTCTTTTGACCTACATAGCTAAATTTTGGTAGGTAACTTACCTATTAGGATGTAAACCTGCGTACCAAATTTGGTTGCTCTTACTTTGTTAATTCCGGAGATATATTTTTTTTCAAAAGAAAACACAAAATTTTCCGGAAAAACCTGGGCAGATTTTCCTGGCTAACGAACTCATCCAAGCCATTTGCAAAAGGAATTTTTTCACCAAATTTGATCAAAATCGGCCCATTATTTTTTGAGTTATCGGTGTGATACATATATATATATATATATAAATATATATATATATATATATATATATATATATATATATATATATATATATATATATATATATATATATATATATATATAAATAAATATATATATATATATATATATATATATATAAATATATATATATATATATATATATATAAACATATAAAAATTGAAACTGACCCCGGATATGGGTTCTAGGGGTCCTAGATCGCGCTCATTTGCAAAAAAAATTTTAAAATTCAAAAGTCGGGATCTCTCCATTAGTGAATTTTTTCTACGAAAATTCACTAAAATCAAATAAATAAAGATACAGTTCTTGGAGTTGCCAGAAAATGTAATAGCCAAATACAAAGTTTCCGAGATGAATAATCACGGTTATCCCCACTGAAGTAACTTGAAATTTGGCTAGACTATTGATCCTACAGGCTTTCAGTGTGACATTAAAGGAATTGTATTACATAATAGTACTTACACCTTTATAGAATACAACTAAATTGGACAGAACATGCCACAAAATCACACTCACTTGCACTCACACAAAACTAAAATTGAAAGTCATCGATCAGACCTTTTGACCCTTCTTCTGCTCTCCTTTCGCGGACTTGATTTTGACTTCTAAAGCTATTTCAATATCCCAATGCCCAATGTTTGTCACGAACAGCATGGCTATTCTGGTTATAAAGGCATACTTTGGCAAAGTGATTCCGTATCTGATAAATTGCAAGTTTTATTGTACATTCATCTTCCTACCATATGCTGAAGTCCACATTTTCTGCACTGTATAGTGATACTTCTTACAACACTAACTTCTTCCACAGGAGTAAAAAAGCCTGGACGCAGCAAGTGCGTTATGGTAGTGAATTTTCATAGAAATGATCTGGCACAAAATATTTTACTATAACTTTTTTTTCTTGTAACATAGAAATATACATTTTGTTGTATAGTTTACTTTTTATATCGTAAACCTACCTACCAAATTTGGTTATCATAGATTTTTTATTTTTTAAGATAAAATTTTTTTTCAAATGAAAACTCAAAATTTTTCTGGAAAACCTCCTCCGATTTTTCTGATTAGCGAACTTATTAAAGCCATTTACAAAAGGAAGGTACATGCCAAATTATATCAAAATCTGCCCATTATTTTTTGAGATAAAAATTTTTTTCGAATGAAAACTCGTTATTTTCCCGGAAAACCTCGTCTGATTTTTCTGACTAACAAACTTGTCAAAGCCATTTACAAAGGGAAGGTACATGCCAAATTTTATCAAAATCGGCTTATTACTTTTTGAGATAAGAATTTTTTTCGAATAAAAACTCAAATTTTTCCCGGAAAACCTCATCAGTTTTTCCTGACTAACGAACTTATCCAAGCCATTTACAAAAGAAAGGTACGTGCCAAATTTTATCAAAATCGGCCTATTATTTTTTGACTTATCGGTGTGATACATACATACATATATATATATATATATATATATATATATATATATATATATATATATATATATATATATATATATATATATATATATATTTACATCCAGCAGTTATATTGCGTCCTTTCAAAATGCAGTAATTCTGCATCCTCCAGAAACAACAGCTTTATTGAATATCTGGCTGCGTATATTGAATCTCCTGTAAATTTTATGAAGCTCCATATACTTTTTGTGTCTATATTTGCAAAAAATATATATACAGTTCATACATATTCAGGTTATTTTACTTCCTTTCAAATCACCGATTACATTGAATCCATATGTATATATTCTTTTACATATTTATCACTATTTTACGTCCACATGCGTATATTTCTTTCACCTTTATATCTATTTTACGTCCAACAGTGTTGCCAAGATGTCACAAAATTCGTATAAAAATCTCATGGACAAATATTACTTACATTGTTCATTTTTGTAAAGAGAGCCAATGACATATAAAACAAAATAAAATTAATGCAGATTGAGAGTAAAGTTTACTTGTATACACTTTAAATTTGTGTTTCTGTTGTAAAAGGAAATTAATGCACTAGTACAATTTGATTACTTTCTAAATAATGCAATTAATTTAACCTTTTATTACAAATGCGTTTTTGGTTCTATTTTAATTTAAGAGTAGGACATTTTCCATGTTTCAACTTCAGCTTTGTATCCTTAACAGAATGTGTAATTGATTTTTCACATAAATAAAAAACTTTTATTATTGAAAAACTTAAATTACCTAAATGGTTTCTCATAGTATAGTTGCTGTTATAGTCATTATTACTATGATTTCGGTCATACTGGGCAAGTCTCTAAGATGTATAGATACTTTGGTGACATGTTCTACAGTTACTATGAATTGCATATCACTATAGAAATGTCAGTTAACGAGTAAAACGTCTGTCATTTTCTACGCTAGTATCCCAGAACACCCCCTATAGAAGGGAAACGCCAATGCTGACGTTTTGAACAATATTGCAGAGCCTCTGGCGGATGCGATGAATTTTAGTCACACGCGGGAAATTTGATTTCATTTTCATTTAGCAAATCCGAATAAACTCTATTTAATTTTATACCACTGCCAGTAAAGAGGTTAAATTAGTCAAATAATTTTTCTAATGATTTTTATAGTGAAAGCAAAACAAGTTATGTTTTAATAACATACATATGCCTGTTTTAAGCTTTGCAATCATAGGAAAAATTAATTGGCAATTTGAACCTTCTAACACTTGCAGCATCAGTTTTTACTATCGATATGATTAATGGAAAATCAAACAAGATAAAATACACTTGTGTTTTATTAGAACAGTATTACTATTACATTTATTTAAAAACCATTTTAATTCTGAAAGTAAGATGAAGTATATATTGCCATTCCTTATCGATAGGTAGGTATAGTACAGCAAGTCTGGTCCTTGTACACTATTACATTTATATGCTCACATGACCACAATGTATGACAAGGTTGGTTTTTCCTTCTTTTAGGGTATGTATAAATGACGTCATATTGTCATTTATTAGAAAAACATTTGTTCACCCTTTAATTTCCTTCTTTATTTAAAATGACACTTGGTAATATTCATCTGACAACAGTGTACACTATCAGGCTTTCTGGTCGTCTTCCGAATCCACCCGATCCACTGTTTACTTCTCAGATGTATAAATAGAAATATAAATTTTTATTTGCACTTTAAAATATATGAATACTTACTCAAAGGAAGATGTAATATGGGAACAGCAGTTCTTTTCAGGCCTCTTCTCATTTCAGGTACTTTATCCTCATCAACGAAATGACGATCACAAATATAAAATCTATCGTAAATGGCTTGTGGATATAAACCAAGCATCTTAGGGTTTTCTACAGCTTTTATCCAGTCCTCAAAATCGCCTTCAGATGATTTCAAATGTGTTTTGCAAAATAATTCCAGGCACCCCGGAACACAATTAATAATAAATCGTTTTCTTGGTTGGTATCATATTTATATCCACAAAGCTTCTGCAAGAAAACGTTACTTACTGATAATCTATGAACTAGGTACTAAAACGTTCTAAACTTGCCTGAAAACTAAAACAGTTGTAATTATGTTTCACCAAAACACCTTGAACTATGAAAGCACCTTGCTTTTTTGATAAGAAAACTGAAAATAGAATTGAAATTACATGTTTGTTTAAACACAAAGCTTATAATAACGATCATATTTTGATTCACAAAAAAAACGCACCTCCAAAACACAAAACCGACGAACAATGAAAAGACTGTAAAGTATCCACTAAAAGTTAATCAAAAGAAACGTTTAGCAACAAACTTGTATTATAATTATACAATGAAAGAACTAGAAGCGAACAAAAACTGTTTTGCATTCAAAACATTTGAATTTTGAATGTATGATAAAATGGCGCACTGAACAGCTTGTTCAGTAGAATGGTAGCACTACTAGCGACATCTACTATATGCGATGTCCGAACTAGAGCCCTAATAAAGTCCAGGTTAGCTCCATTTAGGTGAAACTTCTATAGGGAGTGTTCTGTGGCTAGTATGCACAGGAAATAGTGGTTTTACTGCAGAACCAATTATTTTCCTTTAGAGTTACCCAAAAAATAGTTGATTGCTAACAAAATATTGGACCATGTTAAACGATAAAAATAATACAGTTTTCCCACCCAAAAACATAAATGTTGCACAAATAAAAACGAAACAATTCATTTACACAAGAAATAAAGTTGGCTTAGAATATTTAACCAAACAATATAAAGTGAATTCTTCGTCATTACTACTTACTTTAGTATAATCATTCTACTACTACTACTACTACTATCAGTCACGTATTTTCCTATAAAGGGGTGTTCACACCACAAAGCCTATGCTATTTATCAACAATGTTTCTCCATGCACTTCTGTCCTGATAAGCCATTTCTGCTTCTTCTGCATTCATAGATTTCCGCATACCTACTCTTCTATTATGTAAACTTCTGACTTGTTTCTTCTTTAATATATCGCCCACAACATCCGACTAAGCTTTAATGGGTCTTCCAACGGCTCTATCTCCATTTGCATGCTCTCTATAATTTCTACTTGTCATTATATCATGTGTCCAACCCATATAAGCATGTTGCTCTAATATTTTTTTCTCTCCCTTAGGGTTCGTCCGCGACTTTGCCGCCCCGATAACACTACAGCCCTTGGCCTATTGTGCCTGTGCTCTCATACTTACTTTCAGTAGACTTTTCTACATAATATTCGCTAAGAACCCATTCATTTCTAATTCTTGTCTTCCCTTTACTTACCCGTCAGCTGTCTCGGGGAGTCCACCGCAAGATCATTGAATTTTATTACATGCTTTGCCTGACACACTTAACTTTCAGGCTCATATAGAAGAGTGGGTACCAGTACGCTGTTATACAGTACCCGTCTAAAGTCCGTTCCCCTCTAGTAAGTTTTGAACCACTTGCGTCCAAATTGCAACCAAATTTATAGGGCTCAAATAGGATGTGCAATCCTACGATTTTATGGAAAAAGGACTGATGGTAGTTTAAAAATTGCAGAGCAGGGCCATCTTGAATTGCTTTTTTTTTAATGGAACACCCCGTATATTATTCTGTTTCCGAAAACTTCTCGAAATTGCGAATATTTCTCTTAGATACACTTCCTTCATAAATTTGATCTTTTTCGAAACATTAATGGGTAAATTTGCAGATTAGCTCCCGAACGCTTTTGTGAAAAATTTTTTGACATACATCCTTAAAACCCCCCTTAGAGCAAGGTGCAACAAGAAAAATTTCTTGTTCTGCCCCCCAAGGGGAGTTACGGGGCAAGGAGCGAATAGGGGTGCTGGGCGGGGAAGATGTTTAAAAGGAAATACAAGCCTGAAAATACGAAAAAGAGCTTAGCGCCCCGATAAAAAGTCGCCCTTTTCAACAATTCTACCCCCTCACCCTCCACCTCCGCCGCCCCTGTGGCCAATCCCCCACAAAAAATCAGCAGGCCAAGGTCGCGGAATGTCACCTGGGACTGTGCTAAGGGAAACGAGCTGGTAACTCATGCAAGTAGGGGGGTGGGTGCAATTTACCGGGGACGGCACATATCGCCGCCCCCAACACCGCCCCATGCCGAAGGTGGCGTAACGCTACCGGACAGTATGCCCAAGGATATGAGCAGAGAGCTGACGCGTGCAGCGGAGGAAGGAAAATTCCGGGGGCGGCGGCCACCGCCCCAAAAACGGTGTGCGAGGGAGACGTATGAGAGGCCAGTATTCCCCCCGAGGCGAGGAACGGGCAAGGTAGGCAGCAGAAAACAGTGAAGCGAATAGGAAAAGTTAAAAAAAAACTTACCTCAGCCAGGTGAGAAGCCTTGGGCGGACGTGATGGTGGAACAATTGGCGAACTACCGGAGCGGGTGCTCCAGCCCCGGGTACAGCGATGCCACAGCCTGCCAGAAGTGGTGGAGGCGCATCGTGGTGTTGGGGTACATCCTCCGGAACATACCATCCGCGAGGTAACCATCAAAATGGGCCGCCCTGAGGCCGGCCCTGGGTACGTGACGCCTTGCCTCCAGCCACAAGCGTTCAATGTTCTGTGTGTGCGCACCAGTTTCAGGATCAACGAAGTGGAGGCTGTGATTCACAGTAAAATGCCTGAATCCCGCCGCCTCCAAGTCGCTGTAACCCTTCCAGCAGTCAGTCATTATGATGCTGCCAGGCGACACATGATCCCGTATAACCCTCATTAAAGTGCGCGCACTTCGATCGGCAACCGGAACCATGAATGCCTGGCCGCACACACCACGCGAATCACGTACAACACCGCCGACGACCCATTGACCTCTTAGGCGCCGACCACGGTTGTACTTGCGTTTGGAGAACTTAGCCTCGTCGATCTCAACAACGATATCAGGGCCCCCAATCGGAGAGATAATACCGGTGAAGTGATCGACTAGCACCTCCCGGATGAAGTTGAACCAGTCAACAACCGTGTGCGCCGCTAAATCGGTCTCGTCCATAGCAAATTTCACCCGCGGTGGGTTCCGGGACAGGTATATCATAACAAGGTGACATACCTGTTGCACATCAATGCGGGCACCGGAGAAGAAGGTGTCGGTCAGCGCGGAGACCCGGAACCTACAGGTACCACGATGCCTTGCGGTATATCGCCTATCGCAATTGAACACCGGCAATCCGCGGCGATATGTAACCGTCACCTTTCGCGAGCACTTTGGGCAGCAGGTGTGGCAAAGAAGCACGCCGTGAGCCCTAAGATATTCTGTTAGGGCAACGTTGTCCAGCAGCAGCGCGCTAAAGTTTAAGTTTTTCATATAAAAAAAGTCACATACGTTGTAACCGCACTGTGAAACGGTGGGCACTACCGGAACAGTTTGTGCAGCCATAATTATTTAGGAGCAGAATATTAGAAACAAAGGAAAGCAGTTAAAAAATAAAAGACGCACCGAACGCAACGTATAAGACGCAACTGAAGAAGTAGCAAGCGACAGAAAGGATGTAACAAAGAAGCGTAGGAATCTGCACCCCCGACCAATGGGGAAGCAAAACAACCGCGTCGAAACATCGAGAATAACAAAAAGTAGAACCTCCGACCAATGGGAACGCAGAAAAAGCGCGTCCATCGAGAACAAAGAACAAATAATGTAAATTCGATCCTCGCCTAGCAATTGAAAAAAATTGCGTGCAAATAGTTAAAGAAGTCGTAAATGGCGGTAAAACATGCTCCACATCCGCAGCGCGAAGGTCGCGGATGTGAGTATTATGGTATTCGCGTAGTTTTCGTGATGAACGTTTTCGTGGTTCACGTTCGCACGTCGCGGTGTTCCCCGTCCGGTGTCGGTTTTCTGTCCCGCGACAAAGGAATCGCGGACGCGAACACGAACATCGCGAATGTGGAGCCCGCTTTATGAGATATTGTCGCAAGCGGGAGATCGCAAAGTGTTGGAACGAAGTGTGTGACATTTTCAGCTGTTGTCTTAATCGTATAGAAAGGTTATTATTCGCGTCCGCGATTCCTTTGTCGCGAGACAGAAAACCGACACCGAACGGGGTACACCGGGACGCGCGAACTTGAAGCACGAAAACTACGCGAAAACCTCCACACTCACATTCGCGGCGCGAACCACATTCGCGGCGCGAACTACATTAGGGGCGCGAACTACTTTCGCGGCGCGAACTACATTCGCGGCGCGAATTCACGTTCGCGTTCGCGCTCTGCGATCCCTTTGTCGCGGAACAGAAAACTTACGCGGGATCCACATTCGCGACGTTCGCGTTCGCGTCCGCGATTCCTTTGAAATGCTGCAAACTCCAAAGTAACGCGAGGTAAGGAAAATTCCCGGGGGCGGCGAAAACCGCCGGCCCCCAACAACACCCCCCCTCCCAAGTTTGATGATCGCCACTGGTGAATATGTCGAACGAAACGACCAGGGTAATAGTGACCGTGAACTGCGACAGCGCTAGTGTGCGGGACATTGCGACTGACAGAGACAGCCACACCGTGTAGTGCTCTGCACTGCGAAGTAGAACAGAGCCGCACTAAGGCAGTAAGGTAAAATTGTTGACTTTTCAGAAGAAGTTTGAATGTAAATAACTACGCAAAGGAAGGAGAACAAAAGGTAAGAATAGTGTTACTGTGTATGTATGATACCAAAGTTTATGTATCAGCAGTCGATTTGTCAATAATTGTTCGGGAGCTAATCTGCAAATTCACCCATTAATGTATGAAAAGTGACATTTCGTGTTAAAAGTGAAATATGGATATCGGTCACTTCCGATAAATATTTTGAGAACTGAAATTTTGTTATTAATTTTTAGTTAAATCTCTGGACGAATTTGACCAATAATAGACGTCAAGAGACTTTATTAGGGATGAACAGTATCGAACAAAATTCCCGTCCAAACATTCACTTTTTCAGGAAACTGGTCATGTCCCTGTCTCAAAATATGCGGATTAGTATCGCTCCAGTATCGTACGTTGTTCTTGTTGACTTTTCCATTACGAAAAAACTTACATTCGTCTGAAAAACATACACATTTCAGGAAGCCTCGTTCCTCTTCAATTCTTCTTGTTAACCACTCACAAAATTCAATCCTCCGATCTGGATCGTTTTCCGTGAGAGTATGCAGGACTCTCATTTTGTAGTGATGAAACATGAAAACTCTTGAAAACTCTTTGGGCAGTTTTCGCATTTCAGCAATAATGTGAACTTTTTTTCTTCTGAAAGAGGAGGTCTTCTTGATCTTGGCGCATTTTTCAGCGTACCAGTTGTTTGCAGTTTATTTACAAGTTTGCGTAAATACGTCCTCGAAATAAGCCTACCGAGAATCCTATCATTAAACATATGGACTGCTAAATGAAAATTTCTTCCAGCTTCTCCAGAAATCATCACTGCTTCAAATTTATCGGTTAAGCTACGAGCCATAGTCACAATTTTCATTAAATATTTAAGGGTCTCAACGTACTATTTGACAGTTAACAATTAAGGTTGACAATAAATAAGATATTGCCATGACACGATTGTTTTCAATATTGACTGAAAGCAACATTCGTGTTTTAGTTTGGTTTTATATGGCCAACATGTCAAATGGAACGCAGAATAAGAGAAACATGTGAAGAAATATAAGAACCGACTTTCATCAACGTGAGAAGCAATTTATAATAGGGCACTTTATTGTCAAGATTTAGGAGAGGGGAATGTTGGTTTGAAATAAAACTGTTATTATTCAACAACAAAAATTGTTTTTTCAACCAACTAATCTGTTTTGATTGTGAATGTACAGAACACATTCGTAAGCTTGTAGATTTTTGGTAACCGATACTGTTCATCCCTAATAAAGTATCTTGACGCCTCTTATTTGTCGAATTCATCCATCTAAAAATTAGTAATAAAATTTAGGAAAAAATTGTTTCTAAGAGAAATGTTCGCAATTATGGGAAAATTTCGAAAACAGAATAATATACGACGTGTTCCATTCAAAAATGAATTCAAGATGGCGCTTCTCCACCCTTTTTAAACTTCCAGCAGTCCTTTTTCCATAAAATCGTAGGCTGGTACATCTTATTTGAGCGCTCTAAATTTGGTTGCGATATACCATGTGGTTTAAACGCTTGGGGGTGGGGGTGTGGGGTACTTTAAACGGGCACTGTATACAGCCACTTTGGCCCCTAGATAATCATTCACTGTTCGCTACAGTGGCTATAGCTCCCAGCACCTTTCTGTCTGCATTTACCCTACTTTTTGAAACATCCGTCGTTTGAAAACAGTCTTGCTGAATATCTAAATTTCTTTACTTTCTCTACTAGATTACCATTTAACAAGAGACTGCAATTACTCGTTTTACCCTCTTTATCAAACACTATAAATTTAATCTTTGCGTTCACACATAGATTCATTTTAGTTGTTATTGTCATCAGTCTTCTAACACCCACTGCATTTTCCTTCAGATTCACTAAGTAGTACTGCATCATCAGCGTACAGTAACAACACTTTTACCTCAGATGAAGCATTTATTTTTATGCCTTATGTCTCGGGGCAAACTTCTCTTATGCACTTGCCCATGAATATGTTGAATAACCATGGAGACAGTACACATCCTTGTTTGACACCCTGTTCAATCATAAAAAGTCACTGAGCACTTCATTAGTTCTCACACATGCTCTTCTGCTATCATATAGCGATTTAGTACTTCAAATTGGCCATCATCCATACCATATTCTTTCAAAATACCACAGATTTTCTGCCTATCTGCAGTATTATACGCTTTCTCCAAGTCTACAAATGTAGAAACTACTTTCTTTCTCACATTCAAGCATTTATCAACTACCTGCTGAAGTGAGATTAGTTGGTCAGCTTCTTCCTGTCATAAAATCACGTTGCACATCCCAATTAGTTGTCTCACTTGTTCTATCAATATTCGCCGCTTCACTTTCTCTCGCATATCTTTGGCATTCACCATTCTTTTGTATGCTTCTTTTTTGCCATACACAACTTTCTTTACTTTTTGATTTCACCACGCATTCCCCTTAAAACATTCACACCATATCCTTCTCCTGTACATCCAATTATCATATCTTTCAGGGTCGTCCATCCACTTTCCACATTGCATCCTTTGATGTAGTCGTTCCATAATGCATGCAACTCAGTCGTTTTTTTTCCAATACATAGGCATACCGTTTCCCTTTCTCAGGCGTTAAAAGTACCTCAACTTTGATTCTTACTTGTTTTGTTTCCTCGATCGCTTTATCCATCTATATCACAGTTTTATCTAAGACACCACAAGGAAATGGTCGGACCCATATTTAGCACCTCGCTTAACTCCAGTACCTTTTAAGAATGTGCGAAGTCTCTCATCATACACAATGTAAGAAAAGTATAATAGTCTATTATACTTTTTACACCTACCCTTTGCCATGTTTACTTGTGGATATTTTTGTGTTTTAAACAACGTATTATATATGGACAGGCCCTTTCCAGAGATATATTCATCAAACAGTATCTATTCTCATCAACTCTTGCATTTCCTGACGGCCCCAATACCACTAGCTATCTGTCTCTTTTCTCTTTACTCTTACCCATCCATTCATATTTCCGGCAACAAGTATTCTTTCGTCTGGTTCACACATGTCTAATACTTCATTCGCGTATTTCCCAAAGTTTTTCCTCTCGCCGTTTGTGGCGGCCATAGAAGGCAACCAAAAACACTCTACGTACACTCGAGTGTTCTCACTCACACCCATATTATTATTGGAAAAATACATTCATAATTTTTTCACATATCTGCCTGCCACGAGACTTTTCTTCAGCATCGAACCGTATGCATATGTACTCCCCCAATACTGCGTCACCGCGTTCCTTTCAGTTTTTCTCACTCATGCACAATATATACCCTTTCGTGCATTCAGCTCTTGCACAATCTTATTTTCTTTACCTCTCACATCATGTACAGGTCGCAATTTTCAAAGTAGTTGCCGGGTCGTCGTCACATGGTGGGCCTAGTCTATAGCTTCCGACGCCCATCACGGCTTTGGCTGTCCGAGGCTTAAATATGTAGAAGTGGGACGAGTCACTAGCACATACGCACTACCGGCTTATGCTGTCCATTGATGGATGTTGGGTAGCTTTAGCAGACTACGTGAAAACAATAAAAGCCTGGACGCAGCAAGTGCGTTATGGTAGTGAATTTTCATAGAAATGATCTGGCACAAAATATTTTATTATAATTTTTTTTCTTGTAACATAGAAATCTAAATTTTGGTGTGTAGTTTAATTTTTATATCGTAAACCTACCTACCAAATTTGGTTATCATAGATTTTTTATTTTTTAAGATAAAAATTTTTTTCAAATGAAAACTCAAATTTTTCCCGGAAAACCTCGTCCGATTTTTCTTATTCACGAACTTATCAAAGCCATTTACAAAAGGAAGGTACTTGCCAAATTTTATCAAAATCGGCCCATTATTTTTTGAGTTATCGGTGTGATACATATATATATATATATATATATATATATATATATATATATATATATATATATATATATATATATATATATATATATATATATATATATATATATATATATATATATGTATATATTCATAGATTGAGATTTATACACTACGTGAAATAACGGGGTAAAAATACAATGCATGTATACTAGTGTGCTCGCTATCGCTCACAGCTTTGGGAATGTAGGATACTATCAATCGACTATCCAATTTCAAATAACTGAAGCCGTTATTTTCAACGGTTATTATTAAATAACGTTAACGGCTTCAACTGTTAACAGAAAATAACCGTTTTTCCCATCACTAGTAATTTGATTACTAATAAAGTGGCATACAGAAAACCCGTATATACTATTTTTAAGGAATCTACAAAGCTTTGCATCTATGTAAAAATCTACCAATTTTGCGCACCATCTACCCAAAAAATTGGTACTTTCTACTGAAAAACGACCGTCGGGGTTAGCATCACTGCCATTGGTGTCACTCGTGTGGATAATGACAGATTGACATGTCATATCCAGCGGAGTCCGCAGCCGATTGACGATTGACACTTTGAGAGTTGTTTGTTAAAAAATTTTAACCAATTAGCAAATAAAATACAACTTTACTCTTACTCTTACTATTTTACTATAAATAAATAATGAAACATGAAGAAGAGACACCAGAAATAATTTAGAGTGTATCAAAGAGAGTTCCGTCAAAATAGTAGCTGTCAAGACATGGAACATGTAAAACAAGAAGTTCAGGAGATCGATGAAGCCTCCTGCAAAACTATTAATATTAAAACTGAAATAGAAGATTCTGAAAAAAACACTAATCAAAAGTTTACGCTTTCCTGCGAATTTCAGCAGGAAAGGAAATTGGATCTGCAAATAAATGAATCTTTAATAAAACTGGAAATAGAAGAGCATGCCTTGGACAGTGCTGTATTATGTGGAGATTTGAAGAAAGAGTACTGGAATAAAAATGAAAATTCTAATGAGCAAAACCCCTGGCCTACTTTGAGTATCAAGGATGATGTAAGTGCGAAATGTGAGTTACAGAAATTACTTCAGGATGTTAACCAGATTGGTAAAGAAAATCCTCCAAGTAATATAGATGAAGATAAGAAAAACCCTAAAAAGAGCTCATATCACTGTTTCTTTTGTGAATACGTTAGTATAAGAAAAAAACAATTGATATGGCACATCCGATCAAGGCACACAGGGGAAAAATGCTTGTTAAATCATGTTACATCTGAACACACAAGGGAAAGGTCATATCAATGTCCATTATGTAATTATGCAAGTGTGCAGAAACACAATTTGTTGGGGCATATTAAATCAAAACACACAGGAGAAAAGCCTTATCAATGTTCTTTATGTGATTATGCAAGTGTGCAGAAACAAAATTTGTTGGGGCATATTAAATCAAAACACACAGGAAAAAAGCTTTATCAATGTTCCTCATGTGATTATGCAAGTAGGTGGAAATATTCTTTGTTAAGACATATTAAATCAAAACGCAAAGGAGAAAGGCCTTATCAATGTTCATCATGTGATTATGCAAGTGTGCAGAAACACAATTTGTTGGTGCATATTAAATCAAAACACACAGGAGAAAAGCCTTATCAATGTTCATCTTGTGATTATGCAAGTGTGAGGAAAGACAATTTGTTGAAACATATTAAATCACAACACACAAGAGAAAAGCCTTATCAATGTTCATTATGTGATTATGCAAGTGCGCAGAAAGGAAGGTTGTTAAATCATATTAAATCAAAACACACAGGAGAAAAGCCTTATCAATGTTCAACATGTAATTATGCAAGTGTGCAGAAACAAAACTTGTTGTGGCATATTAAATCAAAACACACAGGTGAAAAGCCTCATCAATGTTCCTCATGTAATTATGCAAGTGTGCGTAAAGGTTATTTGTTAAATCATATTAAATCAAAACACACAGATGAAAAGCCTTATCAATGTTCATCATGCAATTATGGAAGTATGCGGAAAGAAGCTTTGTTAAATCATATTAAATCAAAACACACAGGAGAAAAGCCTTATCAATGTTCATCATGTGATTATGCAAGTGTGCTGAAGGAAAGTTTGTTAAATCATATTAAATCAAAACACACAGGAGAAAAGCCTCATCAATGTTCATCATGTGATTATGCAAGTGTACACAAACAAACTTTGTTGGATCATATTAAATCAAAACACACAGGAGAAAAGCCTTATCAATGTCCATCCTGTAATTATGCAAGTGTGCAGAAACAAACTTTGTTTAGGCATATTAGATTAAAGCACAGGAGAATGGCCTCATAAATGTTCATCATGTGATTATTGCCACCAAACATGATTTAAATCCTCATCAATATTTATCATGTGATTATGTACAAGCTAAACTTGTACAAATGTAAGCACATAAAACAGCTTATTATTACACAAAAGGATCTTGTAATAAACGGTCAACATTCATTAATTGAATCGTTAAAGACACAATTGACACTAATTAAGTGAAAACAGAATGTAAATAAAAATTCTAACCTAGCTATTAGTGATGAGTGATATTCCAATAACAGTGATTTCTAAATAACCAATATTATTTTAAAGTAACTGGTTTGCAGCATTAACTATGGACATTTTGCTAATTTCTATTTTAGCATTAATCGTTCTGTAAATGGTGACAGTGAATGAAGACTGAGTATGCACAGTATGTTATGTCATATGCAGTCTGTGGCTGGTGGTGTTCGGGTGTTTCAGACTTTTACTATTCACACGCATGTTCCTTCACTTTATTATATTTTATAGATACCTTCCTCTACTTATTACTATCTTAGTATTATTATTAGATATGTATATACAATGATGTATGTATGTTATATATATTTTTTTTATGTACAGAAATATGTCTTGCTTTATTTGCTAATATAAAATAAGGGTGTAAAATAAATGTTTTTCAAACGATTACAGCCATTTGCTATAGTTTACTCATTCAAGCATATCCTGGTGACACAGTTTAAAAATATGTGACAAAATATAAACTTTCAAACAATAAAACCTAACATTCAGTCATTTATTATTACTCATTAGTATTAGTATTAGTATTAGAATATTTAAAGTTCTTCGTTTAAGAATTATGTCTGAAAACACCCATGAATTTTCAGCAGTAAAAATAACCGTGAATTCTCAGTCACCAGTATATTACTACCAGTGATTGTAAAGTCACGGGTAAACTCCATGATAACTTTACTGACACTAGCGATAATATTTCTGATAATCAAAAATCTGTAAATACTGTCAGTGAAATGGCTTTGAACAGGCAGAGATCTGCAGATTGAGCGGTTGTTACATGCAGAGGTAAAACATTCGAAAAAGAAAGAGGTACTATTACAGCTGGACACGTATCTATGGCCGTTAAGCAGGCTATAGCTCAAATAGAAGTCAATGATGCTATAAACCTAACAGGTGAAGATTAATTTTTCACGCAGGTAAAGAATAGAAGGAAACATGGACATATTAACACTCTGGTGATAGGAAGCTACGAAACCAACACCAATTTAAGAGTGTCGAACATCTGTGGTTTCCTGCATGTTTATAAGCTGCATCCATCAACAACTGTCGAAGATAGCACTGCTCATCTGATTTCAAAATTTCCAGAGGTCAAATGCGAACAAATGAATTCCAAGTATCCATGATTAAAAGGAATTAGACTTTTAGAAATCATATCCAAGTATCCAGATTACTATTCTTCTTTTAAAGTGTGGTGAAAGGAATAAAATGAAGAAGCAGCAATGCAACCTTCTGTATGGCCACGTGGAGTCTGCGTCAATCGATTTTTTCATTTGCAAAGACAGCAACATAAAACATAAAGACTTAACCTAGATTATAAATCAAAGCTGTGACATGATATTGTTAAATATACAGGACTTTACAATTTGCAAGGCCGATAAAATAATCATTGACCATAGTCATCACGATGTAAAATTTATATCTGACTGAAACGTGGTGTAATCAGGGATCTAAAACCATAACGAAGTTTGACAGCTACAAATTATCCGCAAGCTTTACTACGGAGGTATTTATACATGGAGATGTAGCTATATGGATTAAAGAAACTGTAGTTAATTATGTAACTGAAATTAATCTAAATCAATATTGTGTTGAAAAATCTGTTGAGATATGCGGAATCTATTATAGAAAAAGTTCGGGACGCAGCAAGTGCTTTATGGTAGTGACTTTTTATTAAATGCTTCAAATTTGAATAACTAACAACAATGAATACCAGATTGTTGCTCTAGACATATCCAAAGCATTCGACCAGGTCTGGCACGCAGCGCTGCTTAATAAACTTCCGGCCTATGGCCTACCACCAAAACTTTGTACCTGGACAGCAAATTTCCTCTCCAACAGGAGCATATCTGTTGTTGTGGATGGCCATTCCTCTAAACTGTATCCAATTAATGCAGGAGTTCCTCAAGGTTCAGCTTTAGCCCCTACTTTGTTTCTTCTCCACATCAATGACATCCTCTTTAGCACATCCAACCCAGTTCACAGTTACGCGGACGACAGCACCCTCCATTCAAATATACAATATTCTAAGCCTGTCTCTTTATCCCAATTAGATGAGGATCGCAGACTCATGGAGGGTTCTGTCTCCGTGGATCTCCAAAAAATATTAGACTGGGGAAGTAGAAATCTTGTACAATTCAGCCCCACCAAAACTAAGTCTTGCTTTCTTTCTCACAAGAGATACACCAGCCCTAGACCCATCACAATGAACAACCAAGTTATTCAAAGTAATGAGTCCTTTTCTCTTGTTGGCATTTCTGTGGATCGAAATCTTAATTGGCACCAACATGTCACATCAATTGCAGAAGCGGCTGCTAAGAAATTAGGTTTCCTCTTCCGGGCTCGCAAATACTTTTCACCAGCTAATCTCTATACCTTAAATTCTTCACAAATAAGGCCAAACTTCGAATACTGCTCCCACATCTGGGGTGTCGCTGCCGCTTCTACACTCACTATCCTGGACTCCATTCAAAAGAGAGCTATACGTCTCATCGGTTACCCTACCCTCACCCAAAGGCTGCCATCCCTTGCCCACCGACGTGCCGTTGGTGACCTCTCTCTCTCTTTTATAGATATCTGCACGGGCACTGCTCAGAGGAGCTCTCCTCCATAGTTCCCCCACCTGCTGCCCCCAACAGATCTACCAGGGAAACAGAGTGAATGCACCCTTTTACTGTCCAGGTCACTAGACTTAGAACATCTTGTTATGCCCGCTCTTTTGTCCCGAGGACTTCCAAGTTGTGGAATTCCTTGCCGCCACATGTTTTTCCTTCTCCTCCGAACCTCCAAGTCCAGAATTAACAAGCTGCCTCTAGTTGCAATGGAACTGAAACAGGTACGAGTCCGAATTCTAGTTTAGTGTAAAAAGCGCTATTTTGTACCTGTTATTTTTATATATCCATAACTGGTGGTTACCGTTGCGGCTCGACAACCGTTTAAAAATAACAGACAGTTAAATAACGACCCAACACTACTATATAACATGGCGCCGTGCCATAACGAATCTACGTTGTAATGAATAAAGAGAAGCAACGTAAAAATCATTCAACCTTGGGAGGGAAGCCTGGCAACTGAAAACATCTTGAATAAAAATGCAATTCCTACAACAACCGAAGCCAATGTGTATGCAAGGGGACTTGGGAGTGTTAGAAATTTAAGAATAGTTTTGAGCTGTATGTGGTAGCAACAGGCTGCAAGTACCTTTCACATATAGGCGGCAATACTCCTCCACTGCATTGATGAAGACAATGAGATAACTGAAACAGTAGGCTTACCAGAGACATAAAAAGGAACTGGACAAGACACTTGCCGCATTATATCAGTTTTTTAAATCAAAAAGCAATCCTAGCTTAGAAACATGAATCAATTTCCAATGAATGGTTTTGATGCGTTTCTTAGAGACGTCAAGAAGTTGGTATCAAATTGTGACTTTGGTAGTTTCAAAGATACACTAATGAAGGATTGTCAGCGGAATAAGGGGCCAGAGATTGAGAGAGATGGGTATTATTGAGAGAACCTGGCTGGAACATTACGAGGGCTGTTGATATATGCAGAGCTGCTGAACAAAGGGCGAAACATCCAAGAAATGATGAAGAAAAGAGAAGCAATAGAATTCGATGGATCTAACCTCTGTACGTTACAGAATAATCAGTACCTCATTATAGTTGACCGTTATTCCAAGTTTCCTGAAATAATCGACTTAGAAACGAACACCACACGTTATCAGAATCGATAATAATAAGCCAGAAACTTTATTGGATGTGCACAAAGGAGTAGTCATTACAGTATTGCTAGCATGTAATTTTTTGAAATTAGCCTTTTACTTGCTATTTTTAGCCTAAACACAACAAACCTGTTCACAAATTTTTTTCGGGTGATGACACGGAAAAATATGCATTACATCTGAACAGTCATTTTCTCCACAAAGAATAATTTCAATTTGATATTTTGTTTGTAAAAAAGAAAACAACTGCCGGAAAATAATTTCGTCTTGAAGAAAGTTGAATGTCTTTAATTAAAGTCCTAATTGATGACTGAGCAAGCTAAAATAACTTACTCCTGTAGTCACCACTTTCTACAGGTAAATAATGAATGTAAACAAAAACAAACAAAAAACTGTTTGTTTTTGGAGAAGTCATGGCGGATTTTGTACCACATCAGATCTGTCTGTCGGCAATGCAGCCCACCTCATAACATAAACAGTTCCTATAGATCCACTGACTAGGAAATTTATTTTATATCAATTTTAATGATTAGTATCTGAATAGGAAACATTGCGACTAGTCTATTAGGAGCGAAAAATAATTCTCTACAGAAAAGGTTCTATACAGTTTTCTTCTAAAATGCACTAATTCATTGTTATTTGCAATTTTTTACTATTCTTCCATAAGCGCAATGTTAAATGTGGAGAAAACATGGCGGCCGAATCGCCCAAAATGATACCACCTAATGGCCACACTGTCATTTCAAGTCACTATAAGCGGGGCGAACCAAGAGAGACACCACTCGGATAATACGTGAACTACGGTACGTTGCATTTGGCCTCTCCTCACAGATGAAGCCTTTGACTATATAGAGAATAGACCCGGCACACAGCCGAATTGTTTGAAGCCAACATTCAAGGGACTCTATGTTTACATCGGTCCTCTGCTCTGATTGGGTGGTGACTCAAGCGTTGCCGCTATGTGATAATTCATCCTTAAATCGCCGAATATGCTAACAAGTTGAGAATGATAAATATATTACTCTTCTGTTATTTAAGACGTCACACTTACATTAGGGATTATTTATGAATGTTAAGATTTACTAACGTTATATTCCTTGGTTTCTCCCTACTTTATGTAAATATAACCAGAAAACTCATTTTAAAATCTTTATCTTGCTGCATGTGAAGTATCTAGATTTGTATTAATCGACAGTTGTGGCTTGTATTTGTCTGTGAATAGTATGCAAGTATACTGAAAATTTATTTTTGTGTTACCTTGATTTGCAATAAAGGTTTTGAGTTTTGTTTATGCAAAATGATGAAAAAGTATATTGCTTGTAGAAGATTACCTGAGGATGTGGCAACGATGTCTCTGCATGTTGCTGTTTGCGATTCTCAGCGGCGGCACGTCAGTTTGGCACTATTTTTAGGTTTCCATCTACTAACGTGGTGTGCTGCCTTAAATAGAAAATCGGATACGCTGCCGAAATATTCTTATTTATGTTCACAGCATTTTAATAAAGACTTTTATTATTTACCCAAGTGGAAGAAGGGTATTAAAAACGCAGCGTCTCCATCTGTTTTAAGTTCTCCAGTGCCTTCTACTTTTGGCATGAATAAGCTCTTGCTCACGCAGAAAGAAGGTGAAGAATTCATCTTAGCTTCCTATTTTGTAAACCTTTATTATTGGTAAAATTCATAAATTACCCGATAAAAATTACAGTCATAGTTTTCAAGAAAATAGTGATAAATCATCGTTATCATCAACTCTCACTGCTTTGGAACTATCATCATGTTCAACAGGTGAGGTACTTGGCAGTCCTCCTGAATTAACACCAAAAGCTAACATTACTCCAGGTCAAAAATAAGTTAATGTGCCTGGACTTAGAATTGAGGGGAAAATACTAGAAACCATTTTTATAAAATTATATTCCGTTCACTGAAAACATATCAAATATCGTCCATTTTTTAGGAAAAAACTTCCTTATTTTGTAGATATTTCCAGTTTATCAGGAACTCCAGAAAATATCTTTAAAAAATGATCTATTGCTAAACGAGTAATAAAAAAACAAAAGAGGAAAATAAATATATTGCGCCAACAGAAAAGACGTCTTAAGAGTTTGTCACCAAAAATCGCTGATTGAGCATTTTAAAAGTCGTATTGCTTTTGCGGAAAATACAGAAACATCCCTGAACGCCTCACTTTTGAGTGTTATTGAATTGATATCATTGCTTGTAATATTTTAGGCCTCTTTACCCACACAAATAGATCTGATTAAACAGCTTTTAAAATGTCCACAACGGAACTATTCATCAGACGTAAGGTCGTTTGCTATTACCCTAAATTTTTATTCAAACAAAGCTTATAATTACGTTCGAGAAAAATTGATGAAATCTTTGCCAAATCCTCGAACAATTTCTAAATTGTTCCTGGATTCTGCAAAGAAGCATTCGCGGTTTTGAATTCAAAAGTCGAGAAGCAGCTGAAAAATGTCGCAAAATACTTTGTTGAATACCTAATCATCGACGAGATGTTCATAAGACGTCAAGTTGAGTGCAGAGGAATAAGTTTTGTGGTAACGTAAATATTGGCGTGGATATGAATAATTCAAACGAGCTTCCAGTGGCTAAAGAAGTTTTGCTTTTCTTATTATAGTTGCTTTAAATAACCACTGGAAAGTTCCAGTGGATTATTTCTTCCTAGCTGTCATTTCTCGTGAAGAAAAAGCAAGCCTATTATTTAATCGGGCTTTAAGTTTCATCTATCAAGCAAGAATAGTCGTTACTTCCGTAAGTTTTGATTAAGCAGCTGCAAATATAAGCATGATTAAATGTTTGTGAGCAAATTTAGATACATTTATTCAAGAAGGTTTAAAGGCTTATTTGCCGCATCCTGTAACCAATGAAAATGTATATATTTTCCTATATGCTTGCCACATGATGTAATTAATAAGAAATTATCCGGTAAGTTGTAGATCTGTAAAACATGGCAGCAGAAAAATCAGGTGGTCATTTCTAGAAAAACTGGTAGAGCTGCAAGGTTTTTTCTTAAATTTTTGTTGAAAACACTTTTTACTGAATTTGCATAGAAAAAAATCGCTTGTGACGAGATCACAACATTGCAACATTAACACTTTCGAACATTTTATTCGAGAAATCATTTCTACACTACCATAACGCACTTGCTGCGTCCAGACTTTTTAGTTAATAGTATACTTAAATAATGTATGGGTAGTTAAACATCTTTTAAATTTTATTTTATTAATTTAATCGTATTTATGAAAATTTTCATCCTATTTCTCGAGGCGCCTGTGGTGTCGAGGACCATGTAAACAAACATTTTATTCAATGTTGGTTTCAAACATTACAACGCATCGCATTGGGTGATGCCTGGTCTATTCGTAGATAGATAGTCAAAGGATGAAGCCCTTGATATGTTCTGTGGCTTGGTCTAAAATTGACATTTCCAGTGCTGTCGGCTGTCGCTTTTCGCTGTCAAATTCTAGCTCTCGTTCTCTATTCTCTCTATCTCAAATTTTGCTGGATTGAGTGGATTAAAGGCGGCTTGTTCGCTTATTACTAATTACTAGAAAACAATGGAAAGGAGATAGTAGAAATTAAATAATTATAAAAGTATAAGTATAAAAGACAGTCCCCTAGTTCCATTAAAATAGTAGCCATCAAAACAGATTCATGGAACATATAAAACAAGAAGACCAAGAGATCGGCGAAGCGGAAACCAACTGTAAAGCTGAAAAAGAAAATTATGATGATGCATCCACCGATGCAAAGTTTACTCTCCCCTGCGAATTTGATCGTGATACGAAATTGGATTTGCATATACGTGAATCTGTAATAAAATTGGAAATAGAAGAGCATGTCTTGGACAGTGCTGTATTATGCCCAGATTTAAAGAAAGAGTACTGGAATAAAAATGAAAATTCTACTAATAATCAAAACACCTGGCCTACTTTGGGCATTAAGGATGATGTGAAAGCCGATGCGAAATGTGAGTTACAGAAATTGTTTCAGGATGTTCACCAGTTTGAGAAAGAAATGCCACCAAATAATGAAGATAAGAAAAATTATTTTGATTGTATTCAATCCCAAAATCGTAAAAAGAGCTGTTATCAGTGTTTATTGTGTGAACATGCAAGCATAACGAAAAAACAATTGATATGGCACATTCAATCAAAACACACAGAAGAAAAGCGTTTGTTCAATCATGTTAAATCTGAACACACAAGAGAAAGGTCTCATCATTGTGCATTCTGCGATTTTACAAGTGTGTACAAATACATTTTGTTAAATCATATTAAATCAAAACACACAGGAGAAAAGCCTTATCAATGTTCATCGTGTGATTATGCAAGTGTGCAGAAACAAAATTTGTTAAATCATCTTAAATCAAAACACACAGGGAAGAAGCCTTATGAATGTTCTTCATGTGATTATACAAGTACACGTAAAGGTGTTTTGTTAAATCATATTAAATCAAAACACACAGGAGAAAAGCCTTACCAATGTTCATCATGTGATTATGCAAGTGTGCAAAAACATTCTTTGTTAAATCATATTAAATCAAAACACACAAGAGAAAAACCTTATCAATGTGCATCATGTAATTATGCAAGTGTGCAGAAAGAAGGTTTGTTGAAACATATTAAATCAAAACACACAAGAGAAAAGCCTTATCAATGTCCATCATGTGATTATGCAAGTGTGCAGAAACATGTTTTGTTAAATCATATTAAATCAAAACACACAGGAGAAAAGCCTTATCAATGTTCATCATGTGATTATGCAAGTGCACAGAAATATGTTTTGTTAAATCATATTAAATCAAAACACACAAAAGAAAAGCCCTATCAATGTTCATTATGTGATTATGCTGTCGTGAGGAAATGTTATTTGCTAAATCATGTTAAATCAAAACACACAGGAGAAAAGCCTTATCAATGTTCATCATGTGATTATGCAAGTACACAGAAATATGTTTTGTTAAATCATATTAAATCAAAACACACAAAAGAAAAGCCCTATCAATGTTCATTATGTGATTATGCTGTCGTGAGGAAATGTTATTTGCTAAATCATGTTAAATCAAAACACACAAGAGAAAAGCCTTATCAATGTTCGTCCTGTGATTATGCAAGTATGCAGAAACAAAATTTGTCGAAGCATATTAAGTCAAAACACACAGAAGAAAAGCCTCATCGATGTTCATCATGTGATTATGCAAGTGTACAGAAAGAAAACTTGTTAAGACATATTAAATCAAAACACACAGGAGAAAAGCCTCATGAATGTTCATCGTGTGATTATGCAAGTGTGAACAAAAAAAGTTTGTTAAAGCATATTAAATTAAAGCACAGGAGAATGGCCTCATAAGTGTTCATCAGATGATTATATTAATGCAACCAAAGATTATTTGTTAAGGCATATTAAATTAAAGCCTTATCAATGCTCATCATGTGATTATACAAGTATGTACAAGCTAAATTTGTTAAGGTATAATAAATATAAACACTTAAAACAGTTTATTACACAAAAGGATATTCTAATAAATGGTCAACATTCATTAATTGAATCATTAAAGGCACAGTTTACACTAATTAATGGAAAACAGAAAGTGGTAATCCTTAAGATTGATATGACAAGACTCTGCGCATATTTGGACGTGTCCTTAAGTTCCGTTCCGGCTGTTCAAATGTCACACAGCGTTGCCACGTCTTATTCCAGAATCGAGAATTATATTGAATCGCATAAAATAATTTTTATTCATTAAGTAAAATACTATTGTACTTTGAAGCAAAACACTTCATGAGTTAATAATATAGCAGGATTTGTGTACTTTGAAACATGACCCTTATTTTATGATGTTTCTATTGATGTCTTTGTGTTTTTATTGTAATGTTTTCCTACATTTGTACAATTTACCTAATCCCTTCCATTCTATAAGAAGCATACGGATATTTAACGTGTCAAACATCGCATTGTACATGGGACCAATGTCACTACGCCCGCCACCAAATAACATTAAACTTGCTAACCCTTTATGAATATATAATATAATAGGTTTTGTGTACTTTGAAACATAACCCTTATTCTATGATGTTTCCAAGACTATGGCCAATTAGCGACGCCAACAGTTCAACCTTACCATTTCATACATTTTACCTAATCCCTTCCATTCTATAAGGAGCTTACGGATATTTAACGTGTCAAACATCGCATAGTACACGGGATCGACGTCATTACGCCCGCCACCTTATAACATTAAGATTGCTAACCCTTCATGAATATATAATATAATAGGTTTTGTGTACTTTGAAATATAATCCCTTATTCTACGATGTTTCTATTGCTTTGTATTTTTATTTTCACGTCGATCTGTTTCCACGACTATGGCCAATCAGCGACGCCAACAGTTCCAGCGTACCATTTCCTACATTTGACCTAATCCTATAAGGAGCATACGGATATTTTACGTGTCAAAGATCGCGTACTACACGGGACCGGCGTCATTACGACCGCTACCAAACAACACTAAACTCGCTCAAAGACAATGCCACATATTCGCTTTACTGGGATTTGAAGTTGCAACCCTTGGCTTCACAGACACACTATTACCGGTGCGCCACCATAGCTGCTGCTCCTATTAGTAGAGCAAGATCACGTGGTGTGGAATTTAGAACTAATATACTGTACCATCGTATCTCCAGAGCTATGATTAGAATGCAGTATAGTTCAGGTTAGCGAATTAATATCCTGAAAGAAACAGCGTCATGTAAAATGGTGCCAGCTATATAAACCTCTCGCATTCGGAGGAAACGTAAAGGTGTCGCTTCCGTTTACTATGCAACGTTAGGCACGTTAAATATCACTACGTTTCTTACATAAGAAAAGGGGTTCTGCAAAAGTGGCAAAATGGTGATGTTGTGAAGGAAGTGCTCCCTGTCGTCGCTGATTTTCTATAGTTACGGAAATAGACTGACTTACAGGAACGAAATGCGATACAATACTAGATATACTACTTAAAAAAAATTGTTACTTCAGACATTACTTTTGTGAATTGTTAAAAACATTATTGCGACAGTAATGCACAGCACTTTAACCTCACTATGCTAGAAATTTTGGCGAATCTCTTGCTTTCTGGAAGGAGGGTTGGGATCTTGCACGTGACCAATATCGCAGGATATACAGGCCCGACCGCTACACGGCCCCTCTGAAGGGGGCAGTATTAAACATTTCCTCATCGGTAGGTGGTAATGGAATTTTCCTTTATGTGATAGTAAAGGATTTTTTCACGCCCGAGGAGGTACCACCCCTTACATCAAGGCGCCGGTGAAGTCCCAACGGACGTTTCCGGTTCTGGTGTATGAGTCGGTTTCCTTTATAAGCAAAAATTATGATGGCTCCTCCTTGCATAAAAGATTCCGGAGGTCAAATACCCCTCCATTCGGATCTCCGGGAGAGGGGTGTACAGGGGGCGCCAACATCAAGATTTACATTATCCTTCTCGAATATGTGGCCTAAATTCTAACCTGAACTCCATCCACCATTTCCTCCAGGCTAATAGGCCCCAACTCCTCTTCCTCGCCGAAACTCAAATCAGTGCCAAAACAGCCACTAATCACCTTAATTTCCCGGGGTATGAGCTCCTTACTTCTTTTAGATTGCATGGAGGCATGTGCGCGTACGTCCGTAGCAATCTACCCTGCACCAGACTCCCCAATTTAGAAGCTGGAAGAAAAGACATACTATGGATAAAACTCTCTCTCAGGGCTGCAACTAAATTCATCTGTTGCATTTACCGGTCACCTTCTGACAACAACTTTGTCCAGCTCTTTGACTACCTTTCTGAAAAACCGACCATCTGATTTCTGAATATCCTTCCTCCGAGGTCACTATTCTTGGTGATTTCAATGTCTATAATAAGGAATGGCTAGGATCTTCAAAAACCGATCCACAAGGAAGTGCAGCGGAGGCCTTTGCAGTCAGCAATTCTTTAGCCAATATGGTTCAGCAACCTACTTACTTTCCTCGCATCCCAACACACAGCTCAAATCCCTTGGATCTCCTCCTTACTACAAATCCTGACTGCTATAAGATATCAGTCACCGCACCCCTGGGTCGCTGAGACCACGGCATGGTCACTGCTTCCTGCACAATGCAACCCAAGGTCACACAGTCATCACACCCACATATCGTTTGGCACTACAACTCCGCGAACTGGGACGAAATGCGAGATTACTTTCCCTCATTTCCATGGGCGTCTGTCTGCTTCTCTCATCCTGACCCCTCTGATATCTCACAAAACGTCACCGAAATTATCCAAGCTGGCATGGAATTATTTATTCCACGTACACAGAAAACCTCTTCAGCCACTCAAAAGCTCTAGTTCTCTAAATCATGCGACAAGGCCAGACTTGAAAAGGTCAAAGCTCACAAAAAGCTTCTACACAATCCCAGTCAAGAAAACCGTCAAGCATTTAACGACGCAAGAAACCGCTATGTCCGCATTCTTTCTGAGGCAAAAAACTCGTTTAATAACCACATCAAAAACAAAGTCCTCTTAAGCTCCAGCGGCAGCAAACCCTTCTGGACTCTTGCTAAATCTATTGGGAATAATTTCTGCAAGAGCACGTTCCCACTACCTCTTGTCTCAGGGGATGAAATTGTTTCTACCGCCCTGGGCAAGGCTGAACTTTTTGCCTCGTTGTTCGCCGGCAATTCTACTCTCAACCCACCTCCAAATGTTCAACCACCAACAATCTCCAATGTCGCGCATAAAATGACGGATATCATTTTCAAAACTAAAAACTAAAAAGGAAAGCCTCTGGCCTTGACGAGATCCCAGCAATTATTCTCAAAAAATGCGCACCAGAACTTGCTTCTGTCCTGACTCGTCTGTTTCAGACATCTTATACAATAGAGGCATATTCCCTAGTAACTGGAAAACTGCATGAGTACAACCCGTCCCCAAGAAAGGATCCTAAGCGCTTCCTAGCAACTACAGGCCTATTTATCTCCTTTCAGTCGTCTCTAAAGTGTTGGAAAAGTATATAAACACCGAATTACTAAAATTTCTTGAAAAACACAGTCTAATCCACGACAGGCAGTATGGCTTCCGTCAGCGCAGATCAACTGCCGACCTCCTTTCCTTTGTCACCCATTCTTGGAACAAGTCTATGGAACTACACGGCGAATCCCAGATTGTCGCTCTAGACATATCCAAAGCATTCGACCAGGTCCGGCACGCAGCGCTGTCTAATAAACTACCAGCCTATGGCCTACCACCAAAACTCTGTACGTGGACAGCAAATTTCCTCTCCAACCGGAGCATTTCTGTTGTCGTGGATGGCTATTCCTCTAAACTGTATTTGGATACAGTTGCAGGAGTTCCTCAAGGTTCAGCTTTAGCCCCTACTTTGTTTTTTCTCCACATCAATGACCTCCTCTCTAGCACATCCAACCCAGTTCACAGTTACGCCGACGACAGCACTCTCCACTCAAATATACAGTATTCTAAGCCTGTCTCTTTAGCCCAACTAGATGAGGATCGCAGACTCATGGAGGGTTCTATCTCCGTGGATCTCCAAAAAATATTACACTGGGGAAGTAGAAATCTTGTACAATTCAACCCCACCAAATCACAGTCTTGCTTTCATTCTCATAAGAGATACACCAGCCCTAGACCCATCACAATAAACAACCAAGTTAGTCAAAGTAATGAGTCCTTTTCACTTGTTGGCATTTCTGTGGATCGGAATACTGCTCCCATATCTGGGGTGCCGCTGCGGCTTCTACACTCATTATCCTGGACTCCATTCAGAAGAGAGCTATACGTCTCATCGGTGACCCTACCCTCACCCAAAGGCTGTTATCCCTTGTCCACCGACGTGCCGTTGGTGACCTCTCTCTCTTTTATAGATATCTGCACGGGCACTGCTCAGAGAAGCTTTCTTCCATAGTTCCTTCACCTGCTGCCCCCAACAGATCTACCAGGGGAACAGAGGGAATGCACCCTTTTACTCTCCAGGTCACCAGACATAGAACATCTTGTTATGCCCGCTCTTTTGTCCCGAGGACTTCCAAGTTGTGGAATTCCTTGCTGGTACATGTTTTTCCTTCTCCTCCGAACCTCCAAACCTTCAAGTCCAGAATTAACAAGCTGCCTCTTTCCTCCTTGTCAACACCCACGGTACGATAGTATTTAGGCTGTAAGCCCTCGTGGTGTGTTGTTGAAATTAAAAAAAAACTGAGATTTGACCGGCATCCTTACGCCCAGGAGCACACGTTCTTGCCCCTGGACCTGGGCTCTTCAAGTGTACTTATCAATGCTCATTACTCATCACAGATTCCAATCTTCACTTAGTTCACCCCTGGACCATCCAAGGTGCAAGACAGTTATGGAAAACAATATACGGCTCTTAACAAGTGCCTCATGGCATAATATTTACGCTTGACATATGACAAAGAAAACTAACATTAATAAATACTACACTTAAATACGTTCGGGAAAATTTCATTTGGCGTTTATGTTTGGCCATAGTCGCGAAAATAGACCGGCGTTAAGGAAACAAACACACGCACAGAAATTATGTAAGGATGTGGTACATTAATAATACTAAAAGGCAAATAAATGTTAATAATTTTCTTGTCATAAAAAGTAAATCCACTTGTGCGTTCTTTTGTTGCTTTTATGGTGACCTATTTCCGCATGTATGACCATTCGCCAATATTCTTACAGATGACACAGGTATCATTTGAAATTCTAACTACTCTTGGATTGTGTATAATATGGGCATAATCATAGGCAACCCAATATACTGAAATATGTATATGGTGTTATCTAACGACATATACTGGCGGTATAAGAGATGCACATGGTTATGCCTGCAATCATCTGGTAGATAAACAACATGTAAACACGTTCTTGTACGTTAAATACAATTATAATAATAAAGTAGTATTATAAGTGTAAATGCTAGTGTATCATTTAATAGAGATCCGATGCAAGTATCAAACAGATTGCATTGTGTTTTCTTTCTTAATCTTATGGGCGCCCAGTGCATGAATGGCGATTCTTCTGGGAAATGCCCTAGCCATAAAATTACAATTGTCATGTAGGTCAGATTGGTAATACCTACGTTTTTGAAGACAATGCCAGAGAATCCCGTCTGCAAAACATCTTGAGGGTTATTTCACAATTTATTTAATAAATAAAAATTTGAATTAGGTGATATATTTAATTATTTTCCCAGACTATTGATTCCGGAATACGACGTGGCAACGCTGTGTGAAATTCAAACAACCGAGCGACGTTTCGGCACCAGTGAACTATACACTATACTAGTATATAGTTCACTGTTCGGCACACGCGCAAATATCCGCGCATCCTTGTATCAATGTTGAACTTGAAGGGCAGCTGTAGTGATGGGAAAACTGTTATATTGCTGTAAACAGGTGGCAACAGGTACTGTTATTTAGAAATAATTGTTAAATATAACACGTACAAAATAACAGTATGAACTATGAATTATTAAGAATTCCACGTGGACGTAATAACAGTAGCTGAACCCGTCCGGTGGTGTAGTTGGGTAAAGGAGATTCACTGCTACACAGGTTCAATCCCCGGGCGATGTAACTATCAGTTGATCATGCCTGAGGGGTGAAGGTGATTAATTTGAATAAAAAGACAAAAATAATTATGAAACAATGTGGATAGAGCAAAAACTTAGATATTTCTAATTCTCTGAAACATAATTTAAATTATTTACTATACTATGCAACTATATAATGTTTAAAATAAAAAAATATTTTTGTTTTGTGTTGAAAACAATTAATAAATTTTTTATAAAAAAATGATGAAGGGGTTTTTTGGGTATTTATCACTAATAATATTTTGGTAAACAAAATCAACAATGAAAAATTTCCTTCGAATTTTCTTTACTAATTAAGTATTAGTTGAGCATTGAGCTTGAAAACCTCTATAGCCATCTTTTCCTTGAAAATGAGAGTTATATGAAATCAATGAATTATTGTAAGCAAAAAATAAAATAAATATTTTTTTTTAAATTAAAACTAATTTTTTTCTCTCTACCTATAGGGCGAAGTGTGTCTGGTTTCAACTACACCGGGTACAGGGAATATTTTTATAATTTCATTAAAATTGGTACTGTTCCTGAGATTTTTGAAGTTTCAGTGATTAGTAGTAGTAGTATACCCAAACAAAAACTAGGCAAGATCCAAAGGATGGCTTGCCTAGGTATCACAGGGGCCATGTCTTCAACCCCAACAGCCGCCATGGAGGTGTTGATGGATCTACCCCCCCTACACTTAGTTATTATGGGAGAGGCCAGGCTAGGACTATACAGACTAGCCTGCAATGGTAGACTGAAGATCAACCCAGGCTTCAGGGGCCACTGCAAAATTCAGGAGATCGTGAAGGAGCCCATGCTTGAAATGAGGTCAGACCTCGCGAGCCCGCGAATCTGCAGGGAAAACAACTTTACAGTGGAAATCCCGACCGCAAGGCATGGCTGGAGGAGACGCCGGGCATACCACGGGACGCGCTCGTCTGGTTCACGGACGGATCCGGCGGGGAGCGCGGGACGGGGGCAGGTGTTTACTCGGAAGGACCGAGGGTAAGTCATAGTATTTCCCTCGGAGCCCATGCGACGGTGTTTCAGGCCGAGATGTACGCCATCCTGCACTGTGTGCGGGAGAACAAGAGAAGGGGCTACACCAACAAGCGGATCCTCATAGCCACAGACAGCCCTTAAGGCACTAAGTAGCCCGCGGGTAAATTCCTGGCTGGTGAGTGAGTGCCGAGACGAGACGAGCGACCTGGCTGAGCAGAATGAGGTGACCCTCATCTGGGTGCCGGGTCACTCGGGGGTCAAAGGCAATGAAGAAGCTGACAGTCTCGCGAAGAGAGGGTCAGCAGAACCATTTATGGGACCAGAACCGGCTCTGGGCGTGTCAAAGAGCACTGCCAGGGGAGCCATTAAGTCCTGGGTCAGAAACCAACACAAGGTGTATTGGGCGGACTGTCCAGGGCTCAGACATGGGAAGTCAATAATTGACAGACCCAGTTCAAAGAGAGCTGTGGAGCTGCTAAACCTTAGCAGAGGACAGCTCAGAAACACAACAGGTCTCTTGACGGGACACATGGCCGTCAAGAAACACCTGCATAAAATGGGGCGGTTCGAAGGGGACCTCGCATGCAGACTCTGCGGCGAGGGGGAGGAATCAGCCCAGCACATCTTGTGTGAGTGTAAAGCTCTGGAAGGCAAAAGACAACTGATCTACGGTCACTCTAGACCGGAGACAGAGCAATATAAAACTTCACCCTACCAATCGCTGTGCAGACTAGTTCAAGGCACAGTGATTTTGGAATGGGTGGAGTAAGACTAAGGGTATGCACAATCAACCAAGGGTTGCGGTGCTATCGGGGCGGCAAGGCCGCGGACGAGCCCTAAGGGAACAAAAAAAAAAGTAGTAGTATCCGTGTCCGTATGCCGTATCCCCATCAACAACCTGATAAAATTTAACGGTTTTATTGTACCGACGATCCTACGTTCCCAAAGTTGTGATCACACTAGTATAAAGTGTTAAGTATTATGTTATGAAGTAAAGTCCGCTCTATACTGTATACCCATACATATTTAGCATTCCCAGTCTCATGTCCATTCATCCTGTTATAACAGTTGCGGATGAAAACCAATGTTGATTTATCGTAGCTAGTTGCAGTACAACAGAAACAGATAAGAGTCCGAGTTCTAGTGTAAAGCGCAAACGCAAATAGATTTCTGCTGTTGTGTTTCTGGTCCTCCTGTACCTAACCTGTTATTTTCATATATCCATAACAGGTTGTTACTGTTGCGGCTCGACAACAGGTGAAAAATAACAGATTGTTAAATAACAAACCATCACTAGGCAGCTGTGTAAAAAAGTTGAAAACTAGAAAACATGGATGCCAGTAGCGATTTGAAATTAAAAGAGTGCAAGGAAGAAGTAAAAACAGATGAAGGTTACAAAATAGAAATAGGAGAACATGATTTGGCTGTACTTGTGAATTTCAAAAAGGAATACTGTAGTGATAGTGACAGTTCTGGAAGTAATGATTGCAAAACGAGTTTGAATACTGATGTTATGGAACAGTTGGACAATAAGTGGGATTTAAATGAGGGCTGTAATTTGCAGGAGACAGATTTCTCGAGACAGGCTGTTTCCAAACATGGGAGTGGTCAAGAGAGACCTTTAAAATGTGTCAAGTGTAATTACACTAGTTTGAGCAAACAGACTCTGTCAACACATATTATCTCCAAACACAAAAGTATTAGAGACAGACGTTTTAAATGTGAGTTGTGTGATTACACTAGTGTACACAAAGGGCATATGTCAAGACACATCATTTCCAAACACAAAAGTATCAGAGACAGGCCCTTCAAATGTGAGTTTTGTGATTACGCTAGTGTGGAGAAAGGACAGCTGTCAAGACACATAATCTACAAACATAGAAGTATTAAAGAGAGACCTTTTAAATGTGAGCTGTGTGATTATGCTAGTGTAATCAAAAGTTCTATATCAAAACACTTCATATCCAAACATAGAAGTATTAAAGAGAGACCTTTTAAATGTGAGTTGTGTAATTACACTAGTGTAGAGAAAGCACATATGTCAGGACACATCATCTCCAAACATAGAAGTATTAAAGAAAGACCTTTTAAATGTGAGCTGTGTGATTATGCTAGTGTAATTAAAAGTGATATATCAAAACACTTCATGTCCAAACACAGAAGTATTGAAGAGAGACCTTTTAAATGTGAGTTTTGTGATTACACTAGTGTACAGAAAAGGGGTCTGTCAAAACACATTGTCTCCAAACACAGAAGTATTGAAGAGAGGCCTTATAAATGTGAGTTGTGTAATTATACTAGTGTAAGCAAACAGACTCTGTCAAGGCACAACATCTCCAAACATAGAAGTATTGAAGAGAGACCTTTTAAATGTAAGTTGTGTGATTACACTAGTGTACAGAAAATTCCCTTGTCAAGACACATAATCTCCAAACACAGAAGTATCAAAGAGAGACCTTTTAAATGTGAATTGTGTGAGTACACTAGTGTACATAAAGCAGCTCTGTCAGGACACATCATCTCTAAACACGGAAGTATTGAAGACAGACCTTTTCAATGTGAGTTGTGTGATTACACTAGTGTACAGAAACAGCATCTGGCAAGACACATCATCTCCAAACACAGCAGTATTAAAGAGAGACATTTTAAATCTGAATGATTACACTAGTGTAAAGAAAGGTTATCTGTCAGAACACCAGGGGCGTGCGGTGACATTTCAAATAAGGGAAGCAATTCTCAGAAACTTACCTATTTGTAGTGTAACTCAATTCTGTTGTTTTTGGCAAATTTTAATAATGTCGTCATAAAACTGTGGATTCTGTGACATTTACTGGACGAGTTTATTTTCAACTGACAAAATTGAAATTTAGGAAAGTCTTACCTGTCCTGTTGAATTCCTAACAAAACTCTTGATACGTTTCAATGTAAAAAAATTTCGTTCTAAAGATGCACTAGTAGCAGGAATTGTTAATACTAATTCACATAATTTGAACACTTCAGAATATGCATTTTCCAATTTTGATTGTTTTAAGAAAGTTAAAGGTTCACTCGCGTTAGTTTTTGTGTCAATAACATCGGTTTCATAAATGACTGTAAGTTCTGATCGTAATAAGGCTTTGTCAAAATAATGTCCATAGTGGTGGAATAATGATTTGAATGAATCTTCTGGGAAAGGTATCCCTTTAAATCCTCCAAAATTACACAATTCAAGAAATTTCAGGTCACTGAGATGATGAAATCTGCAGTTAATTTGCTGCTGAATTTGATCTATGATTTCGTAGAAAAGGTGGCGATAAGAAGTTTGAAGGTCTCCCACATTATCAGTGTGCAGATGCTTTCTTCGTGGCTCACTTTTCCTAATTCCATTGTTTTTTCCAGAACTTATCAAATTCATTCTACTTAAGGTAGCAAAAAACACTTTACATTCTTTAATATGATTTATAGATTGGGATAAAATTAAATTAAATTTATGAGCACAACAGTGTACAAATAGAGCACTGGAGAACGTTTCCCGCACTTTAGCTTGAAGACCTTCTAAATGTCCGGCCATAACAGCAGCCCCATCATAGCTTTGGGCAATTAATTTATAATCAGCCTCCTCAATATCTTTCACAATATTAAGCACAATTTTATATAGAGCGTTTGCGGTACGATCTTCTGTCACATTTTCAAAGCCTAAAAATCTTTCTTATACACTCCCATCCATTTTTACGTAACGTATTACTACAGATAGTTGACTTAAATTAGTTACATCAGTTGTTTCATCTAGATCAATAGCAATGAAACGAGTCTGTTTAATTTCCGATTTAATTCTGTTCAAAATAATAGTGACAGCAGCCGAAGTTATTCTGAATGCGATTTTATGTCCCGCGAAAAACGTTAGACTGTTCCAAGTGATTTTTTAAATAAATGTATTTGGTTATTAAAGAAACTAGGTCTTGAAAGTTTCCTCTATTTGCAGATGTAGTTGTTTCGTCATGACCCCGGAAGCCCAATTCATGCTGACCAAGAAAACACACAACATCAATCAGTCTTTTTAATATGTTTCTGTTTTTATCAACCAGTTCATTGTGTTGGCGATGACTAATTTCTATCTGCTTGTCAACGGCGTGTTCAATTCACGTTTTTCCAAACACACTTAACTATAAAATGGTCTGTAAATGCACTTTAGACATAACATTTTTTTACTACTTTACATAGATTATTCAAGTTGGAAAACCCACTTTTATTCCACACCCCCTTTTCAGTCACAAATAGACTACCAGGCCAACAAAACAGTTTATCCTGTTTTCACAACCCGTTAACCATTCATATTGTTTATAGGTTTTTTCCGTGTTGAAATGTCGAGTACATGTTTTAATTCTTGGGTTTAAGTTTTTTACAGCAGGTTTCGGCCTACCTTTATTAATAATAGCAAGTTTTTAAGCAAACAGTAAACCTGAAAATCCTTTGGTTATCAAAAACACACAATACAATCACAGTTATTATTAACACTTGTTTGTAAATCCCCACACCCAACGACGCCACTGTTAAAATCTGATCTACTTGCAGCCATATTAAAATCATAAAATGCCAATGTATTTAACATAGTCAACTGCTTATATCTACGAAATAATCAGACATTCACTTTGTACATGCACCGGGTCTTCCTAGTACAACACGTTCTAAAAATACGTGCACGTCTGTCGAGCTAGGGTTTCTTATAAAGTTGCCTGCTGACTACGTGTATTTAACCGAAGTCATTGCAACTCGTGCTGTTCGCTGGCGCATTTACTGCGACGACGTCCTATTCTAGGAGCGTATATACAAATACAGTATGATGCATAATAAATAATTATGTGTGTGAGCTTGCGAAATAAAAATTGTAATAATTAAATTAGTTTCAGAGTTTGAAATTTAATATTTAAAATACAAAAGGGATTTTAAATAATGCGGTTTAGGTATGTAGTCGTTATTTTAAGGGAAGCAATGCTTCCCTTGCTTCCATAGACCGCACGCCACTACAGAACACGTCTCAAAACAAGGTTTATAGGTTCTAGACAGGTTGTTTGGTAACTCCGAGAGGGGAGTAACGCTAGAGGAGGGTAATACGTCATGTGAAGTCTAAATGCCAAAGGTTTAATTTTGGCTTTGGTGCTTTAAATAATATTGATTAGAAATTTAGGTAACTTTTAATGTGTCCTAAAAAAAAAATCGAATACGATCAGTTACAGAAATATTTTAATGTTTATTTTGTACGAAATAGCTGTTAAATCGAAACTATGGACATTTCTTTTTCACTTGAGAATCCTCCAACTGAACCATATGAAGAGTATTTTTATGACTTTCGTAATGCCGATTATTGTGCCATGAATTATTTCCTTTACGAATTTGACTGGGAATATCTTGAGTCATTGGAGATAAATGATGCTGTGAAATGCTTTTATGACGTTCTGTTTAATGCTGTGGATCGGTTTGTTCCGGTTAAGAGATGTAAAAAATCTTGTTTCCCTTCTTGGTTTAGTATCGAGCTTAGATGCATGATAACTGAGAAGGAGAGGGTACACAGTCAATATAAGAAATATGGTAGAATAGATGATTATATTAGGTTTTCTGGTCTCCGAGAGGAATGTAGGAATGTTTGTGATACTTGTTACAGAAATTTTATTGCTTATACTGAGAATAATTTTGAAAACAATCCGGGTTCTTTCTGGTCTTATATTAACAAGTTGAGGATGGTTCATCATCTTCCTGAGGCTATGTATTGTGATGATGTTAGGAGTGATTTTTTTGCATGATTCGGTGGGTATTTTTGCTAGTTTTTTCTCATCCGTGTATGAGGGTCAAGCTGGGAGTGTCGGTCCCGATCCTTTTTTGCGTGAGTCGGTAGATATGACTGTGCCTAGTGTTACTTCTGCTGATATCATTGATCATATCTGTAGTTTGAAAGATAAACTTACTTACAGTCCAGATGGAATCCCCTCCCATCTGTTAAAATCTTGTGCCTTCACCTTGGCAATTCCACTGAGGATTCTCTTTAACAGGTCTTTGTTGTCTGGCGAGTTTCCACATGTTTGGAAACATTCTTATTTGATGCCCGTTCATAAGCAGGGACCAAAGCATTTGGTTACTAATTATCGAGCTGTTTGTATTCAGTCAGAGATACCCAAACTTCTTGACTTTTTTGTCTCTAGACATATAACTTGGGAATGCAGACATGTTTTCATCGAACAGCAGCATGGTTTTCTTAAAGAAAGATCTACAACAACCAACCTTCTTCTTTACCAGAATGTATTGGTCTCAGCTTTGGAGGATAGGTTACAGATTGATTCGGTGTATACAGATTTCTCCAAAGCGTTTGATAAGGTTAATCACGCCTTATTATTGTCAAAACTTTCATTGTTGGGTTTTAATGCCAATTTGTTGTCTTGGGTGTGCAGCTTCCTTACGGGTAGGTCCCAGAGTGTAAAGATCAGAAACTTTGTTTCTGATAGTATTACTGTTTTTTCAGGAGTTCCTCAGGGTTCACATTGTGGACCAGTCCTCTTTAATCTTTTTATCAATGATGTCATACATTCACTTAAGCATAGTCAGATTTTGATGTTTGCTGACGATATCAAAATTTTCAAGATTGTTCGTTCCAGACAGGACGCTTTACTTTTACAGGAAAACTTAAATAGTTTTGCTCGGTGGTGTGGTGACAATCTTCTTACTCTGAATGTTGATAAGTGTTTCTGCATTGCATTCACTAGAGCTCAGTTTCCCATTGACTTTGTGTGCTTCATGGGCTCTAGTGCTTTACAGAGGAAGGAAATTATTAAAGACTTGTATTGGATAGGGAATTATCTGTTAAGGATCACATAGAATACATAGTATCTAAAGCATATAAAATGTTAGGATTTATTCATAGATCAACTCTGGATTTTTCATGCAATAGCTTGAGAAGGCTGTATTGTGGTCTGGTTCGCTCTTTGTTGGAATGCTCTTCCGTAGTCTGGAGTTCGAATTACAATATTTATATCAATCAGATTGAGGCCATACAAAATAGATTCTTAAGAATTTGTGCTTACAGAATGGGCTTGCAGAGAAATGATCTTAACTTTTCTTATTTGCGGAATCGGCTGCACTTGCAGTCACTCAGACGTAGAAGGATTGTCAGTGATGTTTGTTTTTTGCATAAATTATTAGTGAATAAAATTGATAGTTCTTTGCTTGAGTTAGTCTCTCTAAGGATTCCGGACCGCACAAGACTAAGGGAGGTTTTTGTGGTTCCCTTCCATCGAACCAATTATGGCTTTTTCAGTCCAATGTCGAGAACTGCAAATGAGTATTCGGAGCTCTTGGATATATTTGATGATTCTGACCATTCAATTAGAGGCATTTTGAGAGGTGTTATTGATTAAATTGTCATACATACGGTGTACGGGTTATGTTTTGCTTTTTTATTATGTTCTCATATTGAGATAGGTTATTTAAGACTAATGTAATTTTAGATGTTCTTATTATTATTGTAAATGGTTGATCCGTTGAATAAATAATATAAAAATAAATATTATCTTATAGACTCTATTTTATTTCTTAAGGTGTTTTGTTATAATGCTGTAAACATAAAGTGTACAGTGAATCAACGTTAAGACGAATTGGACGGTATTTAATCAAGAATTGAATCAGTAATTCATTATAAAGGTAAATATGTGTTTAATTTCAAAAAATAAACTATACATACTTAAAAAAAGAAGCCAAGAACTTAACCTAAATATCTTTTCAGACGCCCAGTGGAAGAATTTGTAATGTATCAACGTACAAAAAGAACGCTATAACGGCAAAGGAAAGTGGAGAAACACTTTCCTTCTTTTTTTCCTAAAAGCCTAGGTTAGGGTTAGGTTTGTATGTGAATGGGCCATATCGGCCCTCCACCGCGACCTTAAGGTCTATTGTGGCTCACGCCTAATAGTCTATATTTCGCCCAACAAATCCAGCCTCCTGCAGAGGTCGATAATCTTTGTGGGCGAAAGTTGATCCAGGTCTTCTGGAGCAAGCTTTACCTTGCCAAAGAGCAGGTATCTAGTCCTGTCCGCTGCCGGACAGTAACACAGCACGTGCTCTGCTGTTTCTTCATTCTCCATGCACAGCCGGCACTCGGTCTCCTGACCGACCCCAATACGGTGCATGTGGTGCCGCAAGCGGTAGTGTCCTGTATACAGGCCGACTAGAGTACTCAGTTGTTGTCTGTTCAACTCTAGAAGCTTTTTAGCCCTTGGCTCAGACATGCCATTTATGAAGGCCTTAGAGTGGGCTAATCCTGGAAGATTTTGCCAATATTGGATTGTCATTCTTTCTGTCCAGGTCTTTAAGGTGCGTTTTGCTGTGCAAGATGTTATCCCCAGCACCGGTTCTGGTCCAACAAAGTCACTCTGGGCCCCACTCTTGGCATGCGCGTCGGTCGCAACGTTGCCGTCATGGTCCGAGTGACCCGGTATCCAGACCAGCGACACCTCATTACAGCTGCCCAATTCGTTAAGGGCAGATTTACAACTCCATACCGTCTTTGAATTACACCGGTAGGAACCAAGAACCTTTATTGCAGCTTGGCTATCTGCATATATCTTTATCGATTTGTTTGTGCACAGGTCTTTTAAACTTTCCCTTGCACACATCTCGATGGCATACACTTCTGCCTGGTGTATGGTTGCGTACTTGCCGAGGCTAGCTGATAGTCTAGCATCGGTGCTGTCCCCATATGCGCCGGCTCCTACTCCCAAATTGGTTTTGGAGCCGTCAGAGTACCAGCAGAGGTCCGCTCTCAACAGGGTCGATTGATTCCGGTCCCAGTCCTCCCTATCCGGGAGGAGGGTCTTGAAAGACAGATCTCTGCTGATTTTTGTAGGCATCAAGTCTGAGATCATTCCCAGTATCCTGTGACAATCACTGTCATCAAGGAGACCGGACCCTCTCAGATTGACTTCCCTCGGCATGTCATCTGCCGTTTGTTTTAGTCTGTACGTTGTCCACCTCGCCACCCTCTCCAACCATATGTGAAGTGGGGGAATATTGAGGAGGACCTCCAGAGCGGCTGATGGTGCGGTGCTTATCGCTCCCGTTATCATCAGACAAGCTTGTCTCTGTAGATGAGCCAGTTTGGCCCTCGCGATACCACGAAGTACTTTAGGCCACCAAACTATGGCTCCATATGTTATCATTGGCCTGATAACCACTACATAGAGCCAGTACATCTGTTGGGGGTTTGTTCCCCAGTTGTTACCACATTCTCCGGCAGGTCCACAGGGACAGTTTTGCCCTGCGGATAACGTTTTCTAACTGTATGTCCCAGTTGAGCTTCTTATCTAGGATAACTCCCAGATATTTTGCTTGGTCCGAAAATGGAATGGTTTCTCCCATGAGAATAGGTGGTTTTAATTTGTCCAACCTTCTTCTTCTTCTGGTAAATGGAACAATGATCGTTTTGCGAGGGTTCACAGACATCTGTTCCCTCCGGCACCAATCATTGATTACATTTAGTGCTTCTTGAAGAGTACTAGCCAGTTCCTCCTCAGATTTGCCTCTAACCATTATGACAAGATCATCAGCATACGCCTGGACCTCAACCTCCCACAGTCCGAGGATAGCCAGCAAATCGTCCACAAAGAGGGACCACAGCAGGGGGGATAGTACGCCCTCCTGAGGGCACCCCCTCGCAGCCCTGACCCCGACCACCTCCCCGCGCAATGAGGTAATAATGGTCCGATTGTGCAGCATGTTTCCGATCCAGCCACAGATGGTAGGTTCCACCCCCCTAGCGATAGTGGCCTCGTAGAGGGAGATAGGTAATGCATTGTTAAATGCTCCTTCGATGTCGAGAAATGCCGCCACCGCAACCTCTTCGTTTTCCAGAGAGTGGCTGATCTTCTCGACGAGGTTATTGAGCGCTAACTCAGTTGATTTGCCAGTTTGATAGGCATACTGGTGGGTATTTAGGGGGTTATTGGCCAGGATATTCCCCCTAAAAGCCTAAGATTGCAAAAACAATGGGTAAGAAAATGTTATCGCAAAGGTGTCTGGCATGTTGCAAGATAATTGACAGTAAACATTTTAAACCTGAGGATTTTGAAGATAAGTTGTGGGCTAGGAAAATGAATACACAACCGACGCATTTAAAAAAATCAAGTACAAAGTTTATGTTTGTTGGTTTTGATTATTTATTTTGTGGAACAGTATGTAGTACCTACGTATTATTTGAAGTTGCTTAAGACCTATGAGGGTACCTATTATACATAATTGTATTATGTGAACTGAAGGAAACACATAGAGTATATTGCTCCCAAGATCTCTAGTTCTTCATATGCCTTAAGAGTGCTGCAGTGAAGTGTGGATGAGGGCACATGTCTTATGGTCTATTATGCCTATGTGTATGCAATACTTAAGTATGGCATAGTGTTCTGGAGAAATTCTGTGGATGTGGACCGCATATTCATACAGCAGAAGTCTTGTGTCAGGTCCATGTATGGACTGAAACCTCGAGAATCCTGCAGGCGGTATTTCATAGAGAAGAAGATACCGATTCTTCATTATGTATACATATTGGAATGGGTCCTGTTCGTCAAGCACAATATGTCGTTTTTCTCAAAATACATGCCTGAGCATGAGCATCATACAAGGTTCAGATAGAATCAGAAACTCCTACTTCCAAAAACACCATTAACAAAGGTGCAGAGAAATGCAGAATATCAGATGTTAAAAATATTCAATCACCTACCTCTCTGCTGGAAAAATATGGACGTAAAAATACTGAAAAAAGAACTAAAGGATATTCTACTGAGAAAGTGTTACTATTCCTGCAATTAATTCTTCAGAGACGGAGACATATGGCCAGCACTCCAAGAACAAGATTGTCGAATTAATACTGCTGCATTGACGATATTTTATTTTGTTTTGATTTTGTGTATACATTTGTTATTGTTTGTTATATTGTTATATATGTGTGTGTGTGTATATATATATATATATATATATATATATATATATATATATATATATATATATATATATATATATATATATATATGTTTATATTTAGATTTAGATTTATATTTATTTTATATTTGCAAATGACATGTTCTACAACCAATAGGGTATTTATCGAACGAATAAAGAATTATTATTATTATTATACCGAGCACTGAGAATTCACGGTTATTTTTAATGGTGAAAATTCACCAGTCTATTTCAGACATAATTCCTAAACACATAACTTCAAATATTCTAATACTAATAATATATTTTTAAAGGGGTAGACATTGATCCAATCCATAGCAGGTGGTAGTGGAATTTTCCTTTACGTAATAGTAAATAAGTTTTTCACGCCCGAGGAGGTACCACCCCATACATCAAGGGGCCGGTGAAGTCCCAACGGACGTTTCCGGTTCTGGTGTATGAGTCGGTTTCCCTTATAAGCAAAAATGATGATGGCTCCTCCTTGTACAAAATATTCCGGAGGCCAAATACCCCTCCATTCGGATCGCCGGGAGAGGGGTGTACAGGGGGCGCCAACATCAAGATTTAACATATCCTTTTCGAATATATGTGGCCTAAATTCTAACCTGAACTCCGTCCACCATTTCCTCCAGGCTAACAGGCCCCAACTCCTCTTCCTCACTGAAACCCAAATCAGTGCCAAAACAGCCACTAATCACCTTAATTTCCCGGGGTATGAGCTCCTTACTTCCTTTAGATTGCATGGAGGCGTGTGCGCATACGTCCGTAGCAATCTACCCTGCACCAGACTCCCCAATTTAGAAGCTGGAAGAAAAGACATACTATGGATAAAACTCTCTCTCAGAGCTGCAACTAAATTCATCTGTTGCGTTTACCGGTCACCTTCTGACAACAACTTTGTCCAGCTCTTGTTCAGCAACCTACTTACTTTCCTCGTATCCCAACACACAGCTCAAATCCTTTGGATCTCCTTCTTACTACACAACCTGAATGCTATAAGATATCAATCACCGCCCCCCTTGGTCGCTCAGACCACGGCATGGTCACTGCTTCCTGCGCAATGCAACCCGAGGTCACACAGTCATCACACCCAAGTATCGTTTGGCACTACAACTCCGCAAACTGGGACGAAATGCGGGATTACTTTTCCTCATTTCCATGGGCGTCTGTCTGCTTCTCTCATCCTGACCCATCTGATATCTCACAAAACGTCACCGATATTATCCAAGCTGGCATGGAATTATTTATCCCACGTACACAGAAAACCTCTTCAGCCACTCAAAAGCCCTGGTTCTCTAAATCCTGTGACAAGGCCAGACTTGAAAAGGTCAAAGCTGACAAAACGCTTCTACACAATCCCAGTCAAGAAAATCGTCAAGCATTTAACGACGCAAGAAACCGCTATGTCCACATTCTTTCTGATGCAAAAAACTCGTTTAATAACCACATCAAAAACAAAATCCTCTTAAGCTCCAACGGCGGCAAACCCTTCTGGACTCTTGCTAAATCTATTGAGAATAATTTCTGCAAAAGCACGTTCCCACCTCTTGTCTCAGAAGATGAAATTGTTTCTACCGCCCTGGGCAAGGCTGAACTTTTTGCCTCGTTGTTCGCCGGCAATTCTACTCTCAACCCACCTCCAAATGTTCAACCACCAACAGTCCCCAATGTCGCGCATAAAATGACCGATATCATTTTCAAAACTAAAAAGGTACGAAAGATGCTCTCTTCTCTTAATACCAGGAAAGCCTCTGGCCTTGACGAGATCCCAGCAATTGTTCTCAAAAAATGCGCACCAGAGCTTGCTCCTGTCCTGACTCGTCTGTTTCAGATATCTTATAATAAAGGGATATTCCCTAGTAACTAGAAAGCTGCTCGAGTACAACCCATCCCCAAGAAAGGATCGAGAGCGCTTCCTAGCAACTACAGGCCTATTTATCTCCTTTCAGTCGTCTCTAAAGTGATGGAAAAGTATATAAACACCGAATTACTAAAATTTCTCGAAAAACACGTATCCAATTAATGCAGGAGCTCCTCAAGGTTCAGCTTTAGTCCCTACTTTGTTTCTTCTCCACATCAATGACCTCCTCTCTAGCACATCCAACAATTCACAGCTACGCGGACGACAGCACCCTCCATTCAAATATACAATATTCTAAGCCTGTCTCTTTATCCCAGTTAGATGAGGATCGCAGACTCATGGAAGGTTCTGTCTCCGTGGATTTCCAAAAAAATATTAGACTGGGAAAGTAGAAATCTTGTACAATTCAACCCCACCAAAACTAAGTCTTGCTTTCTTTCTCACAAGAGATATACCAGCCCTAGACCCATCACAATAAACAACCAAGTTATTCAAAGTAATGAGTCCTTTTCTCTTGTTGGCATTTCTGTGGATCGAAATCTTAATTGGCACCAACATGTCACATCAATTGCAGAAGCGGCTGCTAAGAAATTAGGTTTCCTCTTCCGGGCTCGCAAATACTTTTCACCAGCTAACCTCTATACCTTATATACTTCACAAATAAGGCCAAACCTCGAATACTGCTGCCACATCTGGGGTGCTGTTGCTGCTTCTACACTCGCTATCCTGGACTCCATTCAGAAGAGAGCTATGCGTCTCATCGGTGACCCTACCCTCACCCAAAGGCTGCCATCCCTTGCCCACCGACGTGCCGTTGGTGAGCTCTCTCTCTTTTAGTGAATTTTCGTAGAAAAAATTCACTAATGGGGAGATCCCGACTTTTGAATTTTGAAAAAATTTTTGCAAATGAGCGCGAACTAGGACCCCTAGAACCCATATCCGGGGTCAGTTTCAATTTTTATATGTTTATATATATATATATATATATATATATATATATATATATATATATATATATATATATATATATATATATATATATATATATATATATATATATATATAAATATATATATATATATATATATATATATATATATATATATATATATATATATATATATATATATATATATATATATATATATATATATATATATATATATATATGTATCACACCGATAACTCAAAAAATAATGGGCCGATTTTGATAAAATTTGGCATGTACCTTTCTTTTGTTAATAGCTTGGATAAGTTCGTTAGTCAGGAAAATCGGACGAGGTTTTCCGGGAAAATTTTGAGTTTTCATTCGAAAAAAATTCATATCTGAAAAAGTAATAAGCCGATTTTAATAAAATTTAGCACATACCTTCCTTTTGTAAATGGCTTTGACATGTTTGTTAGTCAGGAAAATCGGACGAGGTTTTCTGGGAAAATTTTGAGTTTTCATTCGAAAAAAATTCATATCTCAAAAAGTAATAAGCCCATTTTAATAAAATTTGGCACATACCTTCCTTTTGTAAATGGCTTTGACATGTTTGTTAGTCAGGAAAATCGGACGAGGTTTTCCGGGAAAATTTTGAGTTTTCATTTGAAAAAAATTCATATCTCCAAAAGTAATAAGCCGATTTTAATAAAATTTGGCATGTACCTTCCTTTTGTAAATGGTTTTGACAAGTTCGTTATTTAGAAAAATTGGACGAGGTTTTCCGGGAAAATTTTGAGTTTTCATTTGAAAATTTTTTTTATCTTAAAAAATATAAAATCTATGATAACCAAATTTGGTAGGTAGGTTTACGATATAAAAAGTAAACTATACACCAAAATTTAGATTTCTATGTTACAAGAAAAAAAAGTTATAATAAAATATTTTGTGCCAGATCATTTCTATGAAAATTCACTACCATAACGCACTTGCTGCGTCCAGGCTTTTATTATAGATATCTGCACGGGCACTGCTCAGAGGAGCTTTCCTCAATAGTTCCCTCACCTGCTGCCCCCAACAGATCTACCAAGGGAACAGAGCGAATGCACCCTTTTACTGTCCAGGTTACCAGACTTAGAACATCTTGTTATGCCCGCTCTTTTGTCTTGGAGACTTCCAAGTTGTGGAATTCCTTGCCGGCACATGTTTTTCCTTCTCCTCCGAACCTTCAAGTCCAGAATTAACAAGTTGCCTCTTTCCTCCTTGTCAACACCCACGGTACGATAGTATTTAGGCTGTAAGCTCTCGTGGTGTGTTGTTGAAATTAAAATTTAAAAAAATAACAATAATAATGAGTAATAATAAATCACCAGATGTTAGGTTTTATTGTTTTAAAGTTTATATTTTGTCACATACTTTTAAATTGTGTTCCCAGTAGGATATGCTTGAATGAGTAAACTATAGCAAATGGCTGTAATCATTTAACCCGGCGTCTGACATGTGAAAATCTTTAACATCTTCCGACAAGTGGGGTATCACATACCCCACAATATATATATATATATATATATATATATATATATATATATATATATATATATATATATATATATAAATTTTCTTTAACTGAATTTTTGATATATATTTTTTATGACACTAAATATAAATATCACATTTCTTCATTAGCAACACAAAAACTTCTTTAGAAGAAGAAAATTAATAAATAAAAATTTTAACAAAATGGAAAACCGACTTCACAAAAAAATATTCTAAAACAAAAAATGCACTAAAAAGTAAAAAATAATTGCGTATTCTTCTGTCTACAACTTACAATCAACTTATTTTTTCCACCCAATGTACGATCTATGCATTTACCACGCAAGAATGTAGGTACCCACTTAAACTTAACCTCTAACTCAACACATAACTATGACTAACAAACAATTATCAAAACATTTATTTAGAGTTCACCTAAGCAGAAAGTTTTAAATATATGTGTAGACTGTTAAAAGACAATCAAATTATTAGGATCATATAATGTAAAATTATTGTTATTTTTGGAGTCGGTGTCAGCCAAGATGGGTTTGTAACTACTTAAACGTGAAATGTCTTACTATATAACAATTGGCATAGACACTTTACACACATAGACGCGGCGCCGGCGAGTCGATTGCGCGCGCGCGCCCGGAAGAATGGTTGGAGGGATATAACCGAGTGAGCGAGGCAAACGCGTACGCCGGCCATACGCTAGTCAGTCAAGAGATGATGAGAAGCGATAGGAGTTAGTTGATTATAAACCGATTGCGATTCTTTTTCATTCTACACCGTCTTTCTTAACCTAATTCTTTATGTTTATTATTATAGCTACATTTTCGTATCAATGTTGCTTGATATTGTCGTATTAAATTTCATTTGTAAATAGGCTGAATTAGGTAATGGTACTTTGTCTTGAGAGATGTATTGTCACAGCCTAATATCTTATTTAAGTTCATTTGTAAATAGGTTTAATTAGGTATTGGTATATTGTCGTTCCAAGGTCTCAGGATATTGTCACAGTATATTGTATAAAATTTCATTTGTAAAATAGATTTCATAATGTATTCTCGTATTATTAATGTAAGGTATATTGTCGTATTTCCTTGGCTGACACCGACTCCAAAAATAACAATAATTTTACATTATATGATCCTAATAATTTGATTGTCTTTTAACAGTCTACACATATATTTAAAACTTTCTGCTTAGGTGAACTCTAAATAAATGTTGTGATAATTGTTTGTTAGTCATAGTTATGTGTTGAGTTAGAGGTTAAGTTTAAGTGGGTACCTACATTCTTGCGTGGTAAATGCATAGATCGTACATTGGGTGGAAAAAATAAGTTGATTGTAAGTTGTAGACAGAAGAATACGCAATTATTTTTTACTTTTTAGTGCATTTTTTGTTTTAGAATATTTTTTTGTGAAGTCGGTTTTCCATTTTGTTAAAATTTTTATTTATTTCTTTATTTTTAGTGAATCTGAAGCTTTATATTTGTTTTAAATAGTCCCAATATGAGTAGACCTACTAAACGCGCTTCTCATATGAGAGCGCCGTTTAAATGAGACCAACGGAGAAGAGGAGAAACGCCTATCTCAAAATAGGAAATCCACCTCCAGGGCCATTTAAAAAGAGACTTGTGAAGAGCGCAAAAATAGACTTTCGAAAATGCAGGCTTACATGAAAAAAGTTTTGAACAAGGAAAATTTCCAAAAACGTACTCAACGTCTCGGCTTGACCCACGACCGTCAATCCAATGAGACGAAAGCGCAACGTGCCCACCGCCTCGGCGTGATCCACAATCGTCTATCCAATGAGACGGAAGCGCAACGTGCCCACCGCCTCGGTGTGATCAACAATCATCATCAATGTAGTCGAAGTCAATCAAATACGCATTATTAAGGATAACTGAAACATTATTGGTCAGATCTTGATCACATTTATATGAGACCACACGAGAAGCACCAGCTCTCACATAAAAGAAGAATCATCAAAATAGGTTCAACTAGAAAAAGTTCTGAGATAACACACAAGAACATCATCAATGTAGTCGAAGTCAATTAAATACGCATTATTAAGGATAACTCAAAAACTAGATCAGATCCTGATCACATTTATATGGGACCACACGACAAGCACCAGCTTTCAAATAAATAAAAAACTGGACGCAGAAAGTGCGCTTTGGTAGTGAATTTTCATAAAAATGTTTTTAATAGGATATTTTTTTTTTAAGAAAGCTTGCATGAAATTTGGTTACCAGTATAACCTATATAGTAGGAACAATGTACCATATTTTATCAAAATAATTATTTGAAAATGTACAAACATTTTCCGAAAATAAACTTTAAATATTTCCGAAAAAACTGGTCTCCTAGCCAATGACCCTTAGGTTAATAGCCAATTGAGTTATTGAAATTTAAAACATTTAATGAAAATTTGCAAACAAAACGCCCTTGCTGCGTTCATACAAAAATTTTCCGAAAATAAAGTTAAATGTTGGTTTCCTAACCAACAAAACTTACGTTAATAGCCAAATGAGTTATTGAAATTTGAAGGATTTAATGAAAATTCGCTACCAAAACGCACTTACTGCGTCCAGATTTGTTTCTTACAAACATACATCATATTTCGATAAAAAATGCAAAAATGAATTAACGAATTTGTTGTATAAAAATTAGCTAAAAATTATAGACCGTTTAACCATAAACTTCACTAAACCTACAGCGAAAGCATCAACTTAACTTAACCGACAGCCAAAGCATCGGAGAAAGGGTCTACTTGAAATGTATTTTCTGTAAATATTTTAGTAAAATGAAGGCCAATGACGGTTGTATCTGAAACTTAAGGGTTCGCAGAACACTCTTCTGGCATCATTTTCTTTTCACAATCCGTATTTGTTTAACGTTCTTTGCGTAAACATTGCCAATTTTGACGTTTTAAATTGGAAGTTTGACGTTTTGAGGAAAACTCCAAAATTTGTTTCTTCAGCTGCCCGTAACTTTTTTGTACTTAAACTTAGAGACTTGTACATGGTTTACTCTTTATAATACAAATACGCGTACCAAATTTGGTTGCCCTGACTTTGTTATTTCCGGAGATATGAATTTTTTTAGAAAGAAAACCCAAAATTTTCCGGGAAAACCTTATCCGATTTTCCTGGCTAACGAACATATCCAACCCACTTACAAAAAGAAGGTACTCAACAAATTTGCCCAAAATCGGTCTATTATTTTTTGAGTTGTCGGTACGATATATATATATATATATATATATATATATATATATATATATATATATATATATATATATATATATATATATATATACACGGATCTCCCCATTAGTGATTTTTTTTAAGAAAATTTGAATCACCAACGACTTATGGGCCACCTGTAATTGTAGAAATATTTTTTAAGATGTAGCTGAAGACACCTTATAATTAATGTATACAATTTTTTTCCGTATCTTGCATAATAACGGATATATTGGTCTTTAAAGATTTTTTACGAAAATTCGACAAAAATGATATACCTTTAACCGATAAACTCTATAGCCAACACTACTGCGAAAGTATCAGAGAAAGGGTCTACTCGAAATGAATTTTCTGGGAATATTTTATTAAAATGAAAGACAATGACGATTTTGACGTTTAAAATAGCGACTTTGACGTTTTGAGGAAAATCCAAATTTATTTTTCTTGAAATACCTGTAAGTTTTTTGTCCTTTAACTTACAGACCTAAATTTTGGTAGGTAACTTACCTATAATGATGTAAATGCGCGTATGAAATTTGGTTGCCCTTACTTTGTTAATTCCGGAGATATAACTTTTTTTCGAAAGAAAACACTAAATTTTCCGGGAAAACCTTGATGGATTTTCCTGACTAACGAACTTATCCAAGCCACTCGCAAAAGGAAGGTACTCACCTAATTTTATCAAAATCGGTCCATTATTTTTTTAGTTATAGGTGTGACACATAAATATATAAACTTATGTATATATATATATATATATATATATATATATATATATATATATATATATATATATATATATATATATATATATATATATATATATATATATATAAAGTCTGAAACCGACCTCGGATTTGGGTTCCAGGGGTCCTAAATAGCGCTCATTTGAAGAAATTTTTTCAAAATTCAAAAGTCGAGATCTCTTCATTAGTGCATTCTTTTTAAAGAAAATTCACTAAAAGAATCATCAAAATGGGTTTACCTAGAAAAAAGTTCTGAGGTAACACACATAAAAAACTCGGGACGCAGCAAGTGCGTTATGGTAGTGAATTTTTATTAAATGCTTCAAATTTAAATAACTCAATTTTCTATAAACTTAGAGAGTTTAATTTCAATACGTAGTAAGGTTTTTCCTAGGGGTTAAGGAGTCGCGGGCCAAAGGACTCCAGGGGGCAAGCTGAGGAAGTGGAAATAACAACATAAACTCCCGATGAAGCTTTCCCCAAGACCGTCATGCGCGGTAAAAATCCGCATCCTGCACGAGGTGACCCTGCTAATAACTAAACATGACGGATCTAGACAAGGAGGTCGAACTAAACTCCCCCAATCTACGGTGTCACGTGACCCGTGCCTATGGATGGATGGCACCAGGGCGATGGTGTCGTGAACGGAACCCCTGGAGTACCAGGCAACCCTCCAGAGTAACCCGCCTTGCACCACACAGGGGGTTCTGATGGTGTGGACAGTATTTCCCCCATTCTCGTGGGAACAACATGAAGATTATAAATACATATAAAACCAAAACCAATGAGGCTCGAGGAGTGGCTCCGGCTACAGACTTGAGCCTTGAGCTACAGACTTGAGCCTTGAGTCTATCCCGGAAACGGAGACGAGCCAGGGTGCGGCAGCGGACTCTGGAGGTCCCACGACCGGCGTAGATACGGGGGATCAGGGGGTAGCTTCGGCCAGAGACCTGTCCCCGACACCCAAGCTGGAGGCTGGGTCCCACCGGAGGGCGGCGAGCTCCGCGGACTCCGGGGGCCCCTCCACCAGTGAGGACTCTACTGTTAGAGTAGAGGGACTGCCCCGGCAGTCCAAGCGTCTTTCCGGGGCGCAAAGAAAGAAGCTCCGGAGGGCGCAAAAAATGGCGGCCGGGACCTGGACGGTCGAGAAACCTGTAAAGGCGCAAGAGGGGAGTGCGGGTCAGAAGAGGACGCGCTCGAACTCTAGCACGCCCACTACAGACAGACGTTCCAAAAGGGCCAGGGTGCCTGTAAAGGCGCAAGAGGAGAGTGCGAGTCGGAAGACGCCGCGCTCTGGCTCTAGCACGCCTACTACAGACAGACCTCCCAAAGGAACTAAGGCCGGAACACCGGCGCAGACTGGCTCTTACAGGGAGGCTGCGGAGGGCCTCGGGATGGCGGTGATTGACAGACGCCATCCTGAGGTCACGCTAGACCAGGGGAAGGCGGACCTGATCCAGGCTGCGGTGGTAGCTGCAGTGGACTCTCTTCAGGAAGGGGAGAGCCCGCCTCAGTTCCACCGGACGCGCCTGACGGGGGGCATCCTCTGGATAACCTGTGCCGGCCCGCAGTCGCGGGACTGGCTGCGGAAAACGATCGGGGGCCTCGGTCAGATTTGGGAGGGGGCGGACTTGACAGCCGTCGAGCCCAAGGAACTCCCAAAGAGACGCAAGGTCCTCGTACGGATCCCTGACACCGTCCCGCAGGAGACGGTGATCAGCAGACTTAAGATCCAGAACCCTGAACTGGGGACGCAACACTGGTCGGTTCTAAGCAGGAAGGCAGAGGAGAAAGGACAGACGCTCGCCTTCTCGATCGACCCGACATCTTACAGAGCCCTTGAAGGAACCTCCTTCAAGGCATTCTGGGGCATGGGAAGGGTTAGCTTCCGCCCACTGGGGAAGCAATTAAGGGTTAATGGGACTTAGGTTCCTTCAGGTCAACCTCCAACACAGTAGGGCAGCCACGGCCGGACTACTAATGGCTCTGAGGAACACGGATGTGGCCCTCATCCAGGAACCGTACTCCTACAAAGGAGATATTAAGGGACTCGGCGGAGCTAATGGAAAGCTCATCTACAGCAGGTCCAGCGAGAATCCGAGGGCCTGCATTTTTGTCAGGGAAGGGATAGAGTTTCTCCCTCTAATGAATTTCTGTTCCAGGGACCTGGCAACGATCAAAATCCGATGTGGAGGAGCGGATGGGCTGAGGGACATTACTGTCGCGTCAGCCTATCTGCCAGGGGACAGCACGGACCCTCCTCCACCCAACGAATTGGAGCAGCTGATGGTGGGTAGCAGAGCAGGTGGATGGCAGACCATCATCGGCATGGATGCGAATGCGCACCATGAGTTGTGGGGTAGCTCGGACACAAACTCTAGGGGTGAGGCACTTTTACAATTCTTTATGAAATTTAATTTAGACATATTGAATAGAGGTAATAAACCGACATTCGTCACAACACGGCGTGAGGAAGTTTTAGACCTAACAGTTTCCACCCAGTTTCTGGGTGACTTTGTTAAAAGCTGGGCTGTGTCTGGGGAAGTGAGTAGCTCAGACCACAGATACATCCGGTTTGAAATCGCCAAAGTCGAAAGAGAAACGGTATGGTACCGGGACCCCCGCAAGGCGGACTGGGAAGCCTACAGGGCAGACCTAGCTGTGGAACTGCGGGGGGTTGAGAGGGCCATAAGGGATTCAATAGACCTCGAGATTGCAGCAGTCCAATTGCGAGACGCAATTACCTCGGCCTATAACGCCAACTGCCCCCTGAAAATGAGGGTGTCCACCAGGAACGTCCCATGGTGGAACGAGGACCTCAGGCAAAGGAGGACGCAGGTTCGTAAGCTGTTTAACGCGGCCAAAAGGTCGGGAGCATGGGATGAATATAGACAGGCCCTATCGACCTATAACAAAAGACTGAGGGACGCCAAGAAGGAGTCGTGGAGGAGGCACTGCGAAGAAGTGGAAAACACGTCCGAGAGTGCTCGACTACACAAGATCCTGTCTAAGGGCCCTCAGACTAACATAGGCTCCCTTAGAACACCCACGGGAGGCTTTACAAGCTCGGGGGAGGAAACTATGGAAATTTTACTCCAGACGCACTTCCCCGGCTGTAACATAATAAACCAATCACCTCCGGACTGGGAACACTCAGAAATAGAGGCGCCTTATAGGCGGGCATCTAGAGTAGACTGGACAGTCGCTAAAGAGGTGGTTACCTGGAGCAAAATCAGATGGGCCATTAACAGCTTTAAGCCATACAAATCGCCGGGATTTGATGGAATAATGCCCATCATGCTCCAACAGGGGATAGATATACTGGCGCCGGTGCTTACCCTCATTATGAGGGCCAGCCTGGCTCTGGGGTACATTCCGAGGGCATGGAGACTGGCCAGGGTTGTATTTATTCCTAAACCTGGGCGTCCAACAGACCAGGCAAAGTCCCTGAGGCCAATAAGTCTCATGTCCTTCTTGCTGAAAACAGTGGAAAAACTGCTCGACCGGCACATTAGGGGCGGTGTACTGGAAGCATATCCTCTACACTGCGGACAATATGCATACAGAGCAGGATTCTCAACAGAAACAGCACTGCACCAACTGGTGCTGAAACTGGAGAATACGCTGGAGAACAAGGAGGTGGCGCTGGGGGCCTTCCTAGACATAGAGGGGGCCTTTAGCAACACCTCGTTCGGATCGGTTCTGGCAGCTGCCCGGGAGCGTGGAATAGAGGAGACCTGCTGCAGGTGGATCGGTTCCATGCTCAGGGACAGGGCGGTGTTCACCTCACTCGCGGGAGGGACTCTGCTGGCGGGGGTCGCGGCGGGGTGTCCGCAGGGGAGCGTTCTGTCTCCCTTGCTCTGGTGTCTAGTCGTGGACGGCCTGCTGGGGAGGCTCTCGGGAGGGGGGTATGAGGTACAGGGCTATGCGGACGACATTGTCATCATAGTCCGAGGAAAGGTCACACAGGCAGTGTGGGAGCGTATGCAGACTGCACTGAAAGTGGTGGAAGGGTGGACGGTTGATCAAGGGCTCGGGGTGAGCCCCGAGAAAGCAACCGTCGTGCCGTTTACGAGGAGGAGGAAGTGTGAAAGCCACAGAACTCTCACTCTATACGGTAGGAGCGTTCCAATGGCCAGGGAGGTAAAATATCTTGGGGTCGTATTGGACTCTAAGCTAACCTGGAATGGTCACATTGGAAAAATACTGCGTAAGGCAGTCATGACCTTAGCCGTCACTAGGCGGCTATATGGAAAAACGTGGGGACTAAGACCTAGTATGGCCCACTGGCTGTACACAAGGGTGGTCAGACCATCGTTAACATATGCGGCACTGGTCTGGTGGCCTAAGGTGACACAATCCAGTGCCAAACAAAAACTAGGCAAGATCCAAAGGATGGCTTGCCTAGGCATCACAGGGGCCATGTCTTCAACCCCAACAGCCGCCATGGAGGTGTTGCTGGATCTACCCCCCCTACACTTCGTTATTATGGGAGAGGCCAGGCTAGGACTATACAGACTAGCCTGCAATGGTAGACTGAAGATCAACCCAGGCTTCAGGGGCCACTGCAAAATTCAGGAGATCGTGAAGGAACCCATGCTTGAAATGAGGTCAGACTTCGCGAGCCCGCGAATGTGCAGGGAAAACAACTTCACAGTGGAAATCCCTGATCGCGGGGCATGGCGGGAGGAGACACCGGGCATACCACGGGGCGCGCTCGTCTGGTTCACGGACGGATCTGGCGGGGAGCGTGGGACGGGGGCAGGTGTTTACTCGGAAGGACCGAGGGTAAGTCACAGTATTTCCCTCGGAGCCCATGCAACGGTGTTTCAGGCCGAGATGTACGCCATCCTGCACTGTGTGCGGGAGAACAAGAGGAGGGGCTACACCAACAAGCGGATCCTCATAGCCACAGACAGCCAGGCAGCCCTTAAGGCACTAAGTAGCCCACGGGTAAATTCCTGGCTGGTGAGTGAGTGCCGAGACGAGACGAGCGACCTGGCTGGGCAGAATGAGGTGACCCTCATCTGGGTGCCGGGTCACTCGGGGGTCAAAGGCAATGAAGAAGCTGACAGTCTCGCAAAGAGGGGGTCAGCAGAACCATTTATGGGACCAGAACCGGCTCTGGGCGTGTCAAAGAGCACTGCCAGGGGAGCCATTAAGTCCTGGGTCAGAAACCAACACAAGGTGTACTGGGCGGACTGTCCAGGGCTCAGACATGGGAAGTCAATAATTGACGGACCCAGTTCAAAGAGAGCTGTGGAGCTGCTAAACCTTAGCAGAGGACAGCTCAGAAACACAACAGGTCTCTTGACGGGACACATGGCCGTCAAGAAACACCTACATAAAATGGGGCGGTTCGAAGGGGACCTCGCATGCAGACTCTGCGGCGAGGGGGAGGAATCAGCCCAGCACATCTTGTGCGAGTGTATAGCTCTGGACCGGAAAAGACAACTGATCTACGGTCACTCTAGACCGGAGACAGAGCAATATAAAACTTCACCCTACCAATCGCTGTGCAGACTAGTTCAAGGCACAGTGATTTTGGAATGGGTGGAGTAAGACTAGGGGTATGCACAATCAACCAAGGGTTGCGGTGCTATCGGGGCGGCAAGGCCGCGGACGAGCCCTGAGGGAACAAAAAAAAAAAAAGGTTTTTCCTAAGGCAAGATATCCACAAAATTTCATTAAAATAACTTTGTAATTTTCGGAGAAAAAATTTTTTTTGAAAGAAAATTTAAAATTTGAATAACTCAATTTTCTTTAAACTTAGACAGTTGAATTTTGGTACGGAGTACAATCTTTCCTGAGGCAACATATATACTAAATTTCATTAAAACAGCTTTGTTACTTTTGGAGAAAAAATTTTTCGAAAGAAAACTCAAAATTTTCCCGGAAAACCCCGTCCAATTTTTTTGACTAACGAACTCATCCAAGCCATTAATAAAAGAAAGGCACTTGCCAAGTTTCATCTAAATCGGTTAATTATTTTTTGAGTTAGCGGTTGAATACACACACACACACACACACATATATATATATATATATATATATATATATATATATATATATATATATATATATATATATATATATATATATATATATATATATATATGTATATATGTATATATATATATATATATATATATATATATATATATATATATATATATATATATATATATATATATATATATATATATATATATATATATATATATATATATATAAACATATAAAACTTGAAACTGACCCCGGATATGGGTTCTAGGGGTCCTAGTTCGCACTCATTTGTAAGAATTTTTGCAAAGTCTCACCATCGATACCTCTCTATTAGTGAATTTTTTTAAATAAAAATTCACTAAAAACATACAGGCGAATTGAGAATCTCCTCCTTGTTTGAAGTCGGTTAAAAAAAGCAAATAAAAGGTATTTGGACTCGTCCGGGATTTGAACCTGGGAGCTCCCGCACTCTAAGCGGAAATCATACCTCTAGACCATCGAGTTAGTTGCTGGAACTTTGTTTTACTGTCGTATTCCAGCGGGCGTTGTAGTCATTTTAGTCATAATTAATGTTTAATGATTTATATAAAGATTATAATGTTTAATGATTTATATAAAGATTATAAATTAGTATCTAGTTATTAAATTAAATAGTGAAATCTCGGATAAGTTTTGTTTCCGCGGAAACACTGTTTCTTTCTCAACAGAATGACTGAATCGTTGGTTGTGATGCACAATCATCATCAATGTAGGTAGTCGAAGCCAATTAAATACGCATTATTAAGGATAACTCAAAAACTACTGGTCAGATCCTGATTACATTTATATGGGACCACACGAGAAGCACCAGCTTTCAAATAAAAAAAGAATCATCAAAATCGGTTCACCTAGAAAAAAGTTCTGAGGTAACACACATTAAAAAAAAACAAAAAAAAAACATACAGGCGAATTGAGAACCTCCTCCTTTTTTGAAGTCGGTTAAAAAGGAAAAGCTCACATCATCCTGTTTTAAAAAAACTTTTATTTACAATGGTTCTATACCATCAAATAAACAGAAACAATAGAATATAAGTAAATAATACATTGCAGTGTACTATACAAAAAAATATATATTAAAATATGTAAAACCAACAAAGTTATGCATTTGCAAAGTGACTACAATTTTCGCAGTACATAAGCGCGTGTTCTAAACATAACATTTTTTCGCAAGCCTCACATACATATTTAGTTTTGCGATCACAATTACGAGGACAAAAATCACATCTGCGCGGCTTGTTAGGTCTTTGTTTCTTTGTAGGAGGTTCTTTGGGTTCTCCTCTGATTTTGAGCAAAGCCGTCCTTATTTCGCGAGATATTCTAAAGTTGGTCATCCTTGCTTTTTGATAATCATTTATCAATTCAAACCCCAACATTGTGAGAAAATCTTTTCTTTTCAGAATTAATCCGTTATTATTTTCACGATGAATTATCTGGGAATTGATACCGGCAGTGTTTATCATAGAAAAAAATTGTGTTAGAGGCCATCGTCGGCTATTGCGAGATACATTATAGTTTGCAGACAATTCATCTACTGTATCTACCCCTCCTTTCGTTAGATTGTAGAATGAAATTATTTCAGGTAGCTTATCTTCGGATTCATCTACGGAATCGTCATGATGAAGGGTTGACATCAGCAGAACCACCTTGCCCTTTATTGGTACGTACGATACTATTGTAAAATTTTCTTGAAAACCAAAAACACTTGACTTTATTAGTCCATTTCGAACATTCAAAAATGTCGGAGGGATTTCCCTTTTATTGTTTCGAATTGTACCGACTCCAGTCAGATGATGATTTGTACGGAGCTTTTCAAATAGATCGTAACTTGTGTACCAATTGTCACACGTAATATTTCTGTGACTACCATCATATGGACTGACGAGCCGTTCCACTATTGCAGTTGGAGTATTACTAAGAGCAAAGGGCCCATCAGGTTGCTTACCCACATAGACCTCCATGTTTACTAAATAATGCGTTCGGGCATCTACCAAAGCTTGAACCTTAATGCCGTACTTAGCCGGTTTATTCGGTATGTACTGGCGAAATGGACATCTGCCTCTAAAAGCTTCCAATATCTCATCAATGGTTAAATATCTACCAGGCGAATAGGCATTTTTGCAATTATCAGTAAATTTTTCTGTTACGGCTCTAATAGGTGCCAGCTTATCTATTTCGCGTCTTTGCGAGCGATTTTCTTTATTATCAAATCGCAAACACGTAAGCAAATATTCAAACCGTCTTTGGGCCATAGTTACTCGAAATATTTCAAAACCGGTTCCGTCAGTTTTCCATAAATCCTTCAGTAAACGGTGGTTGTTTCGAAAAACTCCTGCTAAATATAGCAGTCCAAATAAAGTTTTTAGTTCTATATTATTTGTAGGTTGATAATAAGAAGATTTCTCCCATTCACGTGTTTTTTCCTCAATTCGTTGATTTGTCCACCGCGTAATATCGTCTATCATTTCTTTATCGATGAAAATAAGAAAACATTCAACAGGACTTTTTTATCTCTAGCGCATCTTTTGACACCAGGCAATTGAGTTATCAGGTTCTCGCCTCGGGTTCTCACATTCCTGTTCCCCTAAATAGTATTTTTCCCGATCTTGCACTATTTCAGATTCATTTTCGGATACATCATTTTCGTGTGCATTAGTGGTAACACCGGCAGCTTCCATAAGGTTACCTTGTCCATCTTCATTATTTGCTTCCTGCTCAACATCTGGATAGTCACTGTTTATGCTTACATTGTCTATCTCACTCTCATCGTCTGATTCAATTACTTCTTCATCTTCGCTTTGTACCTCCTTCCACAGATCCTGGAGGCGACGCATTTCCTTTTCGTAGTCCCCCATAGTTAACCTAATGATTTCAAGGGCTGGTGAATAATATCGACATTTAATAAGGAAGCATACCTCAAAATTTGAAGCAAAGGCGCGTAAACTGCGATAGAAATTTATTTGAGAAATGTTCGCATTTTGTAACACAATCCGACACGTGGGGTTCGACAGACCCTAGGTAAACTAAACCGTTCATTAACACAAACTCTAGCAAACTGTTGTCAAAATGGCTCGGCACGATAAGAGACTCGACAATTTCCGAAAGCTAACGAGAGGGATATGCATGTGAGCGCGGTATTTTTGAAATCGTGGGACATTTTAGTTCTCTCTGGGTTTGTCACACCCCACATGTCTGACGCCGGGTTAAAAAAACATTTACTTTGTTACCATATTTTACAAAACAAATAAATAAAGGTATATTTCTGTACATAAAAAATAATATAACACAAGAACATATAACGTATATATATCATTGTATATACATATCTAATAATAATATTAAGATAGTAATATCTAGAGGAAGGTATATATAAATATAATAAAGAAGCCTGCGTGTAAAAAGTAAGTGTGAAACCGAACACCACCAGCCATAGACTGCATACGTCTTAGAATACTGTGCATACTCAGTCTTTGCACACCATCACCGTTTAACAAACAGTTGACGCTGAAATAAGAATCAGCTAAATGTCTATAGTCGATGCAAACCAGTTATTTTCAAATAATATTGGTTATTTAGAAATCACTGGCATTGAAATATCACTCATCACTAATAGCTAGGTTAGAATTTTTATTTACCTTCTGTTTTCAATTAATTAGTGTAAACTGTGCCTTTAATGATTCAATTAATGAATGTTGACCATTTATTGAAAGATCCTTTTGTGTAATATACCAGGCAACACAATTGTGATATTCACATCGCTGAGATGTTATTTTTAAGTAACCAATGCGACATATCCTGATACATGCATGTCACGTTTCTCGGATGGTTTTCTGTTACCTATGATTTTGCGCTTACACTGGTACATGCTAGCGATGTTAGCTGTTACTTTTGTGATACATGGCTAACCTTTACATGCCAAGTATGTAACAGCGACATAGTAATAATTTACATTTCAGAAGTTAATTTTAATGATATGCTAGCGATATTATAAACTATATCGCTATTACTTCAGAAAGATAACATGCTAAGCATGTAATTAGCAGATGATGACCGTTACTTTTTAGATTCATAGTTCATATTAATGCCACACCGTTTGTCAATCGCATTGACGCTTGGTTATTTTTCAACTTTTATTGTGTATTGTGTGTGACATGTGACACACGACAATGGCATACAAGACTTCGGTGTTTTGTTGTGGATCTGGAGTATTTATTGCAATTTAGCTTTTAGGTAGAAGTTTTTTGTGTTTGTACATTAAGCATTATCCTGCAATTACAATTACGAGGTAAGTACCTACCTATATAGAATATATCTATTACCCAGTCAGTACATTTCCTAGGTTAAGTGTATACCTACTTATTATATGATGAACATCTAATATGTTTGGCAAATCAAATCGATTGTTTACAAACAATACAGCATTTGTGTGCATGGCAGTAGGCAGTAAGTAGCAGTAAAACCGCCACAGAAAATGATCTGCTTAAATCGCAAATCTAGACAAAATGTTTACTGCAGGGATCTGTTATTGTGTCACTGGTTTTGTCAAGAGTTAGCGCCAATTTTTATTAATCCGCATTTCATGATCAGAATTACTTTTGTGTTTGCACAACGTAAGAAACAATTGTTATGCTGAGGTGTTTATTTATCTATTTGAGTTAGATAATTTTAATGTCGTCCATTTCTTAATGTAAAATGTCAAAAGGTAATTTCACTGATTTCATATAGACAAAAAAGACGCGAAACCTAAAAGACAAACAAATTAACAGCCATGCTTCATTGCCATACAGGGTAATAATTTTAGATTGCAATAAAAATAACATAGGGAAGTTGCCACTTTTCCATATGTCGAGCTGAATTCGACTTCCGCTATTAGTCAATTCCCACTACCTAAAAATATTGTTGATGATGCATTAGTAGTATCATCATTTATGTCTTTAATATTATCATCCATACCTCCAGTGGACTCAAAGGTTGACACAGTGTTTTAATAAAACAACAATAAAAATAATACCAATGTTTCTAACAGCTCGTTTTTGAAATTTCAGATGTAATTCTGCAGAACAATGAAACTAAAAGAAAAAGGGTGTGAAATTTCTGGTCCGGAGTGGTTCCATCAAGCAAGACAGCAGAAACAGAGAAATGGCGAAAAGCATATTTCACTAAAAAAAATATGGAAATTTACAGCTTAACTTTTAATTTATAAAGACAATATGGGATCATTGCTGTTTCTATGTTTACAAATTGCAGCAAGTTTATGCATATGTTTTAAATTCATTTTTATTTTTAGATTTGTATTACGAGAATTTGGTTTTAGTGGATTTTCTTAGAAAAAATTCACTAATGAGATCTCGACTTTTGAATTTTGAAAAAATTTCTTCAAATGAGCGGGACCTAGGACCCCTAGAACCCATATCCGGCGTCAGTTTCAATTTATATATATATATATATATATATATATATATATATATATATATATATATATATATATATATATATATATATATATATATATATATATATATATATATGTACGTATCACACCGATAACTCAAAAAATAATGGGCCGATTTTGATCAAATTTGGTGAATACCTTCCTTTTGCAAATAGCTTGGATAAGTTCGTTAGCCAGGAAAATCTGCTCAGTTGACATAGATTAAACAATGTTTTCTTATAATTAGACAGACAGATTCCCCCTGTCAGTGTCAGTTCTGAGCCAGCCTTAAATGTATGGAATTTAGACCACGAAATTATAATGCATGTTTGTAAGAAAATACATTCGGAACTCAGCAAGTGTGTTATGATAGCGAATTTTTATTGAATGTCTCAAATTTGAATAGCTCAATTTGCTATTAACCTATTAGGTTCGTGGCCAGGAAACTAGTTTTTTCGGGAACATTTTAAGTTTATTTTCGAAATTTTTTTTACATTTTCAAACAATAAAGTTATTTTGATGAAATATGGTACATTACTTTTACTATATATGTTATACGGGTAACCAAATTTGATGTGTTTTCTTAAAATAAAAATAAAATTGCTATTTAAAACATTTTTATGAAAATTCACTATTATAACGCACTTGCTGCGTCCAGGCTTTTTAGTTTTATATTATGAGACTTTGTTTTTTCTATAAATGTAAGGTTAGTTGGAAAATGCATTGTTTTGTGCTGCATTAAATATATGTTAAATTTTTTAGAAGCTTTTATTTATGTATATATTTAGAATTCATTTTTTTATACTATATGAGAATTTTGTTTTTTTCTTCATTTACTGAAAATGTTATAGTGTTTTATGTTGTATAAAATATATATTTCCATTTTCTAGAAGTTTATCTGTTGTTTTTATTGTCCCATTCATTTTTTTAATAAATATTTTAGGCTCAAGTCAGATGCAGATTAAGTTTACTATTATCAGTAACTTAGTGTGTGTGTGTTTATATATATATATATATATATATATATATATATATATATATATATATATATATATATATATATATATATATATATAAAATTTACATGACAGCCATGAAGTATGAATTATATACTGGGAATATATGATAGGACATCTCAAGTACATTATTTAGTTACATGCTAGAGATAAGTCTAGATACATGACTGAGATATTAGTAATTACATCTCCCTAACAGCACAAGTGATGTCTCCAGCATGTTAGACTGTGATGTCCCTGCGATGTATTGTCAATGTTGGCAGTTGCTGACATTTCCTAGCTCTGGTAACTTGCATAGACCTTACAAAGTACATCTCTGCGATGTTCAATGTCGCGCTGTTACATGCAAATTACATGATTGTTATGTAGTTGCGTTGCCTTAGCTGTTTTAGATGTTTACATTTATGCCTCAACAAATTTAGCTTGTACATACTTGTATAATCACATGATAAATATTGATGACACTTTAATTTAATATGCCTTAACAAATCATGTTTAGTTGCATTAATATAATCACCTGATGAACATTTATGAGGCCATTCTCCTGTGCTTTAATTTAATATGATTTAACAAAGAATGTTTCCACACAGTTGCAAAATCACATAATGAACAGCCATAAAGCTTTCGTCCTGTGTGTTTTGATTTAATATGTCTCAACAAAGTTTCTTTCCGCATACTTGCATATTTACATGATGAACATTGATGAGGCTTTTCTCCTGTGTGTTTTGATTTAATATGATTTAACAAAGAATGTTTCCACACAGTTGCAAAATCACATAATGAACAACCATAAGGCTTTTCTCCTGTGTGTTGTGATTTCATATGTTTTAATAAAGAATGTTTTAGCACACTTGAATAATCACATGAAAAACACTGATAAGACTTTTCTCCAGTGTGTTTTGATTTAACATGATTTAATAAAGAATATTTCTGCACGCATGCATAATCACATGATGAACATTGATAAGGTTTTTCTCCTGTGTGTTTTGATTTAATATGACTTAACAAAACATGTTTCTGCACACTTGCATAATCACATGAAGAACATTGATAAGGCTGTTCTCCAGTGTGTTTTGATTTAATATGATTTAACAAATTTCTTTTGTGCTCACTTGCATAATCACATGATGGGCATTGGTGAGATTTGGGTGTTGTGTGTTTAAATTTAATATGACTGCAAATATAACTTTTCCTTACAGCAGCAAAATCACATAATGAACATTGATAAGGCTTTTCTCCTGTGTGTTTTGATTTAATGTGATTTAACAAATGATGTTTGTGTACACTTGCATAATCACATAATGAACATTGATAAGACTTTTCTCCTGTGTGTTTTGATTTAATGTGATTTAACAAATTGGGTTTCTGCACACTTGCATAATCACATGATGAACATTGATAAGGCTTTTCTCCTGTATGTTTTGATTTAATATGATTTAACAAATTACATTTCCCCACACTTGCATAATCACATAATGAACATTGATAAGGCTTTTCTTCTATGTGTTTTGACTTAATATGATATAACAAACTTCGTTTCTGCACAGTTGCATAATCACAGGATGAACATTGATAAGGCTTTTCTCCTGTGTGTTTTGATTTAATGTGATTTAACAAATTGTATTTGTACACACTTGTAAAATCACAGAATGCACATTGATGAGACCTTGCTCTTGTGTGTTCAGGTTTAACATGATTGACCAAACGGTTTTCTTCTGTGTGTTTTGATCGAATGTGTCTTATCAATTGTTTTTTCCCTATGCTTGCATATTCACACAATAAACACTGATAACAGCTCTTTTCACGATTTTGCAATTGAATACAATCAAAAGAATTTTTCTTATCTTCATTATTTGATGGCATTTCTTTCTTAAGCTGATCAACATGCTGAAATTTGTGTAACCCACATTTCACATCGGCATGTACATCATCCTTAATGCCCACAGTAGGCGAGGAGTTTTGATCGTTAGTAGAATTTTCATTTTCATTCCAGTACTCTTTCTTCAAATCTCCACATAATACAGCACTGTCCAAGGCATGCTCTTCTATTTCCAGTTTTCTTGAAGATTCATTTATTTGCAAATCCAATTTCGTATCCCGATCAGATTCGTAGGAGAGCGTAAACTTTGCATCGGTGGATGCATCATCATAATTTCCTTTTTCAGCTTTACAGTAGGCTTCGGCTTCACCAATCTCTTGGTCTTCTAGTTTTATATGTTCCATGAACTATGAACCTGTTTTGACAGCTACTATTTTGATTTTTTAATGGGACTAGGGACTGTCTTTTATACACTCTAAATTATTTCTATCTCCTTTCCTTGTGTCATCGATTTCTGGTAATTTAATTAGTAATAAGCGAAGAGGCTTTAGCTCCACTGTCCGCGAGTATGTAGCAAAACTAAAATTACAATTACAATTGGAGCTTGATATGAATATGACAGCGGCAGGCAGCAGCGGACAGCATTCGAAATGGAAATGAGTTGTCGATTTTAATTACTAATGACGATTCTGAATCGATATCTTTAAGAATCGATACTTTACATTACAAAGACTGATATTAGGCGTTTACGAAAAGGCGTGTTTGATTAAAAAAAAAAGAAAATTTGTATCACCAACGACTTATGGGCCACCCTGTGATTGTAGAAATAATTTTTTAAGATGTAGCTCAAGACACCCTATAATTAATATATACAAATTTTTTTCATATCTTGTGTAATAACAGATATATTGAGCTTTATTGATTTTTTTTAACGAAAATTCTACAAAAATTATATACCATTAACGATAAACTCTATAGCTAAGACTAGTGACAAGCGTCAGAGAAAGGGTCTATTTGAAATGAATTTTCTGGAAACATTTTATTAAAATGAAGGACAATGACGGTTGAAACTAAGACTTCAGGGTTTGTAAAACATTTTTCTTGAGACATTTTATTTCCATGGCCCGTATTAGATACAAGTTCTTTTCCTAAATGTTGCCAATTTTGACGTTTAAAACGCAACTTTGACGTTTTGTGAAAAACCCCAATTTATTTTTGTTTAAATGCCTATAACTTTTTTGTCTTTTGACCTACAGAGCTAAATTTTGGTAGGTAGGTTGCCTATAATGATATAAACCCGCGTATAAAATTTGGTTGTCCTTACTTTCTTAATTTTGGAGATATAAATTTTTTTCGAAAGAAAACACAAAATTTTCCGGGAAAACCTCGTCGGATTTTCCTGGATAACGAACATATCCAAGCCACTTGCAAAACGAAGGTACTCACCAATTTTGACGTTTAAAATCGCGATTTTGACGTTTTGAGGAGAACCCAAATTTATTTTTCTTTGAATGCCTGTAACTTTTTTGTCCTTTAACCTACGGAGCTAAATTTTGGTATGTAACTTGCCAATAGTGATATAAACCCGCGTATGAAATTTGGTTGCCCTTACTTTGTTAATTTTGAAAATATAAAAAAAAATCGATTTTTTTTGAAATAAAACACAAAATTTTCCGGGAAAACCTCGGCGGATTTTCCTGGCTAACGAACTTATCCAAGCCATTTGCGAAAGGAAGGTACTCACCAAGTTTTATCAAAATCGGTCCATTATTTTTTAAGTTATAGGTGTGACACATAAATATATAAATATATATATATATATATATATATATATATATATATATATATATATATATATATATATATATATATATATATATATATATATATATATATATAAACATATAAAGTCTGAAACTGACCTCGGATTTGGGTTCCGGAGGTCCTAAATAGCGCTCATTTGAAGAAATTTTTTCAAAATTCGAAAGTCGAGATCTCCTCATTAGTGAATTTTTTTTAAGAAAATTCACTAAAACCTTAGGGTATTGGTATTATCATTCATTTACATCCAATCTATAGTTTAGACAATTTGTATAGATAATTAAGTTTGTTCTCTATATAACTCAATTTACCGACTGTTTGGTTCGGTACACAAATCCTGCACCAGGTTGATGCACCGGGTAGATACCGTATAATATTCGAACGATGTACAGAGTAACCAGTTACATTTTCGAACGCTTGCGGTGTAACCGATATCTACCCGGTTACTTTTCGTAAACGCCTTTTACGAATCGTTTCTTTAACGTTACGGTTTATATTTTAAATCAAAGATTTTGAAGAGACCGATCTTTATATCCTTTAATTAAGGGTGGGCCATCTAACGTTTGAAATTCGAACTATAGGTTATTTTGAGGTTGGAAGGTTTGTAAGGCTAGATGCATTCTCGCAACAACTAGAACCATTGACCGGTTTCGCTCTCATTAGAGCTCTTCAGTACGGCATACTAATTGCAGCAAAACCCACCTATAAAGTAATACGGCTATAGTATAGCCAGCCTTTCAACACTAAATGAGTGGTGGACGTGCCGCCACCTAGTTGCGGAACCAAGTAGTATGTTGTCACGCCAGCTCCAAATAACACAAAGTGTTAAAAAATAGAGACTCTATACAACCAACTAACAATTTAGTAAATTGTCGATCTTATTACTATCGAATTACTCAAGGATCGATCTTCCACGTTTCGATCTACATCGATTCCGAAAATCGATCTTTTTTCAAAAGATGGGCATCCCTAAAAACAAATAAAATAGGTCACAGGTTACCACATAACTTAGGTCCGGATTGTGTGACGTCATCTTTGCCTAGATTCATTATTTGGGTACATGTTGTTTCACATAGTTAATATAGGTACAGAATTCACTAAGTGAAAATTGGAACCTGTGATGAGCACTGATAGGTACACTTGGAGAACCCAAATCACCACAACACATTTAAAAATACCTGACGATCGTTTCACTAACCAAGTTAGCGTCATCAAAGGTCAACATTCTGAAATGTCCTCCGATGACGCTAACTTGGTTAGCGAAACGATCGTGAGGTCTTTTAAAATGTGTTGTGGTGATTTGGGTTCTCCAAGTGTACTTCTAGGTACAGACAAATGCGAATTCCCACACAGCACACGGATGTCCATTAGATATCTAATGGACATCCAGGACGTCCAATGGATATACATGGATATCCAATGGACATCTAATGGACATACAGATGTCCTACTAATATTTATCGATCTGGATATTCACGTGGATATACATATGATGTTGTATGGATATACATGTGGACATGGAATGGATATCCATTATACATCTAATGGATATACATGTGGTCATCAAATGGACATCCATTATACATTATAAATTTTTACCTGAACTCCGTCCACCATTTCCTCCAGGCTAATAGGCGCCAACTCCTCTTTCTCACCGAAACCCAAATCAGTGCCAAAACAGCCACTAATCACTTTAATTTCCCGGGGTATGAGCTTTTTACTTCCTTTAGATTGCATGGAGACGTGTGCGCATACGTCCGTAGTAATTTACCCTGCACCAGACTCCTCAATTTAGAAGCTGGAAGAAAAGACATACTATGGATAAAACTCTCTCTCAGGGCTGCAACTAAATTCATCTGTTGCATTTACCGGTCACCTTCTGACAACAACTTTGTCCAGCTCTTTGACTACCTTTCTGAAAAACCGACCACCTGATTACTGAATATCCTTCCTCCGTGGGCACTATTCTTGGTGACTTCAACTTCCATAATAAGGAATGGCTAGGATCTTCAAAAACCAATCCACAAGGGAGAGCAGCGGAGGCCTTTGCAGTCAGCAACTCTTTAGCCAATATGGTCAGCAACCTACTTATTTTCCCCGCATCCCAACACACAGCTCAAATCCCTTGGATCTCCTTCTTACTACACAACCTGAATGCTATAAGATATCAGTCACCGCCCTCCTTGGTCGCTCAGACCACGGCATGGTGACTGCTTCCTGCGCAATGCAACCCGAGGTCACACAATCATCACACCCACGTATCGTTTGGCACTACAACTCCGCGAACTGGGACGAAATGCGGCATTACTTTTCCTCATTTCCATGGGCGTCTGTCTGCTTCTCTGATCTGACAAAACGTCACAGAAATTATCCAAGCTCTGGCATGGAATTATTTATTCCACGTACACAGAAAACCTGTTCAGCCAGTGAAAAGCCCTGGTTTTCTAAATCTTGTGACAACACCAGACTTGAAAAGGTAAAAGCTCACAAAACACTTCTACACAATCCCAGTCAAGAAAACAGTCAAGCATTTAACGACGCAAGTAACAGCTATGTCCGCATTCTTTCTGAGGCAAAAAATTCATTTAATAACCACATCAAAAACAAAGTCCTCTTAAGCTCTAAGGGCAGCAAACCCTGCTGGACTCTTGCTAAATCTATTGGGAATAATTTCTGCCAGAGCACGTTCCCACCTCTTGTCTCAGGGGATGAAATTGTTTCTACCGCCCTCGGCAAGGCTGAACTTTTTGCTTCGTTGTTCGCTGGCAATTCTACTCTCAACCCACCTCCAAACGTTCAACCACCAACAGTCCCCAATGTCGCGCATAAAATGACGGACATCATTTTCAAAACTAAAAAGGTACGAAAGATGCTATTTTCTCTTAATACCAGGAAAGCCTCTGGCCTTGACGAGATCCCAGCAATTGTTCTCAAAAAATGCGCACCAGAACTTGCTCCTGTCCTGACTCATCTGTTTCAGACATCTTACAATAGAGGCATATTCCCTAGTAACTGGAAAACTGCTCGAGTACAACCCAACCCCAAGAAAGGATCCAAAGCGCTTCCTAGCACCTACAGGCCTATTTCAATCCTTACAGTCGTCTCTAAAGTTATGGAAAAGTATATAAACACCGAATTACTAAAATTTCTTGAAAAACACAGTCTAATCCACGACAGGCAGTATGGATTCCGTCAGCGCAGATCAACTGCGACCTCCTTTCCTTTGTCACCCATTCTTGGAACAAGTCTATGGAACTACACGGTGAATCGCAGATTGTCGCTCTAGACATATCCATATCATTCAACTAGGTCTGGGCACGCAGCGCTGCTTAATAAACTACCGGCCTATGGCCTACCTCCAAAAGTCTGTACGTGGACAGCAAATTTCCTCTCCAACCGGAGCATTTATGTTGTCGTGGATGACCATTCCTCTAAACTATATCCAATTAATGCAGGAGTTCCTCAAGGTTCAGCTTTAGCCCCTACTTTGTTTCTTCTCCACATCAATGACCTCCTCTCTAGCACATCCAACCCAGTTCACAGTTACGCGGACGACATCACCCTCCATTCAAATATACAATATTCTAAGCCTGTCTCTTTAGCCCAATTAGATGAGGATCGCAGACTCATGGAGGGTTCTGTCTCCGTGGATCTCCAAAAAATATTAGACTGGGGAAGTATAAATCTTGTACAATTCAACTCCACCAAATCTCAGTCTTGCTTTCTAATAATAATAATAATAATAATAATAATAATAATAATAATAATAATAATAATAATCTTTATTAGCAACCAAGCTATACAAATATTCGTATCACTACGTCAAACCTAAAACTATTTTCAATTTTAAAATATACTTTACATACTCTTTGCCTTAATAAAATTTCCTTTAATATAAACTATTATTTCTCTTCTAAATACCTGCAAATTTCTACTTTTCTTTACATTTATTGGTAACTTATTATAAATATTTAAGCCCTTATAAAACAATGAATTTTCTGTTCTTTGTTTCCTAGCCTTATTTACATAGATGTTCTTAGCATTTCTTGTATTATAACTATGTACATCATTTACATTTTTTATTTTATTGCACAAATATTGCGGTAACAATTTATTCACTATCTTGTAAATAAAAATCAAATTCAACAACACAAGTCTCTGATTAATACTCATAAATCCCAATGTGTCCCACATATCTTTAATTCTAGCATATCTGTTAACACCAAAAATAATTCTCATGGTCCTATTCTGTAGTACCTGAAGTTTTTCTTTATCAGTCTCATTAACATACATCAATATTGTCGTACAATATTCAAAGTGTGGGGCTATCATACTCTTATACACTGTTAAACAAGTCATGGGAGACAGATAATATCCAATTCTTTTGAAATATCTTTTTTTTTTAATCTAATGTATTCGTCAAGTATTCAACATGGCTCTTAAATTCTAACTTCTTATCAATAATTATGCCTAAATATTTGGTTTCATATACATATTCTAAGTCCTGATTATATAGCTGTATTTTTTTATTTTCCCTATTACTTCCCATCAGCATGACTTTAGTTTTCTCTACGTTTACAAACAAACTATTCCGCTTTAACAATTCTTCTAATTTATTCAGTTCACCTTTTCCACGACTTCCTCTAAGCTATCTGCCCATACAGATATTACCGTATCATCCGCAAACAAACTTATTATCATTTCGTCATCTAGATTATCCCCTATGTCGTTAATATACAAAATGAACAACAAAGGGCCAAGCACGGTTACTTGTGGAACTCCATGTTTTACTGTTCTTACATTAGATAACTTTGTATTAATTCTAGTTTGTTGTTCTCTGTTTGTTAAGTAGTTTGCTAACCAGGCTTTAGCTTGTCCCACTATTCCATAAGCTTCAAGTTTAGTCAACAACATTTCTCTATTTATCGTTTCGAATGCTCTTTTAAAATCTAAGTAAACTGTCAAGATAATTTTATTATCATCTCGCAGCTCCTTCCATCTTGACACCATAATTTGTAATGCAGCTTCACACGAATGTTTTTCTCTAAATCCAGATTGATTTTCAATCAGTATCTTATTTTTATCAATATGATTTAACAACTGTTTTTTTTATGCATCTCCATTATTTTTTCGGCTAACGGCATCATGTTAACTGCTCTAAATTCACTGCTTTTTTTGGTATCGGAACTACCTTTGATATCTTCCACCCCTTAGGAGTAATACTTTCTTGAATAGGCTTACTTATTAATTAAGTTTATTATTTCCTTTTTTATTTTTTTATTCCCTTGCTCAATTATTTGCATATCTATTACAGCAGTAGATAAGTACATTTGGAGAACCCAAATCACCACAACACATTTTAAAAGACCCGACGATCATTTCACTAACCAAGTTAGCGTCATCAGAGGATGAAACATTCTAAATACTTAAAAACTAACATCAACTTATATACCGGATCTCAGGTAAAGAGATCAAACCGAGATGAGACACTAGTGGTAGGCAAATTCCAAAGTGTATTGTATTTTTATCGCCCGACAAGGTCTTTGCGCTATCGCTACTGCTTTATCTAAAAAAGTGTCCATCTGTAATAGTTTTGAGAAAGTTCAACGACAGCTAAATTAACAACGATTCCTTTGGCGGCAATAACTGTATACTTATGTTATCGGTAAAACGTGCCGAAAATGTGGGAATTTTATTTAGCAAAGCAATCGATCAAGTGACTCGTAATTGGCGCTGGTGAAGTGTTCATACATTTTTGTTGTAACTATATTTCGCAATATATATACTCTCGGACCCGTTTAGCTGTCCTGGTTTTCTAACATGTTTTATTAATTTCAGATTATCTTTATCAACGTGATGATTATTATCCCAAATATGTCGGGCGACGGCAGACTTATCTACAATACCGTAACGTAATTGGAATATGTGTTCTTTGAATCTAATTCCAATCGATCTTTTTGTTTGTCCGACATATTTAAGATTACAATCTTTACAACTTATTAGTGAATTTTCGTAACAAAAATTCATTGTTGAATTGAAAAATATTTTGTTTGATGCAAACTCTCTGCAGAGTATTTAACTCTAACAAACCTTTGCATCAAACAAAATATTTTTCAATTCAACAATGAATTTTTTCAACAAACACAAGGCACGGCAATGGGCAATCCGCTATCGCCATTTATTACAGACCTTTTCATGAGCAGATTTGAAACAGATCTTGAAAGTGAAAGTGGTTATTTTCCTAGAGTGTGGTGTCGTTACGTGGATGATATTTTCGCGGTGTTTAACACAAAAATTTGCAGAATAGAAGATTTTATTACCAAATTAAACAATAAATTTGATTCTATAAAATTTACCCACGAATTAGAAATTAATAATAAACTATCCTTTCTAGATGTACTAGTTATCAAGAATAAAGACACTTTAGAATTCGATGTCTATAGAAAAGAAACCACCACTATAAGCTACATCCCGAGCGACTCACATCATACGTACGTACAAAAAATGGCCAGTCTGAATTTTTTAGTAAATCGGTTAATTAATTTTCCTCTAAACAAAAGTAGATATACCAAAGAATTAAATTATATTAAGAACGTGGCCGAATATAACGGATACACTGCTTGCCTAGTGGAAAAATTAATCAACAAACAGAAAACAAAGAAAATGTTGACGGAATCAACGACGTTCAGAAGAGAAAAATCGGAAAAAAACTTTGTTTGCTTACCATTTAAACCTAGAATCACGAGGGGTCTAGACAGCATTTTTAAAAAAGTCAACTTACAGCTAACATTTTCAACAACAAATACCTTAAAAAACTTGCTAGGTACCCAAAAGACAAGGATAGCGCGGACAAAATGTCGGGAATTTATGAAATAAGTTGTAAAGATTGTAATCTGAAATACGTCGGGGCAAACAAAAAGATCGGTTGGAATTAGATTCAAAGAACACATATCCCAATTACGTTACAGTACTGTAGATAAGTCTGCCCTCGCCCGACATATTTGGGATAATAATCATCACGTTGATAAAGATAATCTGAAATTACTAAAACATGTTAGAAAACCAGGACAGCTAAACGGGTTCGAAAGCATATATATTGCGAAATATAGTTACAACAAAAATGTATGAACACTTCACCAGCGCCAATTACGAGTCACTTGATCGATTGCTTTGCTAAATAAAATTCCCACGTTTGCGGCACGTTTTACCGATAACATAAGTATACAGTTATTGCCGCCAAAGGAATCGTTGTTAATTTAGCTGTCGTTGAACTTTCTCAAAACTATTACAGATGGACACTTTTTTAGATAAAGCAGTAGGGATGGCGCATAGACCTTGTCGGGCGATAAAAATACAATACACTGTGGAATTTGCCTACGACTAGTGTCTCATCTCGGTTCGATCTCTTTACCTGAGATCCGGTATATAAGTTGATGTTAGTTTTTAAGTATTCAGAATGTTTCATCCTCTGATGATGCTAACTTGGTTAGTGAAACGATCGTCACGTCTTTTAAAATGTGTTGTGGTGATTTGGGTTCTCCAAGTGTACTTATCAGTGCTCATCACAGGTTCCAATCTTCACTTAGTATAGCAGCAGATGTTTTCTTTTTTAGTCTTTTTATTATGTCTTCCAAATCTTCTTTCAATGTTTCAAATTTCTCTACATTTTCTATTATATTTATTTGTATATTACTTGTTTCAATTACACCATCTTCTATTATTTCTTCTATGCTCTCAACAAAAAAATCATTGAAATGCTCAGCTATTTCCTGTTCATCTATCACTTTTATTCCATTAAAATAAATTTCTTTAATAATATTTTCACAGTTTTTTTGGCCCATTGCTTCCTTTATTCCTTTCCACATTTTTCTACTATTATGCTTATTTTTGTCTAATAATCTTCATAGTATTTCATCTTTTTCTGTCTTATCATTGATGTTGCCAAATTTCTTTCATTTCTGTACGTCTCCCAGTTTATTGTTGATGCATCAATGCACGCCCTATTGAAAGCAATATCTCTTACTTCAAACTGATTTCTTGATCCATCTATTTATTTTGTATTCTCACTTCCTTGGTTTCAATTGTTGCAACCTCATCCACAGTAGTAGTACCAAGTACCTAGATTCACCACATTTTAATTTTCTGGCATCATAGGAAATTGAAATTTGAGCATTCAAAGTTTGTTTTTTTTTCATAAAAGAAGCTAGAACATAGGATTTGAATATTTTGTATGATGATAGGAGAGAAAATTCTTCAAATGAGCTTGTATTAGGATTTCTAAAACAGACCATCAAGGTCTGTTTAAATTAAAAGTATTACTTTTAGTAATATGCCATACCAATAGTGTAAAATTCTAATGAAAATTCACTATTATAGTACACTTGAAGCGTCCCGAAAATTATTTCTGCTTAAACTCACCACATTACATCACGACGAAGAAACATCAAATGATTATGCCATGTGTTTTGATTTAATATGATATAACAATTGACATTTCTTAACACTGACATAATCACATGATGAACATTGATAAGACTTTTCTCCTGTGTGTTTTGATTTAATATGATTTAACAAATCATGTTTGTGCACTGTTAACGGGAGCGTTAGGATATTTGGAGGAATAGGGTCGTCGAACTAAGCGTATTTGAACATCGGTAACGGTTTAATTATAAATTAAATAACTCATAGAGCTGTTAACAATCACATTATAAATAATAACTGAAATGAACCTAACGTAGACTGTTACATCGTGAATCTTAATTCAACAGTTTTATGTTAAATAATTAAATTACAAGTAGGTTGGGTTAGGTTTGATTGTGAGTGGGCCATACCGGTCCCTCCACCATGACCATAAGGTCTATTGTGGCTCACGCCTAATAGTTATATTTCTCCCAACAAAGCCAGCCTTTTACAGAGGTCAATAATCTTCGTGGGCGAAAGTTGATCCAGATCCTCTGGAGCAAGCTTTATCTTGCCAAAGAGCAGGTATCTAGTCCTGTCCGCTGCCGGACAGGAACACAGTACATGCTCTGCTGTCTCGTCATTCTCCATACACAGCCGGCACTCAGTCTCCTGCCCGACCCCAATACGGTGCATGTGGTGCCGCAAGCGGTAGTGTCCTGTATACAGGCCGACTAGAGTACTCAGTTGTCTGTACTCTAGAAGTTTTTTAGCCCTTGACTCAGACAGGCCATTTATGAAGGCCTTAGAGTGGGCTAATCCTGGAAGATTTTGCCAATATTGCATTGTCATTCTTTCTGTCCCGGTCTTTAAGATGCGTTTTGCTGTGCAAGATGTTATCCCCAGCACCGGTTCTGGTCCGACAAAGTCTCTCTGGGCACCACTTCTGGCAAGCGCGTCGGCCGCAACATTGCCATCATGGTCCGAGTGACCTGGTATCCAGACCAGCGACACCTCATTACAGCTGCCTAATTCGCTAAGGGCAGATTTACAACTCCATACCGTTTTTGAATTACACCGGTAGGAACCAAGAGCCTTTATTGTAGCTTGGCTATCTGCATATATCTCTATCGATTTGTGTTTGCACTGGTTTTTTATACTTTCCCTTGCACACATCTCGACGGCATACACTTCTGCCTGGTGTATGGTTGTGTACTTGCCGAGGTTAGCTGATAGTCCAGCATCGGTGCTGCCCCCATATGCGCCGGATCCTACTCCCATATTGGTTTTGGAGCCGTCAGAGTACCAGCAGAGATCGGCTCTCAATAGGGTCGTTTGATTTTGATCCCAGTCCTCCCTTTCTGGGAGGACGGTCTTGAAAGACAGATCTCTACTGATCTTTGTAGGCATCAAGTCTGAGAACATTCCCAGAATCCCGTGACCCTCACTGTCATCGAGGAGCCCGGACCCTCCCAGACTGATTTCCTTCGGCATACTTTCGGCCGTTTGTATCAGTCTGTACGTTGTCCACCTCGCCACCCTCTCCAGCCATATGTGAAGAGGTGGAATATGAAGGAGGACCTCCAGGGCGGCTGATGGTGCGTTGCTTATTGCTCCCGTTATCATCGGACAAGCTTGTCTCTGTAGATGAGCCAGTTTGGCCCTCGCGATACCACGAAGTGCCTTAGGCCACCAAACTATAGCTCCATATGTTATCATTGGTCTGATAACCACTACATAGAGCCAGTACATCTGTTGGGGGTTTGTTCCCCAGTTGTTTCCACAGATTACAAATATCGCGTCGTTACATCTGAAGCAATCTAAATTAACTGTCTACATCGTAAGAACTTATTTTAACTAACTCATTCTGACTCACTAAAATTAACCTCATTTATGTTTTCCAATAATAATACTTATATTGTTTCTTAATTAGTTTACGACTTTCCAAACTGCTAACTTCAACATTCCTGCGTACCTTGCGAATTTACTTTGTTTACTGTTTACATTCTAAATGTGATATTTTCAATGTCAATCGATACAATTCTGACCTCTAATTAATTGCAATATTTACATTCCTTGCTGTAAAGAATTAAACTAAACTACTTTTAATTATTATTTTAGTGTTTTAAACAATTGTCTCTACGTCTATTACAGCCCTTCTGAAGACCTTTCCTGTTCTCTGAACATGCACACTTGCATAATCACATGATGAACATTGATGAGGCTTTTTTCCTGTGTGTCTTTGACTTAATATGATTTAACAAATTATGTTTGCGCACAGTTGCATAATTACATGATGAACATTGATAAGGTTTTTCACCTGTGTGTTTTGATTTAATATGATATAACAAGTTACCTTTCTTTACGCTTGTATAATCACATAATGAACATTGATGAGGCTTTTCTCTTGTGTGTTTTGACTTTATATGATTTAACAAATTTTGTTTGTGCACAGTTGCATAATCACATGATGAACATTGATAAGGCTTTTCTCCTGTGTGTTTTGATTTAATATGATCCAACAAATGATGTTTTTGCACAGTTGCATAATCACACGATGAACACTGATGAGGCTTTTCTCCTGTGTGTTTTGATTTAATATGATTTGACAATAGCTGTTTGTAAACACTTGCATAATCACACAATGAACATTGATGAGGCTTTTCTCTTGTGTGTTGGGATTTAAAATGATTTAACAAATCTTCTTTTCTTACAGTTTTATAATCACATAATGAACATTGATGAGGCTTTTCTCTTGTGTGTTTTGATTGAATATGATATAACAAGTGGTGTTTGTGCACACTTGCAAAATCACATGATAAACATTGATAAGGCTTTTCTCTTGTGTGTTTGGATTTAATATGAGTTAACAAATTTTCTTTTCTTACACTTGTATAATCACATGATGAACATTGATAAGGCTTTTCTCCTGTGTGTTTGGACTTAATATGATATAACAAATGACATTTCTGCACACTTGCATAATCACATGATGAACATCGATAAGGCTTTTCACCTGTGTGTTTTGATTTAATATGATATAACACGTTATCTTTCTTTACACTTGTATAATCACAAAATGAACATTGATGATGTTTTTTTCCTGTGTGTTTCGTTCTAATATGATTTAACAATAGCTGTTTACAAACACTTGCATATTCACATGATGAACACTGATGAGGCTTTTCTAAAGTAGGCCGGGGGTCGTGATTATTAGTAGAACTTTCATTTTTATTCAAGTATTCTTCTTTTAAATCTGGATATAATACAAAACCATCCAAAGCATGCTCTTCTATTTCCAATTTTATTGAAGATTCATGTGGTTGACTGTCTGATTTCATATCATGTTTAAATTCAGAGGAAAGTATAAACTTTTGGTCAGTAGATAAATCATCATTGTCTTTTTCAACTTTAATACATTTAGAGTAAAATCCACAGATTTCCTGCTCTTGTTTTATATGTGCAATGGGTGTGTTTGGACAACTACTATCCTTTTCAAGCTCTCTTCCACTACTAGCCATGTCCTCCATTCCAGCCTCTATTATATCTGTAAACAGAAGAGTTTTAGTTAATTATATTAACAAATAAATTACATATTAAAAATTGTGTGTCTCCTTCCATTTTGATTTACCAAATTGATATCTGCACTTAATTAGAATTATGGAATATTCTATTCACTAAGTAAAAAAAAACTCTGGACGCAGCAAGTGCGTTATGGCAGTGAATTTTCATTAAAATGTTTTTAAATAGCAAATATGCGTTTTTTTTTAAGAAAGCAGGCATCAAATTTAGTTACCAGTATAACATATATAGTAAAAATAATGTGCCATGTTTCAGCAAAACAACTTTATTGTTTGAAAATATACAAAAAATTTCCCAATGAAAACTTAAATTGTTCCCGAAAAAACATGTTTCTTGGTCAACCTTATAGGTTAATAGCAAATTGAGCTGTTCAAATATGAAACATTTGACCAAAATTCGCTACCATAACGCACTTGCTGCGTCCAGAATTTCTTTTCTTACAAACATATTTCAACGGAAAATGCAATTAGACGTGTTTGATTAAAAAAAACTCTAGACGCAGCAAGTGCGTTATGGCAGTGAATTTTCATAAAAATGGTTTTATTGCAAATATGTGTGTTTTCTTTATAAGAAAACAGGCATCAATTTTGGTTACCAGTATAACCTATATAGTAAACAATGTGCCATGTTTCATAAAAATAACTTTATTGTGTGAAAATGTACAAAAATTTCCAAAAGTAAACTTAGTGTTCCCGGAAAAATCCGTTTCTTGGTCAACCTTATAGGTTAATAGCAAATTGAGCTTTTCAAATATAAAGCATTTGATCAAAATTCGCTACCATAACGCACTTGCTGCATCCAGAATTTCTTTTCTTACAAACATGCAATATATTTCGATAGAAAATGCAAAAATGCAATAACATAAGGCGTGTTTGATTTAAAAAAAATTGTATCACCAACGACTTATGGACCACCCTGTGATTGTAGCGTAGGTCAAAAGACAAAAAAGTTATAGGCATTTTAAGAAAAATAAATTGGGGGTTTTCCTCAAAACGTCAAAGTGACAATTTAAAACGTCAAAATTCTCAACATTTAGGCAAAGAACTTGAAGCTTATACGGGCTATGGAAAGAAAATGTATCAAGAAGAATGTTTTACAAACCCTGAAGTCTTAGTTTCAACCGTCATTGTCCTTCATTTACTAAAATATTTCCAGACAATTCATTTTAAATAGACCCTTTCTCTGATACTTGGCAGTAGTCTTAGCTATAGAGTTTATCGTTTAATGGTATATAACGTTTGTCGAAATTTGGTATATAACGTTTGTCGAATTTTCGTACAAACTCAATAAAGCTCACAATTTATCTGTTATTCTACAAGATATGAAAAAAAAATTGTATACATTAATTATAGGGTGTCTTGAGCTACATCTTAAAAAATATTTCTACACTCACAGGATGGCCTATAAGTCGTTGGTGATACAAATACATTTTTTTAGTCGAAAACGCCTTCTATTTTTGCATTTTCCATCGAAATATAATGCATGTTTGTAAGTAACGAAATTCTGGACGCAGCAAATGCGTTATGGTAGCGAATTTTGATTAAATGCTTCATATTTGAAAAGCTCAATTTGCTATTAACCTATAAGGTGGACCAAGAAACGGATTTTTTCGGTTACACTTAAGTTTACTCTCGGAAATTTTTGTACGTTTTCAAACAATAAAATTATTTTGATGAAACATGGCACATTGTTTTTACTATATAGGTTATACTGGTAACCAAATTTGATGCCTGCTTTCTGAAAAAAAAACACACATATTTGCGATTACATGAAATGAAAATTCACTACCATAACGCATTTGCTGCGTCTTTGAGTTTCTAAATTTATTTAATTTATTTTTATTAACATATTTTCTTGTACAAAACGTTCATTTAATAGCGATTTTCCTTATAAATGGATTTAATTAGTTTTCTTTGAAGAAATATTTGAGAATTTTTGTATGAAAAATTATTCAATTGATGGAACATTTTTTAAATCAAATTCGGCAAACATGAGGTTTTAATGGATTTTCGTGCAAACAAATTATTTTATTTTCAATTTTAAATTACAGATTAGGTATATAATTTGAATTTTATGTATGCTTTTAGCAGAATTTTGTGTAAAAATATTGAGCCAAATTTGAACCCTGCTTTCATTAAAAAAAGACATATCTGCAATTAAAAATATTTTTATGAAAATTATCTACCATAATGCACTTGCTGCCTCCAGACTTTTTCTTATTGCACTTACTAAGTAATGCATCAAAAATGGGACTAGAACTCATCTTTTTAACTAGAACATTTCTCTTGCTATATAGAAAAATTGTAATTATCTCAATAGTGAACGGGTTCATTCCCTGCAGGAAATTGTACCTGGTTCCTAGACAATCTCGGCAATCCTTAAGTAGACAGGTCCCGTCATTTCATGCATTGTGAGAGCGGCATTGCCGGATGATGCTTATGGCTCTATGGGCCTGCCTGAACTGACCTGCCCTGTAGGTCAGTTCAGGCAGTCCCATAGAGCCATAAGCACCGTCCGGCAATGCCGGTCTCGCGATGCATGGACGAGACCCGTCTACTTAAGCATCGCCCACAATCTCTGTTGTATCAATATCTATTTTTACCCTACAATCAATATGATATTTATATAATAAAATAACTGTAAAGCTAGGTATCAATACTTAGTAGTGATATCACGACTCTAGATTTAAAATCAGGTATAACGTACATTTTTTTTTACCCCAAAAATATAGAAATGGCGTAAATAAACCTATGTTGTGAATTTTAAGTAATTTGGTTGACAATATTTAGGGTTTTTTCAAAATCAGAAATAAAATCTGAAAGACATGCGTTTTTTTTGTCCATATATTTCAACAACACACCACGAGGGCTTACAGCCTAAATACTATCGTATCGTGGGTGTCGACAAGGAGGAAAGAGGCAACTTGTTAATTCTGGACTTGAAGGTTAGGTTCGGAGAAGAAAGAAAAGCATATGCCGGCAAGGAATTCCACAACTTGGCAGTCCTTGGGACAAAAGAGCGGGCATAACAAGATGTTCTATGTCTGGTGACCTGGACAGTAAAAGGTTGCATTCGGTGGAGGAAATATAGAAGAGAGCTCCTCTGAGCAGTGCCCGTGCAGATATCTATAAAAGAGAAAGAGGTCACCAACGGCACGTCGGTGGGCAAGGGATGGCAGCCTTTGGGTGAGGGTAGGGTCACCGATGAATGAACTCCAGGATAGTGAGTGTAGAAGCGGCAGCGGCCCCCCCCCCAAATGTGGGAGCAGTATTCGAGGTTTGGCCTTATTTGTGAAGTATATAAGGTATAGAGATTAGCTGGTGAAAAGTATTTGCGAGCCCGGAAGAGGAAACCTAATTTCTTAGCAGCCGCTTCTGCAATTGATGTGACACGTTGGTGCCAATAGAGATTTTGATCAACAGAAATGCCAACAAGTGAAAAGGACTCATTCATTACCTTTGAATAACTTGGTTGTTCATTGTGATGGGTCTAGGGCTGGTGTATCTCTTATGAGATAGAAAGCAAGACTGGGATTTGGTGGGGTTGAATTCTACAAGATTTCTACTTCCCCAGTCTTAAGATTTTTTGGAGATCCACGGAGACAGGATCCTCCATGAGTCTGCGATCCTGATCTAATTGGGCTAAAGAGACAGGCTTAGAATATTGTATATTTGAGTGGAGGGTGCTGTCATCTGCGTAACTTGGAAGAGGGTTGGATGTGCTAGAGAGGAGGTCATTGATGTGGAGAACAAACAAAGTAGGGGCTAAAGCTGAACCTTGAGGAACTCCTGCATTAATTGGATATAGTTTAGAGGAATGGCCATCCACGACAGAAATGATCCGGTTGGAGAAGAAATTTGCTGTCCAGGTACAGAGTTTTGCAGGTAGGTTGAAACAACTTAGTTGTTAAAGTCCAATGCGCCTATATATATATTATATATATATATATATATATATATATATATATATATATATATATATATATATATATATATATATATATTCAAACAGACCTTGGATTTGGGTTCTAGGGGCCCTCATTTGAAAATATTTTCCGAAAGTCTTACCATTGTTACCTCTCTATTAGTGAATTTTCTTAATGTAAAAATACAGTACAACATGCAAAAAAAAGTTCCTGCAGCAAAGCTTTTATAAAAGGCGTTAAAATGTGTGATAAAACAACTAGACTTCTAAGCATTATAAATCCAAACCGGGATTTTTTGACATTATCAATTCAGACGAAACTGTGTCACGTCAACTTTCTGTACACCTGGTATATAGAAATGCGACAAGCAGTGAGAGTATGGGACTCAGCCAAGTAACTTAATTGCTAAATAAATTCAGAATGAAGGTCATAAAAATCATGGAGAGTAAAATCCGTGGCCAGACAAGCCGTCTGTCCATATAATATGTCTCACATATTAGTATTATTAGCCAAGAAATCTTTTTGACTTCTCAGAACAGTCGTTTAGACTACAAAATGTGTCGTCTTGGGGCATATAGCTCAATTCTAAGAAGTCAAAACAACACCCATATGTGTGGCGGTTCTTTAATCTTTGATCGTAAAAACAGAATTAGTACGGTCGCAATTCCATTTTATATACTCTCACTCTCATAAATGCCAAACCTAACGAAATTAATTTACAAACGTGATGTTTTCTTAAACAACGGTTTGCGACATCTTCTATTTGCACAATGAAACTAGTTTTACGAATTAATTATATGATGTGTGTTTACTAAATAAAAGTCATTTATAAAATATTTGTTTATATTGTTTGATCTCTTTGTCGGCTTTTTAACCAGTTTCTGTAGTAAAAACATGTACCAGGTGATTTTTTTAGGTGTCACCCCTGTAATTTCTTTATTATCAGAGATATCAAAAAAAACTCCAACACCATCTGACAAACTACCATGCGATGAGTTCAAACATTACGACAGAAAAGCAATTGCACTTCGCCTTCATAGAAATCCATGGCCAACGTTGATTTTCTTAAATGGAACGTTAGGCCTCAGACACATACAGTGGATACAGAATCGAAAGCTGCGTACAACGATGCCACACTCTCATTTCTGAGTCGAGCCGTTCCTGAGACATGACGTCACAAAGATTCAAAATGTTTGTGATTTTCTTAAGTGTGTCACCCCTGTAATTTCTTTATTAATAGAGATACCAAAAAAAATTCCAACGCCATCTTACAAACCACCATGCAATGAGTTCAAATATAGCGACACAAAAAACAATTGCACATCGCCTTCATAGTAAATCTTGGCCAACGTGACGTCATGTCTCCGAAACGGCTCGAATCAGAAAAAACGAGCATGGCATCCTTGTATGCAGCTTTTAAATATAACATTAAAATGTGATACTTTAGCTATAGTTAAATTAAACAGACGAATAATCAACGTCACAGTATATTTACAAAGGAGATAAATGATAAATATACTCTTGCAAACAATGGAAAAAAAAGTTGTTTATGTTCCGCCTAAACACCTAATTTGCTACCAGATTTTCAAAGCTAGGTTACCTGACAAACTTAAATTTTTCAGTCAGTGATAATTTAATAATCATTGCTGTATTATAAGGCCTACAATCGAATCTCAATAACTTATTGAGTGGGAACAATTTAATATAAAATGAGAAACAATATAAATTTAACTATCTTACCTGGTCTATACACCACTGACAGAGCTTTAGTTCAGCGTCACCACGTTTAATGAATAATTACAAAATTGTAATTTTCTATATATCAATCCGCCAAATTGATTTCTGCACTCAATATTAGAATTACCACATACTATATAAATGTATTTTATATCTAAATTCTAAATTTCTAAATATTCTCTTCTAACGACAAGTAATCAGTACTAGGCACAGAACACCACCTATAGAAGGGAAACGCCAATGCTGACGTTTTGAACAATATTACAGCGCCTCTGGCGGATGCGATGAATTTTAGTCACACGCGGGAAATTTGATTTCATTTTCATTTAGCAAATTCAAATAAATTCTATTTAATTTTATACCACTGCCAGTAAAGAGGTTAAATTAGTCAAATAATTTTTTTAATGATTTTTATAGTGAAAGCAAAACAAGTTATGTTTTAATAACACACATACGCCTGTTTTTAGCTTTGCAATCATAGGAAAAATTAATTGGCAATTTGCACCTTCTAACACTTGCAGCTTCAGTTTTTACTATCCATATGATTAATGGAAAATGAAACAAGATAAAATACACTGGTATTTTATTAGAAGAGTATTAATATTACATTTATTTAAGAACCATTTTAATTCTGAAAGTAAGATGAAGTATAGATGGCCATTCCTTAATCGATAGGTAGGTATATTACAGCAGTCTGGTGCTTGTACACTATTACATTTCTATGCTCACATGACCACATTGTATGGCAAGATTGGTTTTGCCTTCTTTTAGGGTATGTATAAATGACGTCATATTGTCAATTATTAGAAAAACATTTGTGCACCCTTTAATTTCCTTCTTTATCTAAAATGACACTTAGTAATATTCATCTGACAACAGTGTACACTATCAGGCTTTCTGGTCGCCTTCCGAATCCACCCGATCCATTGTTTACTTCCGAGATATTGTATAAATAAAAATAGAAATTTTTAATTTTTATTTGCACTTTAAAATATATGAATACTTACTCAAAGGAAGATGTAATATGGGAACAGCAGTTCTTTTCAGGCCTCTTCTCATTTCAGGTACTTTATTCTCATCAACGAAATGACGATCACAAACATAAAATCTATCATAAATGGCTTGTGGATATAAACCAAGCATCTTAGGGTTTTGTACAGCTTTCACCCAGTCATCAAAATGGTCTTCTGATGATTTCAACGAAAAATGATGTCTTTTGCTAAATATTTCCAGGCATCCCGGAACACATTTAACAATAAATAGTTTTCTTGGATGGTATCATATTTATACCCACAAAGCTTCTGAAAGAAAACGTTATTTACTTATAACCTATGAACTACTAAAACGTTCAAAACTTGCCTGAAAACTAAAACAGTTGTAATTATGTTTCACCAAAACACCTTGAACTATGAAATCACCTTGCTTTTTTGATAAGAAAACTGAAAATAGAATTGAAATTACATGATTGTTTAAACACAAAGCTTATGATAACGATCATATTTTGATTCACAAAAAAACACACCTTTAAAACACAAAACCGACGAACAATGAAAACACTGTAAAGTATCCACTAAAAGTTAATATAGTTAAAACTTAATTAAAAGAAACGTTTAGCAACAAACTTGTATTATAATTATACAATGAAAGAACTAGAAGGGAACAAAAACTTTTTTGCATTCAAAACATTTGAATTTTGAATGTATGATAAAATGGCGCACTGAACAGCTTGTTCAGTAGAATTGTAGCACTACTAGCGACATCTACTATATGCGATGTCCGAACTAGAGCCCTTATAAAGTCCAGGTTAACTCCATTTAGGTGAAACTTCTATAGGGAGTGTTCTGTGGTACTAGGAAATACTAAATACTATATAGTATATAGGGCTGCCTATTCTAAATCGATATTTTCGAGAATCGATACTTTACATGAAAAAGATCGATCTTATGAATCGATTTTGTAATGTTGCGATTTCGATTTTAAATCGAAAGTTTTCGAGACATTAATCTTTCGATCTTTTCATATATTACACAACAAATTTGCTCTGTGAAAACTGGAATCTGTGATGAGCACTAATAAGTACACTTGGAGAACACCCAAATCACCACTTTTTAAAATGTGTTGTGGTGATTTGGGTGTTCTCCAAGTGTACTTAACAAATTTGCTTCTAAATTCTCAAACCTTGATTTTATTATTCTTTGATTAGTAGCAAAGGACAAACTACTAAGTACACTTGGAGAACAGCCAAATCATCACAACACATATTTCAGAGACCTTACGATCGTTTCGTTGACAAAGTCAACATCTTCAAAGGAAGAAAATTCTCAATTGTTGACTTGGTCAAGGAAACGATCGTAAGGTCTCTGAAATAGGTGTTGTGGTGACTTGGGTGTTCTCCAAGTGTACTTATTAGGGCTCATCACAGGTTCCAGTTTTCACATAGTGACAAACTACTTCAACAATAGTTTGCTAAGCTAACATGTAGAGTTTGTTTTGTACTTAGGAGTATGTGGTGACATATATATGAAACAGAACTTGAAAGCCATGTAAATTAGAAATCAGACGACACTTAGGATTCTACTGTGCACGGTATGCGGCCCCAGGTGGCAGGTGGCGTATCGGTTTGCAAGATTTGTTTATATTTAATTGATGGTTTTGTTTTCGGGGGTTTCCAATTCCACCAGATTTCTTGTTACATGACATGTTGTAAAGTTTTGGAATTATATTATAGAATTATATCAGTTCACTTTAGTGATATTTTTTTCCCCTCAGGGCTCGTCCGCGGCCTTGCCGCCACGATAGCACTGCAACCTTTGGTTGATTGTGCATACCCTTAGTCTTACTCCACCCATTCCAAAATCACTGTGCCTTGAACTAGTCTGCACAGCGATTGGTAGGGTGAAGTTTTATATTGCTCTGTCTCCGGTCTAGACTGACCGTAGATCACTTGTCTTCTGCGGTCCAGAGCTTTACACTCGCACAAGATGTGTTGGGCTAATTCCTCCCCCTCGCCGCAGAGTCTGCATGCGTGGTCCCCCTCGAACCGCTCCATTTTATGCAGGTTTCTTGACGGCCGTGTGTCCCGTCAAGAGACCTGTTATGTTTCTGAGCTGTCCTCTGCTAAGATTTAGCAGCTCCACAGCTCTCTTTGAACTGGGTCCGTCAATTATTGACTTAGCATGTCTGAGCCCTGGACAGTCCGCCCTGCACACCTTGTATTGGTTTCTGACCCAGGACTTAATGGCTCCCCTGGCAGTGCTCTTTGACACGCCCAGAGCCGGCTCTGGCCCCATAAATGGTTCTGCTGACCCTCTCTTCGCGAGGCTGCCAGCTTCTTCATTGCCTTGGACCCCCGAGTGACCCGGCACCCAGATGAGGGTCACCTCATTCTGCCCAGCCAGATCGCTCGTCTTGTCTCAGCACTCACTCACCAGCCAGGAATTTACCCGTGGGCTACTTAGTGCCTTAAGGGCTGCCTGGCCGTCTGTGGCTATGAGGATCCGCTTGTTGGTGTAGCCCCTCCTCTTGTTTTCCCGCACACAGTGCAGGATGGCGTACATCTCGGCCTGAAACACCGTTGCATGGGCTCCGAGGGAAATACTATGACTTACCCTCAGTCCTTTCGAGTAAACACCTTCCCCCGTCCCACGCTCCCCGCCAGATCCGTCCGTGAACCAGACGAGCGCGTCCCGTGGTATGCCCGGCGTCTCCTCCCGCCATGCCTCGCGGTCGGGGATTTCCACTGTAAAGTTGTTTTTCCTACACATTCGCGGGCTCGCGAAGTCTGACCTCATTTCAAGCATGGGCTCCTTCACGATCTCCTGAATCTTGCAGTGGCTCCTGAAGCCTGTGTTGATCTTCAGTCTGCCATTGCAGGCTAGTCTATATAGTCCTAGCCTGGCCTCCCCCATAATAACTAAGTGTAGGTGGAGCAGATCCAGCAACACCTCCATGGCGGCTGTTGGGGTTGAAGACGTGGCCCCTGTGATGCCTAGGCAAGCCATCCTTTGGATCTTGCCTAGTTTTGTTTGACACTGGATTGTGTCACCTTAGGCCACCAGACCAGTGCCTCATATGTTAACGATGGTCTGACCACCCTTGTGTACAGCCAGTGGGCCATACTAGGTCTAAGTCCCCACGTTTTTCCATATAGCCGCCTAGTGACGGCTAAGGTCATGACTGCCTTACGCAGTATTTTTCCAATGTGACCATTCCAGGTTAGCTTAGAGTCCAATACGACCCCAAGATATTTTACCTCCCTGGCCATTGGAACGCTCCTACCATATAGAGTGAGAGTTCTGTGGCTGTTGTAACGTTGTAGTTTCAGTTAATAACAACGTTTTACTAAGTTAATAAGTGATTTATTTTAACAAAATCATTATTCATAGTTCATAAACCAGAATGACAAGAATGATAATTGCGTGTTGACAACGATAATAATAAATATGGCATATCGACAGGCTGAGAAACATAACTAGTGCCAACCAACCTGACATTAATACCAAATATAACTAAACAATAATATTCTTATGTTACATCTTCCCTTTTTACGGAGAACAAGAGAAATACCTAATTAAATATTACAATCCACACTTAATAAGAAACATGTTAACAATTGACCATAGATGCCTTTACAGATCCAGCCTCTGAACAGGTCTAACAACACGACCAGCTCTAGTAACAATACGATCATCACTTGAATTATTAACAGGCACTGACACTGGTACACGTGTTGATTTAGGACTTTGTTGCAAGTTATCTTGAACTACTGCTTCTGTTTTATCTTTGGTGTTTTGAGTAGAAACAATCTCGGTGGGATTCGGGATGCTTGCTTCTGTTTTATGGAGATGAGCTAAATTTCTGCAATAAGTCGAACCATCTTTAAGCGTGACATTGTAAGATCTTTCATTTAGGGTTTCATCAACCACTCCTTCTTTCCAATTTCGCTTACCAATTTGCATTCTGATCCGATCTCCTTTGTTTAACGGTTTTGTTGGTTTTGAACATTTATCGGCATACTTTTTCTGTTTGTTTCGAGCAAGTGATAAATTTACAGATACATTACGAACAACTTTAGGAGCCAATTGTTCGTTTGATATTGGAATTTGTGTTCTTGTAATTCTACTCATCAGTCTTTGAGCTGGTGAACCCAATTCTTCAGTTCGTGGGATATTTCTGTGATTTAATAAGGCAAGTTGCACGTCAGAGTTGTCAAGCTCACATTTTCTTAAGATTGATTTCGCAATGGCAACGCTTTTCTCTGCTAAGCCATTTGCACGTGGAAATCGAGGGCTTGAAGTAATGTGGTTGAAACCCCAAATTTTTGTAAACTTCTTAAATTCTTGAGAACAATACTGTGGACCATTGTCTGATTCGAAAACTTCCGGAATTCCATGCACTGAAAACCAGTCTTTTAAGTGTTTGATGATTTCTTGGGACGTTAAATTTTTAAGTCGTTTGAAGTCTAAATAACCGGAGTAACTATCAGTTATCACTATATAGTCACGATTAGAGTATGTAAACAAATCACTTGCGACTATTTGCCATGGCAAGTCTGGAATGGGTTTCGTCAAAATTGGTTGTTTTGGATTTGAACTTTGAGTCTGCTGACAAATACTGCACTTATTTACAAAGTTAGAAATATCTTCATGCATCCCTCTCCAATACAGTAGTTGTCTGGCTCTTCTTAAGCTGCTTTGAATTCCAAAATGACCAGCATGTATTTGTTTCAACATGTGGTGAATTTTTGACTGAGGAATTATGATTCGGTCATTCTTAAAAATTAGATTGTTGTAAATTGAGAGTTCTTCTCGAAAATTGAAATAGTGGCGAATAGTTTGTGGTAACTCCTTGATGCTATCTGGCCAACCATTTAGAATAAATCTCTTGAGAATTTTCAACTCTTCATCAGCTTCTATAGCTGTTGTGATTTCAGATTGCGCAGTCTCAGACATGGCTAAGGCAATTACTACTTCCTCTTCATCTTTTTCTTCTTTGGTCACGATTTCTTGATTATTACAGTCACGGCTTAAAGCATCTGCAATAGGAATGTCACTTCCTTTGACATATTTTACTTCTGGCCTATAAGATGTTAGTTCGAGTAATATTTTTTGAAGTCTAGGAGGAGCACTTTGAATTGGTTTCTTGAAAATTGTTTCCAAAGGCTTATGGTCTGTTTCTACTAATAGCTTTTTGCCATAGATGTATTCGTGGAATTTTTTACACCCAAATTTGATAGCCACTGCTTCTTTTTCAATTTGTGGGTAATTCTGTTGGGCTGGCGTTAGTGCTTTCGATGCATAAGCAACTGGTTGATTTTCTTGCATTAAGACAGCTCCCAAACTATATGAACTTGCGTCTACTGACAGCGTTACGTCTTTATTTACATCATAGAACTTTAGGACTGGCGGCGAAGTTAGAAGTTCTTTAATTTTCTTGACTGCTACTTCTTGTTCCTGTTCCCAGTGCCATACGACATCTTTTTTTAATAATTCACGTAGTGGTTGCGTAATTTCTGACAGATTTGGAATAAACTTGATTAGATAGGTTACCATACCTAACAGTCTTTGAAGTTGTTTCTTATTTTCAGGAGTCTTCATTGTTTTAATCGCTGAAATCTTCTCAGGATCACTTTCAAGTCCTGTTTCTGTTATCACGTGACCCAGAAATTTGATTTTCTTCACTTCAAATTTGCATTTCTCTTTGTTGAGCTTTAATCCAGAATCTTGAATAACTTGTAATACTTTTTCAGTTATTTTTCTTAACTCTTCTTTGGATTTGGCATAAATTAAAATATCATCCATAGAGCATTCTACGTTTGAAATGTCCTTTAATAAATCAGACATGATTTTCTGAAATAGTTCTGGTGCTGAAGCGAGGCCAAATGGTAATCTTTTACATGAATATCTTCCCCATGGCGTTGCGAATGTCAAATACTGTTGGGTGCGCTTTGTAACTTTGATTTGCCAGAATCCTCTCTTACAATCTAACAATGTAAAATACTTTGAGTCCTTTAATTTAGCTGCAATTTCTTCCACTGTTGTTAAGGGAAACCTTCTTCTTAAAATATTTTTATTGACATCAGTCGGATCAAGGCAAAGTCTGATTTTATTATTTTTCTTGACAATAACCATTGGGCTGACCACTGGTGTTGGCTCACTGACTGGTTCGATCACATCCATTTTAACCATTGCATCCAGTTCACGTTTAACATCCTTATGAAGTGAATGTGGTATTTTTCGAGGGGCCCTGATGTGGAAATTAGGATTTTCTACCAAATCAATATCATATTCAAAATTTTTGAGGCAACCCAGTCCTTTAAACAGATTCTCATTTGACTGTATGGAAATTGTTTGTACTCTTTGAATAAGGCCCAGTTTAGTAGAAGATTCTCTTCCTAGAATCGCAGGAACTTTCTTATCAACAATTTTGAAGTTAACAATTGCAGTTTGATTTTTAATAGTTGCTTCCAGATCGACTTCTCCCACAACTTGAAGTTTATTGTCGCCAAATGCTATGAGTCTTTTCACTTTCGATGGTTTCAACTCTTCATTAAAATACTTGACTATTTTCCAAGGCAAGACGTTACAATCAGCACATGAGTCTAGATAAATATGGAATTTTTTACTTTTAATTTCAATAATTTCAGTCCATCTATCTTCATCTAGTTCTGTGTTCAATGAATTTATGAACAGTTCTTCATCACTGCTTGATTCTTCATTCTCTACAGCGTTAACTTTCTTTTCTTGCTTCTTGTTGACTTTTGATTTTGTTTTAGCCCAACACTGTGATGCAAAATGACCTTTTTTGGAGCAGTTGTCACAACTTTTATTGAATGCTGGACAATTTTGTCGTCGGTGTTTTTTTCCGCATCTTTTACAATCGAATTCTTCAGTCGTAACTTTGTTTTGCACGATTTTGTGTCTTGCTTCAGTTTTGAATTTATTAACTGTAATATCTTCACTTTTCAACTCAGCTAGCTGCTTTGTAGCTTGCTCACTAGCTCTACATATTGACAAACATTTATTCAACGTTAAGTTTTCTTCCGCAAACAACCTTTCTCGCACTTTATCGGAACGTATTCCAATTACAAGTTTATCCATTATCAAGCTATCATGAAGTGCTTGAAAATCACACGTTTTAGCTAAATTTCTGACCTTTGTCACGAATTCATCAAAGGATTCACCTTGTTCTTGACAAGCTTTATTGAATTTGTATCTTTCAAAAGCGATATTTGTTTTCGGTATGAAATGAGAATTGAACTTATCTTTCAATGTAGCTAAATCCTTTTGTGCCGCTGTCGTAAGATTGAAGCTGTTAAACACTGGGACGGCGTCTGATCCTAATGTTGCCATAAAAGTTGCAGCTTGAATTTCAGGTGCTTTTTTCCCCAATTGCGTAGCTGTAGCATACCACTCAAATTGCTGTAGCCATTGTTTCCAAGCGATAGAGAGATTTTCAGCCCCAAAATTGAACGCTTTCGGCGGTCGGACTCCCACGCTAGCCCTAGCAGCTCCTTCTTCGTCACTTGGCATTTTCTTTGCTGGTTATTTGAGATGAACAATGAACCACACCTGACACCATGTAACGTTGTAGTTTCAGTTAATAACAACGTTTTACTAAGTTAATAAGTGATTTATTTTAACAAATCATTATTCATAGTTCATAAACCAGAATGACAAGAATGATAATTGCGTGTTGACAACGATAATAATAAATATGGCATATCGACAGGCTGAGAAACATAACTAGTGCCAACCAACCTGACATTAATACCAAATATAACTAAACAATAATATTCTTATGTTACAGCTGTCGCACTTCCTCCTCCTAGTAAACGGCACGACGGTTGCTTTCTTGGGGCTCACCCCGAGCCCTTGATCAACCGTCCACCCTTCCACCACTTTCAGTGCAGTCTGCATGCGCTCCCACACTGCCTGTGTGACCTTTCCTCTGACTATGATGACAATGTCGTCCGCATAGCCCTGTACCTCATACCCACCCCCCTCCCCCCCGAGCCACCCCAGCAGGCCGTCCACGACTAGGCACCTGAGCAAGGGAGACAGAACGTTCCCCTGCGGACACCCCGCTGCGACCCCCGCCAGCAGAGTCCCTCCCGCGAGTGAGGTGAACACATCCCTGAGCATGGAACCGATCCACCTGCAGCAGGTTTACTTTTGTGATACTTAAGTGGTTTCTGTAAATTCTGTGACGAGTGGCAAGAGGCTTCAAATCCAAAATGCCGAAAGTGAAAAGTAAGAGTACCGTGTGGAAATACTTTGAAGAAAAAAAACAGTGGCAGGTGGCAAGTGCAAATTGTGCCAAAAAAGAATATAAAACATCTGGAAATACGACTAATTTACGAAAATATTTAAAGATCAAAATGTGCTAGAAAATGAGAGCAAACATAATTGGGTATTGACGTACCAATAAAGCAGTTTATCCACATTTGTCAGAAATCGCATGTGGCGGTGGTTCCGACCGCAGTGTTTCCGTCAACACTACTCTATGTTTCTGCATAAATACTCTTGACAGTTAAACGTTGCGTTATGTTCTGCGACAGCCAGCTGTCAAGATCTACAGCAACCAAAGCGATCTATCTTTTCTCTACCAACCGCTACAGTGAACACACGTCCTCCACGCTCGGTCAGTTACCTGCTATGTACTCGTGTACTGTTGTAATTGTTATTATATCATGAAGTGTATTATAGTTAAGTGTATCATATAGTTTATTCAGTTAGTGAAGTAATAAAGTTATATTAAATGTTTACGTGTGGATTTAATATCAACAAGTGCAATTAACATCCATATCGCACAACAGTTTCTTTCAATAGTAGCAACTTCCGTCCCGTCAGAAAGATTATTTTCCAGAACAGGGAATATTATGAATTGTTCGCATAATCGTCTATCAAGCGAAAAGTTGGCCCGTATACTCTTTCTAATTTCAGTGGGATAGGGAAACTGGCATTTAAATGAATGATTATGAATGCAGTGAAGAACCAATAATTATAATTTATAAGATATTGTCACGTTCTACGGGGTTCTGGATTTGTTGATTCACAAAACACAGCTTTCCAAACTACTAATTTATTAATACCAACGATTTTCCAACACCAGTGTCAACTAAAATATTTATCTTCTCTATTATTAAATGTCCATAGAACTATATTCCACTATCGCCTTCTATGATCGCTCCTTGTACACCAACACTTACTGTTAACTCGCTTAATACTCTATGATCACTTCTTTTACACCACACTATTCAATACTGAACTAACTTACTCTGCGCACCGCTCGTCTATTTATACTGTCTATAGAGATTCTAGACGTTCTACACTATTCTACACCTGTCACTTCTGGTCTATTCTAGAAATGTCATTCCAGAATGTTCGATGTGACACTGCCCCCCCTCTTATATTCGATCGTCCCGGTCGAATTCTGACATTACTTGGTATGGCGTAAGTCTGTGCATATGGACTACCTTCATCTTGCTCTTCGGGCTCCTCTGAATGCGATAGACAACGTCATTGATACTTTTGACCACCTTATAAGGACCTTCCCATAATTTCTGTAGTTTCAGTTACCGTCCCTTGCGCCGTACTGGATTGTAGAACCACACACGATCTCCTTTTTTAAAACCAGCTGAATTACCTCTCACGTCATAACGGGTCTTCATGCGGTCGCTTTCTACTCGTTTATGTATTCTGACAGCAGAGTGGATGGTTTTCCTTCTCGTCAATATGTCGGGGCTTTCTTCGAGCGAAGTTCTTAGGTGGTACTGGTTCTTCCGTGTAGTTGCTGTTGTTCTGATGTTTCTACTTGCACAACTGTCTCGGCGGGCCCTATTCCTCCTTTCGACATCGGCTCTGTTCCAACAAATGTGTTTACTGGCCTCTTTCTGGGTTGGCTTCGCATTTACGTGGTCTTTCCACCCTTCGTCTTGTATTTCTCTAATAATTTCTTCTCAACTTGCTTCTGGTTGAGTAACTGGGTCATCTCTTCCTCTCACAGCTCTCTTCACTGGAATGGTGATTTTCCGCACTACCAGGTTACTGCCAGATGACATTATTATTTCTTCACCGCCGATAGTCAAGATGTTAGTGCCAAGATCAAGTTTAGCGCACTGGCCCTGAAGTATGTCCAAGCCAATTATAATCGGGTCTGATATGGCCGCGACTATGGCTCTCTGCTTTGCCTTCCATGTCCCAATTTGCAGCTCGACGTCAGTTTCGCCAAATACCTGAATCCGATCATCACCAGCATAGGCATGGATGCAAAATGATATGGATGCAAAATGATAATAGGCATGGATGCAAAATGATAATGTTTTGTATCCTCCTACTATATCGAAAAGCATAAATATTGGATAATTGATAGTCCCTTTATTAATCTTATTTTAAAGGGGTAGACATTGATCCAATCCAATCCATAGCAGGTGGTAGTGGAATTTTCGTTTACGTAACAGTAAAGGATTTTTTTCACGTCCTAGGAGGTACTACCCCATACATCAAGGGGCCGGTGAAGTCCCAACGGACGTTTCCGGTTCTGGTGTATGAGTCGGTTTCCCTTATAAGCAAAAATGATGATGGCTCCTCCTTGTACAAAAAATTCCGGAGGTAAAATACCCCTCCATTCGGATCTCCGGGAGAGGGGTGTACAGGGGGCGCCAGCATCAAGATTCAACATATCCTTTTAGAATATATGTGACCTAAATTCTAACCTGAACTCCGTCCACCATTTCCTCCAGGCTAACAGGCCCCAACTGGTTCTCTAAATCCTGTGACAAGGCCAGACTTGAAAAGGTCAAAGCTCACAAAACGCTTCTACACAATCCCAATCAAGAAAACCATCAAGCATTTAACGACGCAAGAAACCGCTATGTCCGCATTCTTTCTGAGACAAAGAACTCGTTTAATAACCACATCAAAAACAAAGTCCTCTTAAACTCTACGGGCAGCAAACCCTTCTGGACTCTTGCTAAATCTATTGGGAATAATTTCTGCAAGAGCACGTTCCCCACCTCTTGTCTCAGGAGATGAAATTGTCTCTACCGCCCAGGGCAAGGCTGAACTTTATGCCTCGTTGTTCGCCGGAAATTTTACTCTCAACCCACCTCCAAATGTTCAACCACTAATAGTCCCCAATGTCGCGCATAAAATGACGGACATCATTTTCAAAACTAAAAAGGTACGAAAGATGCTTTCTTCTCTTAATACCAGGAAAGCCTCTGGCACCAGAACATGCTCCTACCCTGACTCGTCTGTTTCAGACATCTTACAATAGAGGCATATTCCCTAGTAACTGGAAAACTGCTCGAGTACAACCCGTCCCCAAGAAAGAATCCAAAGCGCTTCCTAGCAACTACAGTCCTATTTCTCTCCCTTCAGTCATCTCTAAAGTGATAGAAAAGTATATAAACACCGAATTACTAAAATTTCCTGAAAAACACAGTCTAATGCACGACAGGCAGTATGGATTCCGTCAGCGCAGATCGACGGCCGACCTCCTTTCCTTTGTCACCCATTCTTGGAACAAGTTTATGGAACTACACGGTGAATCCCAGATTGTCGCTTTAGACATATCCAAAGCATTCGACCAGGTCTGGCACGCAGCGCTGCTTAATAAACTACCGGCCTATGGCCTACCACCAAAACTCTGTACGTGGACAGCAAACTTCCTCTCCAACCGGAGCATTTCTGTTGTTGTGGATGACCACTCCTCTAAACTATATCCAATTAATGCAGGAGTTCCTCAAGGTTCAGCTTTAGCCCCTACTTTGTTTCTTCTCCACATCAATTACCTTCTTTCTAGCACATCCAACCCAGTTCACAGTTACGCGGACGACATCACCCTCCACTCAAATATACAATATTATAAGCCTGTCTCTTTGGCCCAACTAGATGAGGATCACAGACACATGGAGGGTTCTGTCTCCGTGGATCTCCAAAAAATATTAGACTGGGGAAGTAGAAATCTTGTACAATTCAACCCCACCAAATCTCAGTCTTGCTTTCTTTCTCATAAAAGATACACCAGCCCTAGAACCATCACAATAAACAATCAAGTTATTCAAAGTAATGTGTCCTTTTGACTTGTTGGCATTTCTGTGGATCGAAATCTCAATTGGCACCAACATGTCACATCAATTGCAGAAGCGGCTGCTAAGAAATTAGGTTTCCTCTTCCGGGCCCGCAAATACTTTTCACCAGCTAATCTCTATACCTTATATACTTCACCAATAAGGCCAAACCTCGAATACTGCTCCCACATCTGGGGTACTGCTGCAGCTTCTACACTCGCTATCCTGGACTCCATTCAGAGGAGAGCTATACGTCTCATTGGTGACCCTACCCTCACCTAAAGGCTGCCATCACTTGCCCACCGACGTGCCGTTGGTGACCTCTCTCTCTCTTTTATAGCTATATGCAGTGCTTAGAGGAGCTTTCTTCCATAGTTTCATTTCCAGAAAATTTATTTCAAATAGACCCTTTCTCTGATGCTTTGCAGTAGTCTTAGCTATAGAGTTTATCGTTTAATGGTATATAATTTTTGTCGAATTTTCGTAAAAAATCAATAAAGCTCAATATATCCGTTATTCTACAGGATATGAGAAAATAATTGTATACATTAATTGAAGAGTGGAAATTAGAAAGGGCCTAAGTGCCAAAATAAAAGTTTTGAGATAATAGAGAAAAACTAAATAAAAGTTAGAGAACTTTTTAAAGGAAAGTTTTATTAAGTATTATGCATTTAAACTGAAACAAAAAACCTACTTCTTAACAAAAATTTGCATACTAAACTTCTTACTAAAAAAAACTGTTTAAACAAGTAAAATTAGGAAAAGGCCTTAGTGCTATAACTGATTTTGAGTATAGAAACATTCATAAAATACATTTTACTTCTTTTTTGTTTGTTCTTCTAAACCAATGTCTTCAATCTGAAGTAGCTGTTTATAAAAACGTTGGTGTTCTGGATTTTGAAGATAAGGAATCATGCTTCGAAGATGTGTGTGTTTTTGTTTCTTTAACGTCGGCCTATTCCCGCGACTATGGCCAATCACTGACGCCAGGTAGCAGTTTCACCTCACTATCCTGGAAATTTTGCCGAACCCCTGCCTTTCTGTAAGGAGGGTAGAGATATTTAACGTGCCCAACATCGCATGGACACGGGACCGACGCCCCCTCCGAAGGGCGAAACGTGCAGACATTCAACTTGCTCAAATATAATGCCACAACTTCGGTTGATGTTAATGTTACAGTATGTAGATTTCCATCCACAGAAATGCCAACAAGTGCAAAGGACTAATTACTTTGAATAACTTGGTTGTTCATTGTGATGGGTCTAGGGCTGGTGTATCTCTTTTGAGAAAGAAAGCAAGACAGATTTGGTGAGGTTGAATTGTACAAGATTTCTACTTCCCCAGTCTAATATTTTTTTGGAGATCCACAGAGATAGAACCCTCAATGAGTCTGCGATCCTCATCTAATTGGGCTAAAGATACAGGCTTAAAATATTGTATATTTGAGTGGAGGGTGCTGTCGTCCGCGTAACTGTGAAGTGGGTTGGATGTGCTAGAGAGGAGGTCATTGATGTGTGGAGAAGAAACAAAGTAGGGGCTAAAGCTGAACCTTGAGGAACTCCTGCATTAATTGGATAGAGTTTAGAGGAATAGCCATCCACAACCACAGAAATGCTCCTATTGGAGAGAAAATTTGCTGTCCACGTACAAAGTTTCGGTGGTAGGCCATAGGCCGGAAGTTTATTAAGCAGTGCTGCGTGCCACACCTGGTCGAATGCTTTGGATATGTCTAGAGCGACAATCTGGGATTCACCGTGTAGTTCCATAGACTTGATTCAAGAATGGGTGACAAAGAAAAGAAGGTCGGCAGTTGATCTGCCCTGACGGAATCCATACTGCCTGTCGTGGATTAGACTGTGTTTTTCAAGAAATTTTAGTAATTCGGTGTTTATATACTGTTCCATCACTTTAGAGACGACTGAAAGGAGAGAAGTAGGCCTGTAGTTGCTAGGAAGCGCTTTGGATCCTTTCTTGGTGATGGGTTGTGATAAACTATATTTATAAATATATTTATAAACAGTAACAGTAACAGATAAACTATATAGTAATATATTAGTAGTAATATATTTTTGCAAACTAATTATAGTGTATTTTACATATAATCATTGCTTGTGCATGTAAACAATACAATTTTTAATATAAATGTCAAAATAAAAACGCCAAAAACTTTCTAAACTGTCACACACCAAAATTTTCTTCAAATATCCAGATAGAAAAACATTGTAGTTATCTTTGCTAATATTTCTACTGGATCCATAATATTTCATCTCCATTTTTGGGTAACACTTTTTTATTTTAGCGTAGTTTCTCAAAAGATCTAAAGATCAATATCACCATAAATTTTGACGTCTGCTTGACAAGGAAATAAATAAACAGTATTAAAGTCACATTTATCACATGCTTTTCCTCACTGTATTTTGCTGTTACATGTTGTGTTAGTTGATACTTTCCAACATTACTATAATCACATTGACTACATTTATAAGGTTTTTCTCCAGTATGGTTCACCATTACATGTTGTGATAAACTATTCTTAACAACAGTACTATAATCACATTGACTAATTTGCAGTTTAACTCACGAACGCTTTTCAAATGGTTTTCTTCAGAAACGTGCCCAGGACCCCCCCCCCCTAGATGCACAACCCACAAGAAAAATTCTTGTTCTCACCCCCGGAGGAAGTTATGGGACCAGGAGTGAAGAGGGGTGCTGGGCAGGGTAGGCAGTGTAAAGGAAATATGAGTAGAAAATGCGAAGAAAACGGCTTGAAAGCTGTCTTTTTCACATCCTGACGCCATATCCCCCCCAAAACCCTACACACCATCCTCATTCATGCCAGGTCCCGTAACTTCCTTAGGCGATATGAACAAGAAATTTTTCATGTGGTTTATGCAATGAGGGTGATTGTATGCACACGAGGGGGGAGGAAAACCCTTACGGCGAAGGCCCCGGACACCCCCCCGGGGAGGGGGGTAGAAGGGTCCCGCCATTTCATGCATTGCAAGAGGGACATTGCCGGACGGTGCTTATTGCTCCAGGGGCCTGCCTGAACCTGACCTGTCATGTCGGACGGTGCTTATTGCTCTAGGGGCCTGCCTGACCTGACCTGTCATGTCGGACGGTGCTTATTGCTCTAGGGGCCTGCCTGACCTGACCTGACATGTCGGACGGTGCTTATTGCTCTAGGGGCCAGCCTGAACTGACCTGTCATGTCGGACGGTGCTTATTGCTCTAGGGGCCAGCCTGAACTGACCTGTCATGTCGGACGGTGCTTATTGCTCTAGGGGCCAGCCTGAACTGACCTGTCATGTCGGACGGTGCTTATTGCTCTAGGGGCCAGCCTGAACTGACCTGTCATGTCGGACGGTGCTTATTGCTCTAGGGGCCTGCCTGAACTGACCTGTCATGTCGGACGGTGCTTATTGCTCTAGGGGCCTGCCTGAACTGACCTGTCATGTCGGACGGTGCTTATTGCTCTAGGGGCCAGCCTGAACTGACCTGTCATGTCGGACGGTGCTTATTGCTCTAGGGGCCAGCCTGTACTGACCTGTCATGTCGGACGGTGCTTATTGCTCTAGGGGCCAGCCTGAACTGACCTGTCATGTCGGACAGTGCTTATTGCTCTAGGGGCCAGCCTGAACTGACCTGTCATGTCGGACGGTGCTTATTGCTCTAGGGGCCTGCCTGACCTGACCTGTCATGTCGGACGGTGGTTATTGCTCTAGGGGCCAGCCTGAAATGACCTGTCATGTCGGACGGTGCTTATTGCTCTAGGGGCCAGCCTGAACTGACCTGTCATGTCGGACGGTGCTTATTGCTCTAGGGGCCAGCCTGAACTGACCTGTCATGTCGGACGGTGCTTATTGCTCTAGGGGCCAGCCTGAACTGACCTGTCATGTCGGACGGTGCTTATTGCTCTAGGGGCCTGCCTGAACTGACCTGTCATGTCGGACGGTGCTTATTGCTCTAGGGGCCAGCCTGAACTGACCTGTCATGTCGGACGGTGCTTATTGCTCTAGGGGCCTGCCTGAACTGACCTGTCATGTCGGACGGTGCTTATTGCTCTAGGGGCCTGCCTGACCTGACCTGTCATGTCGGACGGTGCTTATTGCTCTAGGGGCCAGCCTGAACTGACCTGTCATGTCGGACGGTGCTTATTGCTCTAGGGGCCTGCCTGAACTGACCTGTCATGTCGGACGGTGCTTATTGCTCTAGGGGCCTGCCTGACCTGACCTGTCATGTCGGACGGTGCTTATTGCTCTAGGGGCCTGCCTGAACTGACCTGTCATGTCGGACGGTGCTTATTGCTCTAGGGGCCTGCCTGAAATGACCTGTCATGTCGGACGGTGCTTATTGCTCTAGGGGCCAGCCTGAAATGACCTGTCATGTCGGACGGTGCTTATTGCTCTAGGGGCCAGCCTGAACTGACCTGTCATGTCGGACGGTGCTTATTGCTCTAGGGGCCAGCCTGAACTGACCTGTCATGTCGGACGGTGCTTATTACTCTAGGGGCCTGCCTGAACTGACCTGTCATGTCGGACGGTGCTTATTGCTCTAGGGGCCTGCCTGAAATGACCTGTCATGTCGGACGGTGCTTATTGCTCTAGGGGCCAGCCTGAAATGACCTGTCATGTCGGACGGTGCTTATTGCTCTAGGGGCCAGCCTGAAATGACCTGTCATGTCGGACGGTGCTTATTGCTCTAGGGGCCTGCCTGAACTGACCTGTCATGTCGGACGGTGCTTATTGCTCTAGGGGCCTGCCTGAACTGACCTGTCATGTCGGACGGTGCTTATTGCTCTAGGGGCCTGCCTGAACTGACCTGTCATGTCGGACGGTGCTTATTGCTCTAGGGGCCTGCCTGACCTGTCATGTCGGACGGTGCTTATTGCTCTAGGGGCCAGCCTGAAATGACCTGTCATGTCGGACGGTGCTTATTGCTCTAGGGGCCTGCCTCAACTGACCTGTCATGTCGGACGGTGCTTATTGCTCTAGGGGCCTGCCTGAACTGACCTGTCATGTCGGACGGTGCTTATTGCTCTAGCGGCCTGCCTGAACTGACCTGTCATGTCGGACGGTGCTTATTGCTCTAGGGGCCTGCCTGAACTGACCTGTCATGTCGGACGGTGCTTATTGCTCTAGGGGCCAGCCTGAACTGACCTGTCATGTCGGACGGTGCTTATTGCTCTAGGGGCCTGCCTGACCTGACCTGTCATGTCGGACGGTGCTTATTGCTCTAGGGGCCTGCCTGAACTGACCTGTCATGTCGGACGGTGCTTATTGCTCTAGGGGACTGCCTGAACTGACCTGCCTTGCTGGACTGTGCTTATTGCTTTAGGGGCCTACCTGACCTGACCTACAGGGCGATGCATGAACGGGACCCGTCTACTTAAGCATCGCCGAACATCCCATAGCAAATACCGCGAAACGATCGAAATTTACAAAACACTTACCTTTACAATCTCAAGCAAATGATGTAGGTCCAGCCCTTGTGTAAGCAACCTGTGACCTTGTAATTTAATGGCTTCCGACATAGCAATATCCTCATCTCAAAAAAACAACACAGAATACAAATAACACGTCACCGACTAAGAAAAGGACCAGACATGCACCTTATAAGCGACTATAACACCACTGGTCATTAACAGAACAAGGTAAAGAACGCACAATTTCAGAAATAACGTTCTTCATATAAGAAATCATCCAAACGTGTACCGGTACTAGCGCCGTACTGAAAGTGAAGTGTAAACTGTCAGTTATAATGACAATGTCCCATGATTCCAGAATATTCTGCGGTTCCCAAACACAATGTAAACTTTATGTCAAATGTAATGTTTATGAGGGAAGGACATTCCACAGGACAGGACCGTACTGGGAAATTGTTAACAAACTATGTAATGTGTAAGCAATTTTAAATGCGAATAACTCCGGAAATAAGAGAGAACAAAAGGTAACAAAAGCATCAGCATGCATTTAAGACACCAAACTTTATCTATCAGCAGTCGATGTTTTGAAAATCGTTCGGGAGTTAAACTGCAAATTCACCTGTCTTTTTCCTGTATGTTTCACCATTACGTGTCGTGATAAACTACGCTTATGAACAGTACTATAATCACATTAACTACATTTAAAAGCCATGGGCTTCCAAGTATAGACACACGATGTTTAGTACACAGATAGGCATTGAACAGGTGGTATATTTGGTTGACTGTGTGGTGTTGTATGGGTTGTTTTTGCTGTTGGTGTTTTGACTGAGCAGATAGTTTCTACACATTTAATTGAATTAGGTTAAGCTTAAAGAGTTGATGTATGTTTTATTTTTATTTACTTATTTTTCATGTGCCCACATTGTTAGTTTTTTACTTTGGAAAATAAGTAATCACCTTATTTTGTTGATTAACCATATATTAATCAAGTTACACTACTTTTAACTTAACTACAAGAAATATTAACAATAACTATTATATATACACAATGGAGTTGCAAGCACACCTCTCGTCTTTCATCGTTTCAAGCATTCTACCTTGCAATGCCGGATGCTCACTCGTCTCTTCTTCTGTCCGGCTATATGATTCGAATTCTTGGAAGGTCGCACCCTGTACCAACACAAGTCACGTTGGTAGTCCTGAACACACATACAAATATACACTTTCGTGGGTTTTACATGTGTTTATTTCATACATTCATTTCATTTATTTGGTACCATGTTTTGTATTTTATTTTGTTGACAATTTATTTTGTATCTTATTTTGTTTCTTTTTGTTGAAATAAACTTTATAAATATTATTATTATTAGTAGTAAAAGGTATTTCTTCAGTATGGTTCACCATTACGTGTTGTGATAAACTACTCTTAATAACAGTACTATAATCACATTGACTACATTTAAAAGTTCTTTTTCCTGTATGGTTTACCCTTACGTGTCGTGATAAACTATACTTAATAGCACTACTATAATTACATTGACTACATTTAAAAGGTTTTTCTCCAGTATGGTTTACCATTACGTGTCGTGATAAACTATTCTTAACAACACTACTATAATCACATTGACTACATTTAAAAGGTTTTTCTCCTGTATGTTTCACCATTACGTGTTGTGATAAACTATACTTAAAAACAGTACTATAATCACATTGACTACATTTAAGAGGTTTTTCTCTAGTATGTTTCACCATTATGTGTTGTGATAAACTATTCTTAATAGCAGTACTATAATCACATTGACTACATTTCAAAGGTTTTTCTCCCGTATGTTTCACCATTACGTGTTTTGATAAATTATTCTTAACAACAGCACTATAATCACATTGACTACATTTAAAAGGTCTTTTTCCAGTATGGTTCACCATTATGTGTTGTGATAAATATTTCTTTGTAGCACTACTATAATCACATTGACTACATTTAAAAGGTTTTTCTCCAGTATGTTTCACAATAACGTGTTGTGATAAACTATACTTATAAACAGTACTATAATCACATTGACTACATTTAAGAGGTTTTTCTCCCGTATGTTTCACCATTATGTGTCGTGATAAACTATGCTTAATAACAGTACTATAATCACATCGACTACATTTAAAAGGTCTGTTCCCTGTATGTTTCACCATCACGTGTTGTGATAAATTATTCTTAATAGCAGTACTATAATCACATTGACTACATTTAAAAGGTCTTTCTCCGGTATGTTTCACCATTACATGTTGTAATAAATTATTCTTAACAACTGTACTATAATCACATTGACTACATTTAAAAGGTTTTTCTCCAGTATGTTTCACTATTACGTGTTGTGATAAACTAAGCTTAACAGCACTACTATAATCACATTGACTACATTTAAAAGGTCTTTTTCCTGTATGTTTCACCATTATGTGTTTTGATAAATATTGTTTAAGAGTAGTACTAAAATCACACTGGTCACATTTAAAAGGCTTTTCTACACTGTGTTTTGGTTTTACGTGTTGTGATAAGCTGCCTTTCTGGAAAGTTCTGTAATCGCATGTGTTGGAATTAAACAATATTCTTGCATTGTGTTTTGCTTTTGTACCTACATCATCTTTCACATCTAATATATCCTTCAGATCAACAAGCTCATGATTACTGAGACCTGTGCAGCCATGATCCAATGTTTCAATTTTAAATTCCTCTATAATCATTTCACTTTTAATAAAAACATTATCATTTTTTTCATCAATTAACTGTCCACTTGTAACATCTTCAAAACCTCCAGTTCTCTCTTGGCTCACTTCACCTATAAAGTCTTGTTTTAGTTCTTCTAAACACTGTCCTTCGATCTGCTCCACTTTAACAGTAACAGGTGTATATTCTGTGTTGTCTTTAATTTCCAGGATACCTCTCCATTGGTGCTTAGAGTCCGGTTCGTGTTTAGGCACTAAATCTTCCTCTTTAGTATCAAAGCCATCTACGAAAATATTATCGCTATACTCACACTCACTTCTGTGAACTGTTTGACAGTTGCAAACACAAAGCTGGCTCTGTTTGTTCACACTCATGGTCAACTTTGATATTATTTTAGTTAAAAACCTAATTAATTTTAAAACGAATATTTGAAAATTGTAGGAATATCGGCGACGTTTTCTCTTTACTATTAAAGAGTAAGGTGTAGGCACACTAGGCACAGCATTATGCTTTGGTGTATGTGTTTTTCTTATTCATGGTACAATAATTTACAATAACGTAATTAATTAAATTTTTATAGGTAATCTGCTTCTTCTTTGCTGATGGCGTCAGTTCCTAATGACAATGACATATCTCTCTTAATGTCGTTGGTTTCTCTACAAACCTCTTTGGTTTCTACCTTAGACCAGAAAGAACTTAGGACACGTAACACGAGATTTAACGCGTGTAGGTGAAGTGTGCCTGAATCGTAAAGCAATTTTATGCTGTGGAGCCAAATAAAGCGAATGGTATCAGAGTTTTAAGTAGGTATATTTAGTGTTTTTTGCAATAAATTGTGAATATTTTGTATTAAGAACAATGGTTTATTGTGCCGCCTTCAATTGCAATAGCCACAGTGACAAAAAAATTCTGGACGCAGCAAGTGCGTTATGGTAGTGAATTTTCATTAAAATGTTTTTAATTGCAAATATGTGTGTTTCCTTTTTAAGAAAGCAGGCATCAATTTTGGTTACCAGTATAACCTATATAGTAAAAACAATGTGCCATGTTTCATAAAAATAACTTTATTGTGTGAAAATGTACAAAAATTTCCAAAAGTAAACTTAAAGTGTTCCCGGAAAAACTCGTTTCTGGGTCAACCTTATAGGTTAATAGCAAATTGAGCTATTCAAATTTGAAGCATTTAATGAAAATTCGCTACCATAACGCACTTGCTGCGTCCCGAATTTCTTTTCTTACAAACATGCATCGCTGAAATATTCAAAAATGCAATAACATAAGGCGTGTTTGATTAAAAAAAAAGAAGAAAATTTGTATCACCAACGACTTATGGGCCATCCTGTGATTGTAGAAATATTTTTTTAAGATGTAGCTCAAGACACCCTATAATTAATATATACAAATTTTCTTCATATCTTGTATATTAACGGATATATTGAGTTTTATTGATTTTTTACGAAAATTCGACAAAAATTATATACCATTAAACGATAAACTCTAAAGCTAAGGCTACTGCCAAGCATCAGAAAAAGGGTCTATTTGAAATGAATTTTCTGGAAACATTTTAGTAAAATGAAGGACAATGACGGTTGAAACTAAGACTTCAGAGTTTGTAAAACATCCTTCTTGAGCCATTTGATTTCCATATCCCGTATTAGATTCAAGTTCTTTGCCTAAATGTTGCCGATTTTGACGTTTTAAATCGCAACTTTGACGTTTTGAGGAAAACCCCAATTTATTTTTCTTTAAATGCCTATAACTTTTTTGTCTTTTGAGCTACATAGCTAAATTTTGGTAGGTAGCTTACCTATAAGGATATTAACTAGCGTACCAAATTTGGTTGCCCTTACTTTGTTAATTCCGGAGATATAAATTTTTTTCGAAAGAAAACACAAAATTTTCCGGGAAAACCTGGGCAGATTTTCCTGGCTAACGAACTTATCCAAGCCATTTGCAAAAGGAATTTTTCCACCAAATTTAGTCAAAATCGGCCTATTATTTTTTGAGTTATCGGTGTGATACATATATATATATATATATATATATATATATATATATATATATATATATATATATATATATATATATACATATATATATATATATATATATATATATATATATATATATATATATATATATATATATATATATATATATATATATATATATATATATATATATATATATATATATATATATATATATATATAAACATATAAAAATTGAAACTGACCCCGGATATGTGTTCTAGGGGGCCTAGTTCGCGGTCATTTGAAGAAATTTTTTCAAAATTCAAAAGTCGGGATCTCCTCATTAGTGAAATTTTTTTAAGAAAATTCACTAAAAGAGCCCGGTATTACTTTTCACAGGTAAGATATAAAATTAACCTAATTACTTTCAGAACGTTTCTTACATTTTTATGCTTTAATTGTTGAAATTGGAAAAAAAATGTTCCCACTTCACTTACTGTATTAGTGACACATTATTATTTTTAAAAATGCAAACAGAAAATATGTGATTTTCAATGTGAAATATTTAATTACATTTTCACTTTATCAAGTCCAGCCAGGATATTCCATAGGCGTAGGTGTGCCCTTCAAAAGTTACGTTGTGGGAATAATGTTATGTTAGTTTATATACTTAATTAGTTATATTAAAGGAAAGAAAATGTTGCAGATATATAGAGGCATGAATACAGGTAGCTAAATGTTATTTAAAATAATACAGAAGTTACTGTTTAGTGATTTTCCATTTACATGTAAATCAGATTATATCTATAATATAAACCAAGAATAACAAAAAAATGCTTTATACCTATGGTAAATCGTCTAAAGTTTATGAATGTGATGTAATTTTTCCCTCGAAAAAACTATTTGTCGAGATGTTGAAGAAAATTCGTTTCGGTAATTCTTCACTTTGATGTAGGTGGTTAAATCGCAAAGAATCAATAAAACAAAACGTACATATGGCACATTCCTATGGAAAATTGTCTGAAAAAAATTCACTAATAGAGAGGTATCGATGGTGAGACTTTGCAAAAAAATTTTCAAATGAGCGCGAACTAGGACCCCTAGAACCCATATCCAGGGTCAGTTTCAATTTTTATATGTTTATATATATATATATATATATATATATATATATATATATATATATATATATATATATATATATATATATATATATATATTATATATATGTATGTATGTATCCGTCTGGTAACTCAAAAAATAATTAACCGATTTCGATGAAACTTGGCAAGTGCCTTTCTTTTATTAATGGCTTGGATGAGTTCGTTAGCCAGAAAAAGCGGACGGGGTTTTCCGGGAAAATTCTGAGTTTTCTTTCAAAAAAAATTTTTCTCCGAAAGTAACAAAGATGTTTTAATGAAATTTATTGTATATGTTGCCTCGGAAGAGATCTTACTACGTACCAAAATTCAACTTTCTAAGTTTAGAAAATAGAGTTATTCAAATTTTTTTTGAAAAAAATTTTTTTCTTCAAAAATTATAAACTTATTTTAATGAAATTTGGTGGTCATCTTGCCTTAGGAAAGACCTTACTACATACCAAAATTAAACTCTCTAAGTTTATGATAATTGAGTTATTCAAATTTGAAGCATTTAATAAAAATTCTCTACCATAACGCACTTGCTGCGTCCCGAGAGTTTTTTAAGTATAAAGAAATTAGGAAATGTAAAATTCTTAAAAAAACATCTGTATTCTCATTTCATATAATACAGATGCATACTGTTTTATTATATATTTTGTAATCTATATATCCATGGTTTCTGAATGTACTATTTGTCTTAAATTCCTTTGGTTAATATCAGTATTTTATTAATGCACGTTTTAGTGAATTTTTATTAAAAACAATTCACTTAATGGAGAGGTATCGATGGTGAGACTTGCAAACTTTTTTTTCAAATGAGCGCGATTGAGGACCCCTAGAACCCATATCTGGGGTCAGATTCAATTTTTATATGTTTATATATATATATATATATATATATATATATATATATATATATATATATATATATATATATATATATATATATATATATATATATATAATATATATATATATATACATATATATGTATGTATGTATCCAACCCATAACTCAAAAAATATTAAACCGATTTCGATGAAACTCGGCAAGTGCCTTTCTTTTATTAATGGCTTGGATGAGTTCGTTAGCCAGAAGAATCTGACAAGGTTTTCCTGGAATATTTTGAGTTTTCTTTCGAAAAAAATTTTTTTCTACGAGAATTACAAAGCTATTTTAATAAAATTTGGTGGATATATTGCCCCGAGAAAGACCTTACTACATACCAAAATTAAACTTTCTACGTTTATATAAAATTGAGTTTTCCAAATTTTCAGTTTTCTTTCGAAATAAATTTTTTTCTCAAAAAGTTACAAGGTGATTTTAATGACACTTGGTGGATATGTTGCCCTAGAAAAGACTACATACCAAGATTCAACTTTCTAAGTTCATTGAAAATTGAGTTATCCAATACAGTCTACCGATCTACCGATTCAACACAAACTTCTACCGAAAAACAAGCAGTTGTTAGCTGTCTTAGCTTTATAATGAAACTCGTTACAGTTTTCAGTGACCTACCTTTTTAACCATTTATAGATGGATTTCACTTGTAATTTACAGCAGAACCCTGTAAACTATATAGGCTTTTTAATTGCTCATTTTGCACTGGATAATATTTTTACGTTCTAAGGGGTTCTGGGTTTGTCGACTAACAAAACGCAGCTTTTCAAACTACTAATTTATTATAACCAACTGTTTTCCAACTCCAATATCAACTAAAATATTTCTCTATATTACTAAATGTCCATAGAACTATATTCCACTATTCGCTTTCTATGATCGCTTCTTATACACTAACACTTACTGCTGACTCGCTTAATACTCTATGGTCACTCGTCACATCACACTAACTCAATACTGAACGAACTCACTCTATGTGACGTTCGTCTATTTATACTCTCCATAGAGATACTACACCTTCTACCAATGACGCATGTCTTTATGTCATTGCCTTCTACACTGTTCTACACCTGTCACTTCTGGTTTCTGGTCCCATCTAGAAATAAACACACACTACAACCGACCTCTGATCATAGAAGTAACAAAGTTCATAAACACAAATCTGATACACGGATATGGCAATATGTTTTTGATTTTTAATTATTACTTGTTTTTCTTTCTATCTGAAAAGTGATATTATATTGTATATTACATATGTACGGTTGGAGAGAAAATTTGCTGTCCACGTACATAGTTTTGGTGGTAAGCCATTGGCCGGTAGTTTATTAAGCAGCGCTGCGTGCCAGACCTGGTCCAATGCTTTGGATATGTCTAGAGCGACAATCTGGGATTCGCCGTGTAGTTCCATAGACTTGTTCCAAGAATGAGTGACAAAGGGAAGGAGGCCGGCAGTTGATCTGCGCTGACGGAATCCATACTGCCTGTCGTGGATTAGACTGTGTTTTTCAAGAAATTTTAGTAATTCGGTGTTTATATACTTTTCCATCACTTTAGAGATGACTGAAAGGAGAGAAATAGGCCTGTAGTTGCTAGGAAGCGCTTTCGATCATTTCTTGGGGACGGATTGTACTCGAGCTGTTTTCCAGTTACTAGGGAATATGCCTCTATTGTAAGATGTCTGAAATAGACGAGTCAGGACAGGAGCAAGTTCTGATGCGCATTTTTTGAGAACAATTGCTGGGATCTCGTCAAGGCCAGAGGCTTTCCTGGTAGTAAGAGAAGAGAGCATCTTTCGTACCTTATTAGTTTTGATAATGATATCCGTCATTTTATGCGCGACATTGGGGACTGTTGGTGGTTGAACATTTGGAGGTGGGTTGAGAGTAGAATTGCCGGCGAACAACGAGGCAAAAAGTTTAGCCTTGCCCAGGGCAGTAGAAACAATTTCATCCCCTGACACAAGAGGTGGAAACGTGCTCTTGCAGAAATTATTCCCAATAGATTTAGCAAGAGTCCAGAAGGGTTTGCTGCCGCTGGAGCTTAAGAGGACTTTGTTTTTGATGTGGTTATTAAACGAGTTTTTGCCCCAGAAAGAATGCGGACATAGCGATTTCTTGCGTCGTTAAATGCTTGACGGTTTTCTTGACTGGGATTGTGTAGAAGCTTTTTGTGAGTTTTGACCTTTTCAAGTCTGGCCTTGTCACAGGATTTAGAGAACCAGGGCTTTTGAGTGGCTGCAGAGGTTTTCTGTGTACGTGGAATAAATAATTCCATATGCCAGCTTGGATAATTTCGGTGACGTTTTGTGAGATATCAGAGGGGTCAGGATGAGAGAAGCAGACAGACGCCCATGGAAATGAGGAAAAGTAATCTCGCATTTCGTCCCAGTTCGCGGAGTTGTAGCGCCAAACGATACGTGGGTGTGATAACTGTGTGACCTCGGGTTGCATTGCGCAGGAAGCAGTGACCATGCCGTGGTCTGAGCGACCCAGCGGGGCGGTGACTGATATCTTATAGCAGTCAGGATTTGTAGTAAGAAGAAGATCTAAGGGATTTGAGCTGTGTGTTGGGATGCGAGGAAAGTAAGTAGGTTGCTGAACCATATTGGATAAAGAATTGCTGACTGCAAAGGCCTCCGCTGCTCTTCCTTGTGGGTCGGTTTTTGAAGATCCAAGCCATTCCTTATTAGTCACCAAGAATAGTGACCTCGGAGGAAGGATATTCAGAAATCAGATGGTCGGTTTTTCAGAAAGGTAGTCAAAGAGCTGGACAAAGTTGTTGTCAGAAGGTGCGGTATATGCAACAGATGAATTTAGTTGCAGCCCTGGGAGAGTTTTATCCATAGTATGTCTTTTCTTCCAGCTTCTAAATTGGGGAGTCTGGTGCAGGGTAGATTGCTACGGACGTACGCGCACACGCCTCCATGCAATCTAAAAGAAGTAAGGAGCTCATACCCCGGGAAATTAAGGTGATTATTGGCTGTTTTGGGACTGATTTGGGTTTTGGTGAGGAAGAAGTGTTGGGGCCTATTAGCCTGGAGGAAATGGTGGACGGAGTTCAGGTTAGAATTTAGGCCACATATATTCGAGAAGTATATTGTAAATCTCGATGCTGGCGCCCCCTGTACACCCCTCTCCCGGAGATCCGAATTGAGGGGTATTTTGCCTCCGGAATCTTTTGTACAAGGAGGAGCCATCATCATTTTTGCTTATAAGGGAAACCGACTCATACACCAGAACCGGAAACGTCCGTTGGGACTTCACCGGCCCCTTGATGTAAGGGGTGGTACCTCCTCGGGCGTGAAAAAATCCTTTACTATCACGTAAAGGAAAATTCCACTACCACCTGCAAATATATATATATATATATATATATATATATATATATATATATATATATATATATATATATATATATATGCAGTTTGTTATATACTTTAAGACTGCTGTATTTTTCTTTTTTGATTTTTTCTTGATTTTCTTTCAAACTGATTACATTCACTATTTGAAATGAGTAGACATACTTTTAATTAAAAACTCTTGTTTTTCTTTTGCCTGTATGTTTTGTAAAACTTTTTTTTTCACTTTATATTCGAATAAAGAATGCTCTATTTTTTGTTCAAGTTTTTCATGTTTACCGAAATCAATCTGCTATACCAAAATTTGAGTGGTCCAGTTATTTTTACTCACAGAAATGCACCGATTATATGAAGGAGGTCATACAACTCCATGATATAAAGACTTTATTTGTATCATGATACAACTCTACCTATCGTTGATAAGACTGTAAACTGTCATATATCTGACATTTATATTGACAATGTACTTCTTATTCTTTGATTATGATAGTTCGTGGTCTAAATGTAGATGGCATTTACTCTAGATGTCATTTATCCCTTGTTCCGAGTTCTGTGACCCCATACGTCAACCAGTGCCGTGTCGTGCTGATGGAGTATATGGTATAACTTACTGTTCTTTTTTGTTCCGATCCTACAAAATTGTTCATATTAGAAGGATTTTTTGATAGTCTCAATCAACTTCATAAATTTTCTCTTACTATTACGTTTTTATTACTTTCAATCCAGAATCTATTACCTTCTATTACGCTTCTGCAAAAATTCTATTACCAAACAATTTTTTGATGGAACAACACTGTCCAGAAGTCCAGGAGATCTGTGAAGCCTACTGTAAAACTATTAAAACTGAAACAGAAAATTATGAGGATGTATCCACTGATCAAAAGTTTACGTTTTTCTGCGAATTTGAGCAGGATACTAAATTGGATCTGCAAATAAATGAATCTTTAATAAAAGCAGGTGGTAGTGGAATTTTCCTTTATGTAATAGTAAAGGATTTTTTCACGCCCGAGGAGGTACCACCCCATACATCAAGGGGCCGGTGAAGTCCCAACGGACGTTTCCGGTTCTGGTGTATGAGTCGGTTTCCCTTATAAGCAAAAATGATGATGGCTCCCCCTTGTATAAAATATTCCGGAGGCAAAATACCCCTCCATTCGGATCTCCGGGAGTGGGGTGTACAGGGGGCGCCAACATCAAGATTTAACATATCCTTTTCGAATATATGTGGCCTAAATTCTAACCTGAACTCCGTCCACCATTTCCTCCAGGCTAACAGGCCCCAACTCCTCTTCCTCACCGAAACCCAAATCAGTGCCAAAACAGCCACTAATCACGTTAATTTCCCGGGGTATGAGCTCCTTACTGCCTTTAGATTGCATGGAGGCGTGTGCGCATACGTCCGTAGCAATCTACCCTGCACCAGACTTCCCAATTTAGAAGCTGGAAGAAAAGACATACTATGGATAAAACTCTCTCTCAGGGCTGCAACTAAATTCATCTGTTGCATTTACCGGTCACCTTCTGACAACAACTTTGTCCAGCTCTTTGACTACCTTTCTGAAAAAACCGACTATCTGATTTCTGAATATCCTTCCTCCGAGGTCACTATTCTTGGCGACTTCAATGTCCATAATAAGGAATGGCTAGGATCTTCAAAAACCGATCCACAAGGGAGAGCAGCGGAGGCCTTTGCAGTCAGCAATTCTTTGGCCAATATGGTTCAGCAACCTACTTACTTTCCTCGTATCCCAACACACAGCTCAAATCCCTTGGATCTCCTTCTTACTACAAACCCTGAATGCTATAAGATATCAGTCACCGCCCCCCTTGGTCGCTCAGACCACGGCATGGTCACTGCTTCCTGTGCAATGCAACCCGAGGTCACACAGTCATCGCACCCACGTATCGTTTGGCACTACAACTCCGCAAACTGGGACGAAATGCGGGATTACTTTTCCTCATTTCCATGGGCGTCTGTCTGCTTCTCTCATCCTGACCCCTCTGATATCTCACAAAACGTCACCGAAATTATCCAAGCTGGCATGGAATTATTTATTCCACGTACACAGAAAACCTCTTCAGCCACTCAAAAGCCCTGGTTCTCTTAATCCTGTGACAAGGCCACACTTGAAAAGGTCAAAGCTCACAAAACGCTTCTACACAATCCCAGTCAAGAAAACCGTCAAGCATTTAACGACGCAAGAAACCGCTATGTCCGCATTCTTTCTGAGGCAAAAACTCGTTTAATAACCACATTAAAAACAAAGTCCTCTTAAGCTCTAAGGGCAGCAAACCCTTCTGGACTCTTGTTAAATCTATTGGGAATAATTTCTGCAAGAGCACGTTCCCCACCTCTTGTCTCAGGAGATGAAATTGTCTCTATCGCCCAGGGCAAGGCTGAACTTTTTGCCTCGTTGTTCGCCGGAAATTCTACTCTCAACCCACCTCCAAATGTTCAACCACTAATAGTTCCCAATGTCGCGCATAAAATGACGGACATCATTTTCAAAACTAAAAAGGGACGAAAGATGCTTTCTTCTCTTAATACCAGGAAATCCTCTGGCCTTGACGAGATCCGAGTAATTGTTCTAAAAAAATGCGCACCAGAACATGCTCCTACCCTGACTCGTCTGTTTCAGACATCTTACAATAGAGGCATATTCCCTAGTAACTGGAAAACTGCTCGAGTACAACCCGTCCCCAAGAAAGAATCCAAAGCGCTTCCTATCAACTACAGGCCTATTTCTCTCCCTTCAGTCATCTCTAAAGTGATAGAAAAGTATATAAATACCGAATTACTAAAATTTGCTGAAAAACACAGTCTAATCCACGACAGGCAGTATGGATTCCGTCAGCGCAGATCGACGGCCGACCTCCTTTCCTTTGTCACCCATTCTTGGAACAAGTTTATGGAACTACACGGTGAATCCCAGATTGTCGCTCTAGACATATCCAAAGCATTCGACCAGGTCTGGCACGCAGCGCTGCTTAATAAACTACCGGCCTATGGCCTACCACCAAAACTCTGTACGTGGACAGCAAACTTCCTCTCCAACCGGAGCATTTCTGTTGTTGTGGATGACCACACCTCTAAACTATATCCAATTAATGCAGGACTTCGTCAAGGTTCAGCTTTAGCCCCTACTTTGTTTCTTCTCCACATCAATTACCTTCTTTCTAGCACATCCAACCCAGTTCACAGTTACGCGGACGACATCACCCTCCACTCAAATATACAATATTATAAGCCTGTCTCTTTGGCCCAACTAGATGAGGATCACAGACACATGGAGGATTCTGTCTCCGTGGATCTCCAAAAAATATTAGACTGGGGAAGTAGAAATCTTGTACAATTCAACCCCACCAAATCTCAGTCTAGCTTTCTTTCTCAAAAGATACACCAGCCCTAGAACCATCACAATAAACAATCAAGTTATTCAAAGTAATGTCGTGTCCTTTTTACTTGTTGGCATTTCTGTGGATCGAAATCTCAATTGGTACCAACATGTCACATCAATTGCAGAAGCGGCTGCTAAGAAATTAGGTTTCCTCTTCCGGGCCCGCAAATACTTTTCACCAGCTAATCTCTATACCTTATATACTTCACAAATAAGGCCAAACCTCGAATAGTGCTCCCATATCTGGAGTGATGCTGCAGCTTCTACACTCGCTATACTGGACTCCATTCAGAGGAGAGCTATACGTCTCATTGGTGACCCTACCCTCACCCAAAGGCTGCCATCACTTGCCCACCGACGTGCCGTTTGTGACCTCTCTCTCTCTCTTTTATAGCTATATGCAAGGGCAGTGCTTAGATGAGCTTTCTTCCATAGTTTCATTTCCAGAAAATTCATTTCAAATAGACCCTTTCTCTGATGCTTGGCAGTAGCCTTAGCTATAGAGTTTATCGTTTAATGGTATATAATTTTTGTCGAATTTTCGTAAAAAATCAATAAAGCTCAATATATCCGTTATTCTACAAGATATGAAAAAATAATTGTATACATTAATTGAAGAATGGAAATTAGAAAGGGCCTAAGTGCCAAAATAAAAGTTTTGAGATAATAGAGAAAAACTAAATAAAAGTTAGAGAACTTTTTAAAGGAAAGTTTTATTAAGTATTATGCATTTAAACTGAAACAAAAAACCTACTTCTTAACAAAAATTTGCATACTAAACTTCTTACTACAAAAAAAACCTGTTTAAACAAGTAAAATTAGGAGAAGGCCTAAGTGCTATAACTGATTTTGAGTATAGAAACATTCATAAAATACATTTTACTTCTTTTTTGTTTGTTCTTCTAAACCAATGTCTTCAATCTGAAGTAGCTGTTTATAAAAACGTTGGTGTTCTGGATTTTGAAGATAAGGAATCATGCTTCGAAGATGTGTGTGTTTTTGTTTGTTTAACGTCGGCCTATTCCCGCGACTATGGCCAATCACTGACGCCAGGTAGCAGTTTCACCTCACTATCCTGGAAATTTTGTCGAACCCCTGCCTTTCTGTAAGGAGGGTAGGGATATTTAACGTGCCCAACATCGCATGGACACGGGACCGACGCCCCCTCCGAAGGGCGAAACGTGCAGACATTCAACTTGCTCAAATATAATGCCACAACTTCGGTTGATGTTAATGTTACAGTGTGTACTAAAAAGTGAAAGGAGAACCCTGGGATCGAACCCAGTACCCTTTGGTTCAGAGGCACACGTTCTTGCCCCTGAACCACCGAGGCTCTAGCTATGAAGAGATACGTTTTTATTTTCCGACACCTTGCTTTCTGATGGCAACTTCATTATATTAGCCTGTCTAAGTCCAGCAAAAATTTTCCTTTTCTTTAAAACATTAACTTGCATCTCTTCTTGAAGATCAGAAAATGAATGAATAACTAAGGTTATGAATAATTATATTGGACTTAGGACCTTTCTAAGGAAAATGCTCGCGCACATATAACTACCGACATATACGAGGGGCTCTTATAAAGGCAAAATTTTACTTTTGGCGCTTAGAACCCTTCATAGGACATAAAGCATGGCACATAGAACATTTCTAAGTAAAAAACTTAATTTCGGAAAAAATGGCACTTAGGCCCTTTCTAATTTCCACTCTTCAATTATAGGGTGTCTTGAGCTACATCTTAAAAATTATTTCTACAATCACAGGCTGGCCCATAAGTCGTTGGTAATACATTTTTTTTTTTAGTCGAACATCATTTTCAAAAAGTGTGGATACAGCAACAGTAAATAAGTTTTCAAAAGGATCTGGGTGCAGCTAGTACGTTATGGTAGAGAATTTTTGTAAAAATATTTCAAATACAATAACTCAATATCCCATTTTTTAATTTTTTTTTATTCGGTTCAATAATACATCATAAAAACCCTTTAAGGGTTATGTCTGACAACATAATAAAAAAAAACTCTGGACGCAGCAAGTGTCCTATAACTTTTTTGTCTTTTGACCTACATAGCTAAATTTTGGTAGGTAACTTACCTATAGGGATGTAAACCTGCGTGCCAAATTTGGAGGCCCTTACTTTGTTAATTCCAGAGATATAAATTTTTTTCGAAAGAAAACACAAAATTTTCCGGGAAAACCTACGCGGATTTTCCTGGCTAACGAACTCATCCAAGCCATTTGCAAAAGGAATTTTTTCACTAAATTTAATCAAAATCGGCCCATTATTTTTTGAGTTATCGGTGTGATACATATATATATATATATATATATATATATATATATATATATATATATATATATATATATATATATATATATATATATATATATATATATATATATATATATATATATATATATATATATATATATATATATATATATATATATATATATATATATATATATAAACATATAAAAATTTAAACTGACCCCGGATATGTTTTCTGGAGGGCCTAATTAGCGCTCATTTGAAGAAATTTTTTCAAAATTCAAAAGTCGGGATCTCCTCATTAGTGAATTTTTTTTAAAAAAATTCACTAAAAAACATAAATTTAACATGTGTAATTGGGAACTAGTTTTCAATACTACATTAATGTATCTATTATCATAGTGTTCTCTTGTTCAGCAAGTACTTCTTTATCTCACTTTTCCATTTGTTTGTTTTTAATCTTTTCATTTCTTCAGGTATTTCATTGTATAGTTTTACACCATTAAATAGTATCCTTTTTTGTCCTGTGTTTGTTCTTGCAGCCTCTGTTCTTATGTCTACACATCTCCTTGTACCATAACTATGTACTTCGTTGCTGTGTCTCATTTGCAGTTCTGGTTCATTTATTTCTCCCTGTCTTAGTTTGTGGATGATTTTCATTGTTTCATAATTTGTTAGTTCTGCAATGTCTAATTGTTCAGTTTTTCTGAAAACTTCATTTGTTGGGGTCCAATAATTCAGATCATATATTAATTTTAGGATTTTATTTTGTATCCTTTGTATACTAGATATATCTGTTTTATTGCCAGTTCCCCAGAAAAGAATCATGTACATCAATTTACTTTTTATATATGCCTTGTACAACATTATCTTCTGTGATTTTGGGATACAGTTTTTGATTTTATAAGCCATTGCTATATAGGATGATATCTCCAATTTTAGTTCATTTATGTGTTTAGTCCATTTTAAGTTTTTATCAATGTTTAGGCCTAGATATTTTACACTGTCTACTTCTTTTATGCTTCTTCCTTTAATTGTAATATTCATTTGGTGTCGTTTAGTGGTTTTCTGTATGTGAATTAAGTAGCATTTCTTTTCATTTATAGTTAGACGATTTGTGTTTGTCCATCTCATTAGTAGTTCTAGATCTTCATTTATCTCAGCTTTGGTTTTCTTGTCGTCCACATTTTCATAGAAAATTGCCAAGTCATCTGCATACATCATTTGTTTCCCATTCAATTTGTATAGTCTCAGTTCGTTTATGTATAGTATATGCAGGAATGGTCCTAGAATGGACCATTGAGGAACGCCACAGGTCATGTGAGTTGGTTCACTTTTCACATATCCTATTTGTGTGTAGTGCTTTCTATTTTGTAGATAACTTTTCAGCAGCTTCAACACGTTCCCTATTATTCCCATATTTTCAAGTTTAGCATTCACTATTTCGATGTCTATAGTGTCAAAGGCTTTACAGTAATCCAGGATCAGACCTGTTATGCATTCCCCTCTGTCCCAAGCACTCTGCATATAGTTCATTAAGTTTAATATTGCAGTTGTTGTAGATTTTAGTTTTTGGAAACCATGTTGACAGTTTGTTATGAGTCCAATACGTTCTATGTAGTCTGTTAGTCTTGTATGTATAACTTTCTCAAAAATCTTGCTAAATACAGTGAGGTTAAATATGAACCTGTAGTTATTTGGCATAAGTTTACTTCTTTCTTTAAAAATTGGTGTGTTAAGGTAGAATATTCAATCTTGAATCATAGCAAAACCTATGTAAATGCAGCGTTGATAGTAAATTAAAGGACTATAACGTAATGAGCTTCGCGGATAGCTACAAGTTGGTTTAAAAAACCTTTTTTGTTGTTTTGTTTGAAAAAACTAGTTCCATGGGGTTGACCAAAACAAAACCATCCAAGCAATTAATAGGGAAAAATACCTGTCATATTTATAATTTGGCAGGTACATTCCCCTTGTAAATTTTTTTTTCTGGAAAACTTTTGTAACTTTCATGAAATTTGTAATACAATTTTTTTAAAGACACTTGCAGTATTTACATATATCTCTACTAAATTATAATTGTCTAGCTCCATAGAAAATAGAAATTTCTTCAAGTAATTGCTAACTGGGACTTCTGAAACCGATCTCCATTTAAATTTAAGAAATTAGTTTTATTTATTTTTATTTATTTATTTATTGAATACATGCCCAACAGGATAATCCCATTAATAGGGCACCAAACAAAAAGAACAATATGTAATAATATGAACAAAAAATACTTCTAAAAAAACTAAACTAAATTAAACTAAACTACAAAACTAAAATACTGTGCGAAACATTACAAGGCAGAAATTCCACAAAACAGTACATATAATGGTTCTAATAACCGACAAAGTAAGATATAGCCGCCTTACGAATAACCGCAGCCTTATCCGAATAGAAGTCACACAAGTTTACAATGTTATTAAAGTCAAAGCTCATTGTATAAACAGGTGATTTCATATACAAGTTAGTCCTTGGTGTTGGAGGCTTAAACACTCTCACCACTCTAGATGCAGCCCGTGGAACTGAGAAATTTAATTGCATCAATAAGTCTGGACAATCAACTTTACCATGAAACAAGTTATGCAGGAACATCACAGATGCAACTTTTCTACGCGAATACAAACTGGGTATGCCAGCTTGCATCAGCAATTGGCCATGATCACATTCTCTCTGTGGGTAGGTACCAGATGCCCTATATACAAGGTGTTTTAAAAACTTACGCTGAACATCTTCCAGAGCACCAATCTGAACACTATAAAAGGGATCATAAACCAAGCTACAATATTCAAGCCTCGATCGAATGTAGGCAAAATAGAGAATTTTCAAGCTATCCAAATTGGAAAATGATCTGCTATTCCTCACAATGAAACCCATCAACTTCAAGCAGGATGCTGTAATTGTTTGAATATGTCCAGTGAAACTTAAATGTTCATCATATACAATGCCAAGACCCCTGTGCGTTTCAGTCCTGGCCAATGGTATACCACTCACTTTGTAGGGAAAAGCTATACGGCTGGTTTTTCTAGTGTATGCCATCACTTTGCACTTCGAGACATATAATTCAAGTCTGTTCTCATCACACCACAGCTGCAAGTTGTCAAGGTCCACCTGGAGTCTTGAACAGTCACTAATATCGTGAACACTGGAGTATAACTTGAGATCATCAGCAAATAATAGATGATTACTAGAAATTACAGAGCTTATGTCGTTGATAAATAACAAAAAGAGGAGTGGGCCAAGATTGGAACCCTGTGGAACGCCGGAGCTAGCAGTGAAGGGTTCAGACTTAAATCCATTATAAAAAACATATTGCACATGGTTAGTCAAGTAGGATCCAAAGATTGCTATCAGCCGTCCATCAAGCCCCGCCAAATGCAGCTTGTGCAGAAGTGTTGAGTGGTCAACCCGATCGAACGCTTTTGAGAAGTCTGTATAAATGACATCCACCTGACCCTGACCATCCAAAGCTTCACTTACATACTGTGCGAACAGGGTTAAATTCGTCAGTGTTGAGCGCCCCTCTATAAACCCATGCTGGTATTGTGACAAGCGACATTTCACGGTAGGATAAATACAAGCATACACAACTGCCTCAAAAATTTTAGCAAAATTACATAGGATAGCTATAGGTCTGTAGTTGCTGACCCTCGAACGGTCCCCAGACTTAAAAAGAGGACAGATCCGAGCAACCTTCCAAACCACAGCGAAGCAATGTGTGTGCAGCGACAAGTTAAATAGGGTTCTAAGGGGTTTGAGAAGAGCATGCGCACAGTCCTTAATCAAGAAGGATGGCACCAAATCTGTTCCAGCAGTAAACTTGTCTTGAGCTTCCTGATGGCTTTAAGATTTTCCTTATCACCAATCACTGTCACACTGACTGCCATATGCGATGGTCCAGAGGTATCCACCGGTTCAGTGATGTCTTGAAGACGGTACACACTTTTAAAATAGTTTCCAAAACAGTTAACAATTGTTTGGGGCTTATTATAAACCATGCCATTTTCATCAGACACAGTACTTGGAATGTTACTTGCTCGCCTCCTTTCCTGTATGTGAGACCAAAATCTAGAGGGATAAATCTCAAGAGACTCTTCAGTTCCATGGACATACTCAGCATATGCCTCTCGTAGCTTGTTTTTAACTATAGATCTAAGAAGACTATACTCTGCATGATCACTGTCATGTTTATGCCTCCTATATCTTGCATAGCACCTCTCCTTATTTTTTATCATTTATTATTTCATTAGTAAACCAGGGAGGAAATTTTCTAGATGACCTCTTGCACTGGGGAACATGTTGTTCAAAGATACTGTAAAGTCTGCCATAAAAGTAACTACAAGCCTCATCAGCGGTAGTAAAGGACTCCAGTTGAGACCAATCTTCATCAAGTATTGCAGCATACAGTGCAGGGTAATTGGCCTTCCGAAAGTTATAAGAGACCTGATTGTTGCATGGAAAGTATTTAGGACCATTGTAACTTTTCCTGAATTCAGGAAATATGCCTAAAGCAGGGTGATATGCATCTTCGGGCACTAGTGGATCCATATCATGGAGAACCGAGCAATTACAACTGGCAAGCACAAGGTCAAGCAGCCTATTGTTTCTATTGGAAATAGTATTAAACTGTGACAGATTTAAAAAAATTGAAAAATCATGGATAGCTTTGGTTTTATAGGATCAGTAATTTGTCCATAAATAAACTGGGGTGCATTAAAATCACCTATAATAACCAAATTTTCCAACAGCGGAATGACAGATTGTTCCAGCACATTAAGGAAAAGTTCAAGCTGCGCTGCTGACACATATGATGGTATATATATATATATATATATATATATATATATATATATATATATATATATATATATATATATATACAAACCACATGAAACACAATCTGCACGCAACAATATCAATAACTGGTACTGCCTTTAAATCACAGATAAGTTCAATTGAGCCACCTGAACATCACAATGAATTGCCAAAAGTACACCTCCACCAGATCTCTTAGTAGTAACATCCAGTCTTCTATCTGCCCTAAATACACTGTATGAACGCGGAAACAGCTCGGAATCACCAATGTTAGACTGTAAATTAGTTTCACTAAGAGCAATTATCTTGAATTCAGACAACCGGCACAAGCCTAGATAGAGATCTTCTGTTTTAGTATGTAAATCACGAGAATTCTGGTAATAAATTGGTATCTTAACACTGTTGGGCTGATCTAGTTTAAATAAAGTTCAGGCCCATATGTTTATTAAACTCAATTAGTAAAGTTTATGAGGGCTTACTAAGAGACAGGCTTGAGAAAGGCATAGAAGAAAGAGAAAGCTTCTCAGATCGCCAATTCGGATTCCGTAAAGGCAAATCAACCATCCAGGCAGTGGAGAGAGTGGTAGATATAGTTAAAGAACAAACAAACGACAAGTGGGCAGCTCTCGTTACTCTTGATATAAAAAAATGCATTTAACACGGCGTCATGAGATAAAATAATGCTAAACCTCGAAACAAGAGGTATAGAAGATTATCTGTTAGAGACCATTGATAACTACTTAGAAGATAGATCCCTGCAGATAGATAAAAATGTCTGTCAGGAAATTACAACGGGTGTGCCACAGGGGTCGGTCCTGGGACCCAGCCTGTGGAATATATTATATGATGGGGTGCTAAACGTACTAACAGCAGAAGGAGTGACCACGCTGGCCTATGCAGATGACCTGGCAGTTATTATCACGGCGAAAACAAAGGAAGAGCTGGAATCGAAAGGAAATGAAGCACTACTGCAGATCCACAAGTGGCTGAACAACAATGAATTAGAGTTAGCCCCACAGAAAACAGAGGCAGTTATACTTAGAGGAGGAAGAGCAAAAACCGAAGTCAGGCTTATGTGTGGGGGAGTAGAGATAGCACCCAAACAAAGTCTTATATATTTGGGTATAACCATCGGGGAAAATCTAAACTTTGGACGACACATAAAAACAGCAATACAAAAAGCAGAAGAAAATGTGGCAGCATTGATCAGAATAACGCCAAACGTAAAAGGCCCCGGATCCAAAAAGAGGAAGATGCTATAAAACGTGGTCCAATCAATTTTGTTATATGGATCACCTATCTGGTCCGAACATATGAAAAAAGATACGTATAACAGACAAGCTACAAAAGTCCAACGTAGAATGTTGCTAAGAGTTACTAGCGCATACCGCACTGTGTCGGCAAGGGCGGTACAGGTGGTCGCAGGAATTGTACCAACCGAGCTTGCCCTAGAAGAGAGATCGAGGCTATATCACAGAAGAGACGGAAACACACCGAAAGCAAAAGCAGAGGAGAGGGACAGCACTCTTGAAAAATGGCAGGAAATGTGGGATAACACAACCCATGTTGCTCAGTGGACCAAGCAGTTAATTCCAGATCTGAAGAAATGGGTGGAATGCAAGCACAGAAGAACAGATTATTTCCTGACGCAAATGCTCACAGGCCATGGCTCCTTCAGGGAATATCTAAGCCGGATAGGAAGAGCAGAAACCGACGCTTGTTAGTACTGTGGGATGGCAGAAACGGTAACACACACCATATTTGACTGCGCAAGATGGGAGAACGAGCGAGAAACCCTAAGACAGGGTATGAAGACTGACCTGACCATGTACAACATCCTTGACATCATGATGGAAGATTCTGAAAAATGGGAAAAATTCCACAGCTACGTCCGAAATGTCCTAAGAACTAAAGAAGTAGAGGAGAGGCAAAGAGCGGATTGAAAAGAGACAAATTCTAAAGACAGCCTACTTACTGATGATTTACGAAAAGTGGTTCCAGTAGGTATGGTGAAGAAATGAGGTGAGGTTTGGTGGGTAGGCAGAGACCTATAGCACTCTGAGTCCCACACTCTCTGTCGCGATGGAATCCGAGCTCAGAGGTAAGAACATGAGTTTCCTCACCCGGCAAAAAAAAAAAAGTTTAAAGAAGCAATAGTCGGAACACCATTAACATACTTAATCTTGAGGTTTGCTTCATCATCATCCATCCTCCGCCTCAATTCACTGATCACAGACTTGGAGTATGCACTTTGGCTAGGGGTTCTGTCCTGCCTAACTCTGACATTACGATACAAATGATCATCCTTGAGTCTTCCAGTCCTGCGCAGAATACTAAGTACCTGATGTTTATCAGAGAGAGTAACCTTTAGAGGTCTAGGAACGGATGCACTGCTGGAATAATGGTTTTAATAATATATCTTACTAATAGTGTACAATTCTAATGAAAATTCACTACTATAATGCACTTGCTGCGCCCTGAACATTTTTATTCAATATTAATGAAAATCTTTACCTTTATCATTTGATTCAACACAAATATATTTATATTCATTACAATTTTTCACTGTTTAATTACTTTATTACTTGTAAATACAGTTTCTATATTGTCACTACTTGTAAATTCTTTTTAAAAATTTTCATTGCTTTAAATATGTTTCATTTTTTTACTACTTGATAAATACCCATTCGTTACTTTTAATTAACCTTCATTGCTGATTTAATTCTTTTCAATACTTTCATTATACAATGTTATTTTAAATATGTTTAAGCTAATTTCATGAGTGGTTTGCCCTTGCTTCTATATGTGTAAGGAATTCCACAACTTGGAGGTCCTCGGGACAAAAGAGCGGGCATAACAAGAAGTTCTATGTCTAGTGACCTGAACAGTAAAAGGGTGCATTCGCTCTGTTCCCCTGGTAGATCTGTTGGGGACAGCAGGTGGGGGAACTATGGAGGAAAGCTCCTCTGAGCAGTGCCCGTGCAGATATCTATAAAATAGAGAGAGGTCACCAACGGCACGTCGGTGGGCAAGGGATGGCAGCCTTTGGGTAAGGGTAGGGTCACCGATGAGACGTATAGCTGTCTTTTGAATGGAGTCCAGGATAGCGAGTGTAGAAGCGGCAGCGGCACCCCAGATGTGGGAGCAGTATTCGAGGTTTGGCCTTATTTGTGAAGTATATAAGGTATAGAGATTAGCTGGTGAAAAGTATTTGCGAGCCCGGAAGAGGAAACCTAATTTCATAGCAGCCGCTTCTGCAAATGATGTGACATGTTGGGGCCAATTAAGATTTCCATCCACAGAAATGCCAACAAGTGAAAAGGACTCATTTCTTTGAATAACTTGGTTGTTCATTGTGATGGGTCTAGGGCTGGTGTATCTCTTATGAGAAAGAAAGCAAGACAGATTTGGTGGGGTTGAATTGTACAAGATTTCTACTTCCCCAGTCTAATATTTTTTTGGAGATCCACGGAGATAGAACCCTCAATGAGTCTGCGATCCTCATCTAATTGGGCTAAAGAGACAGGCTTAAAATATTGTATATTTGAGTGGAGGGTGCTGTCGTCCGCGTAACTGTGAAGTGGGTTGGATGTGCTAGAGAGGAGGTCATTGATGTGTGGAGAAGAAACAAAGTAGGGGCTAAAGCTGAACCTTGAGGAACTCCTGCATTAATTGGATAGAGTTTAGAGGAATAGCCATCCACAACCACAGAAATGCTCCTGTTGGAGAGAAAATTTGCTGTCCACGTACAAAGTTTCGGTGGTAGGCCATAGGCCGGAAGTTTATTAAGCAGCGCTGCGTGCCACACCTGGTCGAATGCTTTGGATATGTCTAGAGCGACAATCTGGGATTCACCGTGTAGTTCCATAGACTTGATTCAAGAATGGGTGACAAAGAAAAGAAGGTCGGCAGTTGATCTGCCCTGACGGAATCCATACTGCCTGTCGTGGATTAGACTGTGTTTTTCACGAAATTTTAGTAATTCGGTGTTTATATACTGTTCCATCACTTTAGAGACGACTGAAAGGAGAGAAGTAGGCCTGTAGTTGCTAGGAAGCGCTTTGGATCCTTTCTTGGTGATGGATTGTGATAAACTATATTTATAAATATATTTATAAACAGTAACAGTAACAGATAAACTATATAGTAATATATTAGTAGTAATATATTTTTGCAAACTAATTATACAGTGTATTTTACATATAATCATTGCTTGTGCATGTAAACAATACAATTTTTAATATAAATGTCAAAATAAAAACGCCAAAAACTTTCTAAACTGTCACACACCAAAATTTTCTTCAAATATCCAGATAGAAAAACATTGTAGTTATCTTTGCTAATATTTCTACTGGATCCATAATATTTCATCTCCATTTTTGGGTAACACTTTTTTATTTTAGCGTAGTTTCTCAAAAGATCTAAAGATCAATATCACCATAAATTTTGACGTCTGCTTGACAAGGAAATAAATAAACAGTATTAAAGTCACATTTATCACATGCTTTTCCTCACTGTATTTTGCTGTTACATGTTGTGTTAGTTGATACTTTCCAACACTACTATAATACAATCACCCTCATTGCATGCACACGAGGGGGAAGGAAAACCCTTACGGCGAAGGCCCCGGACACCCCCCCGGGGAGGGGGGTAGAAGGGTCCCGCCATTTCATGCATTGCAAGAGGGACATTGCCGGACGGTGCTTATTGCTCCAGGGGCCTGCCTGCCCCTGACCTGTCATGTCGGACGGTGCTTATTGCTCTAGGGGCCTGCCTGACCTGACCTGTCATGTCGGACGGTGCTTATTGCTCTAGGGGCCTGTCTGAACTGACCTGTCATGTCGAACGGTGCTTATTGCTCTAGGGGCCTGCCTGAACTGACCTGTCATGTCGGACGGTGCTTATTGCTCTAGGGGCCAGCCTGAACTGACCTGTCATGTCGGACGGTGCTTATTGCTCTAGGGGCCAGCCTGAACTGACCTGTCATGTCGGACGGTGCTTATTGCTCTAGGGGCCTACCTGACCTGACCTACAGGGCAGGTCAGGAAAGCCCCTAGAGCAATAAGCACCGCCCGTATGTGCTCTCGCGATACATGAACGGGACCCGTCTACTTAAGCATCGCCGAACATCCCATAGCAAATACCGCGAAACGATCGAAATTTACAAAACACTTACCTTTACAATCTCAAACAAATGATGTAGGTCCGGGCCTTGTGTAAGCAACCTGTGACCTTGTAATTTAATGGCTTCCGACATAGCAATATCCTCATCTCAAAAAAATAACACAGAAAACAAATAACACGTCACCGACTAAGAAAGGGGCCACACATGCACCTTATAAGCGACTATAACACCACTGGTCATTAACAGAACAAGGTAACGTTCGTCATACCCGAATATAAGAGAACATCCAAACCCGTTGCGGTACTAGAGCCGTACTGAAAGTGACTTGTAAACTGTCAGTTATAATGACATTGTCCCATGATTCCAGAATATTCTGCGGTTCCCAAACACAATGTAAACTTTATGTCAAATGTAATGTTTATGAGGGAAGGACATTCCACAGGACAGGTCCGTACTGGGAAATTGTTCACAAACTATGTAATCTGTAAGCAATTTTAAATGCGAATAACTCGGGAAATAAGAGAGAACAAAAGGTAACAACAGCATCAGCGTGCATTTAAGACACCAAACTTTATCTATCAGCTGTCGATGTTTTGAAAATTGTTTATGGAAGCAGAGGGTGACTTATCAGAATAAAAGATGTAGGAACGAAGCACATATGTTATGACATAGATAACGGTATATTGATAACGATATTAAAGCACAAAACTTAATAAACATAATAATATTAACAATATGATATATAAAAAATGGGATTATAGAACTTACTCAAGTATTATCATCTTTGACTATTAATTAATAACAGTTGTTTGTAGTATATCAATGAACAATATTTATAGTAATTCTATCTAGGTTCTAACCTTCATAAATGCTGGCTTCAGCAGATTGCGATACCTTGTACGTTCGCTATTTTGCGTTTGTTTATTTGTTGACAAAACAAATGCAGTAGTATCAATGCCAATGTTATTCAACAACATTGACCTACTTAGTTTAGATTGATTTCTTAATATTAATTTACTTGTGATTTTATTGATCTTACTATGTTTCGTATGCTTCTTCTACTGCCCTTCTGCCCTTGCCATAGTTCTCTGAACAAAAATCGTTCAGGAGTTAAACTGTAAATTCACCGGTCTTTTTGCTGTATGTCTCACCATTACGTGTCGTGATAAACTATTCCTAATGGCACTACTATAATTACATCAACTACATTTAAAAGGCATGGGCTTCAAAGTCTAGACACACAATGTTTAGTACACAGATAGGCATTGAACAGGTGGTATATTTGGTTGACTGTGTGTGGTGTTGTGTGCGTTGTTTTTGCTGTTGGTATTTTGACTGAGCAGATAGTTCCTACACATTTAATTGAATTAGGTTAAGCTTAAAGAGTTGATGTACGTTTTATTTTTATTTACTTACTTTTCATGTGCCCACATACAAGTACACACTTTCGTGAGTTTTACATGTGTTTATTTCATACATTCATTTCATTTATTTGGTACCATGTTTTGTGTTTTATTTTGTTGACAATTTATTTTGTATCTTATTTTGTTTCTTTTTGTTGAAATAAACTTTATAAATATTATTATTATTAGTAGTAAAAGGTATTTCTTCAGTATGGTTCACCATTACGTGTTGTGATAAACTACTCTTAATAACAGTACTATAATCACATTGACTACATTTAAAAGTTCTTTTTCCTGTATGGTTTACCCTTACGTGTCGTGATAAACTATACTTAATAGCACTACTATAATCACATTGACTACATTTAAAAGGTTTTTCTCCAGTATGGTTTACCATTACATGTTGTGATAAATTGTGCTTAACAACACTACTATAATCACATTGACTACATTTAAAAGGTTTTTCTCCCGTATGTTTCACCATTACGTGTTGTGATAAACTATACTTAAAAACAGTACTATAATCACATTGACTACATTTAAGAGGTTTTTCTCTAGTATGTTTCACCATTACATGTTGTGATAAACTATACTGAAAAACAGTACTATAATCACATTGACTACATTTAAGAGGTTTTTCTCCAGTATGTTTCACCATTACATGTTGTGATAAACTATACTGAAAAACAGTACTATAATCACATTGACTACATTTAAAAGGTCTTTTTCCTGTATGTTTCACTATTACATGTCGTGATAAATTATTCTTAACAGCACTACTATAATCACATTGACTACATTTAAAAGGTTTTTCTCCAGTATGTTTCACAATAACGTGTTGTGATAAACTATACTTATAAACAGTACTATAATCACATTGACTACATTTAAGAGGTTTTTCTCCAGTATGTTTCACCATTATGTGTTTTGATAAATATTGTTTAAGAGTAGTACTAAAATCACACTGGTCACATTTAAAAGGCTTTTCTACACTGTGTTTTGGTTTTACGTGTTGTGATAAGCTGCCTTTCTGGAAAGTTCTGTAATCGGATGTGTTGGAATTAAACAATATTCTTGCATTTTGTTTTGCTTTTGTACCTACATCATCTTTCACATCTAATATATCCTTCAGATCAACAAGCTCATGATTACTGAGACCTGTGCAGCCATGATCCAATGTTTCAATTTTAAATTCCTCTATAATCATTTCACTTTTTATAAAAACATTATCATTTTTTTCATCAATTAACTGTCCACTTGTAACATCCTCAAAACCTTCAATTCTCTCTTGGCTCACTTCACCTATAAACTCTTGTTTTAGTTCCTCTAAACACTGTCCTTCGATCTGCTCCACTTTAACAGTAACAGGTGTATATTCTGTGTTGTCTTTAATTTCCACTATCTCTCTCCATTGGTGCTTAAAGTCCGGTTCGTGTTTAAGCACTAAATCTTCCTCTTTAGTATCAAAGCCATCTACGAAAATATTATCGCTATACTCACACTCACTTCTGTGAACTGTTTGACAGTTGCAAACACAAAGCTGGCTCTGTTTGTTCACACTCATGGTCAACTTTGATATTATTTTAGTTAAAACCTAACTAATTTTAAAACGAATATTTGAAAATTGTACGAATATCGGCGAGGTTTTCTCCTTACTATTTAAGAGTAAGGTGTAGGCACACTAGGCACAGGCACTTATTCATGGTACAATAATTTACAATAACGTAGTTAATTAAATTTTTATAGGTTATCTGCGTCTTCTTTGCTGATGGCGTCAGTTCCTAATGACATTTCTCTCTTTATGTCATTGGTTTCCTTACAAACCTCTTTGGTTTCTACCAATGACGTATTATATTTTACGTCGTTGGTTTCTTGGTATAAACCGGTCGAGTTATTGACAATAATTTATCATTCTACCAGACAAATCAGGAGTATTTAAGCGGTCAAATGCAAAGAGAAAACAAAGAGCTAGAAATTACAGGTGCCGCACATTTTAATGAAGTTTTGTTCTTAATAGACCTTAATATAAAAATACTTTCTAATGAATAGTTTGATGTCTGACATTTTTGACAAGTTTCAAATTTTCTTGGCAATGTGGTGGTTATTATCCCATATATGTTGTGTCACACATGATTTGTCCACCAAACTATGCTTGATTCATTAGAAAGCATTTTTATATTAAGGTCTATTAAGAACAAAACTTCATTAAATCGTGCGGCACCTGTAATTTCTAGCTCTTTGTTTTCTCTTTGCATTTGACCGCTCAAATACTCCTAATTTGTCTGGTAGAATGATAAATTATTGTCAATAACTCGACCGATCTATACATATACTAATCACTATGTTTGTCTTGATTTAATACCGGTTCGGGTTTTTTGTATATATGTAGTCAATATGAATATTTTCACGTAGAATTAAAATCAATATAAATATAGTTTTTATGTAGTATTTTCAGTGGCGATTTCTCCTAGTGAGCTAAGTGTGCGCCGCACACCCTAAAATATAATTAAAATGTGCACAGTTAAATATGTTTTATTTCTTTTTCCCTTAGTCTTAATACACTACATATGTTATGACAATCGATTTAATTTACTTATTTGATTTCATAAATAGTCGGTTAATAGTGACTTGGAATGAAGTAGGTACCACGTCTTCATTCGGAGAATATGAGCAGGTCAATAGCAACTGGGAATGAATTCGGGTTAGGTGTGCGTTGTTATTTCCGAACAACTTAGTGGATAGAGCTGTATTGGTATACAATACAGTCCCCCATCCATGTGTTTAAAATAGTAAGGAAATACCATTCGTTTTAACACTGCAGTGAGCGGTAAAAATACCGCTCAAGACAAATGAATGGAACGCCGGTTTAACAAACATTGTGATAGCATTATTTACAAACATTACAACTGCGCTTGCCTGGACCACAGTATTCTAGAATCAAAGACTATAATACATTTTAGTAAATTTTCGTAGAAAAAATTCACTAATGGGGAGATCTCGACTTTTGAATTTTGAAAAATTGTTTGCAAATGAGCGCGAACCAGGACCCCTAGAACCCATATCCGGGGTCAGTTTCAATTTTTATATATAAGAATTTAATTTGAGTCAAGTTTTAAAATATAGAAATTTTTGATTAAAATGAAGAAACTGATTTCAAGTACCATCCATATTTCTAGAAATTGTAATGGTACATAATGAGGTGAGGTAATTTTGGAGATTAGAAATCAGATGACAGAACTTTAGAACAGTTGACATTTAGATTAAAATTTAGTCAAAATTGCATCATTTGCAGTCACAAGTTTAGACTTATTTGTAAGATGCTTTGTACTATTTATATAACAAACTATAAACTATATATATATATATATATATATATATATATATATATATATATATATATATATATATATATATATATATATATATATATATATATATATATATATATATATAGGTATCACACCGATAACTCAAAATATAATCGGCCGATTTTGATAAAATTTGGCATGTACCTTCCTTCTGTAAATGTATTGGATAATTTCGTTAGTCAGGAAAATCGGACGAGGTTTTCCGGGAAAATTTTAGTTTTTATTCGAAAAAAATTTGTATCTCAAAAAATAAAAAAGATAAGATAACCAAATTTGGTAGGTAGGTTTACGATATAAAAATTAAACTATACACCAAAATTTAGATTTCTATGTTGCTAGATAAAAAAGTTATAATAAAATATTTTGTGCCAGATCATTTCTATGAAAATTCACTACCATAACGCACTTGCTGCATCCAGGATTTTTACACATTTTATTATTTAGTACCATATTAACATTGAACTACTTTTAATGTTTACAGTTTTCACCCCGTTCCGGACAGTGCTAACGCTAACACAAATTTGTGTGAAGAGAAGAGCTTGATAATAATTCCATGTTCTTTTCGTGTTTTAAAGTTTTAAGTGACTTTTTAATTTGTTAGTGTTGCAGTGGGAAATTAATTAATTTATCTACGTATCATTCCCATATAGGTCGAATATATATATATATATATATATATATATATATATATATATATATATATATATATATATATATATATATATATATATATATACATATATATGTACATTTAGTGTTAATAATTTTTAAAACCACCACTAACAGCAACTCGTTACCGCACATCCGAACATTTTGGTGAGGAGACGCCACTGAGTATTTTAGTTGAACTATTTTTCTTTTGTTAAAGTTAATACGATGAGACAGACATCTGGGTTTTTAGTTTTCTATTTTTAAAAGAGATGAGTTGAGTTTATGTTGTTTATCTCACCAGATGTCTTTATCGGCATAAACCAATATCCACATAGTAAATTTGTAGATCGAAAGGAAACGTGCTGTTTCTTTAAAGAACGCCGGTCCTTTTTAAACCTATATTAGATAAGGGTCATAAATTTGTCGACCAAAAGATTAAAGCAGGTCTCCGACCTATTTCACTGCGCAATAAACAAACGATCGTTCTTGGACGACAACTTTACTTCGGACTAGTTCGTTTACCTTGACGCGATATAAATATACGGGTTCTAGTTTTTTATGTTAGAATTTTTCTTCCTCTGAAGATGTTGACTTTGTCAACGAAACGATCGTAAGGTCTCTGAAATATGTGTTGTGGTGATTTGGGTGTTCTCCAAGTGTACTTATTTTTGATATAATTTCAATTTCTAAACGCGCTGTACGAATGACTCCAAATTTGGTTTAGTATCATGCCTAAACAAGTAGTACATAATGATGTCGATAATTACCAAGGCCCTAGGAGGGATGGAACTACCCCCACCCTTAAAAATAATTGTTTTATTTTTCAATCTACCGGTACCGGTGTATTCTGAAAAGTGCCCATGCTGTATAAGATTAAGGTTAACGGCCTAACGTAATTTTACATCAAAATCACTGTAATCACACCATAATTTTACAGATGCAGACTTTCGCACCCATTAGAACAAAGATAATGATCACCAAAATAATAAACTAAACTATTAAATTGACAGGATTGGCAATGAAATATTTAAATTTTGCCAGAAAATGACAGTAATGCAATTGCAATCAAGTTTGGCCAGTAATTTTGTGTCGACGTCGACCTAGTGGCAACACTGATTACTTATCGTTAGAATACTTAGAATAGGATATTTAGAATTCAGATATTAAAATACACTTATATATTATGTGATAATTCTAATATTAACTGCAGAAATCAATTTGGCAGATTGATGTATAGAACAATACAATTTTGTAACATGTTCATTTCATTTATGTTTATACATTAAACGTGGTGGCCCTGAACTAAAGCTCTGTCAATCGTGTATAGATCAGGTAAGATAGTTAAATTTATATTGTTTCTTATTTTCTATTAAAGTGTTCCCACTCAATAAGTTATTGAGATTCGATTGTAAGCCTTATACTACAGCAATGATTATTAAAATATCACTGACTGAAAAATTTAAGTTTGTCAGGTAACCTAGCTCTGAAAATCTGGTAGCAAATTATGTGTTTAGGCGGAACATAAACAACATTTGTTCCATCGTTTCCAACAGTATATTTATCAATTATCTGCTTTGTAAATATACTGTGACGTTGATCATTCTTCTGTTTAATTTAACTATAGCTAAAGTATCACATTTTAATGTTATATATAAAAATATTTGTGGTATCACTACTAAGTATATTGATACTAAATTGTACAGATATTTTATTATCTAAATATCGTGTTCATTGTAGTGTAAAAATAGATATTGATACAACAGAGATTATGTACGAACCAGGTTCACTTTCCTGCAGGGAACGAACCCGTGAACTATTGAGATACTTACAATTTTTTAAATAGCAAAAGAAATGTTCTAGTTAAAAACATGAATTATTAGTCCAATTTTTGATGCATTACTTAGTAAGTGCAATAAGAAAAAGTCTGGACGCACCAAGTACGTTATGGTAGTGAATTTTCGTAAAAATATTTTTAATTGCAGATATGTCTTTTTTTAATGAAAGCAGGCATCAAATTCGGCTAAATATTTTTTACACAAAATTCTGCTAAAAGCATACATAAAATTCAAATTATATACCTAATCTGTAATTAAAATTGAAAATAAAATAATTTGTTTGCATGAAAATCCATTAAAACATTGTTTTTGCCGAATTTGATTTTAAAAAATAGGTAAATTTACAGATTAGTTCCCGAACACTTTAAAAAAAAACTGTTTTCAGAAACCTGCCTAGGGCCCTCCCTGGATGCACAAACCACAAGAAAAATTTCTTGTTCACACCCGGTGGACAAATCATGTGTGGCACAACATATATGGGATAATAATCACCACATTGACAAAGAAAATTTGAAACTTGTCAAAATTGTCAGACATCAAACTATGCTTGATTCATTATAAAGTATTTTTATATTAAGGTCTATTAAGAACAAAACTTCATTGAATCGTGCGGCACCTTTAATGTCAAGCCCTTTATTTTCACTTTGCTTAAACACTCCTAATTTGTCTGGTAGAATAATAAATTACTGTCAATAACTCGGCCGGTCTATACATATACTAATGTATATGCTTGTCTCGACTTAAAGACCCGTTCATTTTCTTTGTATCTATGAAGTCAATATAAATACTGTCACGAAGAATTAAAATCAATATAAATATAGTTTTTATGTAGTATTTTAGTTGAATTATTTATCCTTTGTTAGAGTTAACATTGTAAGCCAAACACCCGGGTTTAGTTTTCTATATAAAAAAGAGGAGCGGAGTTGATGGTGTTTGTCTCGCCAGATGTGCTTGTCGGCTTGATCGAATATCCACATAGTAAATTTCTAGATCGAAAGGGAACGTGCAGATTCCTTAAATAACTCGGTACCTTTCCTTTAAGCCTATTATCCTTATATTAGATAAGGGCTCATAAATTTGTCGACCAGAAGATTAAAGCAGGTCTTCGACCTCGTAGTTTCACTACACAATAAACAAACGATTGATCTTCGACGACAATTTTACTTCGGACTAGTTCGTTTACCTAGACGCGATATAAATACACAGTAGCTAGTAGTTTAATTTTAGAATTTTTCTCTGAAGATGTTGACATAGTCAACGAAACGATCGTAAGGTCTCTGAAATATGTGTTGTGGTGATTTGGGTTTCTCCAAGTGTACTTACCCCCCCAAGGAAGTTACGGGACCAGGAGTGCTGGGCGGGGTAGGTAGTAAAAAGGAAATATGAGCAGAAAATGCGAATAAAACGGGCTTAAAAGCAGTCTAATATTGCTTTAACGTTGCAGAATATTTTCCAAAGCAAGTGTAAGTTTGATAGATAACTTGCAGAAAGCCTCCTGCAAGTTTGTTGCAAATGGCAAATCTTCCCCCCAGTGACTTTACATATGTAAGTGTTTCTTTTGTAACTTTACTGCAAGTTTACTGTAGTGAGCTGTTACAAACTTTCTTTATACTTACAAATATTACCTTACAGCAAGCTTGGGGCCTGGAAATGTCAGGAAATTTGATTTTTGCCAGGCGCTTTGTCCATTGTCAGAGTTAGGTCGCTGTTGGCGTTGGTGTTGCTATGTTGTTATTGGACGGCGATGACATACGATCGAACATACACGAACACCTAAACGGGGGGAATTCAAATAAATGTTTACAAATTAAAACAAACTTTCAGAAACATTACAATTGTAACTTTACGTGAGCTTACAAATGGAGAAAAACAACAAGCCTGCAAAGGAGACATTATATTTGAAAGTTATGTTAAAGTTTCATTTGTAAGTTTGCATTGGTTTTTTGGCTGCAAACATTTAGAAATGTTGCAAACTTGCTTAATGGTAAATTATCTAACGTTGCGGTAAGCATTTGTAAGTTACCATGCTTAGTGGGTAGTGAATAGAATATTCCATAATTCAAATTTTTTTTGTACACTAATATTTACAATCAGAACCACCTAATATATTATATACATTAACTAATATGTATATACATTGAGTTCTATAAGTAAATATGCTGACGAGAAATTGACATGAAGGAATTACACCCATTGATGCAATCCGGCAATTGTGATTTTATTTCATGCCTGCCTCCATAGATCTGATGGCCACTTTCTATTCAGTCGTCTTGTTTGGTTTTCAAGCAATGGTCTAACGGCATCATTTGGATGTGCTTCCAGTTTTTGAAGGCGTTTGTTTGCTCTTCTAGTGATTTCTTCTGATACGAAGGGTATATTTAGATCTCTGTGAAGGGTGTGGTTGCTTACATACCAAGGAGCATCTGTTATGATGCAGAGGGCTTTGGACTGAAAGCGTTGAACTAGGTTAGTGTTGGATAATTTGGCGGATCCCCATAATTCTAGGCCATAGGTCCAGATTGGCTTGATTATAGCCTTGTACGCCAGGACTTTGTTTTCTATAGCTATTGGAGATTTTCTACCAACTAGCCAGTACAGTTTTTTCATTCTCAGATCCATCTCTTTAAGCTTCTTTTTAATGTGGGTACTCCATGTGAGTCGTTTGTCGTTGTAGTCCCAGATATCTAGCATGATCAGCTTGAGGAATTTCTGTGTTGTTGATGTGGACAGGTGGACAAGTCTGGTGGTTCAGAGTGAATGTGACATGCGATGATTGCTTCATTGATCTTTATCTTCCATTTGTCTAACCATCTTTGTAGCAATGAAAGGTGATTTTGTATATGATGGCTGGCTGCTTCAGGGTATTCATTTACAGACTGTATGGCTGTGTCATCTGCGAATGTGGACAGGTCAGTTTCTTGGATAGTTGGTATATCTGAGGTGTATAGTAGATATAGAATCGGACCGAGCACGCTACCTTGAGGTACCCCTGATTGGATTGGTCTAAAAGATGAAACTTCTTCACCTTGTTTAATTTGAAAGTATCGATCTGATAGATACGATTTAAAGATGAGGTAATAGTGATAAGGGAAGGATTTCTTGATTTTGTACAGGAGTCCTTTATGCCATACTCTGTCAAAAGCTTGACTTACATCTAGGAAAACTGAAGTACAGTATGTTTTTGATTCTAGGGTTTTTTGTATTATATTCACGAGTCTATGGCATTGTTGAACTGTTGAGTGCTGTTTTCTAAATCCAAACTGGTGTTCAGGAATCCAGTTCTCAGAAAAGGGGCAACGGTTCTTTGGTGACTGTGTGTCTAACATTAATCAGGTTTCTGACTTTGTGTCCATTATTTTCTAGCTCCTCTTGTATATCTTTTAGGGGTATAGTATGGTGAAGGTACTGTATCACTACTCTGTATGATTTTTCTTCTTTCATTTAATGTGTGTGGTAAATAATGTTATTCTCCTTCATGTATCTTACAAGTTTTCGGTAAGTATCTGGGGTGTTAGCGTTAAGTTTTATAGTATTATCCCGAAGAGCTTTAGTTGTGTATTGCTCTTCCTCTACAATATTTTGTAGTGAACGAATCATCTCTGGGTATTTGATGACGCCTTGAATATATATTGGGGGTGGTTTGGGAATTCTTTCTACTACTGGCTGCGTATCTCTCAGATCGCTATCAGCTAACGTTGTTAGGGGTGCACATCTATTGCTAACTAAATCTGGAGATTCATCTGACCGACTTCCTTGTCTTTGTATTCTTTTTCTTTTATATATTAGCTGAGCCTGCTGCCATTCATTTTTGTAATTATTTATTTGGTTGCTGGTATTTGTGTCGACACTCATGGTTCCTACGCCGCTGGTATTGCTGATTATAGATTTAATATCTCTTGCTGACTGATAATTTATATGAATTAGTGGATCGGATGTATCCATATGACTGTTGTCTGTCATAATTTTAATAAATTATATTCCATTATGCGCTGATTAAGTATGTAACTATTTTAGTTACTCTCTAAATATTCTCCGTGAAAATATTTATCACTTAAAATATTATTATCACAGTCACTTTCGATAACTTTACCGAGGTCACTAAACTATACGTCCGCACCTGACCTGATTCTCACAAAACTTATAATTCTAATTAAGTGCAGATATCAATTTGGCAAATCAAAATGGCAGGAAAAACAATTTTTTAATATGTAATTTATTCGTTAATATAATTAATGAAAACTTTTCTGTTTACAGATATAATAGAGGCTGGAATGGAAGACATGGCTAGTAGTGGAAGAGAACTTGAAAAGGATAGTAGTTGTCAAAACACACCCATGAGACATATAAAACAAGAGCAGGAGGTCTGTGGAGTTTACGATAAATGTATTACAGTTAAAAAAGACAATGATGATTTATCTACTGACCAAAAGTTTATACTTTCCTCTGAATTTAAACATGATATGAAATCAGACAGTCAACCACATGAATCTTCAATAAAATTGGAAATAGAAGAGCATGCTTTGGATGGTTTTGTATTATATCAAGATTTAAAAGAAGAGTACTTAAATAAAAATGAAAGTTCTACTAATAATCACGACCCCTGGCCCACGTTAGAAAAGCCTCATCAGTGCTCATCGTGTGAATATGCAAGTGTTTATAAACAGCTATTGTTAAATCATATTAAGTCGAAACACACAGGAGAAAAGCCTCATCAATGTTCATTATGTGATTATACAACAACAAGGAAATACAATTTGTTAAATCATATTAAATCCAAACACACAAGAGAAAAGCCTTATCAATGTTCATCATGTGATTATGCAAGTTTGTACAAACACCACTTGTTATATCATATTAGATCAAAACACACGGGAGAAAAGCCTTATCAATGTTCATCATGTGATTATGCAAGTTTGTACAAACACCACTTGTTATATCATATTAAATCAAAACACACAGGAGAAAAGCCTTATCAATGTTCATCATGTAATTATGCAAGTGTGCAGAAACACCACTTGTTAAATCATATTAAATCTAAACACACAGGAGAAAAGCCTTATCAATGTTCATCATGTGATTATGCAACTGTGTACAAACAGCTATTGTTAAACCATATTAAATCTAAACACACAGGAAAAAAGCCTTATCAATGTTCATTATGTGATTATGCAACTGTGTACAAACAGCTATTGTTAAACCATATTAAATCTAAACACACAGGAGAAAAGCCTCATCAATGTTCATCATGTAATTATGCAAGTGTAAAGAAACACCACTTGTTAAATCATATTAAATCAAAACACACAGGAGAAAAGCCTTATCAATGTTCATCATGTGATTATGCAAGTGTAAAGAAACACCACTTGTTAAATCATATTAAATCAAAACACACAGGAGAAAAGCCTTATCAATGTTCATCATGTGATTATGCAAGTTTGTACAAACACCACTTGTTAAATCATATTAAATCTAAACACACAGGAAAAAAGCCTTATCAATGTTCATCATGTGATTATGCAAGTTTGTACAAACACCACTTGTTAAATCATATTAAATCTAAACACACAGGAAAAAAGCCTTATCAATGTTCATCATGTGATTATGCAAGTTTGTACAAACACCACTTGTTAAATCATATTAAATCTAAACACACAGGAAAAAAGCCTTATCAATGTTCATCATGTAATTATGCAAGTTTGTACAAACACCACTTGTTAAATCATATTAAATCAAAACACACAGGAGAAAAGCCTTATCAATGTTCATCATGTAATTATGCAAGTGTAAAGAAACACCACTTGTTAAATCATATTAAATCAAAACACACAGGAGAAAAGCCTTATCAATGTTCATCATGTGATTATGCAAGTGTAAAGAAACACCACTTGTTAAACCATATTAAATCAAAACACACAGGAGAAAAGCCTTATCAATGTTCATTATGTGATTATGCAAGTGTAAAGAAACACCACTTGTTAAATCATATTAAATCTAAACACACAGGAAAAAAGCCTTATCAATGTTCATCATGTGATTATGCAAGTTTGTACAAACACCACTTGTTAAATCATATTAAATCTAAACACACAGGAAAAAAGCCTTATCAATGTTCATCATGTGATTATGCAAGTTTGTACAAACACCACTTGTTAAATCATATTAAATCTAAACACACAGGAAAAAAGCCTTATCAATGTTCATCATGTGATTATGCAAGTTTGTACAAACACCACTTGTTAAATCATATTAAATCAAAACACACAGGAGAAAAGCCTTATCAATGTTCATCATGTAATTATGCAAGTGTAAAGAAACACCACTTGTTAAATCATATTAAATCAAAACACACAGGAGAAAAGCCTTATCAATGTTCATCATGTGATTATGCAAGTGTAAAGAAACACCACTTGTTAAACCATATTAAATCAAAACACACAGGAGAAAAGCCTTATCAATGTTCATCATGTGATTATGCAACTGTGTACAAACAGCTATTGTTAAACCATATTAAATCTAAACACACAGGAAAAAAGCCTTATCAATGTTCATTATGTGATTATGCAAGTGTAAAGAAACACCACTTGTTAAATCATATTAAATCAAAACACACAGGAGAAAAGCCTTATCAATGTTCATCATGTGATTATGCAAGTTTGTACAAACACCACTTGTTAAATCATATTAAATCTAAACACACAGGAAAAAAGCCTTATCAATGTTCATCATGTGATTATGCAAGTTTGTACAAACACCACTTGTTAAATCATATTAAATCAAAACACACAGGAGAAAAGCCTTATCAATGTTCATCATGTAATTATGCAAGTGTAAAGAAACACCACTTGTTAAATCATATTAAATCAAAACACACAGGAGAAAAGCCTTATCAATGTTCATCATGTGATTATGCAAGTGTAAAGAAACACCACTTGTTAAACCATATTAAATCAAAACACACAGGAGAAAAGCTTTATCAATGTTCATCATGTGATTATGCAACTGTGTACAAACAGCTATTGTTAAATCATATTAAATCAAAACACACAGGAGAAAAGCCTTATCAATGTTCATCATGTAATTATGCAAGTGTAAAGAAACACCACTTGTTAAATCATATTAAATCAAAACACACAGGAGAAAAGCCTTATCAATGTTCATCATGTGATTATGCAAGTGTAAAGAAACACCACTTGTTAAATCATATTAAATCAAAACACACAGGAGAAAAGCCTTATCAATGTTCATCATGTGATTATGCAACTGTGTACAAACAGCTATTGTTAAATCATATTAAATCTAAACACACAGGAAAAAAGGCTTATCAATGTTCATTATGTGATTATGCAAGTGTAAAGAAACACCACTTGTTAAACCATATTAAATCAAAACACACAGGAGAAAAGCCTTATCAATGTTCATCATGTGATTATGCAAGTTTGTACAAACACCACTTGTTAAATCATATTAAATCTAAACACACAGGAAAAAAGCCTTATCAATGTTCATCATGTGATTATGCAAGTTTGTACAAACACCACTTGTTAAATCATATTAAATCTAAACACACAGGAGAAAAGCCTTATCAATGTTCATCATGTGATTATGCAAGTTTGTACAAACACCACTTGTTAAATCATATTAAATCTAAACACACAGGAAAAAAGCCTTATCAATGTTCATCATGTGATTATGCAAGTTTGTACAAACACCACTTGTTAAATCATATTAAATCAAAACACACAGGAGAAAAGCCTTATCAATGTTCATCATGTAATTATGCAAGTGTAAAGAAACACCACTTGTTAAATCATATTAAATCAAAACACACAGGAGAAAAGCCTTATCAAGGTTCATCATGTGATTATGCAAGTGTAAAGAAACACCACTTGTTAAACCATATTAAATCAAAACACACAGGAGAAAAGCCTTATCAATGTTCATCATGTGATTATGCAAGTTTGTACAAACACCACTTGTTAAATCATATTAAATCAAAACACACAGGAGAAAAGCCTTATCAATGTTCATCATGTGATTATGCAACTGTGTACAAACAGCTATTGTTAAATCATATTAAATCTAAACACACAGGAAAAAAGGCTTATCAATGTTCATTATGTGATTATGCAAGTGTAAAGAAACACCACTTGTTAAACCATATTAAATCTAAACACACAGGAAAAAAGGCTTATCAATGTTCATTATGTGATTATGCAAGTGTAAAGAAACACCACTTGTTAAACCATATTAAATCAAAACACACAGGAGAAAAGCCTTATCAATGTTCATCATGTGATTATGCAACTGTGTACAAACAGCTATTGTTAAATCATATTAAATCTAAACACACAGGAAAAAAGGCTTATCAATGTTCATTATGTGATTATGCAAGTGTAAAGAAACACCACTTGTTAAACCATATTAAATCAAAACACACAGGAGAAAAGCCTTATCAATGTTCATCATGTGATTATGCAAGTTTGTACAAACACCACTTGTTAAATCATATTAAATCAAAACACACAGGAGAAAAGCCTTATCAATGTTCATCATGTGATTATGCAACTGTGTACAAACAGCTATTGTTAAATCATATTAAATCTAAACACACAGGAAAAAAGGCTTATCAATGTTCATTATGTGATTATGCAAGTGTAAAGAAACACCACTTGTTAAATCATATTAAATCAAAACACACAGGAGAAAAGCCTTATCAATGTTCATCATGTGATTATGCAAGTTTGTACAAACACCACTTGTTAAATCATATTAAATCAAAACACACAGGAGAAAAGCCTTATCAATGTTCATCATGTCATTATGCAAGTGTAAAGAAACACCACTTGTTAAATCATATTAAATCAAAACACACAGGAGAAAAGCCTTATCAATGTTCATCATGTGATTATGCAACTGTGTACAAACAGCTATTGTTAAATCATATTAAATCTAAACACACAGGAAAAAAGGCTTATCAATGTTCATTATGTGATTATCCAAGTGTAAAGAAACACCACTTGTTAAACCATATTAAATCAAAACACACAGGAGAAAAGCCTTATCAATGTTCATCATGTAATTATGCAAGTGTAAAGAAACACCACTTGTTAAATCATATTAAATCAAAACACACAGGAGAAAAGCCTTATCAATGTTCATCATGTAATTATGCAAGTGTAAAGAAACACCACTTGTTAAATCATATTAAATCAAAACACACAGGAGAAAAGCCTTATCAATGTTCATCATGTGATTATGCAACTGTGTACAAACAGCTATTGTTAAATCATATTAAATCTAAACACACAGGAAAAAAGGCTTATCAATGTTCATTATGTGATTATGCAAGTGTAAAGAAACACCACTTGTTAAACCATATTAAATCAAAACACACAGGAGAAAAGCCTTATCAATGTTCATCATGTAATTATGCAAGTGTAAAGAAACACCACTTGTTAAATCATATTAAATCAAAACACACAGGAGAAAAGCCTTATCAATGTTCATCATGTAATTATGCAAGTGTAAAGAAACACCACTTGTTAAATCATATTAAATCAAAACACACAGGAGAAAAGCCTTATCAATGTTCATCATGTATTTATGCAAGTGTAAAGAAACACCACTTGTTAAATCATATTAAATCAAAACACACAGGAGAAAAGCCTTATCAATGTTCATCATGTGATTATGCAACTGTGTACAAACAGCTATTGTTAAATCATATTAAATCTAAACACACAGGAAAAAAGGCTTATCAATGTTCATTATGTGATTATGCAAGTGTAAAGAAACACCACTTGTTAAACCATATTAAATCAAAACACACAGGAGAAAAGCCTTATCAATGTTCATCATGTGATTATACAAGTTTGTACAAACACCACTTGTTAAATCATATTAAATCAAAACACACAGGAGAAAAGCCTTATCAATGTTCATCATGTGATTATGCAACTGTGTACAAACAGCTATTGTTAAATCATATTAAATCAAAACACACAGGAGAAAAGCCTTATCAATGTTCATCATGTATTTATGCAAGTGTAAAGAAACACCACTTGTTAAATCATATTAAATCAAAACACACAGGAGAAAAGCCTTATCAATGTTCATCATGTGATTATGCAACTGTGTACAAACAGCTATTGTTAAATCATATTAAATCTAAACACACAGGAAAAAAGGCTTATCAATGTTCATTATGTGATTATGCAAGTGTAAAGAAACACCACTTGTTAAACCATATTAAATCAAAACACACAGGAGAAAAGCCTTATCAATGTTCATCATGTGATTATGCAAGTTTGTACAAACACCACTTGTTAAATCATATTAAATCAAAACACACAGGAGAAAAGCCTTATCAATGTTCATCATGTAATTATGCAAGTGTAAAGAAACACCACTTGTTAAATCATATTAAATCAAAACACACAGGAGAAAAGCCTTATAAATGTTCATCATGTAATTATGCAAGTGTAAAGAAACACCACTTGTTAAACCATATTAAATCAAAACACACAGCAGAAAAGCCTTATCAATGTTCATCATGTGATTATGCAACTGTGTACAAACAGCTATTGTTAAATCATATTAAATCTAAACACACAGGAAAAAAGGCTTATCAATGTTCATTATGTGATTATGCAAGTGTAAAGAAACACCACTTGTTAAACCATATTAAATCTAAACACACAGGAAAAAAGGCTTATCAATGTTCATTATGTGATTATGCAAGTGTAAAGAAACACCACTTGTTAAACCATATTAAATCAAAACACACAGGAGAAAAGCCTTATCAATGTTCATCATGTGATTATGCAACTGTGTACAAACAGCTATTGTTAAATCATATTAAATCTAAACACACAGGAAAAAAGGCTTATCAATGTTCATTATGTGATTATGCAAGTGTAAAGAAACACCACTTGTTAAACCATATTAAATCAAAACACACAGGAGAAAAGCCTTATCAATGTTCATCATGTGATTATGCAAGTTTGTACAAACACCACTTGTTAAATCATATTAAATCAAAACACACAGGAGAAAAGCCTTATCAATGTTCATCATGTAATTATGCAAGTGTAAAGAAACACCACTTGTTAAATCATATTAAATCAAAACACACAGGAGAAAAGCCTTATCAATGTTCATCATGTAATTATGCAAGTGTAAAGAAACACCACTTGTTAAACCATATTAAATCAAAACACACAGGAGAAAAGCCTTATCAATGTTCATCATGTGATTATGCAACTGTGTACAAACAGCTATTGTTAAATCATATTAAATCTAAACACACAGGAAAAAAGCCTTATCAATGTTCATCATGTAATTATGCAAGTGTAAAGAAACACCACTTGTTAAATCATATTAAATCAAAACACACAGGAGAAAAGCCTTATCAATGTTCATCATGTAATTATGCAAGTGTAAAGAAACACCACTTGTTAAACCATATTAAATCAAAACACACAGGAGAAAAGCCTTATCAATGTTCATCATGTGATTATGCAACTGTGTACAAACAGCTATTGTTAAATCATATTAAATCTAAACACACAGGAAAAAAGCCTTATCAATGTTCATTATGTGATTATGCAAGTGTAAAGAAACACCACTTGTTAAATCATATTAAATCAAAACACACAGGAGAAAAGCCTTATCAATGTTCATCATGTAATTATGCAAGTGTAAAGAAACACCACTTGTTAAATCATATTAAATCAAAACACACAGGAGAAAAGCCTTATCAATGTTCATCATGTGATTATGCAACTGTGTACAAACAGCTATTGTTAAATCATATTAAATCTAAACACACAGGAAAAAAGGCTTATCAATGTTCATTATGTGATTATGCAAGTGTAAAGAAACACCACTTGTTAAACCATATTAAATCAAAACACACAGGAGAAAAGCCTTATCAATGTTCATCATGTGATTATGCAACTGTGTACAAACAGCTATTGTTAAATCATATTAAATCAAAACACACAGGAGAAAAGCCTTATCAATGTTCATCATGTAATTATGCAAGTGTAAAGAAACACCACTTGTTAAATCATATTAAATCAAAACACACAGGAGAAAAGCCTTATCAATGTTCATCATGTAATTATGCAAGTGTAAAGAAACACCACTTGTTAAACCATATTAAATCAAAACACACAGGAGAAAAGCCTTATCAATGTTCATCATGTGATTATGCAACTGTGTACAAACAGCTATTGTTAAATCATATTAAATCTAAACACACAGGAAAAAAGGCTTATCAATGTTCATTATGTGATTATGCAAGTGTAAAGAAACACCACTTGTTAAACCATATTAAATCTAAACACACAGGAAAAAAGGCTTATCAATGTTCATTATGTGATTATGCAAGTGTAAAGAAACACCACTTGTTAAACCATATTAAATCAAAACACACAGGAGAAAAGCCTTATCAATGTTCATCATGTGATTATGCAACTGTGTACAAACAGCTATTGTTAAATCATATTAAATCTAAACACACAGGAAAAAAGGCTTATCAATGTTCATTATGTGATTATGCAAGTGTAAAGAAACACCACTTGTTAAACCATATTAAATCTAAACACACAGGAAAAAAGGCTTATCAATGTTCATTATGTGATTATGCAAGTGTAAAGAAACACCACTTGTTAAACCATATTAAATCAAAACACACAGGAGAAAAGCCTTATCAATGTTCATCATGTGATTATGCAACTGTGTACAAACAGCTATTGTTAAATCATATTAAATCTAAACACACAGGAAAAAAGGCTTATCAATGTTCATTATGTGAATATGCAAGTGTAAAGAAACACCACTTGTTAAACCATATTAAATCAAAACACACAGGAGAAAAGCCTTATCAATGTTCATCATGTGATTATGCAAGTTTGTACAAACACCACTTGTTAAATCATATTAAATCTAAACACACAGGAAAAAAGCCTTATCAATGTTCATCATGTGATTATGCAAGTTTGTACAAACACCACTTGTTAAATCATATTAAATCAAAACACACAGGAGAAAAGCCTTATCAATGTTCATCATGTAATTATGCAAGTGTAAAGAAACACCACTTGTTAAATCATATTAAATCAAAACACACAGGAGAAAAGCCTTATCAATGTTCATCATGTGATTATGCAAGTGTAAAGAAACACCACTTGTTAAACCATATTAAATCAAAACACACAGGAGAAAAGCCTTATCAATGTTCATCATGTGATTATGCAACTGTGTACAAACAGCTATTGTTAAATCATATTAAATCTAAACACACAGGAAAAAAGGCTTATCAATGTTCATTATGTGATTATGCAAGTGTAAAGAAACACCACTTGTTAAATCATATTAAATCAAAACACACAGGAGAAAAGCCTTATCAATGTTCATCATGTGATTATGCAACTGTGTACAAACAGCTATTGTTAAACCATATTAAATCTAAACACACAGGAAAAAAGCCTTATCAATGTTCATTATGTGATTATGCAAGTGTAAAGAAACACCACTTGTTAAATCATATTAAATCAAAACACACAGGAGAAAAGCCTTATCAATGTTCATCATGTGATTATGCAAGTTTGTACAAACACCACTTGTTAAATCATATTAAATCTAAACACACAGGAAAAAAGCCTTATCAATGTTCATCATGTGATTATGCAAGTTTGTACAAACACCACTTGTTAAATCATATTAAATCAAAACACACAGGAGAAAAGCCTTATCAATGTTCATCATGTAATTATGCAAGTGTAAAGAAACACCACTTGTTAAATCATATTAAATCAAAACACACAGGAGAAAAGCCTTATCAATGTTCATCATGTGATTATGCAAGTGTAAAGAAACACCACTTGTTAAACCATATTAAATCAAAACACACAGGAGAAAAGCCTTATCAATGTTCATCATGTGATTATGCAACTGTGTACAAACAGCTATTGTTAAACCATATTAAATCTAAACACACAGGAAAAAAGCCTTATCAATGTTCATTATGTGATTATGCAACTGTGTACAAACAGCTATTGTTAAACCATATTAAATCTAAACACACAGGAGAAAAGCCTCATCAATGTTCATCATGTAATTATGCAAGTGTAAAGAAACACCACTTGTTAAATCATATTAAATCAAAACACACAGGAGAAAAGCCTTATCAATGTTCATCATGTGATTATGCAAGTGTAAAGAAACACCACTTGTTAAATCATATTAAATCAAAACACACAGGAGAAAAGCCTTATCAATGTTCATCATGTGATTATGCAAGTTTGTACAAACACCACTTGTTAAATCATATTAAATCTAAACACACAGGAAAAAAGCCTTATCAATGTTCATCATGTGATTATGCAAGTTTGTACAAACACCACTTGTTAAATCATATTAAATCAAAACACACAGGAGAAAAGCCTTATCAATGTTCATCATGTAATTATGCAAGTGTAAAGAAACACCACTTGTTAAATCATATTAAATCAAAACACACAGGAGAAAAGCCTTATCAATGTTCATCATGTGATTATGCAAGTGTAAAGAAACACCACTTGTTAAACCATATTAAATCAAAACACACAGGAGAAAAGCCTTATCAATGTTCATCATGTGATTATGCAACTGTGTACAAACAGCTATTGTTAAACCATATTAAATCTAAACACACAGGAAAAAAGCCTTATCAATGTTCATTATGTGATTATGCAAGTGTAAAGAAACACCACTTGTTAAATCATATTAAATCAAAACACACAGGAGAAAAGCCTTATCAATGTTCATCATGTGATTATGCAAGTTTGTACAAACACCACTTGTTAAATCATATTAAATCAAAACACACAGGAGAAAAGCCTTATCAATGTTCATCATGTGATTATGCAAGTTTGTACAAACACCACTTGTTAAATCATATTAAATCAAAACACACAGGAGAAAAGCCTTATCAATGTTCATCATGTAATTATGCAAGTGTAAAGAAACACCACTTGTTAAATCATATTAAATCAAAACACACAGGAGAAAAGCCTTATCAATGTTCATCATGTGATTATGCAACTGTGTACAAACAGCTATTGTTAAATCATATTAAATCTAAACACACAGGAAAAAAGGCTTATCAATGTTCATTATGTGATTATGCAAGTGTAAAGAAACACCACTTGTTAAACCATATTAAATCAAAACACACAGGAGAAAAGCCTTATCAATGTTCATCATGTAATTATGCAAGTGTAAAGAAACACCACTTGTTAAATCATATTAAATCAAAACACACAGGAGAAAAGCCTTATCAATGTTCATCATGTAATTATGCAAGTGTAAAGAAACACCACTTGTTAAATCATATTAAATCTAAACACACAGGAAAAAAGCCTTATCAATGTTCATCATGTGATTATGCAAGTTTGTACAAACACCACTTGTTAAATCATATTAAATCAAAACACACAGGAGAAAAGCCTTATCAATGTTCATCATGTAATTATGCAAGTGTAAAGAAACACCACTTGTTAAATCATATTAAATCAAAACACACAGGAGAAAAGCCTTATCAATGTTCATCATGTGATTATGCAAGTGTAAAGAAACACCACTTGTTAAACCATATTAAATCAAGACACACAGGAGAAAAGCCTTATCAATGTTCATCATGTGATTATGCAAGTTTGTACAAACACCACTTGTTAAATCATATTAAATCAAAACACACAGGAGAAAAGCCTTATGAATGTTCATCATGTAATTATGCAAGTGTAAAGAAACACCACTTGTTAAACCATATTAAATCAAAACACACAGGAGAAAAGCCTTATCAATGTTCATCATGTGATTATGCAACTGTGTACAAACAGCTATTGTTAAATCATATTAAATCTAAACACACAGGAAAAAAGGCTTATCAATGTTCATTATGTAATTATGCAAGTGTAAAGAAACACCACTTGTTAAATCATATTAAATCAAAACACACAGGAGAAAAGCCTTATCAATGTTCATCATGTAATTATGCAAGTGTAAAGAAACACCACTTGTTAAACCATATTAAATCAAAACACACAGGAGAAAAGCCTTATCAATGTTCATCATGTGATTATGCAACTGTGTACAAACAGCTATTGTTAAATCATATTAAATCTAAACACACAGGAAAAAAGGCTTATCAATGTTCATTATGTGATTATGCAAGTGTAAAGAAACACCACTTGTTAAACCATATTAAATCAAAACACACAGGAGAAAAGCCTTATCAATGTTCATCATGTGATTATGCAACTGTGTACAAACAGCTATTGTTAAATCATATTAAATCAAAACACACAGGAGAAAAGCCTTATCAATGTTCATCATGTAATTATGCAAGTGTAAAGAAACACCACTTGTTAAATCATATTAAATCAAAACACACAGGAGAAAAGCCTTATCAATGTTCATCATGTAATTATGCAAGTGTAAAGAAACACCACTTGTTAAACCATATTAAATCAAAACACACAGGAGAAAAGCCTTATCAATGTTCATCATGTGATTATGCAACTGTGTACAAACAGCTATTGTTAAATCATATTAAATCTAAACACACAGGAAAAAAGGCTTATCAATGTTCATTATGTGATTATGCAAGTGTAAAGAAACACCACTTGTTAAACCATATTAAATCTAAACACACAGGAAAAAAGGCTTATCAATGTTCATTATGTGATTATGCAAGTGTAAAGAAACACCACTTGTTAAACCATATTAAATCAAAACACACAGGAGAAAAGCCTTATCAATGTTCATCATGTGATTATGCAACTGTGTACAAACAGCTATTGTTAAATCATATTAAATCTAAACACACAGGAAAAAAGGCTTATCAATGTTCATTATGTGATTATGCAAGTGTAAAGAAACACCACTTGTTAAACCATATTAAATCAAAACACACAGGAGAAAAGCCTTATCAATGTTCATCATGTAATTATGCAAGTGTAAAGAAACACCACTTGTTAAATCATATTAAATCAAAACACACAGGAGAAAAGCCTTATCAATGTTCATCATGTAATTATGCAAGTGTAAAGAAACACCACTTAAAACACACAGCAGAAAAGCCTTATCAATGTTCATCATGTGATTATGCAACTGTGTACAAACAGCTATTGTTAAATCATATTAAATCTAAACACACAGGAAAAAAGGCTTATCAATGTTCATTATGTGATTATGCAAGTGTAAAGAAACACCACTTGTTAAACCATATTAAATCTAAACACACAGGAAAAAAGGCTTATCAATGTTCATTATGTGATTATGCAAGTGTAAAGAAACACCACTTGTTAAACCATATTAAATCAAAACACACAGGAGAAAAGCCTTATCAATGTTCATCATGTGATTATGCAACTGTGTACAAACAGCTATTGTTAAATCATATTAAATCTAAACACACAGGAAAAAAGGCTTATCAATGTACATTATGTGATTATGCAAGTGTAAAGAAACACCACTTGTTAAACCATATTAAATCAAAACACACAGGAGAAAAGCCTTATCAATGTTCATCATGTGATTATGCAAGTTTGTACAAACACCACTTGTTAGATCATATTAAATCAAAACACACAGGAGAAAAGCCTTATCAATGTTCATCATGTAATTATGCAAGTGTAAAGAAACACCACTTGTTAAATCATATTAAATCAAAACACACAGGAGAAAATCCTTATCAATGTTCATCATGTAATTATGCAAGTGTAAAGAAACACCACTTGTTAAACCATATTAAATCAAAACACACAGGAGAAAAGCCTTATCAATGTTCATCATGTGATTATGCAACTGTGTACAAACAGCTATTGTTAAATCATATTAAATCTAAACACACAGGAAAAAAGCCTTATCAATGTTCATCATGTAATTATGCAAGTGTAAAGAAACACCACTTGTTAAATCATATTAAATCAAAACACACAGGAGAAAAGCCTTATCAATGTTCATCATGTAATTATGCAAGTGTAAAGAAACACCACTTGTTAAACCATATTAAATCAAAACACACAGGAGAAAAGCCTTATTAATGTTCATCATGTGATTATGCAACTGTGTACAAACAGCTATTGTTAAATCATATTAAATCTAAACACACAGGAAAAAAGCCTTATCAATGTTCATTATGTGATTATGCAAGTGTAAAGAAACACCACTTGTTAAATCATATTAAATCAAAACACACAGGAGAAAAGCCTTATCAATGTTCATCATGTGATTATGCAACTGTGTACAAACAGCTATTGTTGAATCATATTAAATCTAAACACACAGGAAAAAAGCCTTATCAATGTTCATTATGTGATTATGCAAGTGTAAAGAAACACCACTTGTTAAATCATATTAAATCAAAACACACAGGAGAAAAGCCTTATCAATGTTCATCATGTGATTATGCAAGTGTAAAGAAACACCACTTGTTAAACCATATTAAATCAAAACACACAGGAGAAAAGCCTTATCAATGTTCATCATGTGATTATGCAAGTTTGTACAAACACCACTTGTTAAATCATATTAAATCAAAACACACAGGAGAAAAGCCTTATCAATGTTCATCATGTGATTATGCAACTGTGTACAAACAGCTATTGTTAAATCATATTAAATCTAAACACACAGGAAAAAAGCCTTATCAATGTTCATTATGTGATTATGCAAGTGTAAAGAAACACCACTTGTTAAATCATATTAAATCAAAACACACAGGAGAAAAGCCTTATCAATGTTCATCATGTGATTATGCAACTGTGTACAAACAGCTATTGTTAAATCATATTAAATCTAAACACACAGGAAAAAAGCCTTATCAATGTTCATCATGTGATTATGCAAGTTTGTACAAACACCACTTGTTAAATCATATTAAATCAAAACACACAGGAGAAAAGCCTTATCAATGTTCATCATGTAATTATGCAAGTGTAAAGAAACACCACTTGTTAAATCATATTAAATCAAAACACACAGGAGAAAAGCCTTATCAATGTTCATCATGTAATTATGCAAGTGTAAAGAAACACCACTAGTTAAATCATATTAAATCAAAACACACAGGAGAAAAGCCTTATCAATGTTCATCATGTGATTATGCAACTGTGTACAAACAGCTATTGTTAAATCATATTAAATCTAAACACACAGGAAAAAAGCCTTATCAATGTTCATCATGTGATTATGCAAGTTTGTACAAACACCACTTGTTAAATCATATTAAATCAAAACACACAGGAGAAAAGCCTTATCAATGTTCATCATGTAATTATGCAAGTGTAAAGAAACACCACTTGTTAAATCATATTAAATCAAAACACACAGGAGAAAAGCCTTATCAATGTTCATCATGTGATTATGCAACTGTGTACAAACAGCTATTGTTAAATCATATTAAATCTAAACACACAGGAAAAAAGCCTTATCAATGTTCATTATGTGATTATGCAAGTGTAAAGAAACACCACTTGTTAAATCATATTAAATCAAAACACACAGGAGAAAAGCCTTATCAATGTTCATCATGTGATTATGCAAGTTTGTACAAACACCACTTGTTAAATCATATTAAATCAAAACACACAGGAGAAAAGCCTTATCAATGTTCATCATGTAATTATGCAAGTGTAAAGAAACACCACTTGTTAAATCATATTAAATCAAAACACACAGGAGAAAAGCCTTATGAATGTTCATCATGTAATTATGCAAGTGTAAAGAAACACCACTTGTTAAACCATATTAAATCAAAACACACAGGAGAAAAGCCTTATCAATGTTCATCATGTGATTATGCAACTGTGTACAAACAGCTATTGTTAAATCATATTAAATCTAAACACACAGGAAAAAAGGCTTATCAATGTTCATTATGTAATTATGCAAGTGTAAAGAAACACCACTTGTTAAATCATATTAAATCAAAACACACAGGAGAAAAGCCTTATCAATGTTCATCATGTAATTATGCAAGTGTAAAGAAACACCACTTGTTAAACCATATTAAATCAAAACACACAGGAGAAAAGCCTTATCAATGTTCATCATGTGATTATGCAACTGTGTACAAACAGCTATTGTTAAATCATATTAAATCTAAACACACAGGAAAAAAGGCTTATCAATGTTCATTATGTGATTATGCAAGTGTAAAGAAACACCACTTGTTAAACCATATTAAATCAAAACACACAGGAGAAAAGCCTTATCAATGTTCATCATGTGATTATGCAACTGTGTACAAACAGCTATTGTTAAATCATATTAAATCAAAACACACAGGAGAAAAGCCTTATCAATGTTCATCATGTAATTATGCAAGTGTAAAGAAACACCACTTGTTAAATCATATTAAATCAAAACACACAGGAGAAAAGCCTTATCAATGTTCATCATGTAATTATGCAAGTGTAAAGAAACACCACTTGTTAAACCATATTAAATCAAAACACACAGGAGAAAAGCCTTATCAATGTTCATCATGTGATTATGCAACTGTGTACAAACAGCTATTGTTAAATCATATTAAATCTAAACACACAGGAAAAAAGGCTTATCAATGTTCATTATGTGATTATGCAAGTGTAAAGAAACACCACTTGTTAAACCATATTAAATCTAAACACACAGGAAAAAAGGCTTATCAATGTTCATTATGTGATTATGCAAGTGTAAAGAAACACCACTTGTTAAACCATATTAAATCAAAACACACAGGAGAAAAGCCTTATCAATGTTCATCATGTGATTATGCAACTGTGTACAAACAGCTATTGTTAAATCATATTAAATCTAAACACACAGGAAAAAAGGCTTATCAATGTTCATTATGTGATTATGCAAGTGTAAAGAAACACCACTTGTTAAACCATATTAAATCAAAACACACAGGAGAAAAGCCTTATCAATGTTCATCATGTGATTATGCAAGTTTGTACAAACACCACTTGTTAAATCATATTAAATCAAAACACACAGGAGAAAAGCCTTATCAATGTTCATCATGTGATTATGCAACTGTGTACAAACAGCTATTGTTAAATCATATTAAATCTAAACACACAGGAAAAAAGGCTTATCAATGTTCATTATGTGATTATGCAAGTGTAAAGAAACACCACTTGTTAAATCATATTAAATCAAAACACACAGGAGAAAAGCCTTATCAATGTTCATCATGTGATTATGCAAGTTTGTACAAACACCACTTGTTAAATCATATTAAATCAAAACACACAGGAGAAAAGCCTTATCAATGTTCATCATGTAATTATGCAAGTGTAAAGAAACACCACTTGTTAAATCATATTAAATCAAAACACACAGGAGAAAAGCCTTATGAATGTTCATCATGTAATTATGCAAGTGTAAAGAAACACAACTTGTTAAACCATATTAAATCAAAACACACAGGAGAAAAGCCTTATCAATGTTCATCATGTGATTATGCAACTGTGTACAAACAGCTATTGTTAAATCATATTAAATCTAAACACACAGGAAAAAAGGCTTATCAATGTTCATTATGTGATTATGCAAGTGTAAAGAAACACCACTTGTTAAACCATATTAAATCAAAACACACAGGAGAAAAGCCTTATCAATGTTCATCATGTGATTATGCAAGTTTGTACAAACACCACTTGTTAAATCATATTAAATCAAAACACACAGGAGAAAAGCCTTATCAATGTTCATCATGTAATTATGCAAGTGTAAAGAAACACCACTTGTTAAATCATATTAAATCAAAACACACAGGAGAAAAGCCTTATCAATGTTCATCATGTAATTATGCAAGTGTAAAGAAACACCACTTGTTAAACCATATTAAATCAAAACACACAGCAGAAAAGCCTTATCAATGTTCATCATGTGATTATGCAACTGTGTACAAACAGCTATTGTTAAATCATATTAAATCTAAACACACAGGAAAAAAGGCTTATCAATGTTCATTATGTGATTATGCAAGTGTAAAGAAACACCACTTGTTAAACCATATTAAATCTAAACACACAGGAAAAAAGGCTTATCAATGTTCATTATGTGATTATGCAAGTGTAAAGAAACACCACTTGTTAAACCATATTAAATCAAAACACACAGGAGAAAAGCCTTATCAATGTTCATCATGTGATTATGCAACTGTGTACAAACAGCTATTGTTAAATCATATTAAATCTAAACACACAGGAAAAAAGGCTTATCAATGTTCATTATGTGATTATGCAAGTGTAAAGAAACACCACTTGTTAAACCATATTAAATCAAAACACACAGGAGAAAAGCCTTATCAATGTTCATCATGTGATTATGCAAGTTTGTACAAACACCACTTGTTAAATCATATTAAATCAAAACACACAGGAGAAAAGCCTTATCAATGTTCATCATGTAATTATGCAAGTGTAAAGAAACACCACTTGTTAAATCATATTAAATCAAAACACACAGGAGAAAAGCCTTATCAATGTTCATCATGTAATTATGCAAGTGTAAAGAAACACCACTTGTTAAACCATATTAAATCAAAACACACAGGAGAAAAGCCTTATCAATGTTCATCATGTGATTATGCAACTGTGTACAAACAGCTATTGTTAAATCATATTAAATCTAAACACACAGGAAAAAAGCCTTATCAATGTTCATCATGTAATTATGCAAGTGTAAAGAAACACCACTTGTTAAATCATATTAAATCAAAACACACAGGAGAAAAGCCTTATCAATGTTCATCATGTAATTATGCAAGTGTAAAGAAACACCACTTGTTAAACCATATTAAATCAAAACACACAGGAGAAAAGCCTTATCAATGTTCATCATGTGATTATGCAACTGTGTACAAACAGCTATTGTTAAATCATATTAAATCTAAACACACAGGAAAAAAGCCTTATCAATGTTCATTATGTGATTATGCAAGTGTAAAGAAACACCACTTGTTAAATCATATTAAATCAAAACACACAGGAGAAAAGCCTTATCAATGTTCATCATGTGATTATGCAACTGTGTACAAACAGCTATTGTTAAATCATATTAAATCTAAACACACAGGAAAAAAGCCTTATCAATGTTCATTATGTGATTATGCAAGTGTAAAGAAACACCACTTGTTAAATCATATTAAATCAAAACACACAGGAGAAAAGCCTTATCAATGTTCATCATGTGATTATGCAAGTGTAAAGAAACACCACTTGTTAAACCATATTAAATCAAAACACACAGGAGAAAAGCCTTATCAATGTTCATCATGTGATTATGCAAGTTTGTACAAACACCACTTGTTAAATCATATTAAATCAAAACACACAGGAGAAAAGCCTTATCAATGTTCATCATGTGATTATGCAACTGTGTACAAACAGCTATTGTTAAATCATATTAAATCTAAACACACAGGAAAAAAGCCTTATCAATGTTCATTATGTGATTATGCAAGTGTAAAGAAACACCACTTGTTAAATCATATTAAATCAAAACACACAGGAGAAAAGCCTTATCAATGTTCATCATGTGATTATGCAACTGTGTACAAACAGCTATTGTTAAATCATATTAAATCTAAACACACAGGAAAAAAGCCTTATCAATGTTCATTATGTGATTATGCAAGTGTAAAGAAACACCACTTGTTAAATCATATTAAATCAAAACACACAGGAGAAAAGCCTTATCAATGTTCATCATGTAATTATGCAAGTGTAAAGAAACACCACTTGTTAAACCATATTAAATCAAAACACACAGGAGAAAAGCCTTATCAATGTTCATCATGTGATTATGCAACTGTGTACAAACAGCTATTGTTAAATCATATTAAATCTAAACACACAGGAAAAAAGGCTTATCAATGTTCATTATGTGATTATGCAAGTGTAAAGAAACACCACTTGTTAAACCATATTAAATCAAAACACACAGGAGAAAAGCCTTATCAATGTTCATCATGTGATTATGCAACTGTGTACAAACAGCTATTGTTAAATCATATTAAATCAAAACACACAGGAGAAAAGCCTTATCAATGTTCATCATGTAATTATGCAAGTGTAAAGAAACACCACTTGTTAAATCATATTAAATCAAAACACACAGGAGAAAAGCCTTATCAATGTTCATCATGTAATTATGCAAGTGTAAAGAAACACCACTTGTTAAACCATATTAAATCAAAACACACAGGAGAAAAGCCTTATCAATGTTCATCATGTGATTATGCAACTGTGTACAAACAGCTATTGTTAAATCATATTAAATCTAAACACACAGGAAAAAAGGCTTATCAATGTTCATTATGTGATTATGCAAGTGTAAAGAAACACCACTTGTTAAACCATATTAAATCTAAACACACAGGAAAAAAGGCTTATCAATGTTCATTATGTGATTATGCAAGTGTAAAGAAACACCACTTGTTAAACCATATTAAATCAAAACACACAGGAGAAAAGCCTTATCAATGTTCATCATGTGATTATGCAACTGTGTACAAACAGCTATTGTTAAATCATATTAAATCTAAACACACAGGAAAAAAGGCTTATCAATGTTCATTATGTGAATATGCAAGTGTAAAGAAACACCACTTGTTAAACCATATTAAATCAAAACACACAGGAGAAAAGCCTTATCAATGTTCATCATGTGATTATGCAAGTTTGTACAAACACCACTTGTTAAATCATATTAAATCAAAACACACAGGAGAAAAGCCTTATCAATGTTCATCATGTGATTATGCAACTGTGTACAAACAGCTATTGTTAAATCATATTAAATCTAAACACACAGGAAAAAAGGCTTATCAATGTTCATTATGTGATTATGCAAGTGTAAAGAAACACCACTTGTTAAATCATATTAAATCAAAACACACAGGAGAAAAGCCTTATCAATGTTCATCATGTGATTATGCAAGTTTGTAGAAACACCACTTGTTAAATCATATTAAATCAAAACACACAGGAGAAAAGCCTTATCAATGTTCATCATGTAATTATGCAAGTGTAAAGAAACACCACTTGTTAAATCATATTAAATCAAAACACACAGGAGAAAAGCCTTATGAATGTTCATCATGTAATTATGCAAGTGTAAAGAAACACCACTTGTTAAACCATATTAAATCAAAACACACAGGAGAAAAGCCTTATCAATGTTCATCATGTGATTATGCAACTGTGTACAAACAGCTATTGTTAAATCATATTAAATCTAAACACACAGGAAAAAAGGCTTATCAATGTTCATTATGTGATTATGCAAGTGTAAAGAAACACCACTTGTTAAACCATATTAAATCAAAACACACAGGAGAAAAGCCTTATCAATGTTCATCATGTGATTATGCAAGTTTGTACAAACACCACTTGTTAAATCATATTAAATCAAAACACACAGGAGAAAAGCCTTATCAATGTTCATCATGTAATTATGCAAGTGTAAAGAAACACCACTTGTTAAATCATATTAAATCAAAACACACAGGAGAAAAGCCTTATCAATGTTCATCATGTAATTATGCAAGTGTAAAGAAACACCACTTGTTAAACCATATTAAATCAAAACACACAGGAGAAAAGCCTTATCAATGTTCATCATGTGATTATGCAACTGTGTACAAACAGCTATTGTTAAATCATATTAAATCTAAACACACAGGAAAAAAGGCTTATCAATGTTCATTATGTGATTATGCAAGTGTAAAGAAACACCACTTGTTAAACCATATTAAATCTAAACACACAGGAAAAAAGGCTTATCAATGTTCATTATGTGATTATGCAAGTGTAAAGAAACACCACTTGTTAAACCATATTAAATCTAAACACACAGGAGAAAAGCCTTATCAATGTTCATCATGTAATTATGCAAGTGTAAAGAAACACCACTTGTTAAACCATATTAAATCAAAACACACAGGAGAAAAGCCTTATCAATGTTCATCATGTGATTATGCAACTGTGTACAAACAGCTATTGTTAAATCATATTAAATCTAAACACACAGGAAAAAAGGCTTATCAATGTTCATTATGTGATTATGCAAGTGTAAAGAAACACCACTTGTTAAACCATATTAAATCTAAACACACAGGAGAAAAGCCTTATCAATGTTCATCATGTAATTATGCAAGTGTAAAGAAACACCACTTGTTAAATCATATTAAATCAAAACACACAGGAGAAAAGCCTTATCAATGTTCATCATGTAATTATGCAAGTGTAAAGAAACACCACTTGTTAAACCATATTAAATCAAAACACACAGGAGAAAAGCCTTATCAATGTTCATCATGTGATTATGCAACTGTGTACAAACAGCTATTGTTAAATCATATTAAATCTAAACACACAGGAAAAAAGGCTTATCAATGTTCATTATGTGATTATGCAAGTGTAAAGAAACACCACTTGTTAAACCATATTAAATCTAAACACACAGGAGAAAAGCCTTATCAATGTTCATCATGTAATTATGCAAGTGTAAAGAAACACCACTTGTTAAATCATATTAAATCAAAACACACAGGAGAAAAGCCTTATCAATGTTCATCATGTAATTATGCAAGTGTAAAGAAACACCACTTGTTAAATCATATTAAATCAAAACACACAGGAGAAAAGCCCTATCAATGTTCATCATGTGATTATGCAACTGTGTACAAACAGCTATTGTTAAATCATATTAAATCTAAACACACAGGAAAAAAGCCTTATCAATGTTCATTATATGATTATGCAAGTGTAAAGAAACACCACTTGTTAAACCATATTAAATCAAAACACACAGGAGAAAAGCCTTATCAATGTTCATCATGTGATTATGCAACTGTGTACAAACAGCTATTGTTAAATCATATTAAATCTAAACACACAGGAAAAAAGCCTCATCAATGTTCATTATGTGATTATGCAAGTGTAAAGAAACACCACTTGTTAAATCATATTAAATCAAAACACACAGGAGAAAAGCCTTATCAATGTTCATCATGTAATTATGCAAGTGTAAAGAAACACCACTTGTTAAATCATATTAAATCAAAACACACAGGAGAAAAGCCTTATCAATGTTCATCATGTGATTATGCAAGTGTAAAGAAACACCACTTGTTAAATCATATTAAATCTAAACACACAGGAAAAAAGCCTTATCAATGTTCATTATGTGATTATGCAAGTGTAAAGAAACACCACTTGTTAAATCATATTAAATCAAAACACACAGGAGAAAAGCCTTATCAATGTTCATTATGTGATTATGCAAGTGTAAAGAAACACCACTTGTTAAATCATATTAAATCAAAACACACAGGAGAAAAGCCTTATCAATGTTCATCATGTAATTATGCAAGTGTAAAGAAACACCACTTGTTAAATCATATTAAATCAAAACACACAGGAGAAAAGCCTTATCAATGTTCATCATGTGATTATGCAAGTGTAAAGAAACACCACTTGTTAAATCATATTAAATCAAAACACACAGGAGAAAAGCCTTATGAATGTTCATCATGTAATTATGCAAGTGTAAAGAAACACCACTTGTTAAACCATATTAAATCAAAACACACAGGAGAAAAGCCTTATCAATGTTCATCATGTGATTATGCAACTGTGTACAAACAGCTATTGTTAAATCATATTAAATCTAAACACACAGGAAAAAAGCCTTATCAATGTTCATTATGTGATTATGCAAGTGTAAAGAAACACCACTTGTTAAACCATATTAAATCAAAACACACAGGAGAAAAGCCTTATCAATGTTCATCATGTGATTATGCAACTGTGTACAAACAGCTATTGTTAAATCATATTAAATCTAAACACACAGGAAAAAAGCCTTATCAATGTTCATTATGTGATTATGCAAGTGTAAAGAAACACCACTTGTTAAATCATATTAAATCAAAACACACAGGAGAAAAGCCTTATCAATGTTCATCATGTGATTATGCAAGTGTAAAGAAACACCACTTGTTAAACCATATTAAATCAAAACACACAGGAGAAAAGCCTTATCAATGTTCATCATGTGATTATGCAACTGTGTACAAACAGCTATTGTTAAATCATATTAAATCTAAACACACAGGAAAAAAGCCTTATCAATGTTCATTATGTGATTATGCAAGTGTAAAGAAACACCACTTGTTAAACCATATTAAATCTAAACACACAGGAAAAAAGCCTTATCAATGTTCATCATGTGATTATGCAAGTTTGTACAAACACCACTTGTTAAATCATATTAAATCAAAACACACAGGAGAAAAGCCTTATCAATGTTCATCATGTAATTATGCAAGTGTAAAGAAACACCACTTGTTAAATCATATTAAATCAAAACACACAGGAGAAAAGCCCTATCAATGTTCATCATGTGATTATGCAACTGTGTACAAACAGCTATTGTTAAATCATATTAAATCTAAACACACAGGAAAAAAGCCTTATCAATGTTCATTATATGATTATGCAAGTGTAAAGAAACACCACTTGTTAAACCATATTAAATCAAAACACACAGGAGAAAAGCCCTATCAATGTTCATCATGTGATTATGCAACTGTGTACAAACAGCTATTGTTAAATCATATTAAATCTAAACACACAGGAAAAAAGCCTTATCAATGTTCATTATATGATTATGCAAGTGTAAAGAAACACCACTTGTTAAACCATATTAAATCAAAACACACAGGAGAAAAGCCTTATCAATGTTCATCATGTGATTATGCAACTGTGTACAAACAGCTATTGTTAAATCATATTAAATCTAAACACACAGGAAAAAAGCCTTATCAATGTTCATTATGTGATTATGCAAGTGTAAAGAAACACCACTTGTTAAACCATATTAAATCTAAACACACAGGAAAAAAGCCTTATCAATGTTCATCATGTGATTATGCAAGTTTGTACAAACACCACTTGTTAAATCATATTAAATCAAAACACACAGGAGAAAAGCCTTATCAATGTTCATCATGTAATTATGCAAGTGTAAAGAAACACCACTTGTTAAATCATATTAAATCAAAACACACAGGAGAAAAGCCCTATCAATGTTCATCATGTGATTATGCAACTGTGTACAAACAGCTATTGTTAAATCATATTAAATCTAAACACACAGGAAAAAAGCCTTATCAATGTTCATTATATGATTATGCAAGTGTAAAGAAACACCACTTGTTAAACCATATTAAATCAAAACACACAGGAGAAAAGCCTTATCAATGTTCATCATGTGATTATGCAACTGTGTACAAACAGCTATTGTTAAATCATATTAAATCTAAACACACAGGAAAAAAGCCTTATCAATGTTCATTATGTGATTATGCAAGTGTAAAGAAACACCACTTGTTAAATCATATTAAATGAAAACACACAGGAGAAAAGCCTTATCAATGTTCATTATGTGATTATGCAAGTGTAAAGAAACACCACTTGTTAAATCATATTAAATCAAAACACACAGGAGAAAAGCCTTATCAATGTTCATTATGTGATTATGCAAGTGTAAAGAAACACCACTTGTTAAATCATATTAAATCAAAACACACAGGAGAAAAGCCTTATCAATGTTCATCATGTAATTATGCAAGTGTAAAGAAACACCACTTGTTAAATCATATTAAATCAAAACACACAGGAGAAAAGCCTTATCAATGTTCATCATGTGATTATGCAAGTGTAAAGAAACACCACTTGTTAAATCATATTAAATCTAAACACACAGGAAAAAAGCCTTATCAATGTTCATTATGTGATTATGCAAGTGTAAAGAAACACCACTTGTTAAACCATATTAAATCAAAACACACAGGAGAAAAGCCTTATCAATGTTCATCATGTGATTATGCAACTGTGTACAAACAGCTATTGTTAAACCATATTAAATCTAAACACACAGGAAAAAAGCCTTATCAATGTTCATTATGTGATTATGCAAGTGTAAAGAAACACCACTTGTTAAATCATATTAAATCAAAACACACAGGAGAAAAGCCTTATCAATGTTCATCATGTGATTATGCAAGTGTAAAGAAACACCACTTGTTAAATCATATTAAATCAAAACACACAGGAGAAAAGCCTTATCAATGTTCATCATGTGATTATGCAACTGTGTACAAACAGCTATTGTTAAACCATATTAAATCTAAACACACAGGAAAAAAGCCTTATCAATGTTCATCATGTGATTATGCAAGTTTGTACAAACACCACTTGTTAAATCATATTAAATCAAAACACACAGGAGAAAAGCCTTATCAATGTTCATCATGTGATTATGCAACTGTGTACAAACAGCTATTGTTAAACCATATTAAATCTAAACACACAGGAAAAAAGCCTTATCAATGTTCATTATGTGATTATGCAAGTGTAAAGAAACACCACTTGTTAAATCATATTAAATCAAAACACACAGGAGAAAAGCCTTATCAATGTTCATCATGTGATTATGCAACTGTGTACAAACAGCTATTGTTAAACCATATTAAATCTAAACACACAGGAAAAAAGCCTTATCAATGTTCATTATGTGATTATGCAAGTGTGTACAAACAGCTATTGTTAAACCATATTAAATCTAAACACACAGAAGAAAAGCCTTATCAATGTTCATCATGTGATTATGCAAGTGTAAAGAAAGACCACTTGTTATATCATATTAAATCAAAACACACAGGAGAAAAGCCTTATCAATGTTCATCATGTCATTTTGCAAGTGTGTACAAACATCATTTGTTAAAACATATTAAGTCAAAACACACAAGAGAAAAGCCTCATCAATGTTCATTATGTGATTATGCAAGTGTGCAGAAACGGCAATTGTTATATCATATTAAATCAAAACACACAAGAGAAAAGTCTTATCAGTGTTCATCATGTGATTATGCAAGTGTGCTAAAACCAAATTTATTAAGACATATGAAATCAAAACACACGGGAGAAAAGCCTCATCAATGTTCATCATGTAATTATGCAAGTGTGCATAAACAGCAATTGTTATATCATATTAAATCGAAACACACAGGAGAAAAGTCTTATCAGTGTTCATCATGTGATTATGCAAGTGTGCTAAAGCCAAATTTGTTAAGACATATTAAATCAAAACACACAGGTGAAAAGCCTTATCAATGTTCATCATGTGATTTTGCAAGTGTGCAGAAAGTTCACTTGTTAAATCATATTAAATCAAAACACATGGTATAATCATTTGATGTTTCTTAGTCATGATGTCACGTGATGAGTTTAAGCAGAAATAATTTTCATTAGAATTTTACAATATTAGTAAGGCATGTTACTAAAAGTAATACTTTTAATTTAAACAGACCTTGATGGTCCGTTTTAGAAGTCCTAATACAAGCTCATTTGAAGAATTTCTCTTCTATCATCATACAAAATATTCATATCTTATGTTCTAACTCCTTTTATGAAAAAAACAACTTTGAATGCACAAATCTCAATTTTCTATGATGCTAGAAAATTCAGATTTGGTGAATCTAGGTACTTGGTACTACTACTGTACGGTTCAGGTTGGGTTAAATGTAATGCCGGTGTTCAGAGAACAATAAGGTTTGAAGAAGGGCAGTAGTAGCCGTGGAAACATAATTGTTAAGAACATTTAATTTTAAGTAAAGTTAGTTATAGGAAAATTCTCTACACCAAGTAATGTAAATATTGCATATAATTGTAGGTCACAAATGTATTGATAACATTGGCATTGAAACGATTACATTGTTATGTGAATAGTAAACAAGGTGAAATTGCAGCGTACAAGGAATGCATGACTGCTGAAGTCGGCAATTTATGTAGGATGTAAACCAATTAAAAACTATAAGTAGTATTTGTTGATAAACATTAGAAAGACTGTTAGTTAGATTGTTAAGATGTAAAGACGCGAGACCTGTGATTTAATTACGTAAACATTAGAGATCTGTTAATTAGATTGTTAAGATGTAAAGACGCGACACTTGTGATTTTAATTATGTAACCATTACGAGACTGTTCAATTAAGATTCACTATGTAAAGAGTTTGGTAAGTGAAGATTGGAACCTGTGATGAGCACTGATAAGTACACTTGGAGAACCCAAATCACCGCAACACATTTTAAAAGACCTGACGATCGTTTCACTAACCAAGTTAGCGTCATCAGAGGATGAAACATTCTGAATGTTTCATCCTCTGATGACGCTAACTTGGTTAGTGAAACGATCGTCAGGTCTTTTAAAATGTGTTGCGGTGATTTGGGTTCTCCAAGTGTACTTATTAAAGAGTTCAGTTTTAAAATTCATTCAGTTAAGTTAGTTCGTAAGCATTTGTTAAGTTTAGTGAGTATTAGAGTTTTATTACATTGTTACTATGTCTACATTCGCCTAGTTCGACAAGTTTAAATCCGCAAAATATCCTCCGCTCCTTAAACAGCCGCTGTTCATGGAACAGGAAGATATGCAGGACGGCATTCTTAGGCGTGAAAATATATTTTTAACATCATTCAATTTATAATTAAAAATTAGTTATAGGAAAAGTCGCTACAGCAATTAATGTAATACTTCATGTAAAAGTAGGTCACATAGATATCATAAACATTGGCATTGAAATTACATTACATATTTAGATAAATAATAAAGAAGTTGGAATTGCAGAGTACAGTATAAGGAATGCTGACTGATGAGGTTTGCAATTTGTTAATTATGTAGAACATGCAAGGTTATAACAAGTAGTGTTTGTAAATAATGCAGAGACTTTTAATTAAGATTTCGGTTTTAAATTCATTCGGTTAAATTAGTTTGTAAAAAATTGTTAATTTATTTTATTATTAAATTGTACTACATCGTTACCATCAGGGGCGTACCCAGGATCAAAACTGCGGGGGTGGGGGGTTGGGGGCGGTGGATGGTGTGTCAAGCCATGGTCGTTCAGGTTGTAACATCTTATCGCGGAAAAGGTGAATGAAACCAAAATTTTAAGAAAATTATGTATAATTATAGCAGTGCTTTATCAACTAAGTTATTACAATTATTTGCTTATTATTATTATTCTAGTTACATGTCTTATAGTAGTATAATTTTTCTTGGATTTGTACAAAACTTGTTCAAAACTCTCGTTTTAATCCAGCTCTGATTTTCCTTGAAGAATTTCCGATGGACGCTCATCAAACACAACCCAGTCAGTCTGTCTTCTCCCATTGTACTTCTCAGCCAGGTCTTTACCCTTCGAAGGGTACTGAAAGATCTTTCAACAGTAGCCGTAGTTGATGGGAAAGCACTTAAAATGAGGAGTGCATGCCTTGTTGCAGGGAAAAAAATATTAGCCTCCTCCAAAAGTGCAGCCACTTCAATATCCTTTAATTTGTCTCCTGCCAAATCCTTCTTTTTCCACAGATTATACCACAAATCTAATTCTGCAGAGATATCACCCAACTCATAAAACTCCATGAAAGATTTTGCATTTTTCTCCAAATCTTTTGAAGTCATTTTTAGCATGTATGAAGGATGAAGATGGGATAAGACAAAAGCAGGTGTATTTTCGTGTGAGAATCTCAATGATAAAGTTAAAGAGTCAAGATAAGGGATGATCAACGACCATCTCCAATATTCAGTCGCAGTTTCAGATGGCGGATTACTTCTGTGTATTTGCTTTTGAACAATTCGTGGGACTGTTAACTCAACGCTGACTTTCTCCGCGATACCATGTGATTTTTTAAGTAATTCATCAGAAACATGTTCAATTTCTTGTGGATCCTTCTTGATGACATCAAGGATTGCACCAATATGTTTCCTCACCATAATCATATTTCTACTTTGTAGAACGTTCACAACGGGTTCCAAAATCGCAGAGTACTTTGCAATCATGACTAAACCTACGATGCAAATTGGTTTAGTAACTGCACAGTGCAATTGATAGGCAAATTTTCTTGTAGCATAGTTTCCTTCGACTGAGAGATGTTCTAGCGCATTGACGATTTCATGGAAGCTGCCTGAAAACTCTCTAATGCTCTTGTATTTCTCAGACCATCTGGTCTCACTGAGCCTTGATAGATTAGGAGCCGAATTCCTGCGGGCTGGTGACTCACGAAAGAAGGATATTGTATCCTTAACTGTTGCAATTAGGTTTCTTATTTCCAGTAGTTTGCTAGCATCATTGACCACAAGATTTAGTTTGTGGCTTGAGCAATGGAAAAATAAAGATTTATTGTACCTTTTCTTCAAAATGGCCTGTACACCACCTTCTTTTCCAGCTATTGTAGAACATCCGTCAAATCCAAATACAACACAATTCTCTGCTGAAAGATTCTGATCAACTAAAAAACTCTGAATTGTGCTAGCGATTGTAGGGGCATCTTGAGATTTCAGCTCAACATAGCCTATAAATTCCTCTCTGAGTTTTTCTTGATTCTCATCATAAAACCGCAATCCGATAGAAAGCTGTTCTTTTCTAGCGATATCTCCTGTTTCATCGGCCATTACAGCATAAGCTTTTTCTTGTTTACAATCTTCAATAATTCTTTCTTTGACAACTTCACCACATAATCTTATAATCTCATTTTGAATTTTTGGTGAAGTGTAGACTGCATTTTTTCGACATGTATCCAAATGATTCTTTAGCTTCACATCACCACAGTCAATTCTCAAATTTAAAAGGTCAAAGAAAACCCCCTCATCTCCTTCCTTTCCTCTAAGTGGCAAATCTTGAGTTCCACAAAATATGATACAAGAAATAATTGATGACAATATTTGTTTGTTTTCTTCAATCATCTTCTGGTGACCACTTTGCAACTGTACATCAACTGGAACATTTTCAAGGAACGCTTTTGCAGCAGCTGTTGAAGTTTTGTGGTAGTGACTGCCGACATGTTTTCTACAATCTTCATGTATATCTTTAAACTTCACGTATGACTTTACCATGAATCACCCCAGAACTCCTTTAACTGTAGCAGTACTAGGAGGAAAAAGAACACAGTGCATACATAGAGCACCTTTACCTTTCAAACGACTTGAGTACACCAACCAAGGAGTATATTGATCTAACCAGCGGCGGTTAAATTTTCTTTTCAAATGGCTGGCATCAGAATCAAAATCGTAATTTGATGGTGGAACCCAGGGATTTGTAAGCAAATCCTTCCTCGTTTCTGATGGCAACTTAAGGGCATGACCAACATAACAACCAATGTCATTTTCATGGTAGCCATCGTATTCTTCAATCGTTTTAGATGTCCCAGGAACAGCTACATGTAGAGGTGAAGAATTACTAGACCCTTGTTCCATAATAGACATAATCCGATGGTTCGGTCAGTTTAGTTCCATGTTCATCACCATCACTGCTTCCACTTACACTACTGCCATCTTGATCCTTTTTCCGTTTGAGAGGTTTTCTGCCTGAAAATAATAGAAATTGGCATAATTCAAATTTCAACCTATATCAATAAATCCAGCAATAGATTGAAATCATTTTTATCAAATTTTAATTTAAATATTCCGTTCAGAACAAACAATAATCTCAGTAAATACATTAAGAACAATAAAGCAAGGAGTTTAAAATAAAATAAATCAGGAGTCTATCAACTAAATTGCGGCAGTTGCGATAAATTTTATATCGGAAAAACATTTTAAACTCGTATTTCAGAGCACAAAAGAAGTTTTGATTTGGATAATGGTATTTCACATTATGCGACTCATTTAAGAAATGAAAATCATAATTTTGATAAAGTGTAAATCACATTTTGAAGTAATTTTCATGATATTATATGATACATTTAATTTAAAATTTAATTTTCTACATGAATTGAGAAATTACTTAACTTATCTTTTTGAAACCAGTTTCTTATATCCATTTGGGCAGTCTCAGTGTTCCGCAAACGTAAACAAGAAGGTAAACTAATAAACTATAATAATTGGTTGTTTAAAAAAATACTTAGTAGTAAACACCAACAGTTCAACTAACATACAAATACTGATCAAGTAGCGGCGGGCGGGTCAGTTTATATAGTGATGCGGACATGCGGTACTCTCTAGATCGAAGGGGAAGGCGGAGACCTTTCTAGAAGATTTCCTTTTCTCTCATTGGCTGCCGCCTGTAGACTCTAGCGATCTCTCAGTCTTTCTTGAATCCCACTAACTGGCTGACAGATTTCGCTAGATGGCTCTATATCAGTGTAAAGCTTTGCGAGATGTACGATAATTATCCTATTTGTTTGTGGTATTATTTTTTTATAAGGATTTATATTTTTTGCTTCCAGGGGAGGGGGGTGGACAGCTGCCCCTCGCTGGGTACGCCCTTGGTTACCATGTCCATATTATCCTAGTTAGAAAAGCCATTCCCTAGTTATCCTCCGCTCCCTGAACAGCTGCGAAATACTAAAATGTTTAAATTAAAATATATGGGCGCATTACCATTACTAGTTTATAAAGACTAGCATTATGTTCTTAAGTAATAACAGAACTTGTTCTGTAATACAATTTATATAAGTCTGTCTTAGGTCAAATCGCTGACTCTGTATACCATGTGAAGTTAACACATTAAATATCCTTTTAATGAAAAAATAAACGTTTGAGAGCTTTCGCTTCCCTGCATCATTCAACCTTAGATACATTAAATATCCATTTAAATGTCCCTGTTTGATAGTTTATTGGTAAAACTGTATATTTTGTCGGGCAGGTTCATAAAATGTATTTGTTCATAGAACAGAAAACCATCCAAGAGGGCATTCCTAGTCATGAAAATATAGTTTAGTATTATTTGTATACGATATTTCTACGAAAATTCGCTACCATAAATTAAAATAATTCATATATGTTAAGTAGGTCACATAAATATCATAATTATTGGCAATGAAATATTACATTACATGTTTAGATAAATAATAAAAATCTCTGGACGCAGCAAGAGCGTTATGGTAGCGAATTTTCTTTAAAATATTTTTAACAGCAAATGTCTTTCCTTGATGAAAGCAGGCATCAAACTTGGTTGCCTATATAGTAGAAACAATGTACCATATTTCATTGAAATAAATTTATTGTTTGAAAATATATAAACATTTTTCAAAAGTTTAGATGGAGCAAATGTGTCATGGAAGTGAATTTCCATAAAAATGTTTTTAATAGCAAATGCGAGCAGGCATCAATCTGATTACCGGTATAACTTATGTGGTAGAAACAATGTACTACGTTAACGTTAACGCTGCTCCGATGAGGTTCTCTGTCTTTTAGTTACCCATCTACCTCCATGTGTATGAGAGGGATGCAGATATGCATGTGTTTCGCGCCAGTTTCCGCAGATACTCCGTCGAGGCCTCGGACTTACAAAGGTTCTGTTCGACCAGTATCTGTCAAGTGTACTTTAGAAACATCTGGCCAGAGAACCATTACAGAAAATCACCACAGAAAACCATTAATGAAACAAATCGTAATTAAACTTAAGAATATTATTTCTGGTTGTTGATAACACTTTGCTTTAGTCTCTTTATCTTATTTCTGTAAAGAATTTTAGCATTATATGTTCTCAATGATATATTGAATAATAACAAAATCTGCTATTTGTGTTTTACTCGTGTTTTTAATTGAATAACCAATTCATTGCTGAGTTTTATTAAGCCTAGCAACTTTGTAACTCAGTAGTTATCTAGAGTTTAAAGTATTCAGTTCCAGCGTCTCAAGTCGAGGGACTTATAAATACGAGACCTTGGATGAGACGAAACAATTGTACAGTAAGTATTTATTACATATCTTTATCAACTGACCTGAGACACTTTTATATCTTACTTTTGCAAATTAATATATCTGTGACATAAACAATAAGCTAGGGTCTGGGTGAGTGAATATTACTGTTGACCTCTCTGTTGTCGGGATTTATATCCACCTGATATTCTTAAAGAAGGATAACATTTACAAAGACGGAACAAGGTTAATGAGAGTTTAAATAAATTTCAGAAGTTTCAAGGTATTTTTCTGTTAAATTACAGAGGTTCTTCCCCGCGACCTTTCTGCCAGCCTACCTATCTACATCCCTGTGCAAATGTTGTAGTATAATACTGGACTTATAAACAATTATGGGTCAAGTATTGCCATGTCGAACTGCTAAGTTTTTCGCTGTCAATTTTTAACTTGGGATTTTGAGCTCCAACCTCTGATTTGATGTAAGAGATAATTGCATCTGATTATTAACGTCAAGCTCAGCTGCATTTCTAATAACAAAGGAACAAGTGACTCTTTTAAACAGAACATATCTACCATAATGTTTCTCATCCAATATCCTTCTGGACAGAAACAAGTTAAGAATAAGGTCATTTAGAAGCTATTCATTTTTTATTTATCTCAAAGTGACATTGCTGCCAACTAATTTTTTTTTTATGTTTAAATTGTATTCTGTAATTGTTTTGCCAAATACTATATAATGACAATTTAGGACACTCCGGCTGATTTCGTGTTTCAAGAATATCAGCGCCTCTAGCGGATAGTACTGATGTTACGTCGTTCGAGAACGTGTAACACTAGCAATTGCTGGTGTTTAACTGTGTATGATTAAGTTTGAGCTGTGTTTTTTACAATGAATGTTAGTGGTTCGGTGTGTGCAATCTATAATTGTTCGAATTATAACGTGCTAAATCTATCAAATACATTTCATAAGTTTCCAAAGAATGACGAAACGTGATTATGATTTGATGCAGAAGACAAATTCAGAATCACTTTTATGCCAATATGTACAGTTCGCAGAAGATAATTTATTCTGTAATATTTACCATCATGTACCTATTTATAGATAAAATTCGTAAACGGCTGGTTGAAAGGCTTCAATCATAACTTGTCTTCCAGCGTGCATCAAAAAAAAGAAAGAAATATCAAGGCAAAAAAAGTTTTGCGTTAATAATAAATGATATAAGAAAACTGTTTTTCTATATTCTTCTGTGTCCTTTTTTATTTCAGCATTGCATAAATTGTCACATTTTTTCACATTTAAAAATATTTTACTTGGTAAAGGCGTTTAATTATCTTCCCAAGACAAGTTTTTGAAGAGACAAGTAGAAATAGCAGATTCAGCCCTATAATAGATTTATTTGTGGAAGAAAGAGTTAGTCTCACCTTTCATCTGAACAATTTCCTAATTATGAACTAAGTATATCAATTACATATTTTAAAATATTAGATTAATAAGACAGTTTTCATGTAGAGATATAGCAAATTGAGTACTGTGCTACCATTTATACCTAGAACAATTATTTAAGGTAAGTACAAATTTTAACTTAATATCCTCAGAAACAGCTTTCGGTATATTGTTATACCTACCCTTGAAATAGTAGTATAACGACGGTTTCAAGGTAGTAGGTACATTAAATTATGATGAAATAAGAATATGGGTAAGAAAAATTTGCAGAATTATTCATGCTTAATTCATTTAGGTTTCAAACTGATTGTTGATACAAATTCTATTTATAACTATATAATCAGAAAATTTTCACTGTTTCGTCATGTACAAGTTTTTATATTCATCTATAATAAACCAATTGTCTAAATTAAAAACATGCAGGTAATTATACAATTCAAATTACCCGCTCAGTTGTCAGTACTTCACGCGAGGTGGCGCTAGTGTACTTGTAACAAATATCACCAATGCTAAAGCATAGCAGTGGCGGTTGGTCGGGGTAGGCAAGGTAGGCGCCGCCTACCTTTGCTTAGAAACTTAGAAAACTTAAATTTAAAAAAATATATTTAAATATACTAAATAATTATACCTATCTAGTTTTCTCGTTGCAATGTGATAAAGGTTTCTTCTATTAGCAGTTCTATGGAAATTTGTACCGATACGATCCGAGCCGCCGGTTGTATGTTAATAAGAAAACACTGTCTTAATAAGAGACCGTCATAGGCGAGCCAGTTGGGTGCCTAAATTTCATGTGAATCTTGAAAACATCAGATCTCGCTCTCCTTCTCTACTGCATTAGTAGTACTGCTCTACGACGTGAAGAAAGTCGAGACGTATGCTAATCTGTTAGGCGACAACTACAGGCGCCTCATTACTGTGCCGCTGGAGTGGATTCGGAGAAAATGACTTCTAAAGTCGGGTCTTTAGTGGTCATTTTGCCAAAAATTGTGAAATACAGATACGTGGCTTGTGCATTTTTAACCACGGTTTATAAAACCATTTTTTACATTACAGATTTATTATTTGATATACTTTAAAAAAGTTATTAGAGATACATTTTTGGAAAAATCAAATCTTTTTGGCCAGTGATCGTATCAAATCCTTGAGAAATGAGCCAACCTTTGATAAATTATTCGAAAAAGCGGGACTAAAAATTACCACTAATCTTGAGCCACCACACAAGAGACGCAAATTATCTAAAACTGCTTTAGACGATGAATAAACATCTTTGCGTATTTTGTTTTATGAAGTAACAGATAATATTACAACTCAAATAGAAGTCAGATTTGTAGATGTCACAACTATTATTTGTTTCTCTAGCTGATTCATCAAAATTTAAAGAACACCGTAAGGATTTTCCAACTGATCTAATAACTAATTTAACCAGCTTTTATAAAAATACGTTCGATAAACAGAAACTGATCAACGAGCTAGAAGTTATATATTACGACGAACAATTTAAAAAACTAAATGTAGAAGCAATTTTAAATAATTTTGTGGTTAACGATTTTCGAAAAATATTTACCGAGGCTTATAAATTATTTGTTTTAATCGCGACAATTCTAGCAACAAGTACCTCAGTTGAGAGAAATGTTTCTTGTTTAAAGCGTATTAAAACTTACAGCAGAATTTCGATGAAGAATGACCGCTAATCAACTCTTGCACTTATTTAGATAGAAAAAGAGTTGTTATGTTTTCTCCAAGATCAAGATTCAGATGAATATGCGAATAATATAATAAATAAATTCTTATTAATAAAAGACAGACGTATAAATTTAATTTATAAAAAGTAACTGTCATTTTCAAACGAGGTTGGGTTATGGTTAGGCTGTGAGGAAAGGAGGAGGCCTACGTCGCGTAAATTAACTATATTGAAGTAATACCAATTTAAATGCAAACGCGCAGACATTTTCTTATTTTTATAAATTATTTAAGCGGGATATGCTTTGCAATTCAGAATTACTCTAAACTATATTCATTCACCATTCCTCTAAACTATATCCAATTAATGCAGGAGCTCATCAAGGTTCAGCTTTAGCCCCTACTTTGTTTCTTCTCCACATCAATGACCTCCGCTCTAGCACATCCAACCCAGTTCACAGTTACGCGGACGACAGCACCCTCCACTCAAATATACAATATTCTAAGCCTGTTTCTTTGGCCCAACTAGATGAGGATCGCAAACACATGGAGGAGTCTGTCTCCGTGGATCTCCAAAAAATAATCTCCAAAAAATATTAGATTGGGAAGTAGAAATCTTGTACAATTCAACCCCACCAAATCTCAGCCTTGCTTTCTTTCTCACAAAAGATACACCAGCCCTAGACCCATCACAATGAACAACCAAGTTATTCAAAGTAATGAGTCCTTTTCACTTGTTGGCATTTCTCTGGATCGAAATCTCAATTGGCACCAACATGTCACATCAATTGCAGAAGCGGCTGCTAAGAAATTAGGTTTCCTCTTCCGGGCTCGCGAATACTTTTCACCAGCTAATCTATATACCTTATATACTTCACAAATAAGGCCAAACCTCGATTTTGCTCCCACATCTGGGGTGCTGCTGCCGCTTCTACACTCGCTATCCTGAACTCCATGCAGAAGAGAGCTATACGTTTCATTGGTGACCCTACCATCACACAAAGGCTGCCATCCCTTGCCCACCGACGTGACGTTGGTGACCTCTCTCTCTCTTTTATAGATATCTGCACGGGCACTGCTCAGAGGAGCTTTCTTCCATAGTTCCTCCACCTGCTGCCCCCAACAGATCTACCAGGGGAACAGACCGAATGCACCCTTTTACTGTCCAGGTCACCAGGCATAGAACATCTTGTTATGCCCGCTCTTTTGTCCCGAGGACTTCCAAGTTGTGGAATTCCTTGCCGGCGCATGTTTTCCCCTCTTCTTCGAACCTCCAAACCTTCAAGTCCAGAATTAACAAGTTGCCTCTTTCCTCCTTGTCGACACCCACGGTACGATAGTATTTAGGCTGTAAGCCCTCGTGGTGTGTTGTTGAAATAAAAAATTCGCGCACTGTCGCCTACCCAAGCCAGAGGGGCACGAGCCGTCACTGATGCATAGAAGTGTCCCGTATTGTCATTATATAGTATTTGGTTTTGCATTATCTTACGTAATTAATTAGAATTCTCTTACCAACATTAACAAACTAAAAAGTGTTGCCCTTTTTAAACACCAAAGTCCGTCATTTGACAATATTTATTCAAAAAATTCCTACTAAAAAACGATTACTTTCTTCATCCATTATAATAGATAAATAACCTACTAAATCTCTCAAGTAAATACCTATTAACTGAAAATAACAAGCATATACAGGATGATAATTGTTGTCGTTAATAAACCAGCACAAACGGCATTATCTCGGCAGACGGTCGATGGTTACGTGTTTGTTGGGATTTGACAATACTTATTCAGATAATTCCTAATAAAAAAACTATTACTTTCTTCATCCATTATAATAGTTGAATAATCTACTAAATCTCTCAAGTAAATACTTATTAACCGAAAATAACAAGCATATACAGCATGCATACAGAATGATAATTGTTAAATAATATAGGTAGAGTTGGCGCCTGATGAACTCGCTCTTTGTTTAAACAAAAAGCTAATCTATAACCATAGAAATATACTGAGTGGTGAGCGTGTCGCCACCTAGTTGCGGAACCAGGTAGTATGTTGTCACGCCAACTCCAAAAAACACAAAGTGTTAAAAAAAATAGAGACTGTATACAACTAACTAACAATTTAATAAATTGTCAGCCCTGGCCCATTTCTACATATAGGGACAAAGTATGTAAGGCTAGATGCATTCTCACAACAATTAGAACCGTAGACGGGTTTCGCTCTCATTAGAGCTCGTTAGTACGGCATACTAATTGTAGCAAAAATACACCTATAAAGTAATACGGCTAAAGTAGCCAGCTTCTCAACACTAAGTGAGTGGTGAGCGTGTCGCCATCTAGTTGCGGAACCAATGCAATTAGTATGCCGTACTGAAGAGCTCTAATAAGAGCGAAACCGGTCTGCGGTTCTAATTGTTGTGAGAATGCATCTAGCCTTACATACTTTGTCCCTATATTAGGGTAGAAATGGGCCAGGGCTGACAATTTTCTAAATTGTTAGTTAGCTGTATCCAGTCTCTGGTTTTTTACACGTTGTGGTATTTGGAGCTGACGTGAAACCATACTACTTGGTTCCGCAACTAGGTGGCGACACGTTCACCACTCACTTAATGTTGAAAGACTGGCTATACTATAGCCGTATTTCTTTGCAGGTGTATTTTTGCTGCAATTAGTATACCGTACTGAAGAGCTCTGAGAGCGAAACCGGTCTGCGGTTCTAATTGTTATGAGAATGCATCTAGCCTTACACAGAAAGTTAATAATATTTTCTTATAACATAAAACTTTTAAATATATTAATTAGCATCAAAAATTTATGACTCGTAAACAAGACTTTTTAATTTCCAATATTTCCGGCCCCCAAATTTTAAATTTAGTGAATTCGGGAGAAATAAAATCATTTCAAGTGTCAAATTCTGCTGCCATATTATTCAAAAGTCTGGACGCAGTAAGTGTGTTACGGTAGTGAATTTTCATGGAAATGATCTGCACCAAACATTTTTTATTAAATACTTATAACTTTTATAACATAACCCTACATCAAAAATTTGTTTACCATAGGTCTGTTATTTTCGGAAATAAAAAATTGTTCGAAAGAAAACCCAAAATATTCTCGGAAAACCTCATCCAATTTTTCTGGATAACGAACTTATCCAACCCACTTACAAAAGGAAGGTACCTGTCAAATTTCACCCAAATCGGAGTATTGTTTTTGTGTTATCGTGTGAATTTTTCCTATGAAAATGCACTTAAAAAATTAAAAAGTCTGGACGCAGCAAGTGCGTTATGGTAGTGAATTTTCATAGAAATGATCTGCAACCAAATTTTTTTATCACTTTTTTTTTTCTTGTAACATAGAAATCTAGGTTTTGGTGTATCGTTTACTTTTATATATATATATATATATATATATATATATATATATATATATATATATATATATATATATATATATATATATAGAATACATGTAAAAATTGAAACTGACCCCGGATATGAGTTCTAGGCACAAAAACATTCAAAATTCAAAAGTCTCGATCTCTCCATTAGTGAATTTTTTCTACGAAAATTCACTAAAAATCAAACTCGAAATCAGAGTAATGCCAATAAGGTTCTGTTTTATTTTGTTTTGTAAGTCGCTCCAAAACCTTTTTGTCATTTATAGGAACGCTCTGATCCTCATGCATGAAGGCTAATCCACCTAACCTGTGATGTCCTATTCTTAAGCTGAATCAAATTTTAAACGTTCTTAACACGGAAAAACACTTTTCTGCAGACTCCACACTGGCAGGCAAACCTGCAAAAAATCTTAGTGCGAGATGTACCTACATCACGAAATAGTTCTTTGTCAGATGATTTGAGAGTTTCAACAACTTCAACAAGCACCTGGAGAACTGTTGTTCTATTTTCTAACACAAAAATTCAGCTGTACCTAAATCTGGACTATTATTTATTATTATTTTCCTATTCTAGCAAATATTTTGATACATTTTCTTCTGATGATAAAATGTGGTCATTTTTTGTATTATAACTGCAGGAATGACATTTTCATTTTTAGGAAAAAAAATGTTTAGAATTAAAGTGAAACTTGAGATCATCCATGATGTTCTTCAATAGAGAAACGAAAATACCGGTGTCATAATATCTCTGGGGGATTTCCTTTTGAACGTTACTATGCTTAAAACCTTAGTAAGACGTCTCTGTCTATAGTGTTTATGCGAGGAAACCTTATAGAAATATTTAACTCATTTCGCAGTTTGACAATTTCTTCATAAAATCTCGTGAATCATCTATCTCCGCTCATATTTGGCGCATGTATGGGAAAACTGGTGTGTGTGTGTGTGACAAAACAGCTTTGGTATGGCTTCAGGGAAAACTGGTATATGTCCAATTTCACAGGTTTTCAAGAAAGCATTGTAAAGTTTAAAGTCTAGCAAATCTATATATGATTAAATATATTAGTAATTTTTTCTGAAGTTGTTTAAAAAACAGGCCTGTATTTGATAGCTTTCTCAAAAATCTAAATAGTTTAAGTATATGAGAGAAAAAAATTCACTTATACCAGTTTTCACAAAATTTATTAAAAGAAAAGTACTTATACCATTTTTCACAAACAAGCAAAAAAAAAAACGAAATGAACAATGAAATTTCTTTAACGTAATTGAACGTCAAATATAATTTTTAATTAATTTGTTTCCTCTTCACTGTCACCATCCGAATCAGGATAAGGTAAAGTATTCTGCAGATCTTCTTTGGTCAATAAGTTCTTATAAAAATCATGAAACGTCTTATCAACATAAGGCAGCAGTTCCAAGAGATTTGCTTTCTTTTCTTTGCTTATGGGATTTGAAGATCTGTATGAAAGTGGAACTTTTATAGTCTTTGGCCATGATGATCCTTTTCGTAAGAAATTTATTTTTTTAAATGGTGTATTATCATCAAGGTTTGTTTTATATTCTACCACACCAGGTTGCTGAGAATACCTTAACCATTTAATATTTTTCCAGTAAACTCTATCGCCATCTGTGTCGATTTTTCTCAGTTGAAATTGATTTTTGAGGAGTGCTGAAAATTCAAAAAAATCCTCTTGGTTCATTTCCGTCACGTGAAATGGTCTTTTAGAACCACAAAGTCGGACCAAATTCATCCAATCTCTTGGGTGTTCTATTGAAAAAGGGGATATTTCTTCTTCTTTTTCTCTATAATGGAATGAATCCCGTCACATTCCATGTGGGTGTGCCCAGGTACGAGAAATTTATGATTAATGTGCTCTAAGTGGGGATGTTTCTTGATAGCAAGCATGAACATCAAACAAAGATAGGAGTTTTTATTTTGCCCCGCACATGTATCGGAATATAATGTTATTTCCTTCACATCTGTTGTCTGGTCTAGATATTTAATAAGACAAGACGCTATTTGGTTGGCACCCCTTGCTGCAACGGCTTCATGCCACATAAAGTTAAAAGCTGCTTTATCACCACATCGATACAACGTCAGATTGTAAGTCCACAATTGCCGTTTGTAAAAGGCTACTGATGTTTCGATAGCTGGTGTTGGCAGACATTGTTGCAGGTCAAAGGTTATTACTTGTTTGGATGGGTCAGTCATTGATGCTTCATTGTCTTTTCTTTTTGCTGCATATGCATCCTCTGCATCCTTTTGGTGTTTTTCTAGTTGGTCTTGTATTTTGTCTTTTTCCTGTTCATCGGACGTTATTCTGAGTTGCATGTTTTATTTGTCACACAAAGCGCATGTGTCTTTGTTCAATGATTTGATTTTTATTCCTAATTCATGAAATTTTGCTTGGTATACAAATCGTGACACAGGCGACTTGTTTGGAGGGATCCATTTTTTGTATTCATCGTACATTTTGGACAGAGAGTAATAATGAGGTAGGTATTTTTTATCTGACTTTTTCCTACAATAATGGCTTTCATAAGACGGTATCGAAAGAATGTGCTGACGAACCAGATCAATGTCTTCTTCTGGAATTTTATTAGCAGGTGCTGATTTTCCTCTTAAATCACCGTGAGTAATTCCGGATGCACAGGCATTTTTATTTTGTAGGACATCAGATATGAACCTGTTTGTTTCACCAAATGTTTTCATGAAACAGGATTTGCAAACCCTTTTTTGACATCCATCTAAAGGTAAGTGAAAATTATAAGTTATAGTTCTATTTTTTTGTTTCGCGGGATCAACAGTTTTCAGTTTACAACATTTTTTGGGTAGCGCTGTAATTAGTGAAGCTATGAAAGAAACCCTTTTATTGTAATTTCCCATAGACCAATATTCTTTGAATATATGCTGCCTCTTTTCATCAGGTATGGTGGTTTTACATTTGAGTCTACAGTTTGCTAGTTCTTGACACGTTCTCTTTTTGACTGTTTTTCCATATTTTGTTTTGTACTCCAGTCCAAGATTTCTCTTTAATTTTCGATCATTTCGGACTGCTCGTGTTTCTAGATTTGGCTGTTTTGATATCTCTGCTTTGTTTTCGTCTTGGGCAATTTTCACCAGCTGCTCTTTATGCTTTATATCGGCACTTTCAACTTCGGGAGTATAATCTGGGTCTGCGTCACTATCATCCATTGGCTCATCTTCGTTATATTCTTCAGCGTATAGGATGCTTTCTGCCTCATTGTATTCAGATCTTTTCAATATCTCCTCGTTTTTATTGTTTCCATTATCATTCAACACATTCCTTTCATTTTTAGTTCTGAGAATTCTGTCCGGGCGCACATTATCACTTTGTGAACAATGACTTCCGTCCAATTCATGAGTACTGTTATATCCCCTCATTCCGATTTGATCTATCAAGATACTTTCTGGGATTCCCAAAAATTCAACTGCTTCTAAGACGTTATCTTGAATCAAATCGTGTGAATCACACTGTGAGTCATCCTCGGAGCAAACTTCAACAGTAACCTTAGATGACGTATACAGTTCTCCGATTTCTGAACGACTGCAATCTGAAATTTATTGTTGTTAGAATACATATATATCATAGAAGATGTATTTGAAGTGGGTTTACCATTATAAATAGAGCATATTATATGGTCATCACTTTTAGTATTGTCAGCTGATACCTCCGTTGTTAACATTGCCCTGCCTCTACTATTCTCGCCGTCTGTAATAAAATTTATAAAAATCAAATATACCTAATGTGTTTGTTATTACGAACACTGTTTTTACCATCTAAAATCCTAGAGGAATATTTTTCATTCTCCACCTTCTTTCGAAGTTCAGCCAAAAACTCTGATCTTTTTGAATACGCCATAACCTCACTAAATGTAAATACCTAGGTCAAGTATTATATTGTTTTGTGAAGAAACAGTTATTAATACCTTAATTAACTGTGAAACATCCTGGCAAATTCACTCTTATATTCGCGTTAACAACACTCCGCAACTTTCAACTTGAACAAAAAATCCAATAATGTGGTTAACACCTCACAACAAACACGTAACTTCAAGCAATACTGAGAGAATACTGACATAAGTATAGGTACTTACCACTACGCATTTTGTAGTGATACTTTGTGTATACTGATACATGTAGAGTTATATTGTTAAAAAGTTGCAATACTTTGGTGTAAAGTGATATAAGTCTACATATATCAACTGTTACAGATACTTAAAACTCAATATGTCCACATATACCAGTTTTCCTTACATACTGTGATTCTTTAATACCTAGGTCAAGTATTATATTGTTTTGTGAAGAAACAGTTATTAATACCTTAATTAACTGTGAAACATCCTGGCAAATTCACTCTTATATTCGCGTTAACAACACTCCGCAACTTTCAACTTGAACAAAAAATCCAATAATGTGGTTAACACCTCACAACAAACACGTAACTTCAAGCAATACTGAGAGAATACTGACATAAGTATAGGTACTTACCACTACGCATTTTGTAGTGATACTTTGTGTATACTGATACATGTAGAGTTATATTGTTAAAAAGTTGCAATACTTTGGTGTAAAGTGATATAAGTCTACATATATCAACTGTTACAGATACTGAAAACTCAATATGTCCACATATACCAGTTTTCCTTACATACTGTGATTCTTTAATAAATTGGACACACCATTATGTCGACATACACCAACTAAAGATTGATTTGAGTGTGTCAAGTAGACTTGTATCTATTTCCACAACAAAAACTTTGAGTTATGCCATATGCACCAAGTAATATCGCCTACAGAATTGTATTTGTCTACTTATATCAGTTTTCACGCGGTTATTCTGGTCACTTCGGACATGTTCCACTATTTAACTCAATATCGAATATATCAGACTTATACCAGTTTTCCCATACTTGCGCCATTTCTTTCTTCTAGCTGATCTAAAAGACAACAAACTGAGTTCTCAGCATACTTCCTTTCAAAAGTTTAAAAAATTGCTAAAATGCAGGTCCAAGAAGCATATTTACAAAAAAAATTTACGAGTTTTACTTATTTCGAGATTTTATCAATTTTTTAACAACAAAATTCCGACCCAGTAATTTTTTTCTCCTTGTGTCTTAAGGGGGGGGGGGTAACTACCCCCATTACCCCTCCCTTATCTACGCCCTTGCTATATACTGCATAGTATACCCATACATATTTAGCATTCCCAGTCTCATGTCCATTCATCCCGTTAAATTTACCAGTTGTCGATGAAAACCGATGTTTATTCATCGAACCTAGTTGCAGTGAAAAAGAAACAGATACGAGTCCGAATTCTAGTTCAGTGTAAGCGTTATTTTGTACCTGATATTTTTATATTCATAACAGCTGGTTACCGTTGCGGCTGGGCAACCGTTAAATAATAACAGACAATTAATTACGACCCATCACTATTAATGATGGGAAAAACTGCTATATTGCTTTAACAGCTCGCACCTGTTACTGTTTTTTAGAAATAACAGTTAAATATAACAGGTGAAAATAACAGTATGAACTATGAATTATTAAGAATTCCACGTAGACGTAGTAACAGTAGCTGAACCCGTCCGGTGGTGTAGTTGGGTGATGTTTAAAATAAAAAATATTCTTGTATTATGTTTAAAACAATTAATAAATTTTTTATTAAAAAAATGATGGAGGTTTTTTTTTTGGGTATTCATCACTAATAATAATTTGGTAAAAAATTCAACAATGCAGAATTTCTTTCGAATTTTCTTTACTAATTAAGTATTAGTTGAGCATTGAGCTTGAAAACCTCTATAGTCATCTTTTCCTTGAAAATGAGAGCTATATGAAATAAATGAATTATTGTAAGCAAAAAATAAAATAATTATTTTTTTTAAAATTAAAACTAATTTTTCTCTCTCTACCTATAGGGCGAAGTGTGTCTGGTTTCAACTATACCGGGTACAGGGAATATTTTTATAATTTCATTAAAATTGGTACTGTTTCTGAGATTTTTTAAGTTTCAGCGATTTTAGTGAATTTTCTTAAAAAAATTCACTAATGAGGAGATCCCGACTTTTGAATTTTGAAAAATTTCTTCAAATGAGCGCTAATTAGCCCCCCCAGAAAACATATCCGGGGTCAGTTTCAATTTTTATATGTTTATATATATATATATATATATATATATATATATATATATATATACAGTAAAAGTCACTTATAGCAACGTCGTGTATAACGACGGGCCGGTTGTTACGTCGTAAATTGCAACCATCTGGTTGGATTTCCATAAGCGACAATGTTAAAATCGGTCGCTTAGAGCGACGCCGCTTATAGCGTCGCAGTCGCTTTAAACGGCGAAAATATTGTTGATTTTTGCATTCATAGGTCAGTTATAACGACCCGTGCGGTGCGGTAGGTGTTGATGGTGGAATTTAGGATCACAGCAGGCATAAACAAGAACAAGGGGAAGATATTTTATGGCTTACAGATGTAGGATGCTGTCACAGCATAATAAGATGTCTTATTATGCTGTGATACTGTTGTAATAAATAACTTGGAGCCTGGTCAATGTCCAGGATTTAGAGGCTTAGAGGTCAAGTTTACAAGTGCACATGTACAAAAATGAACTAAGATTCTGAGAATAATATCTAACAACTAACAGTAATAAAACACCCGACTGTTAAACCCTCAATTATTATAGCGGACGGCTGTATTTTTCACAGCAAAAATATTTAGTTTGAGTTCATATTTTGTAGCGAGTGCTCGAGCTAAAATATTGTTACCTACGTTACGTGTAAAGTGTATAAAACAGAATGATGGCATCAAAACGCAAAGTCTTGTCAATCGAAGAGAAAGGTTTTATTATCCAAAGGTTAGAAGCTGGTGAATCTAACGCAAAAGTAGCGAATGAATTCGGATTATCCCATTCAACTGTTTCTACGATTTGGAAGAATCGACAGAAAATAAAGGGTGCATTTAACAATAATGCACTAAAAAATAAGCGGTTGCGGACATCGCACCATGAAGATATCGACGCTGCATTACTACAGTGGTTCACCACTCAGAGAAATCGAGGAATCCGAATAAACGGACCCATATTACAAGAAAAAGCAACTCATTTTGGCAGATTATTTGGGAAAATTGATTTCAATTGTGCAGAAAGCTGGATAAAGCGTTTCCGGCAACGTCACAATAGTATTTGGGAACATTTCCGGGGAAGCTGCTGGTGTTCCAGCAGGAGTTCCAGAAAACTGGCTGAAAACGGTTTGGCCAGAAATACGGAAAGGTTACAAAGATGAAGAGATATTCAATGCGGATGAAACTGGATTATTCTTCAAAACGACTCCAGATAAGACCTTAAAATTCAAAGGCGAAAAATGTACGGGAGGAAAGATGTCCAAAGATCGGATCAGTGTCTTGGTTGCCTGTAATATGACGGGATCAGAAAAACGGAAACTTGTTGTTATAGGCAAGTCAAAGAACCCGCGTTGTTTCAAACATGTTAAGTCCTTACCGGTTGTGTATGAAAACAATACGAAAGCATGGATGACATCCGAAATATTTAAGAATATAATCCAAAACTGGGACAGGAAACTTATAAAATCCAAGAAAAAAATTTTGCTTCTTGTAGACAACTGCCCCGCACATCCTCACATAGAAAATTTACAAGCCATCAAATTAGTGTTTTTACCAGCCAATACTACATCCGTGCTGCAACCAATAGATCAAGGAATCATTAAGGCCTTAAAAGTCTATTTTCGGAAACTGTATGTTATGAAGCTAATTGAATACGCCGATCGGAATGAAACGTGGAAAGTTACGCTTATAGACGCAATAACGATGATATCCAAAGCTTGGAGTAAAGTCACCGCAAAAACAATAGCGAATTGTTTCAAGCATGCTGGGTTTTCTAGTCATATAAACGAAGAAGCTGATGAGCTATCATTAGGATTAGGACAAGGACAATTGAGTAATGTTGGTGACAAAGACGGCGACTTTGACGAAGATGACGAAATACCATTGGCGTTGTGGGTTAAGAACAGTGCAATTTTCGAACTTACCGACGATCAACTCGTGGAATATGTGAATGTGGACAACGGAGTGGAAACGTGTGGTTACCTAACTGAACAAGAAATCGTAGATAGGGTGTGTGAGGACATAATTGGTGATGATAGTAACAGTGCGAGTGACATTAACGACGATCACGATGATGATTTTCAACCGCCATCTGCGCTAGATGCATTTAATGCTATTGAGAATATTCGAAAATATCTGTCATACAATAATGTTGATGATGAGATATTAGTAGAACAAGTGTGCTCCATTGAGAAAAAATTGGAAAAACTTTATTACAATTCGCAAATTAAAAAACAATCTAAAATAACGGACTTTTTAAATAAAAATGTAACAAATTGACCATGGCGGACTGATATAATGTAAGTACAAACATACATCAATTATGTACATATACATACATCTATCATTTTGTTCAAACACAGGTAATAAATATCGTTGAGTGCACATTCGTTATTTTTTTATTTTTGAACGTATGTAGTATATATAGATTTATAGGTCTCATTATTATAAAAAGGAACATAATCAATTATAAAATAGTAAGTAGGAAAAAAATCCGGCCGTCGCTTCTAGCGACGTCCGGTTTTAGCAACGCAAATTTCACGGTCCCTTCGTCGTCGTTATATTCGACTTTTACTGTATATATATATATATATATATATATATATATATATATATATATATATATATATATATATATATATATATATGTTTATATATAGGGGAAGTACGGCTGTGATGGCACACCGGCTATGTTGGCACACCTCTGATATTCACCACTTCTTATGCAGCCAGCGATACAAACGTGTACTGTACTTGAGTAGTGTGATGCGAAAGCTGCGCCGCGTAATTTTAATCATCATAGTTTAACTCATAAACTTTATACAATAAAAAATATATTTTGGTAAGCTTCAAGTTCATTTTTGTATGTTCTAGTATGACTAATAATTCACTTAAATTTAAAGGTAAAATACTTTTATAGCTACTAAATTGTTTCGTTGTGCCTAACCTATAATGTGGCATGTTTGCACGTTATTTATTTACACGGTTGCCGTTCTCTATTCAATTTTCTAAAGTAAAGGGATTTCGGCTATGATGGCACACCAATAATTGGTTATGATGGCATAGTGTGCCATCATAGCCAAACCATCAACATTATTGATTAAATATAATTCGCTTAGTAAAAGATATTATCGTTGTATTGCAGCCATTAACCCCCCCCCCCCTCTTGAAATCATGAACAACAAAAAGCAAAAAATTGATAGGCAGAGCTGGTCTGAGGAGAATATGAACCAAGCAATCAAAGCTGTCCGGTCTAAAGAAATGGGATGGAAATTGGCTTCCAAAACATTTAATGTACCGAAAAGTACTCTAAGGCGAAGAGCAGAGGACAAAAATAAAGTATTACGTGGTAGCAAAAAGGGTTTTTTAGGCGGAAGTGTTAAAGTTTTCTCCGATGAAGTTGAAATGCAACTAGTTAATCACGTAAAATCGTTGGAATCTAGATTTTTTGGCTTGACGTGTTCTGATTTAAGAAAACTGGCATTTGAATTAGCTGAAAAGATGAAATGCAAACACAGTTTTAACCAAGAAAAGCGAATGGCTGGATGGGACTGGTTTCATGCTTTTGTAAAAAGGAATCCGTCGATTAGTTTAAGGCAGCCTGAGGCCACATCACTAGCGCGGGCGCAAGCCTTTAATAAAGTTACAATAAGCAAGTATTTTACTACCCTTAAAATTATTATAGATCAATACAAGTTTGAGCCTGACCAGATTTATAATATGGATGAATCGGGATTATCGACCGTACAATCAAGAACGGATAAAATTTTGGCCTCAAAAGGACGAAAACAAGTAGGGTCGGTAACGAGTGCAGAAAGAGGACAACATTTTACTGTTGTATGCTCCATCAATGCCCTTGGAAATTACATACCTCCTGCTATAATTTTCCCGAGAAAAAACATGAAACAGGAGTTGTTGGATAATGCGCCCCCAGGGTGCGTTGGATTCCCTCAAGAAAGTGGTTGGATGACTGGGCAAGTTTTCTTTTTTTGGCTAAAACATTTTATTAAATTTGCAAAACCCTCAGCTGAAAAGAAGATTCTATTACTTCTCGATGGCCATTCCAGCCACAAACACCTAGACGTGCTAGAGTTCGCAAAGCAAAATAATATAATTTTGTTTTGCTTTCCACCACACTGCACCCATAGGGTGCAGCCATTAGATGTTAGCTTCTATGGCCCTCTAACTACTTACTATAATCAGGCTCTTAGAAGGTGGCTACATACTCATCCTGGTCGAACAGTAACTCACTTTCAAGTTGGTCACTTATTCGCAGAAGCCTATACTCAAGCTGCTACCGTCGCCAATGCTGTTAATGGCTTTCGAAAAACAGGGATATGCCCATTTAATGAAGATATATTCCCTGACTGGCAATTCCTTCCTTCAGAAACAACCAATGTGGCAGAAGACAATTTATCATCTACTTCAGGAGAACCATCACAGTCTTCAGTGCAAGAAGTAACATTACTACAATCCAAAGCGTCTACTTCATGCAATAATCAAGTTAACCATGCTGAAGATGAACAATCTTTTCAAAGAGATGAAGAGTTACCTAAAACTACAACTGAAGGTGATATACAGGAAGATGTTAATTGTTCAGTTCTAATATCACAAATATCTCCTGTTCCGCAAGTAACTTCTCGACAAAAGCGAAAAAGAAAAGGCGGCGAGGTAGGAGTATTAAATACAACACCTGACATTGATATGGCAAAAGCAAGACACGATGAGAAGAAAATCGTTGAACAACGAAAAGCTGCTCGCTCTGCAAAGAAAGTGTTGAAAATACAGGAAGATGATGATGAACCAGAAGAACCTTTCCCAGCAGACGAGGAAGAGGATGATGTGGGTTGCATATATTGCAATTCTTTATTTTCATTATCCAGGCCAAAGGAACCCTGGATCCAGTGCCAACATTGCAAGAAGTGGTGCCACAATGCATGTGCAGGTATCGACAGAAAAACTAAGATGTTCATCTGTGAATTATGCAGTGACTAAATTCCCTACCGTTTTCAATGATTTTAAATTACATTGTTTTATATGAAAATTATTTAATTTTTTTCGACGAGTATATCATAATGACAGTTTATTTATTGTATTCTTAATATATTAGTGCAAAAACAGATTTTATATCTTCAATAACTTTTATGATTTCCTGAATTTTTTCCTTAAATGACATTATATAACAGGTTTACTTTAACAAAATGTTTTATTATGAATTTCAAATAACATATCATTTAAATTAATTGAAAGCTGTTAGTGTGCCATCATATCTGAACATGTGCAGATATGATGGCACACCACACAACTCACATAAATTTAATTCTCCCCGGTTTACATAAATGTTTAGAAATAATTTATTTATTATTAGTTAGTAAACACTTTATTACACATATAACTGCAAATATACCTTAATTATCACAAATTTAACGCAAGTTACAAGTGATCAAAAAAAAGGGGGCCATCACAGCCGTACTTCCCCTATATATATATATATATATATATATATATATATATATATATATATATATATATATATATATATATATATATTTATATATTTATATATATATATATATATATATATATATATATATATATATATATATATATATATATATTTATATATATATATATATGTATCACACCGATAACTCAAAAAATAATGGGCCGATTTTGATTAAATTTGGTAAATACCTTCCTTTTGTAAATGGCTTGGACAAGTTCGTTAGCCAGGAAAATCGGTCCAGGTTTTCCCGGAAAATTTTGTGTTTTCTTTCAAAAAAAATTTATATCTCCGGAATTAACAAAGTAAAGGCAACCAAATTTGGTACGCGGGTTTACATCCTTATATGTAAGCTACATACCAAAATTTAGCTCTGTAGGTCAAAAGACAAAAAAGTTATAGGCATTTAAAAAAAATTAACTGGGGTTTTTCACAAAACGTCAAAGTTGCGATTTAAACGTCAAAATTGGCAACATTTAGGAAAAGAACTTGAATCTAATACGGGCTATATAAATAAAGTGTCTCAAGAAGAATGTTTTACAAACCCTGAAGTCTTAGTTTCAACCGTCATTGTCCTTCATTTTAATAAAATGTTTCCAGAAAATTCATTTCAAATAGACCCTTTCTCGGACGCTTGGCAGTAGTCTTAGTTATCGAGTTTATCGTTTAATGGTATATAATTTTTGTAGAATTTTCGTAAAAAAAATCAATAAAGCTCAATATATCTGTTATTATACAAGATATGAAAAAAAAATTGTATATATTAATTATAGGGTGTCTTGAGCTACATCTTAAAAAATTATTTCTACAATCACAGGGTGGCCCATAAGTCGTTGGTGATACAAATTTTCTTTTTTTTTTAATCAAACACGCCTTATGTTATTGCATTTTTGCATTTTCCATCGAAACATAATGCATGTTTGTAAGAAAAAAAAATCTTGACGCGCTAAGTGCGTTATGGTAGCGAATTTTGATCAAATGCTTAATATTTGAATAGCTCAATTTGCTATTAGCCTATAAGGTTGACCAAGAAACGGATTTTTTCGGTTACACTTTAAGTTTGCTTTCGGACATTTTTGTACATTTTCAAACAATAAAGTTATTTTGATGAAACATGGCACATTGTTTTTACTATATAGATTATACTGGTAACCAAATTTGATACCTGCTTTCTTAAAAAAACACACATTATTGCTATTAAAAAATAGTTTTATGAAAATTCACTACCATAACGCACTTGCTGCGTCCAGAGTTTTGATTAAATTTGGTGAAAAAATTCCTTTTGCAAATGGCTTGGATAAGTTCGTTAGCCAGGAAAATCTGCCCAGGTTTTCCCGGAAAATTTTGTGTTCTCTTTCAAAAAAAAATTATATCTCCGGAATTAACAAAGTAAGGGCAACCAAATTTGGTACACATGTTTATATCGTTATAGGTAAGTTACTCACCAAAATTCAGCTATTTAGGTCAAAAGACAAAAAAGTTATAGGCATTTAAAGAAAAATAAATTGGGGTTTTTCTCAAAACGTCAAAGTGGCGATTTAAAATGTCAAAATTGGCAACATTTAGGCAAATAACTTGAATCTAATACGCGCTATAGAAATAAAATGTCTCAACAAGGATGTTTTACAAACCCTAAAGTCTTAGTTTCAATCGTCATTGTCCTTCATTTTACTAAAATATTTGCAGAAAATTCATTTCAAATAGACCCTCTCTCTGATGCTTGGCAGTAGCCTTAGCTATAGAGTGTATCGTTTCCCAATAAACACAGGTGCGTTTAATAAACGTCTATTTTACATAGAGACGGTTGAAAAAACGTTATCAGTTATAAAAATTAACGTTGATTTCTAGGCTAAAAAGGCAACGTTACCATTTCTTCGTTGTAAAGACGTTAATTATGAAGAGTTTTTAAACATAATATTTAAACGTTATTTCAACACATTTCGCCTATCAAAAACTACGTTTAGTTGAGAATAATACGTTGAATATATGTATTTTATTAAACATTTTATAAGCGAAAGATATTTTGTGTGGTATAAACGTTATATGTAAAACAGGTATTTACCTAATTTTTGTAAAAAAAAAAGCGTAAAAATTTTCTCGTTGTAAAGACCTTATTGATAAAGAGTATAATATTTAAACGTTGTTTCAACACAGTTCGCCTACCAAAATCTTACATGAGGTTAGGATTCATACATAAAATACACGTATTTTATCAGACATTTTATAAGTGAGAGATATTTATGTGATATAAACGTTATATTTAAAACAACTGTTTTCCTAATTTTTGTAAAAAAAAGCAACTAAACAATTTGTCATTGTAAAAGACGTTATTAATTAAGTGTTTTTAAACATAATATTTAAAGGTTGTTTCATCACAGTTCGCCTATCAAACACATGTATGAAGTAGGAATTAATACATAAAATATACGTATATTACCGGACATTTTTTAAGTGAGAAATATTTTATGTGATATAAACGATATATCTAAAATCACTATTTTTCTCATTTTTGTTAAAAAGGCAAAGTACTTAACAATATATCGTTGTAAAATACGTTATAAATTAGTGTTTTTAAACATAATTTTTAGACGTAGTTTCAACAAGGTTCGCCTACCAAAAGTTAACTACTTATGTCCTTGTAAATTAGTAAGTGTTTGTGCGCATGCCGAACGAGAACGAACAACGAATAGAAACAGAACAGGTGACATGATGTGCAGTGTGTAATGTGGGGTTTAGAATTAGATGTTATTAAATATTATATTCAGTACGTGACACTTGTATGTTATGGTGAATGGTGGTCTGTTCTATAATTTATAATTGTTTTATACACTTTTACAAAGAATGATTATCATCCTGTAGCGATTTCCCCTAAAAGTTTTGGAAATAGGTACAGTTTGTGCAGCTCAAAGTGTCAAGTTTTATGTCTTGAACTAAATCAAGGTAAGTTGTATTACAATATGTAATAATTGTCTTCAAAAGTTGTCGAAGTTAATCACATTTCTTGTATTTTGAGTGCTATAGAGCGTTATTAGGTAGAATAAATAATTGAGACATATGAGTTTAGCCGGCGTATTTAAAATCGGCCATGTTGGTTGCTTTCTCATATTTTCAAGTTTAATTTGATTGAGACATTAGACGTATATCTAACGTTTATGAATACACCTTCTTTTCCTGTATTTTGATTGTTAGTGAATCAAACTTTCGAATGAGAGTAATAATGGTTAGCTATGAGTTTAGCATTTATAAATTTTGTGTACTTGTTTATTTTCCACAGTTTCATTTAAGTTGCACGATACATGTACACACACACACATATATATATATATATATATATATATATATATATATATATATATATATATATATATATATATATATATATATATATATAATTTCGTTCGAACCCACGAGACTAATGGCAGTAGTATATGGTAATCACAATTTCATGACCCATTTATTTCTATTTATTAGTTTATAATTTTAGATGCTGCAAAGCTAAATTTTCCTCAGCGTGAAAGAAGCGACAGAGCAATCTCTTGTGCTGTTAAGGATTGGTTAAAATAAGCTACTTTGAGAATGTCAAGAGCAAAAAACTAATGGAGCAATACTTTTTATTTTGGTTGAGAAGTTGACAAACAATTTAGGAAATATATTTTTTATTTCATGATAAAGACGCTATGATTGAAGAAGCTTGTTATATTTTTAGAATGTGGTATTAATTATTTTAGTTTTTTGATAATGAAATGTAAGTTTTTTGAAATATATTTTTGTTTTTAAAATAAAGTGATTTTTAATTGACATTTGACTTGTGATCTAATCCATTTTTATAAAGCCCATTTAAAATTAATTTAAAATTTATCGTACTCATCTTCTGCTGTCAGCTGAGTTGAAAAACTATCATTTGTTAGGTATGTATTAGTTGTAATTCAAACGTTTATTATACGTCCTTAATACAAGCAGTTTAACGTTACAGATCCCGTTGATAAACATTAATTATAAACGTATATTCTTCATGACAGATGATGGTTAAATCAACGTTGCAAAACCCTTGTTAATAAACGTGTATAAAACAATGTATATTTTACGTTATTAACGGCAAGTAGTTTAACGTTGTAAAATCCTTGTTAATAAACATGTAAGAAAAACCTATATTTAAACGTTAAAACATACATGTAAAAAATGTTTTTATCTTGGTTTAATTATATGTTTATTCGGGCGACATTTTTACCAAAAGTAAACGTAAGGTAGCAGTTTCCTTTCAAACGTTTAATTAACGAACATGTGTTTACTGGGTTAATGGTATATAATTTTTGTCGAATTTTCGTAAAAAATCAATAAAGCTCAATATATCCGTTATTATATAAGATATGAACAAAATTTGTATATATTAATTATAGGGTGTCTTGAGCTACATCTTAAAATAATATTTCTACAATCACAGGATGGCCCATAAGTCGTTGGTGATACAAATTTCCTTTTTAGTGAATTTTCTTAAAAAAAATTCACTAATGAGAAGATCCCGACTTTTGAATTTTGAAAAAATTTCTTCACATGAGCGCTAATAAGGCCCCCCAGAACACATATCCGGGGTCGGTTTAAATTTTTATATGTTTATATATATAATATATATATATATATATATATATATATATATATATATATATATATATATATATATATATATATATATATATATATATATATATATATATATATATGTATATATATATATGTATATATATATATATATATATATATATATATATATATATATATATATATATATATATATATATATATATATATATATATATATATGTATCACACCGATAACTCAAAAAATAATGGGCCGATTTTGATTAAATTTGGTAAATAAATTCCTTTTGCAAATGGTTTGGATAAGTTCGTTAGCCAGGAAAATCGGTCCAGGTTTTCCCGGAAAATTTTGTGTTTTCTTTCGAAAAAAATTTATATCTCCGGAATTAACAAAGTAAGGGCAACCAAATTACATATGCGGATTTATTTCATTATAGGCAAGTTACCTACCAAAATTTAGCTCTGTAAATTAAAGGATAAAAAAGTTACAGGCATTCAAAGAAAAATAAATTTGGATTTTCCTCAAAACGTCAAAATTGCGATTTTAAACGTCAAAATTGGTGAGTACATTCCTTTCGCAAGTCGCTTGGATAATTTTGTTAGCCAGGAAAATCCTCCGAGGTTTTCCCGGAAAAATTTGTGTTTTCTTTCTCAAAATATTTATATCTCCAAAATTAACAAAGTAAGGGCAACCAAATTTGGTAAGCTGGTTTATATCGTTATAGGTGTGCCACCTACCAAAATTTAGCTCTGTAGGTCAAAAGACAAAAAAAGTTATGGGCATTTAAAGAAAAATAAATTGGGGGTTTCCTCAAAACGTCAAAGTGACAATTGAAAACGTCAAAATTCGCAACATTTAGGCAAATAACTTGAATGTAATACGATCTATGGAAAGAAAATGTCTCAAGAAGAATGTTTTACATACACCGAACTCTTAGTTTCAACCGTCATTGTCCTTCATTTTACTAAAATATTTCCAGAAAATTCATTTCTAATAGACCCTTTCTCTGATGCTTGGCAGTAGCCTTAGCTATAGAGTTTATTAGTGAATTTTCTTAAAAAAAATTCACTAATGAGATCCCGACTTTTGAATTTTGAAAAAATTTCTTCAAATGACCGCGAACTAGGCCCCCTAGAACACATATCCGGGGTCCGTTTCAATTTTTATATGTTTATATGCATATATATATATATATATATATATATATATATATATATATATATATATATATATATATATATATATATATATATATATATATATATATATATATATATATATATATATATATATATATATATATATATATATATATATGTATCACACCGATAACTCAAAAAATCATAGGCCGATTTTGACTAAATTTGGTGGAAAAATTCCTTTTGCAAATGGCTTGGATAAGTTCGTTATCCAGGAAAATCTGCCCAGGTTTTCCGGAAAATTTTGTGTTTTCTTTCGAAAAAAATTTATATCTCCGGAATTAACAAAGTAAGGGCAACCAAATTTGGTACGCTAGTTAATATCCTTATAGGTAACCTACCAAAATTTAGCTATGTAGGTCAAAAGACAAAAAAGTTATAGGCATTTAAAGAAAAATAAATTGGGGTTTTCCTCAAAACGTCAAAGTTGCGATTTAAAACGTCAAAATCGGCAACATTTAGGCAAAGAACTTGAATCTAATACGGGATATGGAAATCAAATGTCTCAAGAAGGATCTTTTACAAACTCTGAAGTCTTAGTTTCAACCGTCATTGTCCTTCATTTTACTAAAATGTTTCCAGAAAATTTATTTCAAATAGACCCTTTCTTAGATGCATGACAGTAGCCTTAGCTTTAGAGTTTATCGTTTAATGGTATATAATTTTTGTCGAATTTTCGTAAAAAATCAATAAAGCTCAATATATCCGTTATTATACAAGATATGAAGAAAATTTGTATATATTAATTATAGGGTGTCTTGAGCTACATCTTAAAAAAATATTTCTACAATCACAGGATGGCCCATAAGTCCCTGGTGATACAAATTTTCTTCTTTTTTTTTAATCAAACACGCCTTATGTTATTGCATTTTTGAATTTTTCAGCGATGCATGTTTGTAAGAAAAGAAATTCGGGACGCAGCAAGTGCGTTATGGTAGCGAATTTTCATTAAATGCTTCAAATTTGAATAGCTCAATTTGCTATTAACCTATAAGGTTGAGCAAGAAACGAGTTTTTCCGGGAACACTTTAAGTTTACTTTTGGAAATTTTTGTACATTTTCACACAATAAAGTTATTTTTATGAAACATGGCACATTGTTTTTACTATATAGGTTATACTGGTAACCAAAATTGATGCCTGCTTTCTTAAAAAGGAAACACACATATTTGCAATTTAAAACATTTAAATGAAAATTCACTACCATAACGCACTTGCTGCGTCCAGACTTTTTTTTTATCAAACACGCCTTAAGTTATTGCATTTTTGCATTTTCCATCGAAATATAATGCATGTTTGTAAGAAAAGAAATTCTGGACGCAGTAAGTGTGTTACGGTAGCGAATTTTGATCAAATGTTTCATATTTGAATAGCTCAATTTGTTATTAACCTATAAGGTTGACCAAGAAACGTGTTTTTTCGGGAACACTTTAAGTTTACTTTTGGAAATTTTTGTACATTTTTACACAATAAAGTTATTTTGATGAAACATGGCACATTGTTTTTACTATATAGTTTATACTGGTAACCAAACCTGATGCCTGCTTTCTTAAAAAAACACACATATTTGTTTTTAAAAACATTTTTATGAAAATTCACTACCATAACGCACTTGCTGCGTCCAGAATTTTTTTATGTTGCAGTAGTAATAAAAAAAAAGATGTTTAAAATCGGACCTATTTCTTAGATTTCCAAAGTGAAAAGTAAAAAGGAATATTGATTTATTAGTTACATAAGGCAAAGAAGAATGAGCAAAAAACTACCTAATATAATATAATACCTAAGGACTCACGTTAAAGCATAACTGTACATTTGTATACATATCAGTTTTTTCTTAAAACAAAAATGCCATCTGCATATCGAGTTATCTAATGAAGATTGAGTTTACGTCAACGACTATGTGATTATTTTTTTATATACGCGGTGACCTGATTTTATTTTTACAGTGATATAGTTCATTTTTAATAATTTTCACTTGCTACATATACAGCCTTTCACATATTGAAAAATTAAGAACGAATTTTTTAGCGACCATAAATGTCAGAAGTGAAGGAAACTTAGCTCACTTTTTACAAGCATCACTTGTAATATTAATAAAATGAGGTAATATAAAAGGTGTTCCATTTGAATAATGAAAGTTGATGGAGTTTCCGCAAAACCGGAAGCTCCAACATGCTACACCTCTCATAAAATTTCTGTAAAGAAATTTGCCTTTATTCTGCACATATCGTTCTTTATTACATTACGCTTTTATTTTTTGTTAGAAGGATCTTTAGTTACATTTTGATTCTCGGTTCACCGCCGGTGACTCACCGGTCATCTTAATCAGTACGCTTTTAAAAACTGTGCAAACAACGAACCGCTTTAGCCTAGAAATGGAGATCCACTTAAATGGTGGAAAATTCATTCTTATGAATATCCACATTTAAGTAAAATGGTGAAGGAGAAGTTCGGGACTGTCGCTACGTCTGTTCCGTGCGAAAGACTTTTTTCTAAAACAGGACAAATTTTAAGTGACCGCCGTAATAGACTTTCGTCGACCAAAGTCGGTTCATCAACAAAAACTCAGAACTTTAAAAGTGTTTTGTTAGAAAGGTATTTCTTAGTGTAAGACAATTTTTCTCAAAGAAAAAAAGAAACATCGTTGATTTTATTTACATTTTTCATATTTTGTGTTTGTTTATAAATTGTAAATATATGTGTGTGTTTTTGTAAATCAACAACCTGTCAAAATTTAACAGTTTGAGCACACTAGTATAAAGTAGTATATTATGAAGTAAAGTCCGCTCTATACTCTATACCCCATTCCTAGTCTCATGTCCATTCATCCTGTTTTAACAGTTGCGGATGAAAACAGAAGTTGATTCATCGTAGCTAGTTGCAGTGCAACAGAAACAGATACGACAACAGAAACAGATATGACTCCGAGTTTTAGTGTAAAGCGCAACAGCATCCCCTCCCCTGTACCTGTTATTTGTATATATCCAAACAGGTTGTTACTGTTGCGGCTCGACAACAGTTAAAAAATAACAGACTGTTAAATAACAACCCATCACTAATCACTATTGACATATGTCATATCAAGTATCCAGTGGAATCCGCAGCTGATTGATACTTTGAGAGTTGTTAAAAAATCTTAAGTAAATAGTAAGTAAAATACAACTTTACTATTACTATTTTAGTATAAATAAATAATGAAACATGAAGAAGAGACAGCAAAAATAATTTAGATTGTATCAAAGAGAGTTCCATCAAAATAGTAGCTGTCAAGACATGGAACATATAAAACAAGAAGGCCAGGAGATCGGTGAAGCCTACAGTAAAACTATTAAAACTGAAACAGAAAATTATGAAAAAAACACTGATCAAAAGTTTACTCTTTCCTGCGAATTTGAGCAGGATACGAAATTGAATCTGCAAATAAATGAATCTTTAATAAAACTGGAAATAGAAGAGCTTGCCTTGGACAGTGCTGTATTATGTGAAGATTTGAAGAAAGAGTACTGGAATAAAAATGAAAATTCTAATGAGCAAAACCCCTGGCCTACTTTGAGTATCAAGGATGATGTAAATACGAAATGTGAGTTACAGAAATTATTTCAGGATAACCAAAGAGGTTGTAAGGGATAGAGGTAACAAAGGTGCAGTTTTGCAATACAAGAAGCCTGTACACTTTTCCTAACTGGGCGGAGTTCGGTGACTTGAGTGGGAGAAACGTCAGGGACGTATTTAGGAATTTTTAGTTTGGTTAGAAATAAAACTGAAATTATTCAATCATTGAAATGTAATGCTTATTCATTAATTTCTTAAGCTTTTGTATAAATAGGTAACCTAAAAAGGTTCGGAACGCAGCAAGTGCGTTATGATAGTGAATTTTCATAACAATATTAAATAATATATTTATATAAGCTGTAAGATTTAGCCTTATATTAAAAGTTAGGAAAATTAATTAATTAAATTAGGAACAGTAAAACAAGGTAAAGAAGGACAAGCAAAAACATGATCTATGACATATATTTATAGAGTAATTTGGATACAAAACTCAAACAAAGCAATTGATAAACAGGAAATATACTCTAGAAAAATAAACTAGAAAGCTGGAAAAAAATCCTTTGGTTGATGCATTGAGGGTGATTGTGTGCATGCAGGAGAAGAACCCCAGGAGGAAGAGGGTTTCTGCTCCTCACCCAAAAATTCGGGGGGTTCTCCTTCCCCTTGTGCATGCATACAACTACCTTCAAAGCATAAAGCACAAGATAAATTTCTTGTGAGCAACCCCCAAGAAGGTTGCTGGACCTGGGCGAATATGGGGTAGACAGGGTTTAAAGGAGGTATTGCTGTAAAATGTGAAAAACGCATGTTTTCAAAGTCCCTTAATTTTCTTGGGGGTTGTTTGCCAGAAAATTTGCCTTGTGGGCGAGGAAGGTTTTAAGCATGTTGCTGGAAAAAAATATCTAAAACCCTCATGCAGTCAACTGCAAATTTACCGAAATTACATTCTACTTCGTCGCCTATAATGTCTTTTTCAGATAATGTAGAATACAGAGCTAAATTAAATAGGTTCACTTGCATTTTCATTTTTTTATTTTTTTTTATATTACATTTATACGCACAATATGCGTATAATTAAGGGAACCCTTAATTAACATTGCAGCAACACAAACTTGAAAAGTGGAGAAATTATTTACAGTATGTTAACAGTTATAAACTTGATTTCATCATGTTACAGTAGTATTCTGATAATAAAAAATTACATCTAACTGTATGCACACAACAGCTGGTGTGTTACGAGATGTGATGAAACGCCAAACTGACTGTACCACAGCATTAGCATAATATTATTATGCTGCCACATTATCATATCTCTCTAGTAATGGTATCATGTCAAAAACCTACACTAGAGGCTAAATTTCCAATTTCTTCTTTGTTTATGGTGTCTGTTTCTACTGTCCTAAATTTCCAATTTGATATTGTCAATAAATAACACTACCACACAATGACAAATGACAGCTGAGCTTCAGCACATACGCAGTCTAACAAAGTTGTCGGATAGAGTAAATTATGATCGGAGGGATACCTAAGTTGAAAATCATGAGAAATGGGTAATTCGAAATTTGCAGGTATTAAACACAGTATTTTTTAACTGACTGATAAAATTAAATTTTATAAAATGTTTTCTTTATTATCAGAAGTTGTAAAAATTTCATATGTTTATACATGAAAGGTTTAACTACATGAAATTTCTGAAGATCGGGCAACCCCGGTCAGCAACATCTTGACATCTGGCAATGGTTGTGACTTCCATTATTTAGATTTTATCTACAATTTATTTAAATAGCATAACAGTACAGGTAGCTGTATTGCTCTGCCTTTGTCCAACATTGTAGATATTGCATTACAGAATTTGAAGTGATGTCGAGGATTATTTTATTATTAATTTCGAATAACTTCATTTTTCTTTGATCAAAAGACTTGAAAATTGGTACACAACCACATCTCTGTATGTTCTTTTAAGTTGTAAATTTTCGTTCCAATCACTTAAACAATTTGAAAGCTATTGCGTTTAAAAAAATATATTTAATTTTCTGTTAGGAAAAACTATGTGTTAAGATCTGATGAACGAACTCATCCAAGCCATTAGCAAAATAAGCATAATTCCAAAATTTTCTCCAAATCAGTGAAATATTTTTTGGGTTATTGGTTGGATAAATTGTTGGATGAATATATTGGATAAAGTTTTATATTCAAAAGGTTAGATAAATAATAATAGTTTTTATTTCAACAACAGAAGAAAATACAACATAAAGTACATTGTACTGTTTACAAATTAATGTTAACATTCCTTGTCTTTTTTAAAGAAATAGAGATTAATTTCATTGATTGCTGTTGCCCTTACTTCGTGAAACTGGTCCATACTTCATACAGACTTGGAGACTACTTCTCTGGCTTCACTGTTGGTTTTCGTTTTTGTAGGTGAAGGACGTAGCCAGCGCGTAAGCTAACTGAAGCAAGTGGCCCTTCTGAATTCTAGATGTTCTTCAACGTCTCTGTTACTGGTTTTGCTGCTTGATAGTATCCTCAGACAGAAAAAAATTGAATTAATACGAAATCATGACAATTACAAATAAAGATCTGTTGCTATTTTATGATGTTATAATCAAAAAAATCTTTAAAAGTGAAAATAAAGTAAAACAAATATGACGGATGACGCCTTTAAAATGTCTACGTGATGTATATCAATATTTAACATAAAGATAGAAGAAACCTATAACAGTAATAACTATAATAACAATTACAACAATAAAATAACTAAACAAACACATTAATAAAGCAGACTATACAATGAAAATATCGACACACATCATGTCTTATAACAACTTTTTGGAAAAAATAGTTAGATTTATGTTGTCTGATTTATTTAATTAGGAAGAAGAATATCTCAGAAATCCTAAATATTGTCGTGTATATGCTTTTTTACTTCTAAAGCTTAAAACAAGTCTAGTTTACACTTGTCATGACAAAAATGTTGTGGTTTTATGCCGTTATTTACTGTGGGTCTATGTTGGGTATCAATAATATGTTTTGCAAATGTAGATTTGTCAGCATGGTTATTTCTAAATGCAAAAATATGTTCTTTGTATTGGGTGTTAAAATTTCTAGAAGTTTGATCGATGTAGATTGCGTTACGTGTGCATTTCACAAATTTTGAATACCTATACAAATACAAAAGTAGCTTTTAAATCTTATAACATGACGCTTGATTTATTAGATTATTTCAAATAATTGATTGGAAGTATTATCACAGATGATGGTAAGTGTAGGAAAGGTCTGAAGAGGATCGCGATGGCAAAACAAGCATTCAATAACCACAGTACTGTTCTCACTAATAAACATTTTAACCTGTACATGAGGAACAAATGCAAGTCGTACGTGTATGGAGTATGGTAATGTATGGGGCGGAAACTTGGGCTGTAGTTAAGCAGGATATGAAGAGAATATAAGCTTTTGAAATGTAGACAAGAAAAATTTCAAAGACAGTGCAGGTTGATAGAAAGACGCTTCAAAGTGTGCTAGGAGAGGTGAAAGAATAAAGAGGGTTGCTCAAAGAAATAGAGAGGAAGCTAAAATTTATTGGTCATATTATAAGACATAATAACTTTCCGATAACATTATTTGAAGGACATACGAGTACTTGAAATGTACACTGAATTATTGGCCCTTAAATAAGAGAAGTTTGTTATAAACAGCCCTTAAACTTCTACTTTTATCAAATAGATTTTTGTTATAATGATGTATTCTAATAGAAACATACATAGAAGATATTAGTTTAATTAGATGGCCATAATGGCAAGTCAAAAGATTTTGTTCTCGAAAGTGAACTTCAAGTTTTTTAAATATGCTGTTTTGGTTTATTATAGTTTTTAATATTCGCATGTTTATTTCCTTTACATTTATAATCACCGCAGATTCATTTAAGTATGTTTGAAGAACTTTTTCTGCAATAGTGCAAATAGATATTACATCGTCAGATGGGTATGTGAGGAGTTGACCTTTGTCTTTCTGATCTATAAACGATGTTAATAACACAGACCTCTCCCCAACAAGTTCACCCGCGCATTCTTCGCATCTCAGAGCTTTTGTTATTTTCCTTACTACATAGCCAGATATATATGTCACGACTTCTTTCTTAAACTCTGATATATTCATATTGTTACAAAGCACTTCAATAGACGTAGGTGCGGTGTTGCCACATCTCCAGAATTTCCCCAACATCTGGGAATTTTTACACAATCTGGCAACACCGCCTCCCCACCCCCTGGGGGTGCCTGCGGTGACCCCCCTCAGGCGAAGTCTCAACCCTCTAGGACCAGAAATAACGAAGTTACCAACTTGTGCCCCGTCGGAACGGATAACTGAGGTCTGCACATTCCGAACACCCTGTATATACACCCTGTATACGCAGAGAACCCTTACACCCTGTATACGCAGAGAGATCTTATAGTTCGAGAAACATCTCTTGTGTAGCATAGGAGTGGTGACCACATTTGGATCATCCTGTATACACATCCCCCTGTATACACACGGGACCGATCTGTATTCACAGAACCTTCTAGTAAAAGAAGGTCCTGGAACGTTCTGGAATGGAATGCTCTAGAAAGGAGGGGAAGGTACGGCGAGTATATAAAAGCGAAAGCAAGCCAGCCCGAGTTAGTTCAGTTCAGTAAGAGAATGTGGTAGTGACTTGAAGAAGCAGTGTAAAGTGTTAAGAGAGTAGTGACTGTAGTACCAGATTAGTGACTTTTGTTGAGAGTAGTAATTGTAAGGCCAGTAAATGAAGTGTTTTGTGAGAGAGACATTCTAGAAATTTTATTGTATCCATATTTAGAGTGTAAATAAAGTTGTTTTGTTAAAATTTAAAGTCTCACTTATCCAGAACCCGGAGAAAACGCAACAATATCTAATATTTGAAGAACTGTGTCGTCGTCAAAATTATCTATTTGACTCATGTCTTCATCTGGTTCTTCAGATATTCGTTCTCGCCCACAAGTTTTATTTATTACCTCAATGGGTGACAGAATAGGAATTGCTTCCAAAGGGATACAATTTCCTTTAAATGAATCTTTTAATTCAAGATGCACCATCATCCTTTTATATGCACTTTTAAATTGCTTTGCTGATGGGTTATTGTTATAGCCTCCCATGGATCTAATTTGCCCAAAAAAAAGCTCAATATGATCCTGACTGATTTTGTAAGTGGGAAAATACAGCAAAAAATTATTGTCGGCAATTAAAGTTTTATAAACAAATTGCAAACTTTGTATGCAAAATAAAAAGCCAATTATACCCATTTTTCTACCACTCTCACACAGAAGCGGTCCATCAATTATCCTAAGTGACGTTAAATATTGTGATAGCTCTTTTAAAAATACATTAATGTTTTCAAAATTTTCTGCGTTTATTGCTTTCTTAAAATCTGAATTGTTTAAATTTCTAGAATTAAGAATGTCAAATAAATTGTTTATAAGTCGGATAAATTTCACAGTTCCCTCACATTCTTTGAACTCCTCAAGATGTAAAACTTCATTGCAATATTCCAAAGAATGTGCCACTGAGTGGCTAAAAAGTTGTGTGGCTAATTTAACCTTCATTTTTTGGTTTGTATAAAATATATGCGATTTTCTTAATTTATTTGCCAAATGAACGCCCTCCTGATCCTGTAACTCATTTAATTTTACTAAATAATCCCACTTTATATTTTCCCCATTCTCATCAATTATTAATTTTTTATCGCCTAATGTGTTTCTTATCAGTTTGATCATATGACATGGATCAAAAAAGACTGCAATTTTCCTACCTGAACTAGGATCAACAAACGTAGAGTTAATGTTCCTCCAATTCAAATCGCAGCCAAGTTCTTTTGCTAACGTTAGGTTATTTGTTGCCTCATCAAAAGTTATTGAGACCACGTATATGCCCGACTCATTTAGTAGCGTTAAACACTGTAATACCAAATTTTGTTTTTGTGTACCCCTTAAAGAGTCGATTAAAAAATATCCAAGAGGAAGCTTCCATGATTGATTAATGCTAACAAGCATAAAAACAAGAGCTTCTTTGGCTACAGGGTTACAATCGGTCTCAAGATTTATACCAAAATCTACAAACCCATAATATTTTACCCCATCCCATTCTATATGTTGGCGAATTGCCATCTCATCTATGACTAAAGAACATATAAGTTTTCCATTTGTGCTTTCTGATTTTGACTTTAATAAGTTGAACACCTCTGACATAAAACCAGCTTCCCCATTAACGCTTTGATACCATCTAGATATAGTTTTTGGATGAGGAAGAGCCGAGTTAAATGTGTTTCTGACAAAACTGTAAGCTTTGGGAGAGTAATAATGCAGCGTAAGAGAAAAAGCTTTAAGTTGATTTTCATACTTATGTTTACGACCTAATTGTCTTTGTAAAAATTCTTCATTAGGTCCTATTTGCATTAATGTTTCTAATGTTTCGTCGGTTACTTTACCTTTTAGTTGTTTGATTATATTCGCAAGGGTTGCTGTTCTCTTCTTATAATGATGAACACTACTGCTGAGCCGTTTAATTTTTTTTCGTGCATCGAATAACTGCTTCTTCAGTTTACGTTTGCGCGGTGTAACAACCTATAAAAAATGTTCAGTGATAAACCATTTATTTTCTCAAGTAAAATGAATATATAAACAAAATTTCCAACAACACATTTTGGTTAATAGTGGTTGAGATAAATTGCAAAACAGTTGTTTCTAACTTATTTAATCATGGACTATACAAACTTAAACACCATATAAAATGTGATGGAATAACATATTAGGTTTTTTAAAATTATACTGATTTCATAAACGGCAAAAACTGAATTTAACTCACCATGTCCTTCAAAGTGGGTGGCATTGAAGGTGTTTTCATTTCAGCAAATCCTAAACTACTAAACGATCTTTGCGGTACCTCTACAACAGTTTTCTCTTCATAAAAACCAGCACTTGTTGATGGCCGAGAATAATCCATTACAGGTACATTGCTACCAGACCAAGTACTAGTTGACGGGTTAGCTGCAAATGGCACATTGATAGCAGTTATATCAGTCATTGGCTGCTCGCCAAAAACGACTTGTGTTGATGGCTTGTTTGTTACCTGCATAAATAAATTTGAAACGAATACCATTAATGTAAATTTGCAGGGCTAATTAAATTACGATAAATATCATAACAATATATTACGTGAATGTAATTAGTAGCATAGTTACTAGAGATGAGCGATATATAGCTACCGGTGATTTAATCGCTTCTATTAAAAGATCGCTGTTAGTAGCTGTTATTAAAACACAAAACAACAGCGATTGTGAAAACCGAGATTTACACAAATCATTAGAGTAATTATTTCTATGAAATTCATCTTATACTAAAAACTCCATGACAAACAGCAATTGCTGTATTCATAATACACACAATCGCAGTTTGTGCGAGCGAGTAGAAGTATCTGTATACTTTCCTTCTCGCCATTATTAGAATACAACATTTCTCCTTTTCTTATAGGTAGAAAACGAAAAACTCATGATACAAATAACGCGAGATATGATAATGAGACTATCTATTTTTAGAACCGTCACGCGCATGGCGTCATGTGGTGAGTCCAATGCAATAATAATATGCTGTCGTACAGTGGAGTTTGACGGTTCATCACAACCCCTTAACAAATTAGGTATTTTACTGATATTTGAGTGCATACAGTTGGAATTAACTTTTTAAGATCAGAATACTATACTATGATTATGTGACATGATGATCAAATCAAGTTTATGAATGTTAAGGCCCCCTGTAAATGTCTACGAACGTCTTCTCTACTTTTTAAGTTTGTGTATCACCAATGCTAATTCAGGGCTCCCCTTAATTATTATACTTCACTTGTGCATATATATATATATATATATATATATATATATATATATATATATATATATATATATATATACATATATATATATATATATATATATATATATATATATATATATATATATATATATATATATATATATGTAATATAAAAATGGAATGGAATGTAACTTCAACCACATTAAAGTGACGTATAGAAACTTTTTGATTGCGAATGACTTTGTGTTAAGTGTGTAGTTGGCCTTCTATAACGTTACTCACCATGTGATGTCATAGGAGGGGACGGGGCATATGCGCAATATCATATATCTTGTAAGTCATTATATCATGGAAAAACCTGCTGAATCTAGAATTAAAGCAGCACCGAACTGTAGCATATATATGCCTTCCAACTTTTTCATTATATTAAAATAAAAATAATATGTAGATTTCTCTCATCGTATATTCTTATAATATGCTAATTTTATAGAACTTCTATTAATAGTAAAAATCTGAGTAGTTTTAAAATTAATATATAATTTAAAAGTTATCTGAAGATCATATTGTGGTTTCAATTAAGCGGTTAACACTAACACCTTGTAAGTGTTTAAAATAATAGCATACGCACATGCAGCATTGTAAATGGCTAAACCACAATCGCAGTAGCTGTTTAAAGTCCCTGTTATTTAAAAATAGCCATCACTGATATCAGTGCCATTGAAAAACCGCTGTTTGGCTATATATATATATATATATATATATATATATATATATATATATATATATATATATATATATATATCACTAATAGTTACATAAATTAATAACCTTGATTCAGTACTTACCAATACAGGTATAGAACTTTTTTTTAAGTATACTGCAAAAGGTGATTTTTCTAAATCATAAGATTCCTCGGTAAAATGTAAATTGCACACATTTGAGTTCATAAAAATATCTTCATCGCTTAAATTTAATGCTCGTTTCCAAGCCTCGTATCTTTCACCAGCTTTGGGAAATCTGAAAATAATATCTCAAATTATCTACTTTATCAGTGACTGAACCTCTAGAAAGATGCAGTAATAGATAAAACAAAACTATTCTACTTTTTTTCTGCTTCTACTGGAACTACATAGGTAAATACATCTAATTCAAATAATAATTGCCAAACAAAATGCCTAATTTCATTACAAATATTCAATAAATAATGCATTATTAAGATTTTATTTCTTGAAAAAACACAATTGACAATAATAAATGCTAAAGATTTAACAAAAGCAATACAATGTGTAAATACGGACCTGTGAAAACCAATAAACATTTGGCGCCAAACAAGGAAACAGAAGACATGTAAACAACTTACCGAAATAAATGCACAGTTGCTTTATCCTTTTCATAATTGGCACTTTTATTGTACATACAGTTCTTCACAATACACCTTGGCATTTTTTAACTTTTACACTCTTAAAACACTGCTAAAAAACGGCAAAACACACAAGATAACCTCTAATCGCAAATCAACAAACACTTCAAATACTTGTTGACAGCTGACAATAACTTCAAGCGCGGTTGGGGGAACGAATCAAAACAAAACACATTAGCGCGTTATTCAAAATTTTGTTTGTGATTGGACGGTGACAGGAGTGGGAAATCGACAGGCTGCAAACTCGGCTTTGTTCCCTCTAACATATACAACCTCTTTGAGGATAACCAATTTGGTAAAGAAAGGCCTCCAAGTAATATAGATGAAGATAAGAAAAATTCCTTTGACTGCATTAAATTGCAAGATCCTAAAAAGAGCTCATATCAGTGTTTCTTTTGTGAATACATAAGTATAAGAAAAAAACAATTGACATGGCACATCCGATCAAAGCACGCAGGAGAAAAATGCTTGTTAAATCATGTTACATCTGAACACACAAGGGAAAGGTCATATCAATGTTCATCATGTGATTATGCAAGTGTGCAGAAACAAAACTTGATAAATCATATTAAGTCCAAACACAGAAGAGAAAAGCTTCAATGTTTATTATGTGATTATACAAGTGTGTACAAACAGCACTTGTTAAATCATATTAAGTCAAAACACACAGGAGAAAAGCCTTATCAATGTTTATTATGTGATTACGCAAGTGTACGCAATCAAGAATTGTTAAATCATATGAAGTCAAAACACACAGGAGTAAAGCCTTATCAATGTTTATTATGTGACTATGCAGGAGCAAGGAAACATCATTTGTTAAATCATATTAATTCTAAACACACAGGAAAAAAGTCTTATCAATGTCCATTATGTGATTATGCAGGTGTGTGGAAATATTCTTTATTAAATCATATTAAATCAAGACACACAGGAGAAAAGCCTTATCAATGTTCATCATGTGATTATGCAAGTGTGCAGAAAGAAACTTTGTTGAAGCATATTAAATCAAAACACACAAGAGAAAAGCCTTATCAATGTTCATCATGTGATTATGCAAGTGTGCATAAACAAAATTTGTTAAATCATATTAGATCAAAACACACAGGAGAAAAGCCTTATCAATGTTCATCATGTGATTATGCAAGTGTGCAGAAACAAACTTTGTTGAAGCATATTAAATCAAAGCACACAAGAGCAAAGCCTTATCAATGTTCCTCATGTAATTATGTAAGTGTGTGGAAATATTCTTTGTTAAGACATATTAAATCAAAACACACAGGAGTAAAGTCTTATCAATGTTCATCATGTGACTATGCAGGAGCAAGGAAACATCATTTGTTAAATCATATTAAATCAAAACACACAATAGAAAAGCCTTATCAATGTTCATCATGTAATTATGCAAGTGTGCAGAAAGAAACTTTGTTAAATCATATTAGATCAAAACACACAGGAGAAAAGTCTTATCAATGTTCATCATGTGATTATGCAAGTGTGCAGAAAGAAGCTTTGTTATATCATATTAAATCAAAACACACAGGAGAAAAGCCCTATCAATGTTCATCATGTGATTATGCAAGTGTGCAGAAACATGCTCTGTTGAAGCATATTAGATCAAAACACACTGGAGAAAGGCCTTATCAATGTTCATCATGTGATTATGCAAGTGTGCAGAAACAAACTTTGTTTAGGCATATTAGATCAAAACACACAGGAGAAAAGCCTTATCAATGTTCATCATGTGATTATGCAAGTGTGCATAAACGTTATTTGTTAAATCATATTAAATCAAAACACACAGGAGAAAAGCCTTATCACTGTTCATCATGTGATTATGCTAGTGTGCAGAAACATGATTTGTTGAAGCATATTCATGCAAAACACACAGGAAAAAAGCCTTATCAATGTTCATCATGTAATTATGCAAGTGTAAAGAAATACAATTTGTTCAGGCATATTAAATTAAAGCACAGGAGAATGGCCTCATAAATATTCATCAGGTGATTATATTAATGCAACAAAACATGATTTAAAGTCTCATCAATGTTCATCATGTGATTATACAAGTATGTACAAGCTAAACTTGTTGAGGCATAATAAATGTAAACACATAAAACAGTTTATTACACAAAAGGATCTTCTAATAAACGGTCAACATTCATTAATTGAATCGTTAAAGACACAATTGACACTAATTAAGTGAAAACAGAAAGTAAATAAAAATTCTAACCTAGCTATTAGTGATGAGTGATATTTGAATAACAGTGATTTTAGAGCAATAATTTCTAAATAACCAATATTATTTGAAAATAACTGGTTTGCAGCATCAACTATGGACATTTTGCTAATTTCTATTTTAGCATTAATCGTTCTGTAAATGATGACAGTGAATGAAGACTGAGTATGCACAGTATGTTATGTCATCTGCAGTCTGTGGCTGGTGGTGTTCGGGTGTTTCAGATTTTCACTTTATACACGCATGTTCCTTCACTTTATTATATTTTATATATACCTTCCTCTACTTATTACTATCTTAGTAATATTATTAGATATGTATATTACAATGATATATGTACGTTATACGTTTTTGTTTTTGTGTTATATTATTTTTTATGTACAGAAATATGTCTTGCTTTATTTGCTAATATAAAATGATTACGGCCATTTGCTATAGTTTACTCATTCAAGCATTATGTCAAACACAAAAACAAAAACGTATAACGTACATATATCATTGTAATACAACATTGTAAGTCAACTTAAACTGACAGATAGTTGGGAAAAAATTTACGGAAATGAAGTCGAATTCACTTTTATACGGGCAGGGATGGCTTCAAGACTTGATAGAGTTTATGTCTCTGATGAAATCAAAAACTTAATACATGACTGTAGGGTTCGGCCAAAGAGGTTGTATATATTAGAGGGAACAAAGCCGAGTTTGCAGCCTGTCGATTTCCCACTCCTGTCACCGTCCAATCACAAACAAAATTTTGAATAACACGCTAATGTGTTTTGTTTTGATTCGTTCCCCCAACCGCTCTTGAAGTTATTGTCAGCTGTCAACAAGTATTTGAAGTGTTTGTTGATTTGCGATTAGAGGTTATCTTGTGTGTTTTGCCGTTTTTTAGCAGTGTTTTAAGAGTGTAAAAGTTAAAAAATGCCAAGGTGTATTGTGAAGAACTGTATGTACAATAAAAGTGCCAATTATGAAAAGGATAAAGCAACTGTGCATTTATTTCGGTAAGTTGTTTACATGTCTTCTGTTTCCTTGTTTGGCGCCAAATGTTTATTGGTTTTCACAGGTCCGTATTTACACATTGTATTGCTTTTGTTAAATCTTTAGCATTTATTATTGTCAATTGTGTTTTTTCAAGAAATAAAATCTTAATAATGCATTATTTATTGAATATTTTTAATGAAATTAAGCATTTTGTTTGGCAATTATTATTTGAATTAGATGTATTTACCTATGTAGTTCCAGTAGAAGCAGAAAAAAAGTAGAATAGTTTCGTTTTATCTATTACTGCATCTTTCTAGAGGTTCAGTCACTGATAAAGTAGATAATTCGAGATATTATTTTCAGATTTCCCAAAGCTGGTTAAAGATACGAGGCTTGGAAACGAGCATTAAATTTAAGCGATGAAGATATTTTTATGAACTCAAATGTGTGCGATTTACATTTTACCGAGGAATCTTATGATTTAGAAAAATACCCTTTTGCAGTATACTTTAAAAAAAGTTCTATACCTGTATTGGTAAGTACTGAATCAAGGTTATTAATTTATGTAACTATTAGTGATATATATATATATATATATATATATATATATATATATATATATATATATATATATATATATATATATATATATATATATATATATATATATATATATATATATATATAGCCAAACAGCGGTTTTTCAATGGCACTGCTATCAGTAATGGTTATTTTTAAATAACAGGGACTTTAAACAGCTACTGCGATTGTGGTTTAGCCATTTACAATGCTGCATGTGCGTATGCTATTATTTTAAACACTTACAAGGTGTTAGTGTTAACCGCTTAATTGAAACCACAATATGATCTTCAGATAGCTTTTAAATTATAATAATTTTAAAACTACTCAGATTTTTACTATTAATAGAAGTTCTATAAAATTAGCATATTACAAGAATATACGATGAGAGAAATCTACATATTATTTTTATTTTAATATAATGAAAAAGTTGGAAGGCATATATATGCTACAGTTCGGTGCTGCTTTAATTTTAGATTCAGCAGGTTTTTCCATGATATAATGACTTACAAGATATATGATATTGCGCATATGCCCCGTCCCCTCCTATGACATCACATGGTGAGTAACGTTATAGAAGGCCAACTACACACTTAACACAAAGTCATTCGCAATCAAAAAGTTTCTATACGTCAGTTTAATGTGGTTAAAGTTACATTCCATTCCATTTTTATATTACATATATATATATATATATATATATATATATATATATATATATATATATATATATATATATATATATATATATATATATATATGCACAAGTGAAGTATAATAATTAAGGGGAGCCCTGAATTAGCATTGGTGATACACAAACTTAAAAAGTAGAGAAGACGTTCGTAGACATTTACAGGGGGCGTTAACATTCATAAACTTGATTTGATCATCATGTCACATAATCATAGTATAGTATTCTGATCTTAAAAAATTAATTCCAACTGTATGCACTCAAATATCAGTAAAATACCTAATTTGTTAAGGGGTTGTGATGAACCGTCAAACTCCACTGTACGACAGCATATTATTATTGCATTGGACTCACCACATGACGCCATGCGCGTGACGGTTCTAAAAATAGATAGTCTCATTATCATATCTCGCGTTATTTGTATCATGAGTTTTTCGTTTTCTACCTATAAGAAAAGGAGAAATGTTGTATTCTAATACTGACGAGAAGGAAAGTATACAGATACTTCTACTCGCTCGCACAAACTGCGATTGCGTGTATTATGAATACAGCAATTGCTGTTTGTCATGGAGTTTTTAGTATAAGATGAATTTCATAGAAATAATTACTCTAATGATTTGTGTAAATCTCGGTTTTCACAATCGCTGTTGTTTTGTGTTTTAATAACAGCTGCTAACAGCGATCTTTTAATAGAAGCGATTAAATCACCGGTAGCTATATATCGCTCATCTCTAGTAACTATGCTACTAGTTACATTCACGTAATATATTGTTATGATATTTATCGTAATTTAATTAGCCCTGCAAATTTACATTAATGGTATTCGTTTCAAATTTATTTATGCAGGTAACAAACAAGCCATCAACACAAGTCGTTTTTGGCGAGCAGCCAATGACTGATATAACTGCTATCAATGTGCCATTTGCAGCTGCCCCGTCAACTAGTACTTGGTCTGGTAGCAATGTACCTGTAATGGATTATTCTCGGCCATCAACAAGTGCTGGTTTTTATGAAGAGAAAACTGTTGTAGAGGTACCGCAAAGATCGTTTAGTAGTTTAGGATTTGCTGAAATGAAAACACCTTCAATGCCACCCACTTTGAAGGACATGGTGAGTTAAATTCAGTTTTTGCCGTTTATGAAATCAGTATAATTTTAAAAAACCTAATATGTTATTCCATCACATTTTATATGGTGTTTAAGTTTGTATAGTCCATGATTAAATAAGTTAGAAACAACTGTTTGCAATTTATCTCAACCACTATTAACCAAAATGTGTTGTTGGAAATTTTGTTTATATATTCATTTTACTTGAGAAAATAAATGGTTTATCGTTGAACATTTTTTATAGGTTGTTACACCGCGCAAACGTAAACTGAAGAAGCAGTTATTCGATGCATGAAAAAAAATTAAACGGCTCAGCAGTAGTGTTCATCATTATAAGAAGAGAACAGCAACCCTTGCGAATATAATCAAACAACTAAAAGGTAAAGTAACCGACGAAACATTAGAAACATTAATGCAAATAGAACCTAATGAAGAATTTTTACAAAGACAATTAGGTCGTAAACATAAGTATGAAAATCAACTTAAAGCTTTTTCTGCTACGCTGCATTATTACTCTCCCAAAGCTTACAGTTTTGTCAGAAACACATTTAACTCGGCTCTTCCTCATCCAAAAACTATATCTAGATGGTATCAAAGCGTTAATGGGGAAGCTGGTTTTACGTCAGAGGTGTTCAACTTATTAAAGTCAAAATCAGAAAGCACAAATGGAAAACTTATATGTTCTTTAGTCATAGATGAGATGGCAATTCGCCAACATATAGAATGGGATGGGGTAAAATATTATGGGTTTGTAGATTTTGGTATAAATCTTGAGACCGATTGTAACCCTGTAGCCAAAGAAGCTCTTGTTTTTATGCTTGTTAGCATTAATCAATCATGGAAGCTTCCTCTTGGATATTTTTTAATCGACTCTTTAAGGGGTACACAAAAACAAAATGGTATTACAGTGTTTAACGCTACTAAATGAGTCGGGCATATACGTGGTCTCAATAACTTTTGATGGGGCAACAAATAACCTAACGTTAGCAAAAGAACTTGGCTGCGATTTGAATTGGAGGAACATTAACTCTACGTTTGTTGATCCTAGTTCAGGTAGGAAAATTGCAGTCTTTTTTGATCCATGTCATATGATCAAACTGATAAGAAACACATTAGGCGATAAAAAATTAATAATTGATGAGAATGGGGAAAATATAAAGTGGGATTATTTAGTAAAATTAAATGAGTTACAGGATCAGGAGGGCGTTCATTTGGCAAATAAATTAAGAAAATCGCATATATTTTATACAAACCAAAAAATGAAGGTTAAATTAGCCACACAACTTTTTAGCCACTCAGTGGCACAATCTTTGGAATATTGCAATGAAGTTTTACATAAACTACCATTAACTATCTTCTGTTTTTAAATTCTTATAATATGAACACTTTGTTTGTAGTGTAGTTGCCATAGTATAAACTATAAACCTAGTGCACCTGGTGACTCTAAAAAACAATATTGGAATTGGATCTGGATTCTGCAGCTCTTATCTTTTGAACGTTATAAACGTTATAAGTGTGTTTTATAAGTATCTTTATTTTGTATTATTTAAGGAAAAATTTTCCTTAATTGTTATGCTTATTGTGTGTGCCATTGTCGTTCTTATTGTTAATTTTTTGACGTACATGAACATCCCTGTGTCATTCAGGTGACATTGGCCTGTTTCATTCTTAATATATACATTATACATTATACATTATACATTATACATTATACATTATACATTATACATTATACATTATACATTATACATTATACATTATACATTATACATTATACATTATACATTATACATTATACATCTTGAGGAGTTCAAAGAATGTGAGGGAACTGTGAAATTTATCCGACTTATAAACAATTTATTTGACATTCTTAATTCTAGAAATTTAAACAATTCAGATTTTAAAAAAGCAATAAACGCAGAAAATTTTGAAAACATTAATGTATTTTTAAGAGAGCTATCACAATATTTAACGTCACTTAGGATAATTGATGGACCGCTTCTGTGTGAGAGTGGTAGAAAAATGGGTATAATTGGCTTTTTATTTTGCATACAAAGTTTGCAATTTGTTTATAAAACTTTAATTGCCGACAATAATTTTTTGCTGTATTTTCCCACTTACAAAATCAGTCAGGATCATATTGAGCTTTTTTTTGGGCAAATTAGATCCATGGGAGGCTATAACAATAACCCATCAGCAAAGCAATTTAAAAGTGCATATAAAAGGATGATGGTGCATCTTGAATTAAAAGATTCATTTAAAGGAAATTGTATCCCTTTAGAAGCAATTCCTATTCTGTCACCCATTGAGGTAATAAATAAAACTTGTGGGCGAGAACGAATATCTGAAGAACCAGATGAAGACATGAGTCAAATAGATAATTTTGACGACGACACAGTTCTTCAAATATTAGATATGAATATATCAGAGTTTAAGAAAGAAGTCGTGACATATATATCTGGCTATGTAGTAAGGAAAATAACAAAAGCTCTGAGATGCGAAGAATGCGCGGGTGAACTTGTTGGGGAGAGGTCTGCGTTATTAACATCGTTTATAGATCAGAAAGACAAAGGTCAACTCCTCACATACCCATCTGACGATGTAATATCTATTTGCACTATTGCAGAAAAAGTTCTTCAAACATACTTAAATGAATCTGCGGTGATTATAAATGTAAAGGAAATAAACATGCGAATATTAAAAACTATAATATACCAAAACAGCATATTTAAAAAACTTTGAAGTTCACTTTCGAGAACAAAATCTTTTGACTTGCCATTATGGCCATCTAATTAAACTAATATCATCTATGTATGTTTCTATTAGAATACATCATTATAACAAAAATCTATTTGATAAAAGTAGAAGTTTAAGGGCTGTTTATAACAAACTTCTCTTATTTAAGGGCCAATAATTCAGTGTACATTTCAAGTACTCGTATGTCCTTCAAATAATGTTATCGGGAAGTTATTATGTCTTATAATATGGCCAATAAATTTTAGCTTCCTCTCGATTTCTTTGAGCAAGCCTCTTTATTCTTTCACCTCTCCTAGCACACTTTGAAGCGTCTTTCTATCAACCTGCACTGTCTTTGACATTTTTCTTGTCTACATTTCAAAAGCTTATATTCTCTTCATATCCTGCTTAACTACAGCCCAAGTTTCCGCCCCATACATTACCATACTCCATACACGTACGACTTGCATTTGTTCCTCATGTACAGGTTAAAATGTTTATTAGTGAGAACAGTACTTTGGTTATTGAATGCTTGTTTTGCCATCGCGATCCTCTTCAGACCTTTCCTACACTTACCATCATCTGTGATAATACTTCCAATCAATTATTTGAAATAATCTAATAAATCAAGCGTCATGTTATAAGATTTAAAAGCTACTTCTGTATTTGTATAGGTATTCAAAATTTGTGAAATGCACACGTAACGCAATCTACATCGATCAAACTTCTAGAAATTTTAACACCCGATACAAAGAACATATTTTTGCATTTAGAAATAACCATGCTGACAAATCTACATTTGCAAAACATATTATTGATACCCAACATAGACCCACAGTAAATAACGGCATAAAACCACAACATTTTTGTCATGACAAGTGTAAACTAGACTTGTTTTAAGCTTTAGAAGTAAAAAAGCATATACACGACAATATTTAGGATTTCTGAGATATTCTTCTTCCTAATTAAATAAATCAGACAACATAAATCTAACTATTTTTTCCAAAAAGTTGTTATAAGACATGATGTGTGTCGATATTTTCATTGTATAGTCTGCTTTATTAATGTGTTTGTTTAGTTATTTTATTGTTGTAATTGTTATTATAGTTATTACTGTTATAGGTTTCTTCTATCTTTATGTTAAATATTGATATACATCACGTAGACATTTTAAAGGCGTCATCCGTCATATTTGTTTTATTTTATTTTCACTTTTAAAGATTTTTTTGATTATAACATCATAAAATAGCAACAGATCTTTATTTGTAATTGTCATGATTTCGTATTAATTCAAATTTTTTCTGTCTGAGGATACTATCAAGCAGCAAAACCAGTAACAGAGACGTTGAAGAACATCTAGAATTCAGAAGGGCCACTTGCTCCAGTTAGCTTACGCGCTGGCTACGTCCTTCACCTACAAAAACGAAAACCAACAGTGAAACCAGAGAAATAGTCTCCAAGTCTGTATGAAGTATGGACCAGTTTCACGAAGTAAGGGCAACAGCAATCAATGAAATTAATCTCTATTTCTTTAAAAAAGACAAGGAATGTTAACATTAATTTGTAAACAGTACAATGTACTTTATGTTGTATTTTCTTCTGTTGTTGAAATAAAAACTATTATTATTTATCTAACCTTTTGAATATAAAACTTTATCCAATATATTCATCCAACAATTTATCCAACCAATAACCCAAAAAATATTTGACTAATTTGGAGAAAATTTTGGAATTACGCTTATTTTGCTAATGGCTTGGATGAGTTCGTTCATCAGATCTTAACACATAGTTTTTCCTAACAAAAAATTAAATATATTTTTGTAAACACAATAGCTTTCAAATTGTTTAAGTGATTGGAACGAAAATTTACAACTTAAAAGAACATACAGAGATGTGGTGGTGTACCAATTTTCAAGTCTTTTGATCAAAGAAAAATGAAGTTATTCGAAATTAATAATAAAATAATCCTCGACATCACTTCAAATTCTGTAATGCAATATCTACAATGTTGGACAAAGGCAGAGCAATACAGCTACCTGTACTGTTATGCTATTTAAATAAATTGTAGATAAAATCTAAATAATGGAAGTCACAACCATTGCCAGATGTCAAGATGTTGCTGACCGGGGTTGCCCGATCTTCAGGAATTTCATGTAGTTAAACCTTTCATGTATAAACATATGAAATTTTTACAACTTCTGATAATAAAGAAAACATTTTATAAAACTTAATTTTATCAGTCAGTTAAAAAATACTGTATTTAATACCTGCAAATTTCGAATTACCCATTTCTCATGATTTTTAACTTAGGTATCCCTCCGATCATAATTTACTCTATCCGACAACTTTGTTAGACTGCGTCTGTGCTGAAGCTCAGCTGTCATTTGTCATTGTGTGGTAGTGTTATTTATTGACAATAACAAATTGGAAATTTAGGACAGTAGAAACAGACACCATAAACAAAGAAGAAATTGGAAATTTAGCCTCTAGTGTAGGTTTTTGACATGATACCATAACTAGAGAGATATGATAATGTGGCAGCATAATAATATTATGCTAATGCTGTGGTACAGTCAGTTTGGCGTTTCATCACATCTCGTAACACACCAGCTGTTGTGTGCATACAGTTAGATGTAATTTTTTATTATCAGAATACTACTGTAACATGATGAAATCAAGTTTATAACTGTTAACATACTGTAAATAATTTCTCCACTTTTCAAGTTTGTGTTGCTGCAATGTTAATTAAGGGTTCCCTTAATTATACGCATATTGTGCTTATAAATGTAATAAAAAAATAAATGAAAATGCAAGTGAACCTATTTAATTTAGCTCTGTATTCTACATTATCTGAAAAAGACATTATAGGCGACGAAGTAGAATGTAATTTCGGTAAATATGCAGTTGACTGCATGAGGGTTTTAGATATTTTTTTCCAGCAACATGCTTAAAACCTTCCTCGGCCACAAGGCAAATTTTCTGGCAAACAACCCCCAAGAAAATTAAGGGACTTTGAAAACATGCGTTTTTCACATTTTACAGCAATACCTCCTTTAAACCCTGTCTACCCCATATTCGCCCAGGTCCAGCAACCTTCTTGGGGGTTGCTCACAAGAAATTTTTCTTGTGCTTTATGCTTTGAAGGTAGTTGTATGCATGCACAAGGGGAAGGAGAACCCCCCGAATTTTTGGGTGAGGAGCAGAAACCCTCTTCCTCCTGGGGTTCTTCTCCTGCATGCATACAATCACCCTCAATGCATCAACCAAAGGATTTTTTTTTCCAGCTTTCTAGTGTATTTTTCTAGAGTATATTTCCTGTTTATCAATTGCTTTGTTTGAGTTTTGTATCCAAATTACTCTATAAATATATGTCATAGATCATGTTTTTGCTTGTCCTTCTTTACCTTGTTTTACTGTTCCTAATTAAATAAATTAATTTTCATAACCTTTAATATAAGGCTAAATCTTACAGCTTATATAAATATATTATTTAATATTGTTATGAAAATTCACTATCATAACGCACTTGCTGCGTTCCGAACCTTTTTAGGTTACCTATTTATACAAAAGCTTAAGAAATTCATGAATAAGCATTACATTTCAATGATTGAATAATTTCAGTTTTATTTCTAACCAAACTAAAAATTCCTAAATACGTCCCTGACGTTTCTCCCACTCAAGTCACCGAACTCCGCCCAGTTAGGAAAAGTGTACAGGCTTCTTGTATTGCAAAACTGCACCTTTGTTACCTCTATCCCTTACAACCTCTTTGGGTTCGGCCAAGCACCTTGTCTGACCACCACTCCCTGATAATATATATAAAAACAAATGACCTGGTAAATAATGCTAAAATTGGATACGGATACTGGAAAATGAAAGCTTGTGTACTTAATGATGATGCCTCAAAAATAGAATTGAAGAATGAAATAAGGAATTTAAAAAATAATCAACACTATACGGATGTTGGTAAGTGGTGGTTTGAAGTTCTAAAATCAGGCATAAAAAGATTCATTAAGAATGTCGAAATTCAAATGGCCATAGAAAATAAAAAAGTACTTGACTTTTATAATGAATTACTTTTTGATTCAAAGAATGCCCTAAATCTGAACAATAATTCACAAACTCTACAAGAATTTCGAGAAATTAAAGCAGCGATAAGGAAAATCAGGGAAAAACAAATGCAACAATCTTTTGTAGATAAATTTCAAAATTTGCACAGTGAACGAAAATCTTTATATGACTTGATCAAACAAACTGAAAGAACGAATATAAACAATATTAAACGGATAATAAATGATAATAATGAAGAATTATGCAACACAAAAGATATAATAAATTATAGTGTCAAATATTATAGCGAAAAATTAAAAGATTGCCAAGTTAACGAGAAAGAAAAAAAATGCCTTCTAGCCCAAATAAAAGAGGAAATTAATAGTGATGAAAATAGGGATCTAACAAAAAAAATTACTCGACATGAAGTGCACAACGTATTAAAAAATTGTACAAAAAAACGTACCCCTGGTTTGGATGGACTTATGTATGAATTATACCTAACAGTTTTTGATGAAATTGGAGACGACATAACAAATTTATTTAATTTGTTCCTAGCCGATAGTTGCGTGCCACACAGGTCCTTCTCAGAAGCAGTAAACATTTTAATACCCAAAATAAAAAGTGACAGGACATTAAAGAGTTTTCGTCTGATTAGTTTAACGAATACTGATTATAAACTATATGCAAAAATACTTGCAGAGAGATTAAATATGTTATCAGATAAAATTCTAAGTAAACAACAATCTTGTGTAGCAAAGTCAAGATCAATTTTCAGCAATTTATTAAAATGCAGAGACATAATCTTATACTATGAAAAACAGCCTCAACAGTCAGCTGGGATCCTTAGTCTGGATTTTGAAGAAGCCTTTGATAGGGTGGCGCATAGCTATCTCTGGGAGGTACTAGGAAGATTTGGTTTTGATAAAAGGTTTATTGCAGCTGTTCAAAACATATACTCAAATGCCACTTCTAAATTGCTGATAAATGGTTGCTTATCAAAAAGTTTTAATATTAAAAGATCAGTACGACAGGGTTGCCCTTTATCCATGATTTTGTTTGCGTTATCGCTGGAACCTTTCTTAAGATTATGTAATAGTTCGCTAGGTGGTATATCTGTTGAAGGTAATAAAATAACTTCAAGTGCGTACGCAGATGATGTGACAGTTTTTGCCAGAGATAAAAACGATATAAAATCCCTGCTAACATTAATTAATATTTATCAAAGAGGTTCAAATGCAACTATTAACATAAATAAGTCTTCTATTTTTCCACTTGGTAATTGGAATGTAGAAAATGATTGTAGTGACATACCTTTCAAAACAGTAGACACTTGTAAAGTTTTAGGAATGTATCTTGAAAAAGATTTAAGAAAAATGTGTGAAACGAACTGGCAGAAGGTTATAAATGAGATAAATTATAAAGTAATATTAGAAAAACTTATGCATTTGGATTTAATTAGGAAGGTGTTGTATATAAATATATACATTCTATCAAAAGTGTGGTACTTAGCGCAGGTTCTCCCATTACCAAAAAAATATAGTCAGAAAATTATATTAAGTACAGGAAGATACCTCTGGCAAAGGCAAATATATAGAGTAGGAAGGCAACAACTCTATCTGAAAATAAAGGCGGATTAAACTTAGTAAATGTCCATTTGAAAGCAGTCTCTTTATTTGTCAAAACGCAGTTCATGTCTTGGTCAGACACATGTTCAAAACTAAATTATAAGTCCGCCTTAAATAATATATTTGATAAAAACTGTGACGCAAAAAGTGTGCACAAGACATTGCAAGAAATATGTCAAACAGTGAAAAAATTAAATCTGGTGAAAAATCAAATTATAAAGGCAAAGGAGTTATATAACACATTATTAAATGAAACCGAAAAAACCCCAGCTATAGAAGAAAAACACGGAAATATATACAAGTGGTCTAATATATGGCAAATAACCAAAAATAAGGAATTATGTACTAGTTGGCGGGCTGCTTTCTATAAAGCAATAAATAACATGTACCCAGTGGCCGAAAGATTAAAACGACACAACATGTCATTAAGTAATTTATGTCATCTCTGCCAAACTGAGGATAATATATTCCACAGAGTCAAGGAGTGTGGCCAGGCAAGAAATGTGTGGAATTGGGTAACCAATAAAATCAACAGTGAAATAAATGTGGATTTGAACGTTTTTAATAATATTTTTGAGATGGCTCAGTGGAAAACATGTAATAAAGACAGATATTGTGTGTACATTACTTATATATCATCTATGGTATTTTTTAACTTGGAAGTGAAAGGTAACTTGGAAGATTATTGTAGTTTACTTAGTAGAGCTCGTACTTCTTAAGAAGTAATTATATTTAATCTTAAATGTATAATATGCACCTAATGTATTTTGAAATCATAATTTAATTTTATTTTTTGTGTACTTTGTGGTGAAATAAAGTAATTTTAGAAAAAAAAAAGACATATTCAACTCATTATGACATATATGGTTGATTGTGTCTTGGAAGCACTTAATCACAAAGAAAATGCCGAGTTATTGTGCTTTGACCTTAGTAAAGCCTTTAATATGGTAAACCACCAGATCCTTATCTCTAAGTTGGAATATTATGGAATGAGAGGCAGAATAGGAACACTTTTACAATCATATTTAAGGAACAGGGTGCAGTTGGTTAGCTGGCAAAATACCACATCCAATTTTAAACAAGTAGACTTGGGAGTACCACAGGGCTCTATACTGGGCCCAATGCTCTTCCTATTATATATTAACGATTTGCCCGAAAACATTAGGGCAGACAGGAGTTGCATCTTCGCAGATGACACGACAGTAATTAATAAAGCAGTTCCAGACCTTATAAAACACAAAGGTGACCAATCCATCCAGCAGGTGGACGCATGGGTTAAGGCAAACAAGTTATTGCTTAATGCAGAAAAAACATCAAGACTTGTCATAACTACCAGGGAGTATCTACAGAACTCAGGCGAAAATATTAAAGTTTTAGGCTTTCATATTGATGGTTGTTTAAGCTGGAAACCCCACATAGACCATATGTGTAAAAAATTATCTTTAGCCATCTACTCAATCCGTAGAATAAGATACATCATAGATGAAAGTGCCGCAAGGGTTACTTACTATGCTCACTTTCAAAGCATTGCAACCTATGGGATTTTGCTGTGGGGGTCCTCGCCACATGCAGAACGTGTCTTTATACAACAGAAAAGAGCAATTATGGCGATTGCTAACGTTCCTCAGGACCACAGTTGTAGAGAACTATTCCAGAGGTATAAAATACTTACCCTACCAGCAAGTTATATAATTACTTGCCTTCTTTACATTTATTACCATCAGGCCAGTTTTATCTCCCACAAACAGGTTCACAATTACGAAACTAGAGGTAAAAGTCAATTTGTGATTCCTCATCACAGGATAAGCCGCACGCAGAAGAGCCATGGGTATACTGGAGTTAGTTTGTTTAATTCACTTCCAGTGGTGGTCAGGGAATTGCCTAGAAAACAGTTTGCATCTGTGATAAAAAGAAAATTAATAGAGAGACCTATATATTCAATTGAAGAATTTAATTTTTAATTAACTGTTGTGTGTTTTTGTCAGCTCATTTTATATTTTGTTTTATTTTATGTATATTGTCACCCACTATTTGTCATGTGTAAGTCCAGTATACAATTATTTTATTATTTTATGTGCGACGAACCATGTAAATGTTGATGGTTAAATAAATGTTATGTTATGTTATGTTATCCTATGGACACAATTTGAAAATATGTGACAAAATATAAACATTTTTGAAACAATAAAACCTAACATTTAGTCATTCATTATTACCCATTATTATTATTATTAGCATTAGAATATTTAAAGTTCTTCGTTTAGGAATTATGTCTGAAAAAACCACAAAAACACTATTTTATCATGCTGGATCTCTCGTTTCGGTGTTCCGCAATACATCACCACAGACAGAGGTAAACAATTCGATTGCCACCTTTTCACACACCTCACTAAAACACTAGGTGCAGACCACATCAAGACCACAGCTTACCACCCAGCAGCAAATGGTGTAATCGAGAGATGGCATAGAGTTCTGAAACAGGCCTTGAAAGCTCATATGGACGAAAACTGGGTCGCTAAATTGTCAATTGTGTTACTAGGACTTAGATCGTACATAATTCCAGAATATCGCTCAACACTCGCTGAAATAGTCTACGGAGAATCAATCAAACTTCCCACCGACTTTTTCAACAGCACACAAGCTCATGATGTTCCACCACTTATATCTCAGCTGAAAGAAGACATAAGGAAACTTCGACCAGTACCTTTCAAACATCATACTGCAAAAAAGGTATTTGTCCATCCTAAGCTTATGGAAGCTCCTTTTGTTTTTGTTCGCATTGATATTCCGCGAAAAACTCTCGAACCAGTTTATGACGGCCCCTTTGAAGTGTTATCCCGAACTGACAAAGTCTTCAAAATCAAGAAATCACACGGAGAAGAGACAATTTCTGTTGACCGTCTTAAACCCGCATTCATTCTTTGTGATAACGAACAGACAACTTTCCAGCCTCAGAGACATCCTAGTGAAACTGACAGTGACAGTGAAAGTCCAACACCTAGTGAAACTGAAAGTGACAGTGACAGTCCAACACCTAGTGAAACTGAAAGTGACAGTGAAGTTCCCGTTCAAACTACACGCCATGGACGTAGAGTTCGATTTCCACGAAGATACTTGAACTAATAGCGTTGCCACTGAGAGGGGAGTATGTGGCGGTGGTTCCGACCGCAGTGTTTCCGTCAACACTACTCTGTGTTTCTCTTGACAGCTAAACGTTGCGTTACGTTATTCGACAGCAAGCTGTCAAGAACTACTATATAAGAGACACCAGGGATCTCTCTCTCTCTCTCTCTCTCTCCTCGCTACCAACCGATACAGTGAAGATACGTCTCTCCACGCTCGGTCAGTTATCTGTTATGTACTGTTGGATTGTTTTATATAGTTTATTCAGTTAGTGAAATAATAAAGTATATTAAATGTTTACGTATGGATTTAATATCAACAAGTGCAATTAACATCCATAGTCCAGAATTCTATTTTTATTTTGTTGTGTATTTTTAGTATGATATATTTAAATACCCTTTTTACTGTTTCTTTCAAAGTATAATAACTTGTTTAAATAGCTACTTTTTGTTTTTAAATTTTCTTGAAAACGTATGTTTGCATATTTATCGTCTACTTACTGCTACATATTGCCTCTCAATATTACCTTTTGTTACCCCCTTCAAACAAAAACTTTACAGCACAAGAACCGTGGTATATTGTGATTGACCTCAGGAGGATATAGATCTGCTCAATGGTGAGGTCACAATTGCCTATAACACCCTACCCTAAAGTAGCTATCTATCAGATTATCACATTTATTAAGATTATGGACAGACTGTCCAGGGCCCAGGCATGGGAAGTCAATAACTGACGTACCCAGTTCAAAGAGAGCTATGTAGCTGCTAAATCTTAGCAGAGGACAGCTCAGAAACATAACAGGTCTCTTGACGGGACACGTGTCCGTCAGGAAACACCTGCATAAAATGGGGAGGTTCGAGGGGAACCTCGCATGAAGGCTCTGTGGCGAGGGGGGGGGGGGGGGGAAATCAGCCCAGCACATCTTGTGCGAGTGTAAAGCTCTGGACCGCAAAAGACAGCCGATCTACGGTCACTCTAGACCAGAGACAGAGCAATATAAAACTTCACCCTACCAATCGCTGTGCAGACTAGTTCAAGGCACAGTGATTTTGGAATGGGTGGAGTAAAAAGACTAAGGGCATGCACAATTAGCCAAAGGTTGCAGTGCTATCGGGGCGGCAAAGCCGCGGACGAGCCCTGAGGAAGAAAAAGAAAGATGCCGGAACGTTTTTGTGTGTTCTTTTGTTAACAGCGATTTTTTTTTACAAATTCGCCTAATAATTGATATTAAACAATAACTATAACATGGATTGACGATATTTTTGTATTATAGATGCAAGAAAACGGCACTACTGTTATCAAAAAACTGTGTGTGTGTGTGTGTGTTTTATTTCTTTAACGTCGGCCTATTTCCGCGACTATGGACAATCACCGACGCCAGGGAGAAGGTCATCTTACTATCCTAGAAATTTTGCCGAACCCCAGCCTTTCTGTAAGGAGGGTAAAATCTTTAACGTGCCCAACATCGCATGGACACGGGACCGACGGCTTTACGCCCCCTCCGAAGGGCGGAACGTGCAGACATTCAAGTTGATCAAATACAATGCCAGAACTTCGGTTGATGTTAATTGTACCGTATGTACTGAAACAGTGAAAGGAGTACCCTGAGATCGATCCCAGTACCCTTAAGTTCAGAGGCACACGTTCTTACCACTGAACCACCGAGGCTCTCAAAAATAACTGATTCGGATATAGTATTTATGATACCAGGTGCATTTTACATTTCAATGTCACTTCCAAAAAAATTAATTTGTTGAAGCAGAAGACAAATTCACTTTTATGCCAGTATGTACAGTTCCCAGAACATATTTTATTGTGTAATATTTGCCATCATGTATCTAATTATAGGTACATTTCGTAAACGGATGGTTGAAAGGTTTCAATCATAAACTATCTTCCAGTGTATCAAAGAAAAGAAATATGAATGCAAAAAACTTTTGCATTAATAATAAATGATATAAGAAAACTGTCATTCTATCTTGTTCTGTGTCCTTTTAGTGAATTTTCTTAAAAAAAATTCACTAATGAGGAGATCCGGACTTTCGAATTTTGAAAAAATTTCTTCAAATGAGCGCTAATTAGGACCCCTGGAACCCAAATCCGATGTCGGTTTCAGACTATATATATATATATATATATATATATATATATATATATATATATATATATATATATATATATATATATATATATATATATGTATATGTATATATATATATATATATATATATATATATATATATATATATATATATATATATATATATATATATATATATATATATTTATATATTTATGTGTCACACCTATAACTAAAAAAATAATGGACCGATGTTGATAAAACTTGGTGAGTACCTTCCTTTTACAAGTGGCTTGGATAAGTTCGTTAGCCAGGAAAATCCGCAGAGGTTTTCCCGGAAAATTTTGTGTTTTCTTTCGAAAAAATCGAAAAAAATTCTCCGGAATTAACAAAGTAAGGGCAACCAAATTTCACACGCGGGTTTATATCATTACGGGTAAAATACCCACAAATTTAGCTCTGTAGGTGAAAGGACAAAAAAGTTAGAGGCATTTAAAAACAATAAATTTGGGTTTTCCTCAAAACGTCAAAATCGCGATTTTAAACGTCAAAATTGGTGAATACCTTCATTTCGCAAGTGGCTTGAATAAGTTCGTTAGCCAGGAAAATCCGCCGAGGTTTTCCCGGAAAATATTATGTTTTCTTTCGAAAAAAATTATATCTCCAAAATTAAGAAAGTAAGGGCAACCAAATTTCATACGCGGGTTTATATCATTATAGGCAAGTCACCTGCCAAAAGCAGCTCCGTAGGTTAAAGGACAAAAAAGTTACAGGCATTCAAAGAAAAATAAATTTGGGTTTTCCTCAAAACGTCAAAATTGCGATTTTAAACGTCAAAATTGGTAATATTTAGGCAATGAACCTGACACTAATATGAGCTATGGAAGGAAAATGTCTCAAGAATAATGTTTTACAAAGCCTGAAGTCTTAGTTTCAATCGTCATTGTCCTTCATTTTACTTAAATATTCCCAGAAAATTCATTTCAAATAGACCCTTTCTCTGATGTTTTGGCTGTCGGTTTAGTTAAGTTGATGTTTTCGCTGTAGGTTTAGTGAAGTTTATGGTTTAACGGTCTATAATTTTTAGCTACTTTTCGTAGAACAAATTCGTTATTGCATTTTAGCATATTTTATCGAAATATGATGCATGTTTGTAAGAAAAAATCTGGACGCAGTAAGTGCGTTTTGGTAGCAAATTTTCATTAAATCCTCCAAATTTCAATAACTCATTTGCTATTAACGTAAGTTTTGTTGGTTAGGAAACCAACATTTAACTGTATTTTCGGAAAATTTTTGTATGAACGCAGCAAGGGCGTTGGTTGCGAATTTTCATTAAATGTTTCAAATTTCAATAACTCAATTTGCTATTAACCTAAGGTTCATTGGCTAGGAGACCAGTTTTCTCAGAAACATTTAAAGTTTATTTTCCGAAAAGTTTTGTACATTTTCAAATAATTATTTTGATAAAATATAATACACTGTTCCTACTATATAGGTTATACCGGTAACCAAATTGATGCCTGCTCGCATTAGAGCGATATATTTGTAATTAAAAACATTTTTATGAAAATTCACTTCCATAACGCACTTGCTGCATCCAGAGTTTTAGTGAATTTTCTTAAAAAAATTCACTAATGAGGAGATCTCGACTTTTGAATTTTGAAAAAATTTCTTCAAATGAGCGCTAATTAGGCCCTCCAGAACACATATCCGGGGTCAGTTTGAATTTTTATATGTTTATATATATATATATATATATATATATATATATATATATATATATATATATATATATATATATATATATATATATGTATCACACCGATAACTCAAAAAATAATGGGCCGATTTTGATTAAATTTGGTGAATAAATTCCTTTTGCAAATGGCTTGGATAAGTTCGTTAGCCAGGAAAATCTGCCCAGGTTTTCCCGGAAAATTTTGTGTTTTCTTTCGAAAAAAATTTATATCTCCCGAATTAACAAAGTAAGGGCAACCAAATTTGGTACGCGGGTTTATGTCCTTATATGTAAGTTACCTACCAAAATTTAGCTCTGTATGTCAAAAGACAAAAAAGTTATATGCATTTAAAGAAAAATAAATTGGGGTTTTCCTCAAAACGTCAAAGTTGCGACTTAAAACGTCAAAATCGGCAACATTTTGGCAAATAACTTGAAACTAATACGGGCTATGGAAATCAAATGTCTCAAGAAGGATGTTTTACAAACACTGAAGTCTTAGTTTCAACCGTCATTGTCCTTCATTTTACTAAAATGTTTCCAGAAAATTCATTTGAAATAGACGCTTTCCCTGATGCTTGGCAGTAGCCTTAGCTTTAGAGTTTATCGTTTAATGGTATATAATTTTTGTCGAATTTTCGTAAAAAATCAATAAAGCTCAATATATCCGTTATTATACAAGATTTGAAAAAAATTTGTATATATTAATTATAGGGTGTCTTGAGCTACATCTTAAAAAAATATTTCTACAATCACAGGTGGCCCATAAGTCATTGGTGATACAAATTTTCTTTTTTTTTAATCAAACACGCCTTATGTTATTGCATTTTCCATCGAAATATAATGCATGTTTGTAAGAAAAGAAATTCTGGATGCAGCAAGTGCGTTATGGTAGCGAACTTTGATCAAATGCTTCATATTTGAATAGCCCAATTTGCTATTAACCTATAAGGTTGACCAAGAAACGAGTTTTTCCGGGAACACTTTAAGTCTACTTTTGGAAATCTTGGTACATTTTCACACAATAAAGTTATTTTTATGAAACATGGCACATTGTTTTTACTATATAGTATATACTGGTAACCAAAATTGATGCCTGCTTTCTTAAAAAGAAAACACACATATTTGCAATAAAAACATTTTTATGAAAATTCACTACCATAACGCATTTGCTGCGTCCAGAGTTTTTATTTTATTTTAATATGGTATAAATTGTCAATTTTTTTACATTTAAAATTATTTTACTTGGTAATGCTTTTAATTATCTTCCTAATACAAGTTTTTTAAGAGACAAGTAGAAATAGCAGATTCACCCCTATAATAGATTTATTTGTGGAAGAAAGAGTTAGTCTCACCTTTCATCTGCACAATTTCTTAATTATGTACTAAGTATATCAGTTACATATTTCAAAATATTAGATTAATAAGACAGTTTTCATGAAGAGATAAAGCAAATTGAGTACTGTGCTACCATTTATACCTAAAACAATTATTTCTAGGTAAGTACAGATTGTAACTTAATATCCTCAGAAACAGCTTTCAGTATATTCCTATACCTACCCTTGAAATAGTAGTTTAACGACGGTTTCAAGATAGTACTTTAAATTATAACGAAATAAGATTATGTGTAAGAGAAATTTGCGCAATTATTCATGCTGAATTCATTTAGGTTTCAAGTTGATTGTTGATACAAATTCTATTTATAACTATATAATCAGAACTGTTTCGTCGCATGTACAAGTTTTTATATTCATCTAATAAACCAATTGTCTAAATTAGAAACATGCAAGGTAAATATACAATTCAAATTACCCACTCAGTTGTCAGTACTTCACACGAGGTGGCGCTAGTGTACTTGTAACAAATATCACCAATGCTAAAGCATAGGAGTTTCCCGTATTGTCATTATATAGTATTTGCCAGTGGCAATCTATTCATTAAAGAAAATGGACAACAACATCGAACACTAAAGAATTTTGGTTAGAGGTAGGTGATTTTAAAGATGCCAATTATGAAAATCCCTTCGAAGAATAATTAATTTTGCATTGTAGTTACTCTGTTTGCCGCATTCTAATGCTTCGGTGGAATAGGTCTACAGCAATATGAATATAATAAAACGTACATTAAGAAATAAAATGCAGTTGCTATTATTCACTGCAATTTTGTCTGCCAGAGCAGATCTTTCGTAATATCGGACGATATATTGAAAAAAAAAAAACAGTATAGATACCTATAAAAGTGCCTCTGCAAATATAGGTGATATCCGAGAAGAAGACGATATCGATTTAATAGATTTTTTGTTTTGTTTTTGGTTTAAAACTTTTTATTCATAATTATTTTCTTAAGATGTAATAAATTTTATATTTTATTGCCAAATTTTATTTTAGATTGATTTGTTTTCTATAAAATAGTTTTTTAAATAAATGTAAACATGTTTTGTTTTGTACTAATAAAACAAAGCTACCTACTGATTAGGGTTTTTTTTTAGTTGCTGGTTAATTTTATCTTAAAATAAGATTTAGCGGATTTTTGATAGAATTTTTTATTCGATTTACTAGATTTTTAGTAGAATTTTCCAGGCTGTTTAGCGAGACCGATACATTTCTGTTGGCAACACCGAGTAGAAGTGTCCTGTATTCTGTATTGAGTGTATTGTCATTGTCATTATATAGGATTTGCTATTCTATTACGCTATTACCTAGTGTTATTAATTGTCGTTAAAAGTTAGAAGAGGATATTTAGAATTTAGTTATTAAAATAAATTTATTTATATATTTTGTGGTAATTCTAATATTAAGTGCAGAAATCAATTTGGCAGATTGAAATATAGAACAATACAGTTTTGGGTAATTCTGCAGTTGAATCCGGTGAACCGGCAGAGTCGTCGCGCACTAGAATTTCGTCGTTGCAGTTCACGCGCTGTTGCCACATCCTTCTAGTAGTAGAAATAAATTAAAAGATCTGAGAATTCATAAAAATAAATATGCACGCAGTAAGTGCGTTATGGTAGCGTATGGTATAATAATGCGTGTTTTAAGTGTTTTACGGTAATGAACACGAATATTATAAATCCATGTGCGTAATGGTAGGGGCTATGATATAATTATGCAAGTAAAACTGAAAAAAAATAGACCTTCAGTGACGCAGCAAGTGTTTTACGGTAATGAATACGAATATAATAAATCCATGTGCGTTATGGTAGGAGTATGATATAATTATGCAAGTAAAACGGATTTTTTTAAAAAATAGACCTATATTGACGCAGCAAGTGTTTTACGGTAATGAATACGAATATAATAAATACATGTGCGTTATGGTAGGGAGTATGATATAGGTATGCAAGTAAAACGGAAAAATTAAAAATATATCTATATTCACGCAGCAAGTGTTTTACGGTAACGAATACGAATAAAATACATGTGCGTTATCGTAGGGAGTATGATACAATTCAGCTAGAAAAACAGAAAATTTTAAAATATACATATATAGACGCAGCAAGTGTTTGGCGCTAATGAACACGAATATAATAAATACAAGTGCATTATGGTACCGAGTATGATATAATTTATCAAGGTGAACGGAACAATGTTAAAATATACCTATATTGACGCAGCAAGTGTTTTACGCTAATGAACACGAATATAATAAATACAGGTGCATTATGGTAGGAAGTATGATATAATTTATCAAGTAAAACGGAAAATTTTCAAAATCACTTATATTGAGGCAGCAATTGCGTTATGGTAATGAACATCCATAAAATAATAGCTTATGAAAAGACTTAGGAAACCTTGAAGAAGAAATTCGCTATGAAAGCTGAGATGACTCCATATATATATATATATATATATATATATATATATATATATATATATATATATATATATATATATATATATATATATATATATATATATATATATATGGACAAGTCATTTTTCACAATAAATACGCAAAATTTTATAAAATTTGGTGGGTGTCTATTGTTCTATTGTATTAGTAAGCGCATTAATTCGATTGGGTTAAATGAACTTTCCGAATACATAGTTTTGGCGCGCAATTTACTTTCCATTTATTTTTCACCATTATATATAATATTCTGTGTGCATTTAGAACCTCGGTGGTTGAGGGGTAAGAACGTAAGAACGTGTACCTTTGGACATAAGGGTACTGAGTTCGTTCCCAGGGTACTCCTTTCACTTTTTCAGTACAAACTGTAACATTAACATCTACCGAGGTTCTGCCATTGTATTTCAGCAAGTTGAATATCTGCACGTTCCGCCCTTCGGAGGGGGCGTAAAGCCGTCGGTCCCGTGACCATGCGATGTTGGGCACGTTAAAGATCCCTACCCTCTTTACAGAAAGACAGGGTCTGCTGAAAATTGTGGGCTACTGGATGAGACACTGATAGTTTTTGCAACCGGATTCGCCTCTTGCGGCATCTTGAGGCGTCTTGAACTTTACTTTCTATTTCATTATAGGTATAAAAGAAATTATTCCTGCCCATCACAACAAAACTTAATTTCTGTATTTCATTTGCCAAAATACTTCATGATGGGTAAAGCCCATGTGCCTATCTGCAAACGTACGAGAATTTGTACCGAACCGTTTAATAAAAGTGGGTTATTTTACAGTCCAACCTTTCTCCTGTGGGCGAGATTGTCTAAATTTGTCTAAATTTGATGTGCGATTAAAACAATATATTTAACATTCAAAACATTGCTATGAAAATTCGATACCATAGCGCACATGCTGCGTCCCGACTTTTTTAATTTGTCTAAATGTTATGTCTCATGAAAAAACATATTTCACATTACAAATAGTTCTAGGAACATTCGCTACCATAGTGCACTTGCTGCGTCCCGACTTTTAAACTTTGAACTGAATATTATGACTCATTAAAAAGACATATTCATCATTAAAAACATTTTAATGAACATTCGCTACCATAGCGCACTTGCTGCGTCACGACTTTTTAACTTTGTACTAAATGTTATGTCTCATAAACAAACATATTTCACATTATAAATAGTTCTAGGAACATTCGCTACCATAGCGCACTTTCTGCGTCTCGACCTTTGAAGTTTGACCTACATTTTGTCTCATAAAAAACATACTTAACATTAAAAAAAGTTGTATAGAAATTCGCTACCTTAGCGCACTTGCTGCGTCCCGACTTTTAAATTTTGTAGTAAATTTTATGTCTCATGAAAAAATATATTTAACATTAAAAATAGTCTAGGAACATTCGCTACCATAGCGCACTTGCTGCATCTCGACCTTTTAACTTTGAACTGAATATTATGACCCATTAAAAAGACATATTCATCATTAAAAACATTTTGATGAACATTCGCTACTATAGCGCACTTGCTGCGTCACGACTTTTTAACTTTGTACTAAATGTTATGTCTCATGAAAAAAAAAACATATTTCACATTACAAATAGTTCTAGGAACATTCGCTACCATAGCGCACTTGCTGCGTCCCGACTTTTGAAGTTTGTACTACATTTTAAGTCTCATGAAAAAAGCATATTTAAGATTCAAAATAGTTCTATGGAAATTCGCTACCTTAGCGCACTTGCTGCGTCCCGACTTTTTAACTTTGTAGTAAATTTTATGTCTCATGAAAAAACATATTTAACATTAAAAATAGTTCTAGGAACATTCGCTACCATAGCGCACTTGCTGCGTCACGACTTTTTAACTTTGTACTAAATGTTATCTCATGAAAAAAACATATTCATCAGTAAAAACATTTTGATGAACATTCGCTACCATAGCGCATTTTCTGCGTCTCGACCTTTAAAGTTTGACCTACATTTTGTCTCATAAAAAAAAATATACTTAACATTAAAAAAATTCTGGACGCAGCAAGTGCGTTATGGTAGTGAATTTTCATAAAAATGTTTTTAATAACAAATATGTGTGTTTTTTAAGAAAGCAGGCATCAAATTTGGTTACCAGTATAACCTATATAGTAAAAACAATGTGCCATGTTTCATCAAAATAACTTTATTGTGTAAAAATGTACAGAAATTTCCAAAAGTAAACTAAAAGTGTTCCCGACAAAACACGTTTCTTGGTTAACCTTATAGGTTAATAGCAAATTGAGCTGTTCAAATATGAAACATTTGATCAAAATTCGCTACCATAACGCACTTGCTGCGTCCAGAATTTCTTTTCTTACAAACATGCATTATATTTCGATGGAAACTGCAAAAATGCAATAACATAAGGCGTGTTTGATTAAAAAAAAAATTCTGGACGCAGCAAGTGCGTTATGGTAGTGAATTTTCATAAAAATGTTTTTAATAACAAATATGTGTGTTTTTTTTTTAGAAAGCAGGCATCAAATTTGGTTACCAGTATAACCTATATAGTAAAAACAATGTGCCATGTTTCATCAAAATAACTTTATTGTGTGAAAATGTACAAAAATTTCCAAAAGTAAACTTAAAGTGTTCCCGAAAAAACACGTTTCTTCGTCAACCTTATAGGTTAATAGCAAATTGAGCTGTTCAAATATGACACATTTGATCAAAATTCGCTACCATAACGCACTTGCTGCATCTAGAATTTCTTTTCTTACAAACATGCATTATATCTCGATGGAAAATGCAAAAATGCAATAACATAAGGCGTGTTTGATTAAAAAAAAAAGGAAATTTGTATCACCAACGACTTATGGGCCACCCTGTGATTGTAGAAATATTATTTTAAGATGTAGCTCAAGACACCCTATAATTAATATATACAATTTTTTTTCATATCTTATATAATAACGGATATATTGAGCTTTATTGATTTTTTATGAAAATTCGACAAAAATTATGTACCATTAAACGATAAACTCTATAGCTAAGGCTACTGCCAAACATCAGAGAAAGGGTCTATTTGAAAGGAATTTTCTGCAAATATTTTAGTAAAATGAAGGACAATGACGGTTGAAATTAAGACTTTAGGGTTTGTAAAACATCCTTCTCGAGACATTTTATTTCTATAGCCCGTATTAGATTCAAGTTATTTGCCTAAATGTTGCCAATTTTGACATTTTAAATCGCCACTTTGACGTTTTGAGGAAACCCCCAATTTATTTTTCTTAAAATGCCTATAACTTTTTTGTCTTTTGACTTACATAGCTAAATTTTGGTAGGTAGCTTACTTATAAGGATATAAACCAGCGCACCAAATTTGGTTGCCCTTACTTTGTTAATTCCGGAGATATAAATTTTTTTCGAAAGAAAACACAAAATTTTCCGGGAAAACCTAAGCAGATTTTCCTGCTTAACGAACTCATCCAAGCCATTTGCAAAAGGAATTTTTTCACCAAATTTAATCAAAATCGGCCCATTATTTTTTGAGTTATCGGTGTGATACATATATATATAAATATATATATATATATAAATATATATATATATATATATATATATATATATATATATATATATATATATATATATATATATATATAAACATATAAAAATTGAAACTGACCCCGGATATGTTTTCTGGGGGGCCTAATTAGCGCTCATTTGAAGAAATTTTTTCAAAATTCAAAAGTCGGGATCTCCTCATTAGTGAATTTTTTTTAAGAAAATTCACTAAAAGTTGTATAGAAATTCGCTACCACAGCGCATTTGCTGCATCCCGACTTTTTAAGTTTGTACTAAATATTATTTCCTTACAAAGTCGATAAAGAGAAGGATGTGGCAACAGCGTGTGAACTCCAGCGACAAAATTCTAGTGCGCGACGACTCTGCCGGTTCACCGGATTCAACTGAAGAATTACCCAGTTTTGTAACATGTTATTTCATTTATACATTAAACGTGGTGGCACTGAACTAAAGCTCTGTCAATCATGTATAGATCAGGTAAGATAGTTAAATTTATATTGTTTCTTATTTTATATTAAAGTGTTCCTACTCAATAAGTTATTGAGATTCGATTGTAAGCCTTATACTACAGCAATGATTATTAAATTATCACTGACTGAAAAATTTAAGTTTGTCAGGTAACCTAGCTCTGAAAATCTGGTAGCAAATTAGGTGTTTAGGCGGAACATAAACAACATTTGTTCCACCGTTTCCAACAGTATATTTATCATTTATCTGCTTCGTAAATATACTGTGACGTTGATCATTCTTCTGTTTAATTTAACTATAGCTAAAGTATCACATTTTAATGTTATATTTAAAAATATTTGTGGTATCACTACTAAGTATATTAATACCTAATTGTACAGTTATTTTATTATCTAAATATCATGTTGATTGTAGGGTAAACATAGATATTGATCTAACAGAGATTGTGTACGAACCAGGTTCACTTTCCTGCAGGGAATGAACCCATGCACTATTGAGATAATTACAATTTTTGGAAACAGTGCACTTAACCACAACTACATATTAACGTGATTATAATAAAATATGGCCTAAAAACAGTTGCACATACCTTAAAACTCTGGACGCAGCAAGTGCATTATGGTAGTGAATTTTCATAAAAATATTTTTTAATAGCAAATATGTGTGTTTTTTTAAGAAAGCAGGCATCAAATTTGGTTGCCAGTATAACCTATATAGTAAAAACAATGTGACATGTTCCATTAAAATAACTTTATTGTGTGAAAATGTACAAAAATTTGCGAAAGTAAACTTAAAGTGTTCCCGGAAAAACATGTTACTTGGTCAACCTTATAGGTTAATAGCAAATTGAGCTGTTCAAATATGAAACATTTGATCAAAATTCGCTACCATAACGCACTTACTGCGTCCAGAATTTCGTTTCTTACAAACATGCATTATATTTCGATGAAAAATGTAAACATGCAATAACATAAGGCGTGTTTGATTAAAAAGAAAAGAAAATTTGTATCACCAATGACTTATGGGCCAATCACAGGGATTGTTGAAATAATTTTTTAAGATGTAGCTCAAGACACCCTATAATTAATATATACAAAAATTTTTCATATGTTGTATAATAACAGATATATTGAGCTTTATTGATTTTTTACGAAAATTCTACAAACATTATATACCATTAAACGATAAACTCTATAGCTAAGGCTACTGCCCAGCATCAGAGAAAGGGTCTATTTGAAATGAATTTTCTGGAAATATTGTATTAAAATGAAGGACAATGACGGTTGAAACTAAGACTTCAGGGTTTGTAAAACATTCTTCTTGAGACATATAATTTCTATAGCCCGTACTAGATTCAAGTTAGTTGCCTAAATGTTGCCAATTTTGACATTTTAAATGGCAACTTTGACGTTTTGAGGAAAACCCCAATTTATTTTTCTTTAAATGCCTATAACTTTTTTGTATTTTGACCTACAAAGCTAAATTTTGTTAATTCTGGAGATAGATATGTAGGTAACTTACCTATAAGGATGTAAATCCGTGTACCAAATTTGGTTGCCATACTTTGTTAATTCCGGAGATATTAATTTTTTTCGAAAGAAAACAAAATTTTCCGGGAAAACCTAGGCCGATTTTCCTGGCTAACGAACTTATCGAAGCCATTTGCAAAAGGAAGGTATTCACCAAATTTAAGTAAAATCGGCCCATTATTTTTTGAGATATCAGTGTGACATATATAGTGTTACAAAGCACTTCAATAGACGTAGGTACGGTGTTGCCACATCTCCAGAATTTCCCCAACATCTGGGAATTTTTGCACAATCTGGCAACACCGCCTCCCCACCCCCCTGGGGGTGCCTGGGGTGACCCCCCTCAGGCGAAGTCTCAACCCTCTAGGACCAGAAATAACGAAGTTACCAACTTGTACCCCGTCGGAACGGATAACTGAGGTCTGCACATTCCGAACACCCTGTATATACCCCCTGTATACGCAGAGAACCCTTACACTCTGTATACGCAGAGAGATCTGATAGTTCGAGAAACACCTCTTGTGTAACATAGGAGTGGTGACCACATTTGGATCATCCTGTATATACATCCCCCTGTATACACACGGGACCGATCTGTATTCACATAACCTTCTAGTAAAAGAAGGTCCTGGAACGTTCTGGAATGGAGCGCTCTAGAAAGGAGGGGAAGGTACGGCGAGTATATAAAAGCGAAAGCCAGCCAGCCCGAGTTAGTTCAGTTAGTTCAGTTCAGTAAGATAATGTGGCAGTGACTTGAAGAAGCAGTGTAAAGTGTTAAGAGAGTAGTGACTGTAGTACCAGATTAGTGACTTTTGTTGAGAGTAGTAATTGTAAGGCCAGTAAATGAAGTGTTTTGTGAGAGAGACATTCTAGAAATTTTATTGTATCCATATTTAGAGTGTAAATAAAGTTGTTTTGTTAAAATTAAAAGTCTCACTTATCCAGAACCCGGAGAAAACGCAACAATTTGGTGTCAGAAGTGTGGGATAAGTGAGTGAAGAAGTGGACAATTAAGCTAGTTGTAAATGGTAAACACCAGATCGACTGACTACGACAAGATGGCTGAAATCAAAGAGTTGATGGACTTACTGAAAAGACAACGCGAAGAAGACGAACAACGGCGACAAGAAGATGAAAGAAGACGACGCGAAGAAGACGAACAGCGGCGACAAGAAGATGAAAGAAGACGACAAGAGGAAGAACAGAGGCGCCTTGAAGATAAAGAAGAACTCAAGAAGCAACGCGAAGAAGACGAAAAACGGCGACAAGAAGATAAAGAAGACCTCAAGAGGCAACGTGAAGAAGACAAACAACGGCGACAAGAAGATGAAAGAAGGCGGCGCGAAGAAGAAGAGAGAAGACGACAAGAGGAGGAACAGAGGCGTCTTGAAGACAAAGAAGACATCCGAAGTATGTTCCATGATATGAGAGTCGATGTAAAAGAAGAAATTGAACAGATCAACGAACAAATAGAAAATGTGGACAGGAAAGTAAATAATGTAACAGAGGATTTGAATAAACGATGGGAAGAAGTTGAAGGATTGAAAGAACAAATGAAGATGATTATGAAAGGCACAGAAATGAGACATAGAGAACTGACAGAACAGGTGATGGGCCAGACTGATAGAACTCAACCAAGAGGAGTTACTGGAATGTCCCCAGTTCAAAATCGGCCGGAAGAAGATATGCCAATCGTGCAGCAGCGTCATGGAACCTTGAAGCCGCCGACTTTTGACGGAGAAACATCGTGGCCCATGTACAGGAGGCAGTTTGAGGCGGCAGCTCTCAGCAATGGGTGGAGCGAACAACAGGCAGCAACTGCTCCAATTCTCTCGCTTCGAGGTAAAGCCCTAGAAATCCTCCAGAACATCCCGGAGTCGAAACAGCAAAACTACTTAACAGTGATACAGGCCCTAGATTTGAGATATGGTAACAAGTACATAAGCCAAGTCTACCAGACACAACTAAAGTCAAGGGTCCAGAAGCCAAATGAGACGCTGCAAGAATTTAGCGCCGAAGTGGAGAAACTTGTGCGACTGGCATATCCCCAAGCCCCAGAAGAATTTGTCAACCAGATCACCGTCCAGACCTTCATCGATGGGGTACTTGACAACGAGATGCAACAATCTTTGAGGCTCGGAAGGTTTAAAACACTTACAGACTGCGTCATTTATGGTTTGGAATTTGAAGCAGCCAAGAATGCATCTCAACCTCGCCGAAACAGGCTGCGCGAAGTGAAGGAGATAGAGGACCATGCAGACACGACAGAGGAACTAAGGCGAGAAATCAAGTTGATGAAGAAAGCCATAAGCAAGCTCACTGCAACGGTTGGAGCACGTAGGACGAAAGCAGATTGGTCAGACATAGAATGCTACAAGTGTGGTAGGAAAGGACACATAAGTAGGCAGTGCTTACAAACCCAACAGGTGGCTCGCAGAAGACAAGAATATACCAACAGGGAGCGCCATCAGGGAAAACGACTTGACGCCAGTGTAGGTGGGCGACACGTGGCATGCGAGACCCAAGGCCTCAAGGTCAGGGTCTCCACTATCCGACGCTACCGCGAGAGCCTCGTTATACCTGGCAGCATAGACGGAAGACAATGCAGTTTCACCATCGATACTGGTGCTACTAGATCCGTTGTACGTCCAGACATGTTGCCAAACAGGTCGGCACTCACGACCAACAAACAGCCTGTGTTGGAGACGGCAAAAGGAGATAGGATACCTGTGCATGGAGAGGCCACTGTTTTCATTAGGCTGGGCAGTACTGAGCTACAGGTAAGGGCTGTCGTCGCAGAAATCGTCGACGAATTTATTCTGGGCCTGGATTTAATGGAAGATTTCGATGTCCTGTCAGTAGACTTCCAGAATAAGATCTTGAAAATCGGTAACGAAGAGTTGTATTTATCTCCAACAGCAGGCGAAGCTAATCCCAGGGTGAGACTTATTGTCGACGAGGATACACGGATTCCTGGTAACAGTGAGAAGATTGTCAGAGCCAGACTAGAGAAGAAACTTGATGGTATGTCTGCTCTCATAGCGGAGCCCCTAAAAGATAGACATGATGGTGCCCTCGTCGCACGATGCTTAGTAGACCCGAAGAGGACAATACCCATAAGAGTGGCTAACGTGCAAACTAACAGGATCACATTGAAGAAAGGTGAGGTTATCGCCACTTGCGAGCCCATTGACCGAGTGACGTTGTCAAGAAAGGTGACACCCACGGCATTAGACAGAAGACTGCCAGTAGAAATGGTAGAGCGGTTCAAGAATTCTTGGGGCCAATTGAACGACATGGAGATGGAAATGGCCCTGAAGTTCGTATTGGAGGAGGCCGATATTTTCGCTCAAGATAAAATCACAGGTCGTACGAGTCTAGTGCAACACAGAATTAATACTGGCGACGCAAGACCAATTAGACAGCCGCCGAGAAGACTGCCTTTTGCCAAGCAATCAGAAATCAAGGCGATGGTTAACGAAATGCTGGAAGATGGTGTGATTGAGGAGTCTAATAGTCCTTGGTCGTCCCCAGTAGTTTTGGTCACCAAGAAAGACGGCACTATGAGATTTTGCGTGGACTATAGGAAGCTGAATGATGTCACCAAGAAAGACAGTTATCCCCTGCCCCGGATCGACGACACTTTGAATACTTTGGCCGGATCAAAGTGGTTCTCTACATTAAACCTGAAAAGTGGCTACTGGCAAGTAGAACTCCATAAAGACGATAAGGAGAAGACTGCTTTTTCAACCGGGAATGGGTTGTACCAATTCAAGGTCATGCCATTCGGCTTATGTAATGCTCCTGCCACCTTCGAGCGACTAATGGAGTTAGTGCTGAGAGGACTTACATGGGAAACATGCCTGGTGTATCTCGACGATGTCATGGTGATTGGAAGGACTTTCGATGAACACCTGTCGAATCTGAAGCAGGTTTTCTCTAGGCTGAGAGGTGCCAATCTGCAACTCAATCCCAAGAAATGCGTCCTCTTCCAGATGAAAGTGAGTTTCCTCGGACATGTCGTTTCTGAGAAAGGGATAGAAACTGATCCAGAGAAAATAAAGGCAGTAAGAGACTGGCCTGTGCCGAAGAACAAACATGAGGTCAGAAGTTTTCTGGGACTTTGCAGCTACTACCGACGCTTTGTGAAGTACTTCAGCAGCATTGCGAAACCTCTGCATAGCCTGACTGAAAATAAGGTTGAGTTCATCTGGTCACCAGATTGCCAAGAGTCTTTTAGAGAACTCAAACATCGTCTTCTCACTGCTCCTATACTGGCTTATCCTCGGGACGAAGGACTGTTCATACTGGACACCGATGCTTCCCAGTATGGCATTGGGGCAGTACTCTCACAGCTCCAAGCCGGAGAAGAAGTTGTGATAGGCTACTTCAGCAAAACGTTCGGAAAAGCAGAAAGAAATTACTGTGTAACCCGGAAAGAACTGCTGGCAGTTGTAAGATCCATCGAACATTTCCACAGCTTCCTGTACGGAAGAACATTCCGCGTGAGGTCAGATCACTCTGCTCTGCAATGGCTTCTGAACTTTAGAAATCCCGAAGGACAGATAGCACGATGGATAGAGAAACTGCAGAGCTACGACTTCCGGATTGAACATCGAAGAGGAAGAAGTCACGCCAATGCAGACAGCCTGTCAAGAAGACCATGTTCAGTGCATGAATGTAAATTTTGCGAGCGACAAGAGAACAAAGAGATCGACAAAGTAAGTCATCAGATCAAACAACTGGTGGCAGGACAGGAGAATAACACCGATCTAGACGTAAATCTTGAATACATCAGAGACGCACAGAAGACAGATCCAGACTTGAAAAATATTAGAGAATGGCTACAAAAGGGGAAAAGACCTGAGTGGCACGATGTGTCCCGGTTTGGGGCGGAGGTTAAAGGCTACTGGCTACAATGGGACTCATTGTGTCTAAAGAATGACATGATCACTCGAAAATGGGAAACTGCCGATGGTAGAGACTGTATATACCAGACCGTTGTGCCAAGTGAGTGCATAAGCAGTGTTCTTCAAGAGTTACACAATAGTAGAAGTGGAGGCCACTTTGGGGTCAACAGGACTCTTGCCAGAGTGAGAGACCGCTTCTATTGGATAAACTGCCGAAGAAGCGTGGAAGAATGGTGCAAAAGGTGTGACCAATGTGCTTCAAAGAAAGGACCAAAGACCCGATCCAGAGGAAAAATGATGCAGTACATCTCAGGTACACCGTGGGAGAGAGTTGCCGTAGACATCGCAGGACCTTTTCCCATCACAGAGTCTGGGAACAGATACATAATGGTGGCGATGGACTACTTCTCGAAATGGCCTGAAGTTGCGCCGATCCCCAACCAAGAGGCAACGACCGTAGCAGAAGCCCTGATGGAAAATGTCATATCACGGCATGGCGTACCCTTGGAGATTCACACCGACCAGGGCCGGAATTTCGAATCAGAGGTCTGGAAGAGCCTAATGGACTTGCTAGGCATAAAGAAAACGAGAACAACGCCACTCCACCCTCAATCAGACGGCATGGTAGAACGGCATAACAGGACCATCAATCAGTATCTTGCTATGTTTGTCGACGAGAATCAGAGAACCTGGGACAAGTTGATACCTCTGTTCCTCCTAGCTTACAGAAGCTCTCAGCATGAATCTACCGGCTACACTCCATCCATGATGTTGACCGGCAGAGAGATGCGGTTACCAATCGACATGACGAGACCACCACCGAACGAGGACATAGCGGACCTAGCTACGTTACCTGAGTATGTCGCCGACCTAGAAGGAAAACTGCGCACTATACACAGATGTGTCAGAGATAGGCTCCTCTTAAGCAGTGACCGGATGAAGATGCGCTTGGATCGCAGAGCAACACCCCATACATTCAAGGAAGGTGATGCAGTGTGGCTGTACCAACCAACAAGGAGAAAGGGCCTCAGTCCCAAACTTCAGAAACCATGGGAAGGGCCATACTTGGTGACTAAGAAAATTAACGACCTAGTCTACAGAATTCAGCTGTCTCCAAGAACTAAACCCAAAGTTGTTCACATAGAGAGGTTGAGTCCCTATCGGGGCAACGAACCCCCAAGTTGGCGGCCGGTAAATACTGTTCGGGACGAACAGTCTTAAGGAGGGGGGCAGTGTTACAAAGCACTTCAATAGACGTAGGTACGGTGTTGCCACATCTCCAGAATTTCCCCAACATCTGGGAATTTTTGCACAATCTGGCAACACCGCCTCCCCACCCCCTGGGGGTGCCTGGGGTGACCCCCCTCAGGCGAAGTCTCAACCCTCTAGGACCAGAAATAACGAAGTTACCAACTTGTACCCCGTCGGAACGGATAACTGAGGTCTGCACATTCCGAACACCCTGTATATACACCCTGTATACGCAGAGAACCCTTACACTCTGTATACGCAGAGAGATCTGATAGTTCGAGAAACACCTCTTGTGTAACATAGGAGTGGTGACCACATTTGGATCATCCTGTATATACATCCCCCTGTATACACACGGGACCGATCTGTATTCACAGAACCTTCTAGTGAAAGAAGGTCCTGGAACGTTCTGGAATGGAATGCTCTAGAAAGGAGGGGAAGGTACGGCGAGTATATAAAAGCGAAAGCAAGCCAGCCCGAGTTAGTTCAGTTCAGTAAGATAATGTGGTAGTGACTTGAAGAAGCAGTGTAAAGTGTTAAGAGAGTAGTGACTGTAGTACCAGATTAGTGACTTTTGTTGAGAGTAGTAATTGTAAGGCCAGTAAATGAAGTGTTTTGTGAGAGAGACATTCTAGAAATTTTATTGTATCCATATTTAGAGTGTAAATAAAGTTGTTTTGTTAAAATTAAAAGTCTCACTTATCCAGAACCCGGAGAAAACGCAACAATATATATTTATTTATTTATTTATTTACTACAAATACTCAACGGGAATTATCCCAAATTAAGAGTATTAATACAGTACATATCATACACTATAAAAATTAACATAGTAAAGTTCTACTAATTACCAAGCAGCGATGCAACGTGTCTCAGCTCAGACTCACCACAACACAATATGTCTATTGACTGATGCACACTGTTATAAATGGAGCACGATCTGTAAATCGGTGAGTTAAGCCTAACATCGGTCCTAGGTGGCGGTAGATAAAAGAAGTTGTGTCTTCTATAAACCAAAAACTAACTATTAAATAATAATAATACAGCTATTCGAGAGAAAGACTTGTGCGCAATCAAAATTTTATGAAATACTAAAAAAAAATATCTTTCAACACATATATAGAGTCACACGAAGTATATTATAGATATCGACTTTAAATTTGGCAAAATGCATGTTCTCAGCTTGACACAATACAAATTTTGATTTTTCATGTTTTTACCAAGGACTCAAGACATATATGAGGATTTTTAGATCACACGCATTCCTATATTCAGCATCTTTGCATTTAGAAGTATGATTTATGATTGTCAAAGTGTATAAATATCATAGATAGAGAAATGTATAATATAATATATGTATGTATACAATCCCAGATTCAGACATGCATGAGTGACAAAATCAATTTGGAAGATGATAAAGAACATGGAGATTCTTTGTAAGAGATTTACAATAAATAGAGATACATGACTGTCTGCACCTGACAATATGAACCGTTCTCAGATCTCTAGAACACGAGAAACACATCCACATTAATAGGGTACAACTTCACCCTGTGATTACCCTAATCTAATCACCGGCTACACTGCCGTCACCCAGCATCCAGTCCGCGACATTCTAACAATACTAGCCATTTAATACTAGAGGTAAGTCCATGTAATTCTAAGCATTCTCCAGCACTGCACATTACACATGACTTTAACCTGTACAATAACGTTTATAATATTTTAATTAATTAATTAAACAATTTTTGTTTATCTATAAACTTACAAAAAATAATATCGCGGCATATTGATCCTTCCTTCTCATTATCTAGTCCCTACTGTTTGCTTACATATTAAAAGCCTTTCAATACTTTTGAATACTAAATAACGAATGCTTTATAATAAGGAAAAAAACAAAAGAAAAGTATAAAATAAAGTACTGAGATAAACTGAACAGATCGAAATCATTTTGTCAAGAACATCATCTTAATAATAAAAAATAAAAAAAAATCATGTAACAATGCTAACTTAACCTAAACAAATACTATAACTAAACTGTCAACTATTCCTTAATTAACTTAAATAGAATAAAAAAAATACTATTACATACTGATCTGTCGACATACTGAAAAGCTTAACCTGCCAAAAACAGTCTATATTAATAAATAAGCGCAGTGTTACATTATATCAATTAGCTACCACGTCAGGGTTATGTCTTGTAGACACAACAATGGAATGAATACTGTGTTTGGCATTTACAGGTCAAATTATATACTGGACTTTGAGAATGAAACTCTCAAGTGATTGGACTCTGATAACTGGTAGCTGTGCATCTTTATCAGAGCCACGACCGCCTCCTCCATACTGGGTAGTTGAATTAAAGCCATTTTCTTGTCTTTTGGGAAGAATTTAGAGGCCTTGACAGTAAAACCATTCTTAACAAATGCTTCTTTGATATCGTCCTCGTTGACTGTGGCCGGTATGTTACTAAGATGCAGTGTAGACGAAGGTGGGTAGATGTTTTGATAGTTCTTGGATCCAGGCTTCTTAAACCTGTGGAGTGGGCTCTGGGTGTAGTCTTTCGTGAGACCAGCATCCGGCTGACCCTCCTTTGGCATCTGCACAGATTGATGCTTGCTCAACATAACACGAATGTTCTTCCCGAACACTTTTAATCTGTCCATGTGGGTTATGGCTTATACTAATTTATCTAGACTACCAGAAAACATCAAATAAATCTACTTATCAATTGACCACTTTACTTCTTCGTTGAGGCTCTTCTTGTCAGCCTTTTCTCACTAATATTGTTTTCTCTCGCAGCAACTGTTGGCAGAGTTTGTGAATGTTCTGCCGGCCGGTATGCTTCAAGTAAAGGTGAGTCTGCCCGTGGGAGTGTACTACCTTCTGATAATGAACGTCTGATGCTGTGTATCTGATCTCCGTCCTCCGGCTGCTCCTCTAACGTATCCTAAAGTTGTTCAGCGGTGTATACTTCATCATTTACATAGAGCTTATTTCCTCTAATTGATGCATTTTGTTTTCTGTTCTTAGCTATTTTTAAATGTTGAACCAGTATTTTCCTTCCCTGCTGTTCCTCTCTTGTCAGGTCGTGTGAAACAGATATTGAAGTGCCTTTAAATTTATGAGACTGTTTCAAAATCTCTACTTTTTTTAAAAACGTTGATAGTTCCACTTTTACGACCTTTTTAGTTTTGCCAAATATGTCCACACTATTCACATCATATCTTTCCAGGTTAACTTCCAATATTTCCTTAAACTTCTCTGCAATAATTTTCAAGACTGTGTCCCTATTATTACTATCAGTGGCCAGTCCATGCACAATAATGTTATTTCTTTTGCTTTTCTTTTCTAAGTATTTAACTTTGCTCTGTAACTCTTTGTTTTCAGCTTCAAGGTACTCTATCTTTTTATTAGCTATTTCAACATCATGTCTAAATAATTTAAATTGATCTTCTATAAATGCCTTGATTTCCTTTTTGTTAGAATTTATTGCCTTTAGCAAATCATCATTTGATATTCCAGTTGATGCACTCATATTATATAACAATTAAATTCAACAGGACCCAATATAAACTATTTACAGTGAAAACCATGTGTGTACCCACCTTTAGCTAAAACTTGCATTTGTTATCTCGCTAGTATTTTGTTAAAGATAACAACTTTTAAACGGCATGGATTTTTAAACAGTCTTGTGATTTCTTGAAATTCGTTTTATTAATTTGTACCAAGTCAATTTATTGCATTCTTTCACACAATATGTTAGTCCAGGCACTATGACACTATGTAAAACAATTTTTCTAAATTATCTACACCTAATACCCGAAGAACAGACTCTAATTCTGTCACACGCCCTTGGAAACTTCCATATGTTAGAAACGTGGTATCTACTTCCTATATATATATATATATATATATATATATATATATATATATATATATATATATATATATATATATATATATATATATATATATATATATATATATATATATATATATATATATAAACATATAAAAATTGAAACTGACCCCGGATATGTGTTCTGGGGGGCCTAATTAGCGCTCATTTGAAGAAATTTTTTCAAAATTCAAAAGTCGGGATCTCATTAGTGAATTTTTTTAAAGAAAATTAACTAATAAAGTAAAACAATGTGGTATATTTCGTTTCTGAAAACAATTTTTTGAAAAGCGTTCGGGAGCTAATCTGCAAATTTACAACAACAAAAAGAGCCTCGGTGGTTCAGGGGTAAGAACGTGTGCCTCTGAGCCGAAGGGTACTGGGTTTTTTTTTTTTTCCTTCGAGTTTAGATGGCTACGGCTATTTGCCATACGCACATTCTTCCCCTCTCGTTATGTTGCATCAGTGGTATTTTTACTAGAATAGCTTGATCAGATCACTAAGCTTTACATTAATTGTTATTGTGCCGCATGTATAAACGCATAATATATACTGGATTACATACCCCCTAAAAATAAAGTAGTGATTATCGAATTTTGTAACAGAATTTTATCCTGTAATAGTTATTTTTACTTAATTGTTTTTTTTTTCTTATTATAAATTGGGATAGACAGGGACACACGCTTCATGCCTTAGGGGTCTGACTAGGCAACTTTAAAAGACAAACAAAGAGACCCATAATGGAGTAGGGAAACAATAGGACAGACATTAGGACCTTATATTCTAATACCTAATAATATTACAAAATTATGGAATACATACATATGTACTCACAAATATTAATTACCTAATATTATTTCACCTATTATTCATCTCGTCATTCGTTTTACATTAGCACACATACACATATCACACTCATTTACACATTCATTTTCGCACAGGTACAAATTTTGCTTAGTTAATATTACATAAATAAAATTGTATGATTAGACCTTTATTTTTAAATTATTTATATGCGTTGAGATTAGTGTATAAATATTTACATTTTTTGTACATAATAGTTGCATCAAGTTAAAGGGACACGGAACATTGCCTAACTTATAAATTATATTTACAAAGGAATAAATAATGCTTGTTTTTTCTTTACAGTCTAAAAGCATGTGTTGAGCGTCCCCAAACTCGCCGCACTCACAATTTGGATTATCTTTTAGATTTATTTTATTAAGATGTGAAGGAACCAGTGAGTGCCCAAACCTCAGTCTGCACATTTTAACTATAGTAGTTTTGCTTACATGTATGGTGGAAAACCACGGAACTGCGGGTGGAAGAGGCTCTAGACTTTTATAAAATCTACCTTTGCTATTGTGGCTGTAATCGTTATGCCATTTCAGTATTATCTTCTTCGCAGAACTTGAAAAAATGTCAGTAAATGGACACAAATAGTTCTTCTTTTCCCCAGATTCTACAGCCTCCTTAGCTAAAAGGTCAACTTTTTCATTAGGAGCTATACCTGTGTGAGCTTTTACCCATACTAAATTTATGCGTCTCCCTTCATTTTGGAGTCTCGTAATTATGTTGATTATTTTGACAATGATGTGGTTGCAAGTCGAATGAGGTGAGATATTTTTTATCTTGTCCAGACTACTTTTACTGTCTGTAAAGATTGTTGCCTGTTTTGTTGGTTGTTGACTGATGTACTGTAAAGACTCTAAAATCGCAACGAGTTCGGCTGTGTATATTGACATGTTGCTATTTAGTTTGAATTTCTTTTCTATTCCAAAATGAGGCACGTAATAGGCACATCCACATCGTGAGTTTTTCTTAGAGGCATCGGTAAAAATGTGCAGTGATTCCTCAAACTTTTCACTTACATCTAATGAAAAGATTCGGTTCCGAATAACGCTTGGGAACTCTGAGTAATCTTGTAAGTATTGTATGTTACAACCTTGGAACTCTTGAAAATTTATATTAAAAACTGGATTAATACTGTCTTGCCAGATGTCATTGATGTTGTCAATTATATTGGAGTAACTACTGACTATTAGTATAGTTTTCTTCTTTTTCCAGAAAGTCATAGTAAGATCTTGTATATAGCATTGATGTAGCTTGTTAATGAGTAGGCTATTTTTTCCTATCAATTTAAGTGTGAATTTAAAAGCTAGCTTTTCTCTTCTATAATGAAGTGGCATTTCCCCGCTCTCTGCTAAAAGATTGTTTATTGGAGTGCTTTGTAGAGCACCCAGACATAGTCTGAGACATTTATTTTGTATTGACTCTAATTTGTTCAGGTGTGTTTTGGCCGAATCTGCATAAAGCACGGATCCATAGTCGATGATAGATCGTACGAATGACTTATAGAACATGATACTAATATTTGGATCTGCGCCCCAAGTTGTATTACTTATGAATCTTAGCACGTTGATACCTTTTTCTGTTCGGCTGACGAGTTCTTCAATATGTTCTCTCCAAAGCAATTTCCTATCCAGGATCATTCCCAAGAATCTTACACATTGTTTTACTACGTATTTAACTTTTGCTACTTCCACAGTTGATGGTATGGAATGTTTTTTACTAAAGATTGTAATCTGTGTTTTTTCTTTAGAAATTGAGAAGCCATTATTACGGGACCATGTCTCAATTTGTGTAAAATCACTTTCGATGGACCTTAAACCTTGCTCGATGTCGCATAGTGGTTTGTATATACATATGTCATCAGCATATTGCAGAAGAGAACTTTCGCTAATCTGACTCTCTAAATCGATGGTATAAATAGTAAACAGTAATGGGCTTAATACACTACCTTGTGGCAAGCCTATGTTGGCTAGTCTAGGACCTTTGTAAATATTGCCGAATTTCAAATATAATTGTCTGTCCTCGTAGATCTTAATGATTTTTCTGGTAAAATTTGGTGAAATGCCTATTTTTGTCATTTTTTTGTATAAGACTTTTAGGTTTACATTATCGTAGGCTCCTTTGATATCTATGAACATAGCAATTACAGATGTTCTTGTGGCAAAAGATTTGTTGATATCCAGTATAATATTGGCCAAACTTTCGGTAGTAGACCAATCTTTGCGGAATCCAAACTGAGTCTTTGGCAGTACACTATTTCTTTCTACCCAGGTTTCAAGACGATTCTTAATCATATGTTCTAAAGTTTTTAACAGGCAGGAAGCGAGAGATATTCCCCTATATGAGTCTGAGATAGGGGTCTTTATCTGGTTTAGCAATTGTGGTAATAATGTATATCTTCCAGGCATTGGGTACATTTTCGGTTGTCCAAATTTTGTTTATAATTTTTAAAAATAATAGCTTGGTGTTATACCAGAAGTGTGCGAGAATTTCATATTGTATGCCATCAGCTCCTGGTGTAGATCGCCTGTGTTTAAGACAAAACTCTAGTTCAGACATTGTGAACTCATTTTCCAGAGCATGTGTAGAACTGGGAGCAGTGCTATAATTCTCTTCTTTATTGCCATCTTGTACTAAGTTTTTTAAAAACTCGTCGGCCCATTCTTCATCAGGTTGAAACTTTGTAGAATTTGTGTTAATATTTTTTAGCCTTTTTGACATACCCCAAATGTTTTTGATAGGTGTACTTCTATTTAAATTTAGACAAAAATTTTTCCATGTTTCTCTTTTGCTGTTTAAAATAGTTTTCTTTTTTAAAGCTGAAATTCTTTGATAATCGAGAAAATTATTGTAGGAAGGGTTTTGTTTATACAACTGAAGAGATCGTTTTTCATTTTCCACCGCAGTTTTACAATTTTCGTTCCACCAAGGCTTTCGGAATTTATTGTTAGACGTTGTCGTCTTCTCGGGAATTGATAGTGATATCGCATTATTTATATTTGATATAAAGTTATCATATGAAATATCGTTTTCTGATAAATCGCGTTCCGAACTCAATTCCATCAAAGATGAAAACAACGTCCAATCAGCTTTATCCAGGTTCCATTTCTTGTTATTAATTACTGTATGATTGTTGTTATAATGAGTATTACTTCTAATGTTTGTATATTGAACATCAAATACATAATCTAACCTTATAACATAGTGATCTGATCCTAGCGTTTCCGTTTCGACAAGCCAGTCGAATCTATGTGCGATATCCGATGAACATATCGATATACTAAGTGAGTGGCGAACGTGTCTCCACCTAGTTCGGAACCAAGTACTATGTTGTCACGCCCGCTCCAAATAATACAGAGTATTAAAAATAGAGACGGTATACAACTAACTAACAATTTAAAAAATTGTTAGCCCTGGCCCATTTCTACCCCAATATAGGGACAAAGTATGTAAGACTAGATGCATTCTCGCAACAATTAGAACCGTAGACTTGTTGCGAGAATGCATCTAGTCTTACATACTTTGTCCCTATATTGGGGTAGAAATGGGCCAGGGCTAACAATTTTTTAAACTGTCTACGGTTCTAATTGTTGCGAGAATGCATCTAGTCTTATATCGATATATCCACCGCCGATGCAATGTCCGTTAGTTGCCTTTTCATTAACGTTTCGGACCCGGTATTTAAATAATTTAACTGGTTATTCTCTATTGCGGTGAGCAACTCCCTTCCACTAACATCCGTCCTGGAGCAACCCCAAGCAGTGTGGTGACAGTTGAAATCACCTCCTATGAGAAACGGTCTTTTCAAACTATCGAAAAATGATGTCCAGTTATTACGCGTTAATCTTGTATTTGGAGGGATGTAAATAGAATATACATTAATTTTTTGTCTTCTGTTTAATTGTAACGTTGTTGCTATACACATCATACCCTGAACTTTATAGAATCCGCGCTCTAGTGAAAAAGAGAATTTATTACTAATAAGTATAGCAACTCCGCCGTAGCCATCGTTTCGGTCTTCTCGAATTAGGTTATACCCAGCAAATTTAATAAAATTGTCACCTTTAAGCCAAGTTTCGCTTATAATAGCAATATCGACCTTATTATCAAACAAATATTTTTCTAAATGCCCCTTATTTGCTTTGATTGATCTAGCATTCCATTGCATTAATTTAAGAGTGAATGTTAATTATTTCTGAGAATTTCTGATACCTTGCTTTTCATGAGATTCATTGTTTGACTATTTGTGAGCTGTATATTTGGTTGTTTTAAGATATCTATGAACATGTTTACTATATCATCAACAGTTTCGCTTATACTAGAGGAAGGTTTTTGAGGTTGGGAGAATGACGGAGGATAAGGATTGGTTATACCGCTCTGCTTTGGTAGCTGGATATCTTTTATTATCTGCTGCCTAGCTTTCTCAGTTTTGAAGTCTCTTATTGAATCCATAGTTTTTCTACGTTTGGGAGGTTGTAATCTGGTAAAATGTGTTGTAGACTCTAAGTTTCGAGGTTGTTGTTGAGTGGAAGAACTTGCGGAGAATATAGTTGGGTTAAGTGGTGGAAAGTGGTATTTGTCAAATTTAGGGACCTGTTGTATTGTTTGGCCTTGATTTTTTGTAGCAGATGAATAGCTTTTAGAATATCTTTCGAGAGCATCCCCATATGAGATATTTTCTATACTCATTAGGTATTTAATACTTTTTTGTTTCTCAAACTCCTGACAAGCAGTACGTTCTGTTGCCGGATGAGAACCCGCGCACAAAACACATATAGGGCTACTTTTTCGAGTGCATATTTCGCTACTGGGTTTTCTCCACAAAATTTGCACCTTTCTTGTGCTTTGCATTGGGAGCTAATGTGATTATATCTCATGCATCTTAGACATTGGATTGTACGCTGTATATACGGTTCAACGCTAAATTTAATTTTCTCAATTTCCACTTCCGAAGGGAGCATACACCCCTTAAATTCCACAAGCACTGATGACGTCTTAACATATTCAACGCAATTTTCTCTAAATACCTTACGCTTAAGTCTGATTACATTAAGGACTTCGAACTTATTACCCATTGTAGGAAGAATCAGATTTATCAGATCCTCCTCCTCAATATCAACATCAACTTGTCTTATAACGCCCTGTCTGCGTGCCAAAAACTGTGGTATAAATGCTTCTAAATTGTGTTTTTTAAGATATTCAGAGTTTATTAAAGCATTAGCGCTTTGTAAAGTAGACAACACTATTTTTAATTTATTTTTTCCTATACTAGAAATGTTCATCACGCAAGATTTAATATCCGATGAACAGTTAAAAATTATTTTAGCGGTACTTATTCTGTGAGCTCTACCTATATTATCATTCGGGTTTTTGCTAACAAGATAAACAGTGTATGGTCCCGAATGAGAATTATCATATATTCTGATAAATTTCTTCTCTCTTTTTCTCACATCTAAAGTATTGATACTTTCCTCTACCGTATTACCTGAATTTATATTATTTACGATATTGTCTACATGCTTGATTTTTGATAAATCTAAATGTTTTAAGTAATCAACTTTTTTACTCACCTCCTTCCTACTGTTATTTAATTTACTTACGCTATCCTTATTTAGAGTATTTGACTTTTCCATTTCTTCATCGCTAGAAATAACAACATCCATACTTTCAAGTTTCTTATCGTTACTAATTCCATCTGGGGGTTGACCTTCGCCTTTCTTTGGCATTATTTCACTTTTCTTAAAGCACTACTTCACGACAAATTAGAAAATATGCGAGCAACTCTCGGGATACGTCCACACGTCTCGAATGCTACTCACCGAATCTCGGGTACTGGGTTATATCCCAGGGTACTCCTTTCACTTTTTCAGTACAAACTGTAAAATTAACATCAACCGAGGTTCTGACATTGTATTTAAGCACGTTGAATGTCTGCACGTTCCGGAAGGGGCGTAAAGGCCATCGGTCCTGTATCCATGCGACGTTGGGCACGTTAAATATCCCTACCCTTCTTACAGGAAGGCAGGGTTTCGGCAAAATTTCCAGCATAGTGAGGTGAAACTGCTCCCTGGAGTCGGTCATTGGCCATAGTCGCGGAAATAGGCAGACGTTAAAGAAACAAAACGCATAACAATAATAATAAATTATTCTTCAACTATTTCAAAGAATTGAATGTTGTCTATTGATATTTCGAATTTAAGGCAGGGAAACTCAAAGCTCAGCCCACAGCAAACATTTGAAGTAACATAAATCGGAGCTAAAGTCGTAATATTTTCACAAATATCAAAGATAGCTATAGGGAATGCTACACAGTCACACTTATTTTTTAATCTCTATCCAAAAATGCAATAAAAAGTATAGCATTCCATTTATAATAACGAAGTTACTAGCTACTTCCGGTACAATCAGAAGTTCCACAGAGCTGAATATATTTTCACGATATAGCTTAGATAATCACAAGAAAATTTTGTTGAAAGTTTTTTTGGCTAGCTCTAAGGGTAAGGGGAATATAGAGGAATTACACACTATTGAGACACGCTGTATATATATATATATATATATATATATATATATATATATATATATATATATATATATATATATATATACATATACATATAAAAATTGAAACTGCCCTCGGATATGTGTTCTACGGGGCCTAGTTTGCGCTCATTTGAAGACTTTTTTTTTTCAAAAGTCGAAAAAGAAAATTCACTAAAAACTTTGGGACGCAGCAAGTGCGTTATGGTAGTTAATTTTTATTAAATGCTTCAAACTTGGATAACTAGATTTTAGATAAACTGAGAGAGTTGAATTTTGGTATGTAGTAAGGTCTTTTCTAAGGCAACGTATCCACCAAATTTCATTAAAATAGCTTTGTAATTTTCAGAGAAAAAATTTTATTTCGGAAAACTCAAAATTTTCCCGGAAAACCTTTTCCGATATTCCTGGATAACAAACTCATCCAAGCCATTAATAAAAGAAAGGCACTTGTTGAGTTTCATCGAAATCGGATAATTACTTTTTGAGTTATCGATTGGATACATATATATATATATATATATATATATATATATATATATATATATATATATATATATATATATATATACATATATATATATATATATATATATATATATATATATATACATATATATATATATATATATATATATATATATATATATATATATATATATATATATATATATATATATATATATATATTAAAAATGGAAACTGACCCCGGATATGGGTTCTAGGGGTCCTAGTTCGCGCTCATTTGAAAAAAAATTTGCAAAGTCTCACCATCGATACCTCTCTATTAGTTTTTTTTTTAAATAAAAATTCACTGAAAAATTGGTAAACAAATAGGTAGTAAATAAAAGTATTAAAAAAAGTTTTTCATTCATTTCAAATCTTAAATCCTTCCCATTCGGCTAGAAACTTCAAAAATCTTGATACATGTATAGTGAAGCCTTCAAAAAAGCACACATTTATTCCGATACTTGAGAAAAATTAATAAAACGCACTTGATAAGATATGTTGGTTCGCAATAAGAAAAAAGTCTGGACTCAGCAAGTGCGTTATGGTAGCGAATTTTCTTTAAAATATTTTTAATTACAAATGTCTTTCTTTGATGAAAGCAGGCATCAAACTTGGTTGCCTATATAGTAGAACCAATGTAGCATATTTCATCGGAATAATTTTATTGTTTGAAAATATGTAAATATTTTTCAAAAGTCTGGATGCAGCAAGTGTGTTATGGAAGTGAATTTCCATAAAAATGTTTTTAATAGCAAATGTGAGCAGGCATCAATCTGATTACCGGTATAGCCTATGTAGTAGAAACAATGTACTATATTTTATCAAAATTACTTATGGTTTGAAAATATACAACAATTTTCCGAAAATAAACTTGAATGTTGGTTTCCTAACCAACAAAGCTTACGTTAATAGCAAATTGAGTTATTGAAATTTGAAGGATTTAATGAAAATTTGGTAAATTTGCAGATTAGCTCCCGAACTCTTTTCAAAAAATTGTTTTCAGAAACATTACTAGGACCCCACCTGGATACACAAACCACAAAAAAATTCTTGTTCACACCCCTCCAAGGAAGTTACGGGACCAGGAATGAATAGGGGTGCTGGGCGGGGTAGGTAGTAAAAAGGAAATATGAGCAGAAAATGCGAATAAAACTGCTTGAAAACTGTCTATTTGAAGCCATATCCTCATTAAATCCTGCATACCCTTCACAGCACCCCTATTTGCCCCAGGTCACGTAACAAACCCCCCAACCCCAACCCCCATTCGACTTGCGGTAAGGGCGGGAGGTTGGGGGTGGCTGCTTCGTCGTGGGGATTTTCCTTCTCCCTCGCGTGCATACAACCACCCTCGCTGCATAAACCACAAGAAAAATGTCTTGTTCCTACCCGCCAGGGAAGTTACGGCACCTGGGGGGATAGGGGGGGGTAAGGCAGGGTTTAAGGGGGATATGGCTTCAAGATGAGAAAAAGACAAATTTCAAGCCCGTTTTATTCGCATTTTCTGCTCATATTTCCTTTTTACGACCTACCCCGCCCAGCACCCCTGCTCACTCCTGGTCCAGTAACTTCGGGGGGGGGGGTCAGAATTGTTTCTTGGGGTTTGTGGATCCAGGGGGGTCTAGGCTGGTTTCAGAAAACAGTTTTTTGAAAAGCGTTCGGGAGCTAAACTGCAAATTTACCGAAAATTCGTTACCAAAACGCACTTACTGCGTCCAGATTTTTTTCTCACAAACGCATCATAAAAAATGCAAAAATGCATTAACTAATTTGTCCTACGAAAATTAGCTAAAAAAATTATAGACCGTTAAACCATAAAGTTCACTAAACCTACAGCGAAAGCATCAACTTAACTAAACTGACAGCCAAAGCATCAGAGAAAGGGTCTATTTGAAATGAATTTTCTGTAAATATTTTAGTAAAATGAAGGGCAATGACGGATGAATCTGAAACTTAAGGGTTCGCAGAACACTCTTCTTGCAACATTTTCTTTTCACAATCCGTATTTGTTTCACGTTCTTGCCTAAACATTGCCAATTTTGACGTTTAAAATTTCGAGTTTGACCTTTTGAGGAAAACTCCAAAATTTGTTTCTTTAACTGCCCATAACTTATTTGTCTTTAAAGCTAGAGACCTAACTTTTGGTAGAGTTCGCTCTTTATAATATAAACACGCGTATCAAATTTGGTTGCCCTGAAAAAGATGAAGAAACAAAAATGGCCTGCAGAAGACTGCGTGGTTTCCGATGCGATAAAGTTTGGTGGTCCTTGCTTGCTCCAAAAAATCAAATCTCTTTTCAACATTTGTCTCTTCAATAGTACGATACCAGAAAAGTGGCACAACAGCATCGTGATACTGGTCCACAAGAAAGGAGACATCTCGAACCTAGGAAATTACAGGCCGATAAGTCTACTTAGCCACCTCTACAAATTATTTACTAGAATAATTACCACACGACTTGAAAAGAAGTTGGACTTTGTCCAGCCAGTGGAACAAGCCGGTTTTCGAAGTGGGTTTGGAACCAATGATCATCTCCAAGGCGTCAAAACAGTGATTGAAAAGACCATCGAATATGGCAGACCTCTTGTCCTTGTTTTTGTGGACTTCCATAAGGCTTTCGACACTGTGGAGCTGGACGCAGTGTTGCAGTCCCTAGAAGCATGCCGTATTGACTATCGCTACACCAAACTTATTTACAATATATATATATATATATATATATATATATATATATATATATATATATATATATATAAATGCTACTCTTGTGGAAAAACTACATGAAAACACGAATCCCATAAAAATTGAGAGAGGAGTACTCCAGGGACATACGATGTCTCCAAAACTGTTTATCACCGTCCTGGAATATTTGTTCAAGAACCTATATTCTGACCAAAAAGGTCTAAGAATAGACGGCCAAAGTCTGTCAAACTTACGGTTTGCAGACGATATTGTCTTACTGGCTGACAACTTGGAAGCTATTAGAGTGATGCTACAGGAACTTCAGGAGGCCTGTGCAACAGTAGGTCTAAAAATGAACATCGAAAAAACAAAATTTATGACAAACCTCGTCCCTAGTAACAACCTAATTATTCAAAACTCTGAGGTGGAATGGGTAGACAAATACACATATTTGGGCCACGAGATAAGCATATCCAAAACCATCCAAACATGCGAGATAAACAGGAGTTATACTCTCCTGGGCGGCTTACAGCAAACTTGGAGACGTTTTCAAAGGCTACCTTCTAATATGCTTGAAAAGATAAGTTTTCAACCAATGTGTTCTACCGGTTATTGACCTACGGCGCCGAAACACTAACCCTTACCAACGCTTCTGCTAAGAAACTGAAAGTAACACAGCGCAAAATGGAGAGGTCGATGTTTGGCGGTTCGTTACGTGACTACATTAGAAATGAAAAATTACGTAGAAGAACAGGCGTGACTGATGTGATCGCTGATCGTACATGTGGCAAAACTCAAATGGAGGTGGGCGGGACATGTGGCTCGCATGCAAGATGACAGGTGGCCAAAACGATCACTTGAATGGAGACCCAGATCCGATAAAAGAGATAGAGGAAGCCCACCAACTCGCTGGACTGACGACATTACAAACATTACACAAAACTGGATTCGTAGCGCTCAAGACAGAAAAGAATGGACTCAACTAGGGGGAGGCCTATGTCCAGCAGTGGACGCAGAGGGCTGATTGATGATGATTATAGGCGCTTAATTTTCCCAAGAGAGGAGCCAGGAACTGGTAGAAAACGCTTGCAGAAATGGAGACAGGAAGAGAGTGTACCTGCAATGTACAATCAAGAGGCTAGGTAGACACTGAGGTTGAAACTTGATGTACTTGAATCGGAACAGCAAAACTGTATTTTAATGGTAAATGATGAAAATGATGATGGCTCCTCCTTGTACAAAAGATTCCGGGGGTAAAATACCCCTCCATTCGGATCTCCGGGATAGGGGTGTACAGGGGGCGCCAACATCAAGATTTAACATATCCTTTTCGAATATATGTGGCCTAAATTCTAACCTGAACTCCGTCCACCATTTCCTCCAGGCTAACAGGCCCCCAACTCCGCTTCCTCACCGAAACTCAAATCAGTGCCAAAACAGCCACTAATCACCTTAATTTCCCGGGGTATGAGCTCCTTACTTCCTTCAGATTGCATGGAGGCGTGTGCGCGTACGTCCGTAGCAATCTACCCTGCACCAGACTCCCCAATTTAGAAGCTGGAAGAAAAGACATACTATGGATAAAACTGTCTCTCAGGGCTGCAACGAAATTCATCTGTTGCATTTACCGGTCACCTTCTGACAACAACTTTGTCCAGCGCTTTGAGTACCCTTCTGAAAAAATCGACCATCTGATTTTCTACATATCCTTCCTCCGAGGTCACTATTCTTGGTGACTTCAATGTCCATAATAAGGAATGGCTAGAATCCTCAAAAATCGATCCACAAGGAAGAGCAGCGGAGGCCTTTGCAGTCAGCAATTCTTAAGCCAATATGGTTCAGCAACCTACTTATTTTCCTCGCATCCCAACACACAGCTCAAATCCCTTGGATCTCCTTCTTACTACAAATCCTGAATGCTATAAGATATCAGTCACCGCCCCCCTTGGTCGCTCAGACCACGGCATGGTCACTGCTTCCTGTGCAACGCAACCCGAGGTCACACAGTCATCACACTCACGTATCGTTTGGCACTACAACTCCGCGCACTGGGACGATATGCGACATTACTTTTCCTCATTTCCATGGGCGTCTGTCTGCTTCTCTCATCCTGACCCCTCTGATATCTCACAAAACGTCACCGAAATTATCCAAGCTGGCATGGAATTATTTATTCCACGTACACAGAAAACCTCTTCAGCCACTCAAAAGCCCTGGTTCTCTAAATCCTGTTGACAAGGCCAGACTTGAAAAGGTCAAAGCTCAGAAAAGGCTTCTACACAATCCTAGTCAAGAAAACCGTCAAGCATTTAACGACGCAAGAAACCGCTATGTCCGCATTCTTTCTGAGGCAAAAAACTCGTTTAATAACCACATCAAAAACAAAGTCCTATCAAGCTCCAACGGCAGCAAAGCCTTCTGGACTCTTGCTAAATGTGTTGGCAATAATTTCTGCAGGAGCACGTTCCCACCTCTTGTCTCAGGGGATGAAATTGTTTCTACAGCCCTGGGCAAGGCTGAAATTTTTGCCTCGCTGTTCGCTGGAAATTCTACTCTCAACCCAGCTCCAAAGGTTCAACCACCAACAGTCCCCAATGTCGCGCATAAAATGACGGATATAATTTTCAAAAATGAAAAGGTACGAAAGATAGCTCTTCTCTTAATACCAGGAAAGCCTCTGGCCTTGACGAGATCCCAGCAATTGTTCTCAAAAAATGCGCACCAGAACTTGCTCCTGTCGTGACCCGTCTGTTTCAGACCTCTTACAAAGAGGCATATTCTCTAGTAACTGGAAAACTGTTCGAGTACAACCCCTCCCCAAGAAAGGATCCAAAGCGCTTCCTAGCAACTACAGGCCTATTTCTCTCCTTTCAGTCGTCTTTAAAGTGATGGAAAAGTATATAAACACCGAATTACTAAAATTTCGTGAAAAACACAGTCTAATCCACAACAGGCAGTATGGATTCCGTCACCGCAGATCAACTGCCGACCTCCTTTCCTTTGTCACCCATTCTTGGAACAAGTCTATGGAACTACACAGTGAATCCCAGATTGTCGCTCTAGACATATCCAAGGCATTCGACTAGGTCTGGCACGCAGCGCTGCTTAATAAACTTCCGGTCTATGGCCTACCACCAAAACTGTACCTGGACAGCAAATTTCCTCTCCAACCGGAGAATTTCTGTTGTCGTGGATGGCCATTCCTCTAAACTGTATCCAATTAATGCAGGAGTTCCTCAAGGTTCAGCTTTAGCCCCTGCTTTGTTTCTTCTCTACATCAATGACCTCCTCTCTAGCACATCCAACCCAGTTCACAGTTACGCGGATGACAGCACCTTCCACTCAAATATACAATATTCTAATCCTGTCTCTTTAGCCCAATTAGATGAGGATCGCAAAATCATGGAGGGTTCTATCTCCGTGGATCTCCAAAAAATATTAGACTGGGGTAATAGAAATCTTGTACAATTCAACCCCACCAAATCACAGTCTTGCTTTCTTTCTCATAAGAGATATACAAGCCCTAGACCCATCACAATGAACAACCAAGTTATTCAAAGTAATGAGTCCTTTTCACTTGTTGACATTTCTGTGGATCGGAATTTGAATTGGCATCAACATGTCACATCAATTGCAGAAGCGGCTGCTAAGAAATTAGGTTTCCTCTTCCGGGCTCGCAAATACTTTTCACCAGCTAATCTCTATATCTTATATACTTCACAAATAAGACCAAACCTCGAATACTGCTCCCACATCTGGGGTGCTGCTGCCGATTCTACACTCGCTATCCTGGACTCCATTCAGAAGAGAGCTATACGTCTCATCGGTGACCCTACCCTCACCCAAAGGCTGCATTTCTTTCCCACCGACGTTCCGTTGGTGACCTCTCTCTCTTTTATAGATATCTGCACGGGCAGTGCTCAGAGGAGCTTTCTTCCATAGTTCCTTCACCTGCTGCACCAACAGATCTACCAGGGAAACAGAGCGAATGCACCCTTTTACTGTACAGGTCACCAGACATAGAACATCTTATTATGCCCGCTCTTTTGTCCCGAGGACTTCAAAGTTGTGGAATTTCTTGCCGGCGCAGGTTTTTCCTTCTCCTCCGAACCTTCAAGTCCAGAATTAACAAGTTGCCTCTTTCCTCCTTGTCGACACCCACGGTACGATAGTATTTAGGCTGTAAGCCCTCGTGGTGTGTTGTTGAAATAAAAATAAATAAAAAAATACTGCGATAAAGGTATGTTTGAACGTATACGGAAAAATCGTACATTAAGGCAAACTTGAAACTGAGACTGAAATTTAAAACTTGAACTTGGAAACTTGAAACCGTCTACTTGAAAGTGTTCACTGCAAACTGCCGTCAATAACTTGTCACTGCATTAAGAGATTTACTAAAGACTCACTGTTCAATGCATTTTTCTTTCAAGCGGGATGTTACAATACACTAAACCAAACTGAAACTATTTGCAGCACTTGCACGATAATTATACCAGGCGTATGTGCCCTGTGGAAATTACGTTTTTCTTCATTGCCCGATAGAAAACTCTCCTCAACTGAACGCGGGAGGTAGCGCAGATCTTGCTTTAGTAGTCTCTGTCGGCAGACCGCCGCGATCCAGGAATTGCACGCGTTTAAATAGCCGCCTAGGTTTGTTCCATTGTCAACGCTGCTTCGATGATGTTCTCTGTCCTTTTTAGTTACCAAACTACCTCCATGTGTGTGAGAGGGATGCATGTGTTTCGCGCCAGTTTCCGCACGGACTCCGTCGAGGCCCCACAGTCCAACGGTTACATGCGACCAGTACCTGTCAAATATACTTTATTGCTTAACGATAGCGCTTCCTTTGTCGGCCTTTCTTTCACTTGTTAATTTGTCTCATAAATTTCAGACTTTATGACTTCCGGCATCTTTGTTAATATTTCCACCTTGTAACCGTCCTTAAACAAAAACTCTACTGTAGACGTGGCATATTGTGATCGACCTCAAGTGGATTTGAACCAGCTTGATGGTGAGGTCACTTTTACCTATTAGCCCTGCCCTAAAAGTATGTATCTATCAGATTATTATTATTAAGACTAGAAACACTTTAGGAGGTTGGCAGATGTTGATATGGTTTGATACTCACGCACTTTTCTTGCCTGAAGTCTTATATTTGTGAACGCCCCAGACTAGGGCCTGGTTATATTAAATTTAAGGAATCTAGATAAACGATAATTAGAATTTATTAATTGTGTTGCTGCCAAACAGGGGAGATATTAGGGAGGAATTTCTCTTCAATTAAACAGATATGTTAATGTAACAATGATATTAAATTTATTCATATAAATAAATTTGGAATAGCAAACAAAATTAAATTAACATGGTTGGCAAATTTCAAACAAATATTAACTCATACACAAATTAATAACAGATAAACAGCAAGAGTTTCAAGAAAAAAAAATTATCATTTCATGTAGCATATGACAAAATAAATATATAAAATGGTTCGAGTTTACAAAAATGTTAACCTTACATATTTGAGGGATATTAAGGATCAAATGCTGTATTTTACAGCTCAAACGCAAATACAAATTGTCATCTAAATTGCCTGACGTTCGTCAATCAGTTCGGTTGAATTGTTTAATGAATTAACTGGCCAGTCCTTTGAGTGAGGCTCCATTTAAGAAAAATATTACTAGGTGAAATTTCTACTTTAATGATGGTCAATGAAAAGTATTAAGAAATGTACTGGTTAAATATTTTACAAACAAAAATCTGTTAATTAGAATTTCAAGTACCATGTATTTAAATTCACAATATTGGCATAATTCTAAAGAATAAAAATTTACAGTTGCCCTTTTACAGACACCTGACTGACACTATTGAAGTTCAAATTTGATTGTTACTTTGAAAATTCAAATTGTAAAGGTTCCAATAATGGATTGCTGCATGAAAAGTTTTGATTGTTCCACACAAAAATATAAAGTTTCATCGACTCACCAAGTCCTGACACCTGGGGTTACCTGTTGAACCTTTGAAAATGCTCTCCAAGTAGAGTCACCCATCAGTGCCTATATAGGCTCACCAATTCCAATACGAGAGGGGAGGTTGGAGAGAATAAGTGGTACTTTCCATGAACGTTTATGGGGCAGGTGGATCTTGTTGCTCCAATACTGGGGGATACCATTTGGCCTCTAACATCAAATGAACAACCATCTTATGTCGATGTTAGGAATTAATTTGACTGAAATCTCTTTACAGCAATTAAAATGTAAATTGACTCAAGTGAAATTTATAATGCCAACTGATTCAGAGCTCGGTAATAATGAGAAACTTTGTGTGATTAACTTGAGTGATTCACCAGGTTCGTGAACAAAGGATCACTGCTTAACTCGCGTTGTTAGTTTAAATTCAAAAACCGATCAAATAATATTAAACAATCACTGACGACTGTTGTTAGATAGTATCGACAACGAAATGGAATTTTATTAACCTATTTTAAGATAATTATGAGCCACGCTCATTAGAACGATGTTAAGTTATCAACCGCCTAGCTCACTCTCTCTGCTGGCAAGTCAATCTTCCTCCTGCCAGAACTGCACGAAAAATACTTACCGTGATCTGTAGTGGCTGTGTGCGAGCTCTTTCTAGCTTCCTCTCTTCGAATGAGATAAAACGAGACCTCTAATCGGTGGCGAAAGTACGACGTCTTCTATACACACCTCAAAACAATAATGGACTTGGTCCACCGTTTTTCTAGATTTTATCATAATTACGTCAGCTTATGTTATTTACCTAGAATTCCAGGACAATAGAGATATTCATTTTACCCAACAAAAATGCAACGTCTTTCAATATTTGAACTTCGACGTATATTATAGGGAATTCAGTACGGGTGTTACGATATGAAATGTCTTAGTGAATTTTCTATGAGAAATTTTGAAATCAAAACATGAATTGCCTTACAGATTTTTGATTGTCGGCTATTAATTAAGTCTCTTACGGTTTCATTTTGAATATTTAAAGTAGTAACGAAACGCAATCGTTACAACCTCTAGTTTCTAATGCTTTGGATTGTAACGAAATAAAACTATAACCCACTTTATGGAGTTAAATAATTAATTAACTAAATAAATATAACATAAATTAACTCAGGGCTTGGGTTTAGGCACTTGCAATTGGTAGGTTTCAAGATGCACAAATGAAAGTCAGGTGTTATGAGTAAAATCGGTTTATTAAAAGATTATTGAAGTTATACAATGCAGCAAGTTTAATAAAAGAAAAATATGAATTGATCACTTTGACATGGCATATAGCACTGTAAAAATGAGTTGTGGAGCATACACTACTTTAAAAAGAAAACTACAGATAAATAATGTACTTAACTCCAGCTTTAGATAGCTGCCTCCGGAGTGGTGATCACATTTGTCTAACCCTGGATGTTGGAGTTGCCTCAGAGAGTTCGTGGGGAAACGGCTCCGTTTCGTCGTCGTCTATCGATATGCTGATCCCACGATTTCATTCAGAGAGGTGTTGTTGAGGGCTGCATCTATCCGACAATAGGCATGGATGCAAAATGATAATGTTTTGTATCCTCCTACTATGTCGAAGAGCATAACTATTGGACAATTGATAGTCCCTTTATTAATCTTATTTTTAAAGGGGTAGACATTGATCCAATCCAATCTATAGCAGGTGGTAGTGGAATTTTCCTTTACGTAATAGTAAAGGATTTTTTCACGCCCGAGGAGGTACCACCACATACATCAAGGGGCCGGTGAAGTCCCAAGGGACGTTTCCGGTTCTGGTGTATGAGTCGGTTTCCCTTATAAACAAAAATGATGATGGCTCCTTCTTGTACAAAATATTCCGGAGGCAAAATACCCCTCCATTCGGATCTCCGGGAGAGGGGTGTATAGGGGGCGCCAACATCAAGATTTAACATATCCTTTTCGAATATATGTGGCCTAAATTCTAACCTGAACTCCGTCCACCATTTCCTCCAGGCTAACAGGCCCCAACTCCTCTTCCTCACCGAAACCCAAATCAGTGCCAAAACAGCCACTAATCACCTTAATTTCCCGGGGTATGAGCTCCTTACTTCCTTTAGATTGCATGGAGGCGTGTGCGCATACGTCCGTAGCAATCTACCCTGCACCAGACTCCCCAATTTAGAAGCTGGAAGAAAAGACATACTATGGATAAAACTTTCTCTCAGGGCTGCAACTAAATTCATCTATTGCATTTACCGGTCACCTTCTGACAACAACTTTGTCCAGCTCTTTGACTACCTTTCTGAAAAAACCGACTATCTGATTTCTGAATATCCTTCCTCCGAGGTCACTATTCTTGGTGACTTCAATGTCCATAATAAGGAATGGCTAGGATCTTCAAAAACCGATCCACAAGGGAGAGCAGCGGAGGCCTTTGCAGTCAGCAATTCTTTAGCCAATATGGTTCAGCAACCTACTTACTTTCCTCGTATCCCAACACACAGCTCAAATCCCTTGGATCTCCTTCTTACTACACAACCTGAATGCTATAAGATATCAGTCACCGTCCCCCTTGGGCGCTCAGACCACGGCATGGTCACTGCTTCCTGCGCAATGCAACCCGAGGTCACACAGTCATCACACCGACGTATCGTTTGGCAATACAACTCCGCAAACTGGGACGAAATGCGGGATTACTTTTCCTCATTTCCATGGGCGTCTGTCTGCTTCTCTCATCCTCACCCCTCTGATATCTCACAAAACGTCACCGAAATTATCCAAGCTGGCATGGAATTATTTATTCCATGTACACAGAAAACCTCTGCAGCCACTCAAAAGCCCTGGTTCTCTAAATCCTGTGACAAGGCCAGACTTGAAAAGGTCAATGCTCACAAAAAGCTTCTACACAATCCCAGTCAAGAAAACCGTCAAGCATTTAACGACGCAAGAAACCGCTATGTCCGCATTCTTTCTGAGGCAAAAAACTCGTTTAATAACCGCATCAAAAACAAAGTCCTCTTAAGCTCCAGCGGCAGCAAACCCTTCTGGACTCTTGCTAAATCTATTGGGAACAATTTCTGCAAGAGCACGTTCCCACCTCTTGTCTCAGGGGATGAAATTGTTTCTACCGCCCTGGTCAAGGCTGAACTTTTTGCCTCGTTGTTTGCCGGAAATTCTACTCTCAACCCACCTCTAAATGTTCAACCACCAACAGTCCCCAATGTCGCGCATAAAATGACTGATATTATTTTCAAAACTAGAAAGGTACGAAAGATGGTCTCTTCTCTTAATACAAGGTAAGCCTCTGGCCTTGACGAGATCCCAGCAATTGTTCTCAAAAAATGCGCACCAGAACTTACTCCTGTCCTGACTCGTCTGTTTCAGACATCTTACAATAGAGGCATATTCCCTAGTAACTGGAAAACTGCTCGAGTACAACTCGTCCCCAAGAAAGGTTCCAAAGCGCTTCCTAGCAACTACAGGCCTATTTCTCTCCTTTCAGTCATCTCTAAAGTGATGGAAAAGTATATAAACACTGAATTACTAAAATTTCTTGAAAAAACACAGTCTAATCCACGACAGGCAGTATGGATTCCGTCAGCGCAGATCCACTGCCGACCTCCTTTCCTTTGTCACCCATTCTTGGAACAAGTCTATGGAACTACACGGTGAATCCCAGATTGTCGCTCTAGACATATCCAAAGCCTTCGACCAGGTCTGGCACGCAGCGCTGCTTAATAAACTACCGGCCTATGGCCTACCACCAAAACTCTGTACGTGGACAGCAAATTTCCTCTCTAACCGGAGCATTTCTGTTGTCATGGATGGCCATTCCTCTAAACTGTATCCAATTAATGCAGGAGTTCCTCAAGGTTCAGCTTTAGCCCCTACTTTGTTTCTTCTCCACATCAATGACCTCCTCTCTAGCACATCCAACCCAGTTCACAGCTACGCGGACGACAGCACCCTCCATTCAAATATACAATATTCTAAGCCTGTCCCTTTAGCCCAATTAGATGAGGATCGCAGACACATGGAGGGTTCTATCTCCCTGGATCTTCAAAAAATATTAGACTGGGGAAGTAGAAATCTTGTACAATTCAACCCCACCAAAACTAGGTCTTGCTTTCTTTCTCACAAGAGATACACCAGCACTAGACCCATCACAATGAACAACCAAGTTATTCAAAGTAATGAGTCCTTTTCTCTTGTTGGCATTTCTGTGGATCGAAATCTTAATTGGCACCAACATGTCACATCAATTGCAGAAGCGGCTGCTAAGAAATTAGGTTTCCTCTTCCGGGCTCGCAAATACTTTTCACCAGCTAATCTCTATACCTTATATACTTTACAAATAAGGCCAAACCTCGAATACTGCTCCCACATCTGGGGTGCCGCTGCCGCTTCTACACTCGCTATCCTGGACCCCATTCAAAAGAGACCTATACGTCTCATCGGTGACCCTACCCTCACCCAAAGGCTGCCATCCCTTGCCCACCGACGTGCCGTTGGTGACCTCTCTCTCTTTTATAGATATCTGCACGGGCACTGCTCAGAGGAGCTTTCCTCCATAGTTCCCCCACCTGCTGCCCCCAACAGATCTACCAGGGGAACAGAGCGAATGCACCCTTTTACTGTCAAGGTTACCAGACATAGAACATCTTGTTATGCCCGCTCATTTGTACCGAGGACTTCCAAGTTGTGGAATTCCTTGCCGGCACATGTTTTTCCTTCTCCTCCGAACCTCCAAACCTTCAAGTCCAGAATTAACAAGCTGCCTCTTTCCTCCTTGTCAACACCCACGGTACGATAGTATTTAGGCTGTAAGCCCTCGTGGTGTGTTGTTGAAATTAAAAAAAAAGATGTTGTTCACAGGGATGCATCTTAACGGGGTGTTGTTTAAGATTTCATTGAAGGGGCTCTTCCCAAGCGGTTTCATTTAGGGTTCTGTTGACGGCTGCTCCCAAGCGGTGTTGTTGAAGGCCTCTTCCTAACGGTGTTGTTGAAGGCCGCTTCCTAACGGGGTGCTAGAAAATTTAATGTGTGTGAGTATTGGTTCAGGGCTTAATGATTTACATGAGGCGGCTGGTAGCAGGTGGCTACTTACAAAATTTATCTGCGTTAATAATTGGAAATAAACTAATGTATATGAAACAAAATCTTAAATGACTTCTTTTAAAATGCAACTAAAACAGCATCATAGCAATTAATTACTGGACTAAAGCTACCACAAGCCACCGTTTAACAGTATAAAGTTTATAATGAAGAAAACAATCATCGAAAGTGGATCCAGTATACATACACTAATAAGCAATCTACTATTATTATCAAGCAAAGAAATGTAGGAGCAATTGGAAATAAGTCGGTATCTAAATATAAAACTTACCCATTTAGGCATGCTGTATTCCGACTAAAATTTAGCTGTAATATATCATTTCTTGGTTAATTTTAAACAGAAGAGAGCAGGGGCGTGCGGTGACATTTTAAATAAGGGAAGCAATTCTCAGCAACTTACCTATTTGTAGTGTAACTCAATTCTTCTGTCGTTTTTGGCAAATTCGTCAAAAATGTCATCATAAAACTGTGGATTCTGGGACATTTCCTGGACGAGGTTATTTTCAACTGAGAAAATTAAATTTGAGAAAGTCTTTCCTGTCCTGTTGAATTCCTAACAAAATTCTTGATAAGTTTCAATGTAGAAAAATTTCGTTCTACAGGCGCACTAGTAGCAGGAATTGTTAATACTAATTCACATAATTTGAACACTTCAGAATATGCATTTTCCAATTTTGATTGTTTTAAGAAAGTTAAAAGTTCACTCGCGTCTATTTTTGTGTCACTAACATCGGTTTCATAAATGACTGTAAGTTCTGATCGTAATAAGGCTTTGTCAAAATAATGTCCATAGTGGTGGAATAATGATTTGAATGAATCTTCTGGGAAAGGTATCCCTTTAAATCCTCCAAAATTACACAATTCATGAAATTTCAGGTCACTGAGATGATCAAATCTGCAGTTAATTTGCTGCTGAATTTGATCTATGATTTCGTAGAAAAGGCGGCGGTAAGAAGTTTGAAGGTCTGCCACATTATCAGTGCGCAGACGCTTTCTTCGTGACTTCACTTCTCCTAATTCAATTGTTTTTCCCAGAACTTATCAAATTCATTCCTTTTTTGAATTATAATGGATTTAAATTCACTATTTTTTTTCAGGCAAAAACCAATGTCATTTCTTTTACATTGCAATATGTTAAATACATTATCTGAAAACGGAAATATTTCCGAAAATATATTAAGTAAAAAATTAAAATTAAAGTATCTTTTCAAACCATCCAAAAATTCACTAAAACTATTTATTGTTTCTGCGTCCCAATTTTTGCTATTTTCCATAATATTTTCAAAAAGTTAAATTAACGATTCACGGTGTTCAAATATAGTTAACACAAGCCTGCCGTTATAGTTCCATCGCGTTGCAGCTACTTTGGGGTAAACGTTTTTTAACAATTGAGTCTAAGGCTTGTGTGCGCTTCGTAGATTTGGAAAAAAAAGCAGCCATTCCACTTAGGGTAGCAAAAAACACTTTACATTCTTTAATATGATTTATAGATTGGGATAAAAATTAATTTAATTTATGAGCACAACAGTGTACAAATAGAGCACTGGAGAACGTTTCCCGCACTTTAGCTTGAAGACCTCCTAAATGTCCGGCCATAACAGCAGCCCCATCATAGCTTTGGGCAATTAATTTATTATCAGCCTCCTCAATATCTTTCATAATATTAAGCACAATTTTATATAGAGCGTTTGCGGTACGATCTTCTGTCACATTTTTAAAGCCTAAAATCTTTCTTGTACACTCCCATCCATTTTTACATAGCGTATTACTACAGATAGTTGACTTAAATTAGTTACGTCGGTTGTTTCATCTAGAACAATAGCAATGAAAGGAGTCTGTTTAATTTCCGATTTAATTCTGTTCAAAATAATAGTGGCAGCGGCCGAAATTAAGTCATTCTGAATGCGATTTGATATCCCGCGAAAAACGTTAGACTGTTCCAAGTGATTTTTTAAACAAATGTCGTACTTGGCTATTAAAGAAACTAGGTCTTGAAAGTTTTCTCTATCTGCAGATGTAGTTGTTTCGTCATGACCTCTGAAGCCCAATTCATGCTGACCAAGAAAACACACAACATCAATAAGTCTTTTCAATATGTTTCTGTTTTTATCAAAATTCATTGTGTTGGCGATGACTAATTTCTATCTGCTTGTCAACGGCGTGTTCAATTCGCGTTTTTCCAAAGACACTTAATTTTAAAATGCTCTGTAAATGCGATTTAGACATAACATGTCTTTTTACTACTTTATGTAGATTATTCAAGTCGGAAAACCCACTTTTGTTCCACACTCCCTTTTCAGTCACAAATAGACTACCAGGCCAACAAAACAGTTTATTCCTGATTTCACAACCCGTTAACCATTCATATTGTTTATAAATTTTTTCTGCGTTGAAATGTCGAATACATGTTTTAATTCTTGTATTTAAGTTTTTTAGAGTAGGTTTTGGCCTATCTTTATTAATAATAGCAAGTTTTTCAGCAAACTGTAAAGCTGAAAATCCTTTGGTCATCAAAAAACACACAACACAATCACAGTTATTATTACCACTTGTTTGTAAAGTTTGTAAATCCCCACCCTCACCGTCGCCGCTGTTAAAAGCTGATGTACTTGTAGCCATATTAATACTCGTAAAATGCCAATGTATTTAACTTAGTCGACTGCTTATATCTACGAAATAATGCGAGACATTCTCTTTGTATGTGTAGCGGGTCTTCCCGGTAAAATACGTTCTAAAAATACACGTACACACGTCGAGCGAGCGAGCGTTTCTCCTCAAGTGGTCTGCTGACTACATGTATTTAACTGAAGTCATTGCATCCACCCGTAGTATCAGGTTCATGCTGTTGGTTGGCGGTCGGTTTACTGCAACGACGTCCTTGCTAAGAGCGTATATACAAACAAGTACAGTATGATGCATAATAAATAATTATGTGTGTGAGCTTGCGAATTAAACATTTAAATAATTAAATTAGTTTCAGAATTTGAAATTTAATATTTAAAATACAAAGGAGATTTTAAATATTGCGGTTTAATATAAATTATTTTTTAGTAGGTATGTAGTCGTTATTTTAAGTGAAGCTATGCTTCCCTTGCTCCCATGGACCGCACGCCACTAGAAGAGAGCGTGGCACGCGTTGTAAGCGTTTATAAATATTATCTTATCTTAGACACGTCACGGAGCTACCGCGGCTGCAGGCGTGTTTCACTGAGTTGGGATGCGGTGGAGTAACCGACCGCCGAGTTTGACGTCACTGAAGGGACTTAGACTGTGACGTCACAAAAGGGGTTGATTCAGAAGCTTAAAAGTGAACGGCGTTAACGCGTGTGACATGTGGCGCTTAATAAATACACCCGACATGTTACAAGATCAGGTTATTACGTCATTGTGGAGTAAATATTCATCTCTGCAACGATATTCTCCTGCTTCTTGATTTCCAATTTACAAACATCTTAGTAGGAATTTGTAATTAATAATGTAAGAAGGATGCTGCCTGTTTAAGTATCTATTGATATTGAGACAACATTTTCCTACGGATAAATTTTGTCTTCAAGTTGGGGTCAGATGTAAGCAAGATGCTTACTGGTTTAAGTATCTGGTTAACGAAATTTCTCCATACATCAATGTTCAGAAAATATGTAAATAAATTACAACAAATAGTTGAACGATCGTAAATAATTCCATGATAAAATGAACAAAATATGTAGGCTGCAAAACATGCGGGAATTGTGTGTATCTAATTATGTGCAATCAAAACACCTTAGCAAGCGAAAATGCCCGTTACAGCGATCAACTTGATGCATTTTGTAACTCAAAACCGCACCGTGGATGATAGGACACAAGTAGTTAACCTCTAATGGGGTCATTTAGTTTCCACATAGGAAAGTGCAAACTCGGAATTTAATAAGTGAAGTAAAAAAATTATATATACGGGTCTAAAAAAGTTAGTGGAGGCTCGGCAGCCTCAGAGCCGAGAAGTAACCGCACGACAATAATGTCAAGGGTTTTCTTTTCGTTATAAAATCAGAGAAAATTGAGAAGGGAAGTTAAAATTTCAGAGAGTGAATTAGGAGTGTAAAAAAAAAGGCGATTAACGCGGACGCCCGTGGTTTAACGGCCGATGGACGGGCCGAATTTGGCGAGTCCATTCCATGTTAGTGAATTTTCTTTAAAAAATTCACCAATAAGGAGATCCCGACTTTTGAAAAAATTTCTTCAAATGAGCGCTAATTAGGCCCCCCAGAACACATATACGGGGTCAGTTTCAATTTTTATATGTATATATATATATATATATATATATATATATATATATATATATATATATATATATATATATATATATATATATATATATATATATATATATATATATTTATATGTATCACACCGATAACTTAAAAATTATGGGCCGATTTTGATTAAATTTGGTGAGTACCTTCCTTTTACAAATGGCTTGGATAAGTTCGTTAGCCAGGAAAATCGGCCCAGGTTTTCCCGGAAAATTTTGAGTTTTCTTTCGAAAAAAATTGTAAAAAATTTATATCTCCACAATTAACAAAGTAAGGGCAACCAATTTGGTACGCGGATTTATATCATTATACGTAAGCTACCTACCAAAATTTAGCTATGTAGATCAAAAGACAAAGAAGTTATAGGCATTTAAATAAAAATTTATTGGGATTTTCCTCAAAATGTCAAAATTGCGATTTAAAACGTCAAAAATTGGCAACATTTAGGCAAAGAACTTGAATCTAGTACGGGCTATGGAAAGAAACTGTCTCAAGAAGAATGTTTTACAAACCCTGAAGTCTTAGTTTCAACCGTCATTGTCGTTCATTTTACTAAAATATTTCCAGAAAATTCATTTAAAATAGACCCTTTCTCTGATGCTTGGCAGTAGCCTTAGCTATAGAGTTTATCGTTTAATGGTATATAATTTTTGTCGAATTTTCGTAAAAATCAATTAAGCTCAATATATCCGTTATTATACAATATATGAATATTTTTTTTATATATTAATTATAGGGTGTCTTGAGTCGTTGGTGATAGAAATTTTCTTATTTTTTAATCAAACACGCCTTATGTTATTGCATTTTTGCATTTTCCATCGAAATATAATACATGTTTGTAAGAAAAAAAATTCTGGATGCAGCAAGTGCGTTATGGTAGCGACTTTTGATCAAATGCTTAATATTTGAATAGCCCAATTTGCTATTAACCTATAAGGTTGACCAAGAAACAAGTTTTTGCGGGAACACTTTAAGTTTACTTTTGGAAATTTTTGTACATTTTCACACAATAAAGTTATTTTTATGAAACATGGCACATTGTTTTTACTATATAGGTTATACTGGTAACCAAAATTGATGCCTGCTTTCTTAAATAAAAAGAAAACAGACATATTTGCAATAAAAACATATTTAAGAAAATTCACTACCATAACGCACTTGCTGCGTCCCGAGTTTTTAAAATTGCTTAAATTGTCTTTTATTTGAGAGGCTAGCTGTCCCGAGTACCGAATTAATTCTTAAACTTAAATTGTATGTATATTTTGAATCATATGGGCTGTAAGCTAAATTAGTATAGATAATTTGTGCCGTAGGTCGCTGGATTTATAATAAGAAAGAATGATATCAGATTAAAATTTCAGGTGTTGTTTTATGATAGAAATTTTAATGGATGGGGGAAATAATTGAGGAGATTTTATAATACGAGGGAGAGATAGGGCTTGGAGTTATGAGAGTTTACAAGGGGTAGATAAGTGAGAGCTGTAATTAAGCTAAGAAGAGTCAATTATTAGACTAGGAAAATTTTACCGGGGCAAGAACAATGTAGTTCTCACCGGTATCAACTTTATATAACATTTAATCCATTCTAAGGTTCGGAAAACCTCTTACACCCTTCTGTTTAAATAACCCTTAGGATTTATATTATTAGAATTTCGAGTTTTTAGTATAATTTTAACCCGGCTTAAAACCTTTTGAATTAAGGAATTTTATTGAGAAATTACCGAAAGTTTACTTTTGTTTAATTTTAATCATACGGAAACCTTTGTAGATCACAGGGTGTATTAAAATTTGTTCAGCTGTTTAAAATGTTATCTGTATAAATTTTATTTTTGCATTAAAGTACTTTTAAAACTAGATGCTGGGTTTCATTATTAACTTAGGAAGCCCTAAACTAGAGTGCATATTAACAGTTTCTTATAGGGTGACTCTGATGTACTAGGGTCACTGGGTATACGCTAAGACTGCATATATAGTAAAATCCTGGGAATTTGATCCAGGCCTCCCTTGAAGGTCGTAAAACTTAAATATTAAGTTCAAGGTAACAAGGGGATAGAAAAGATACACACGTTCTGCCGCTCGAAACGTTGCCGACCCTAAAACATAACTAAATCAATAAGTAATAATAATAAAAATTAGAATTGACAGTCATTGAAAAAACCTTTGTGTTAAAGAGAAGTAAAAGGCACGGAACCCCCCCCACCCCCCGGTTACAATAACGATCTTTTTCTTTAAGGCAAATATTCCGTTTGTTGATATTTTAATTTAATGTATATAAAGGGAATGCAGTAAGAGCACTGCGATGGTAATTGCAAATAGCAAATTTTCAATAAATCTTTTCAAAAGTAAAGTCACCTTTTCTTATTTCAGCTTCCATTGAGGTTCTTGTTGTCAGTAAGGGAGTTAGGGTAATGAATAAAACATAACAGTTACAGAGTCCTGTTATGTTCCTGAGCTCTCCTCTGCTAAGATTTGGCAGCTCCACAGCTCTCTTTTTTTTTACTTAGTGAATAGAATATTCCATAATTCTAATTAAGTGCAGATATCAATTTGGTAAATCAAAATGGCAGGAAAAACAATTTTATAATAAGTAATTTATTTGTTAATATAATTAACTAAAACTTTTCTGTTTACAGATATAATAGAGGCTGGAATGGAGGACATGGCTAGTAGTGGAAGGGAACCTGAAAAGGATAGTAGTTGTCCAAACATACCCATGGGACATGTAAAACAAGAGCAGGAAATCTGTGGAGTTTACTCTAAATGTATTACAGTTAAAAAAGATGATGATGATATATCTACTGACCAAAAGTTTATACTTTCCTATGAATTTAAACATGATATGAACTCGGAGAGTCAACCACATGAATCTTCAATAAAATTGGAAATAGAAGAGCATGCTCTGGATGGTTTAGTATTATATCCAGATATAAAAGAAGAGCACTTGAATAAAAATTTAAGTTCTACTAATAATCACGACCCCTGGCCAACTTCAGAAAAGCCTTATCAGTGCTCATCGTGTGAATATGCAAGTGTGCAGAAACATCATTTGTTAAATCATATTAAATCAAAACACACAAGAGAAAAGCCTCATCAATGTTCATCATGTGATTATGCAAGTGTTTATAAACAGCAATTGTTAAATCATATTAAATCAAAACACACAAGAGAAAAGCCTCATCGTTGTTCATCATGTGATTATGCAAGTGTGGAGAAACATCATTTGTTAAATCATATTAAATCAAAACACACAGGAGAAAAGCCTCATCAATGTTCATCATGTGATTATGCAAGTGTTTATAAACAGCAATTGTTAAATCATATTAAATCAAAACACACAAGAGAAAAGCCTTATCAATGTTCATCATGTGATTATGCAAGTGTGGAGAAACATCATTTGTTAAATCATATTAAATCAAAACACACAGGAGAAAAGCCTCATCAATGTTCATCATGTGATTATGCAAGTGTTTATAAACAGCAATTGTTAAATCATATTAAATCAAAACACACAAGAGAAAAGCCTCATCAATGTTTATCATGTGATTATGCAAGTGTGGAGAAACATCATTTGTTAAATCATATTAAATCAAAACACACAGGAGAAAAGCCTCATCAATGTTCATCATGTGATTATGCAAGTGTTTATAAACAGCAATTGTTAAATCATATTAAATCAAAACACACAAGAGAAAAGCCTTATCAATGTTTATCATGTGATTATGCAAGTGTGGAGAAACATCATTTGTTAAATCATATTAAATCAAAACACACAGGAGAAAAGCCTCATCAATGTTCATCATGTGATTATGCAAGTGTTTATAAACAGCAATTGTTAAATCATATTAAATCAAAACACACAAGAGAAAAGCCTTATCAATGTTCATCATGTGATTATGCAAGTGTGGAGAAACATCATTTGTTAAATCATATTAAATCAAAACACACAGGAGAAAAGCCTCATCAATGTTCATCATGTGATTATGCAAGTGTTTATAAACAGCAATTGTTAAATCATATTAAATCAAAACACACAAGAGAAAAGCCTTATCAATGTTCATCATGTGATTATGCAAGTGTGGAGAAACATCATTTGTTAAATCATATTAAATCAAAACACACAGGAGAAAAGCCTCATCAATGTTCATCATGTGATTATGCAAGTGTTTATAAACAGCAATTGTTAAATCATATTAAATCAAAACACACAAGAGAAAAGCCTCATCAATGTTTATCATGTGATTATGCAAGTGTGGAGAAACATCATTTGTTAAATCATATTAAATCAAAACACACAGGAGAAAAGCCTCATCAATGTTCATCATGTGATTATGCAAGTGTGGAGAAACATCATTTGTTAAATCATATTAAATCAAAACACACAGGAGAAAAGCCTCATCAATGTTCATCATGTGATTATGCAAGTGTTTATAAACAGCAATTGTTAAATCATATTAAATCAAAACACACAAGAGAAAAGCCTTATCAATGTTCATCATGTGATTATGCAAGTGTGGAGAAACATCATTTGTTAAATCAAAACACACAGGAGAAAAGCCTCATCAATGTTCATCATGTGATTATGCAAGTGTTTATAAACAGCAATTGTTAAATCATATTAAATCAAAACACACAAGAGAAAAGCCTTATCAATGTTCATCATGTGATTATGCAAGTGTTTATAAACAGCAATTGTTAAATCATATTAAATCAAAACACACAAGAGAAAAGCCTTATCAATGTTCATCATGTGATTATGCAAGTGTGGAGAAACATCATTTGTTAAATCATATTAAATCAAAACACACAAGAGAAAAGCCTTATCAATGTTCATCATGTGATTATGCAAGTGTTTATAAACAGCAATTGTTAAATCATATTAAATCAAAACACACAAGAGAAAAGCCTCATCAATGTTTATCATGTGATTATGCAAGTGTGGAGAAACATCATTTGTTAAATCATATTAAATCAAAACACACAGGAGAAAAGCCTCATCAATGTTCATCATGTGATTATGCAAGTGTTTATAAACAGCAATTGTTAAATCATATTAAATCAAAACACACAAGAGAAAAGCCTCATCAATGTTTATCATGTGATTATGCAAGTGTGGAGAAACATCATTTGTTAAATCATATTAAATCAAAACACACAGGAGAAAAGCCTCATCAATGTTCATCATGTGATTATGCAAGTGTTTATAAACAGCAATTGTTAAATCATATTAAATCAAAACACACAAGAGAAAAGCCTTATCAATGTTTATCATGTGATTATGCAAGTGTGGAGAAACATCATTTGTTAAATCATATTAAATCAAAACACACAGGAGAAAAGCCTCATCAATGTTCATCATGTGATTATGCAAGTGTTTATAAACAGCAATTGTTAAATCATATTAAATCAAAACACACAAGAGAAAAGCCTTATCAATGTTCATCATGTGATTATGCAAGTGTTTATAAACAGCAATTGTTAAATCATATTAAATCAAAACACACAAGAGAAAAGCCTTATCAATGTTCATCATGTGATTATGCAAGTGTGGAGAAACATCATTTGTTAAATCATATTAAATCAAAACACACAGGAGAAAAGCCTTATCAATGTTCATCATGTGATTATGCAAGTGTTTATAAACAGCAATTGTTAAATCATATTAAATCAAAACACACAAGAGAAAAGCCTTATCAATGTTTATCATGTGATTATGCAAGTGTGGAGAAACATCATTTGTTAAATCATATTAAATCAAAACACACAGGAGAAAAGCCTCATCAATGTTCATCATGTGATTATGCAAGTGTTTATAAACAGCAATTGTTAAATCATATTAAATCAAAACACACAAGAGAAAAGCCTCATCAATGTTCATCATGTGATTATGCAAGTGTTTATAAACAGCAATTGTTAAATCATATTAAATCAAAACACACAAGAGAAAAGCCTTATCAATGTTCATCATGTGATTATGCAAGTGTTTATAAACAGCAATTGTTAAATCATATTAAATCAAAACACACAAGAGAAAAGCCTTATCAATGTTCATCATGTGATTATGCAAGTGTGGAGATACATCATTTGTTAAATCATATTAAATCAAAACACACAAGAGAAAAGCCTCATCAATGTTCATCATGTGATTATGCAAGTGTTTATAAACAGCAATTGTTAAATCATATTAAATCAAAACACACAAGAGAAAAGCCTCATCAATGTTCATCATGTGATTATGCAAGTGTGGAGAAACATCATTTGTTAAATCATATTAAATCAAAACACACAAGAGAAAAGCCTCATCAATGTTCATCATGTGATTATGCAAGTGTTTATAAACAGCAATTGTTAAATCATATTAAATCAAAACACACAAGAGAAAAGCCTCATCAATGTTCATCATGTGATTATGCAAGTGTTTATAAACAGCAATTGTTAAATCATATTAAATCAAAACACACAAGAGAAAAGCCTCATCAATGTTCATCATGTGATTATGCAAGTGTTTATAAACAGCAATTGTTAAATCATATTAAATCAAAACACACAAGAGAAAAGCCTCATCAATGTTCATCATGTGATTATGCAAGTGTTTATAAACAGCAATTGTTAAATCATATTAAATCAAAACACACAAGAGAAAAGCCTTATCAATGTTCATCATGTGATTATGCAAGTGTTTATAAACAGCAATTGTTAAATCATATTAAATCAAAACACACAAGAGAAAAGCCTTATCAATGTTCATCATGTGATTATGCAAGTGTGGAGAAACATCATTTGTTAAATCATATTAAATCAAAACACACAGGAGAAAAGCCTTATCAATGTTCATCATGTGATTATGCAAGTGTTTATAAACAGCAATTGTTAAATCATATTAAATCAAAACACACAAGAGAAAAGCCTCATCAATGTTTATCATGTGATTATGCAAGTGTGGAGAAACATCATTTGTTAAATCATATTAAATCAAAACACACAGGAGAAAAGCCTCATCAATGTTCATCATGTGATTATGCAAGTGTTTATAAACAGCAATTGTTAAATCATATTAAATCAAAACACACAAGAGAAAAGCCTTATCAATGTTCATCATGTGATTATGCAAGTGTTTATAAACAGCAATTGTTAAATCATATTAAATCAAAACACACAAGAGAAAAGCCTTATCAATGTTCATCATGTGATTATGCAAGTGTTTATAAACAGCAATTGTTAAATCATATTAAATCAAAACACACAAGAGAAAAGCCTTATCAATGTTCATCATGTGATTATGCAAGTGTTTATAAACAGCAATTGTTAAATCATATTAAATCAAAACACACAAGAGAAAAGCCTTATCAATGTTCATCATGTGATTATGCAAGTGTTTATAAACAGCAATTGTTAAATCATATTAAATCAAAACACACAAGAGAAAAGCCTTATCAATGTTCATCATGTGATTATGCAAGTGTTTATAAACAGCAATTGTTAAATCATATTAAATCAAAACACACAAGAGAAAAGCCTCATCAATGTTCATCATGTGATTATGCAAGTGTTTATAAACAGCAATTGTTAAATCATATTAAATCAAAACACACAAGAGAAAAGCCTTATCAATGTTCATCATGTGATTATGCAAGTGTGGAGATACATCATTTGTTAAATCATATTAAATCAAAACACACAAGAGAAAAGCCTCATCAATGTTCATCATGTGATTATGCAAGTGTTTATAAACAGCAATTGTTAAATCATATTAAATCAAAACACACAAGAGAAAAGCCTTATCAATGTTCATCATGTGATTATGCAAGTGTGGAGATACATCATTTGTTAAATCATATTAAATCAAAACACACAGGAGAAAAGCCTCATCAATGTTCATCATGTGATTATGCAAGTGTTTATAAACAGCAATTGTTAAATCATATTAAATCAAAACACACAAGAGAAAAGCCTTATCAATGTTCATCATGTGATTATGCAAGTGTTTATAAACAGCAATTGTTAAATCATATTAAATCAAAACACACAAGAGAAAAGCCTTATCAATGTTCATCATGTGATTATGCAAGTGTGGAGATACATCATTTGTTAAATCATATTAAATCAAAACACACAGGAGAAAAGCCTCATCAATGTTCATCATGTGATTATGCAAGTGTTTATAAACAGCAATTGTTAAATCATATTAAATCAAAACACACAAGAGAAAAGCCTTATCAATGTTCATCATGTGATTATGCAAGTGTTTATAAACAGCAATTGTTAAATCATATTAAATCAAAACACACAAGAGAAAAGCCTTATCAATGTTCATCATGTGATTATGCAAGTGTGGAGATACATCATTTGTTAAATCATATTAAATCAAAACACACAAGAGAAAAGCCTCATCAATGTTCATCATGTGATTATGCAAGTGTTTATAAACAGCAATTGTTAAATCATATTAAATCAAAACACACAAGAGAAAAGCCTTATCAATGTTCATCATGTGATTATGCAAGTGTTTATAAACATCTATTGTTAAATCACATTAAATCAAAACACACAGGAGAAAAGCCTCATCAATGTTCATTATGTGATTTTGCAAGTTTGTACAAACATCTTTTGTTAAGACATATTAAATCAAAACACACAGGAGAAAAGCCTTATCAATGTTCATCATGTGATTTTGCAAGTTTGTACAAACATCATTTGTTAAGACATATTAAATCAAAACACACAAGAGAAAAGCCTTATCAGTGTTCATTATGTGATTATGCAACTGTGCACAAACTTGATTTGTTAAATCATACTAAATCAAAACACACAAGAGAAAAGCCTTATCAATGTTCATCATGTGATTATGCAAGTGTGGAGAAACATCATTTGTTATATCATATTAAATCAAAACACACAGGAGAAAAGCCTTATCAATGTCCATTATGTAAATATGCAAGTGTGCAGAAACATCTTTTGTTATATCATATTAAGTCAAAACACACAGGAGAAAAGCCTTATCAATGTTCATCATGTGATTTTGCAAGTTTGTACAAACATCTTTTGTTAAGACATATTAAATCAAAACACACAAGAGAAAAGCCTTATCAATGTTCATCATGTGATTATGCAAGTGTTTATAAACAGCAATTGTTAAATCATATTAAATCAAAACACACAGGAGAAAAGCCTTATCAATGTTCATCATGTGATTATGCAAGTGTTTATAAACAGCAATTGTTAAATCATATTAAATCAAAACACACAAGAGAAAAGCCTTATCAATGTTCATCATGTGATTATGCAAGTGTTTATAAACAGCAATTGTTAAATCATATTAAATCAAAACACACAAGAGAAAAGCCTTATCAATGTTCATCATGTGATTATGCAAGTGTGGAGAAACATCATTTGTTAAATCATATTAAATCAAAACACACAAGAGAAAAGCCTCATCAATGTTCATCATGTGATTATGCAAGTGTTTATAAACAGCAATTGTTAAATCATATTAAATCAAAACACACAAGAGAAAAGCCTTATCAATGTTCATCATGTGATTATGCAAGTGTTTATAAACAGCAATTGTTAAATCATATTAAATCAAAACACACAAGAGAAAAGCCTTATCAATGTTCATCATGTGATTATGCAAGTGTTTATAAACAGCAATTGTTAAATCATATTAAATCAAAACACACAAGAGAAAAGCCTTATCAATGTTTATCATGTGATTATGCAAGTGTGGAGAAACATCATTTGTTAAATCATATTAAATCAAAACACACAGGAGAAAAGCCGTATCAATGTTCATCATGTGATTATGCAAGTGTTTATAAACAGCAATTGTTAAATCATATTAAATCAAAACACACAGGAGAAAAGCCTTATCAATGTCCATTATGTAAATATGCAAGTGTGCAGAAACATTTTTTGTTATATCATATTAAGTCAAAACACACAGGAGAAAAGCCTTATCAATGTTCATCATGTGATTTTGCAAGTTTGTACAAACATCATTTGTTAAGACATATTAAATCAAAACACACAGGAGAAAAGCCTTATCAGTGTTCATCATGTGATTATGCAAGTGTTTATAAACATCTATTGTTAAATCACATTAAATCAAAACACACAGGAGAAAAGCCTCATCAATGTTCATTATGTGATTTTGCAAGTTTGTACAAACATCTTTTGTTAAGACATATTAAATCAAAACACACAGGAGAAAAGCCTTATCAATGTTCATCATGTGATTTTGCAAGTTTGTACAAACATCATTTGTTAAGACATATTAAATCAAAACACACAAGAGAAAAGCCTTATCAGTGTTCATTATGTGATTATGCAACTGTGCACAAACTTGATTTGTTAAATCATACTAAATCAAAACACACAAGAGAAAAGCCTTATCAATGTTCATCATGTGATTATGCAAGTGTGGAGAAACATCATTTGTTATATCATATTAAATCAAAACACACAGGAGAAAAGCCTTATCAATGTCCATTATGTAAATATGCAAGTGTGCAGAAACATCTTTTGTTATATCATATTAAGTCAAAACACACAGGAGAAAAGCCTTATCAATGTTCATCATGTGATTTTGCAAGTTTGTACAAACATCTTTTGTTAAGACATATTAAATCAAAACACACAAGAGAAAAGCCTTATCAGTGTTCATTATGTGATTATGCAACTGTGCACAAACTTGATTTGTTAAATCATACTAAATCAAAACACACAAGAGAAAAGCCTTATCAATGTTCATCATGTGATTATGCAAGTGTGGAAAAACATCATTTGTTATATCATATTAAATCAAAACACACAGGAGAAAAGCCTTATCAATGTCCATTATGTAAATATGCAAGTGTGGAGAAACATCATTTGTTATATCATATTAAATCAAAACACACAGGAGAAAAGCCTTATCAATGTCCATTATGTAAATATGCAAGTGTGCAGAAACATCTTTTGTTAAGACATATTAAATCAAAACACACAAGAGAAAAGCCTTATCAGTGTTCATTATGTGATTATGCAACTGTGCACAAACTTGATTTGTTAAATCATACTAAATCAAAACACACAAGAGAAAAGCCTTATCAATGTTCATCATGTGATTATGCAAGTGTGGAGAAACATCATTTGTTAAATCAAAACACACAGGAGAAAAGCCTCATCAATGTTCATCATGTGATTATGCAAGTGTTTATAAACAGCAATTGTTAAATCATATTAAATCAAAACACACAAGAGAAAAGCCTTATCAATGTTCATCATGTGATTATGCAAGTGTTTATAAACAGCAATTGTTAAATCATATTAAATCAAAACACACAAGAGAAAAGCCTTATCAATGTTCATCATGTGATTATGCAAGTGTTTATAAACAGCAATTGTTAAATCATATTAAATCAAAACACACAAGAGAAAAGCCTTATCAATGTTCATCATGTGATTATGCAAGTGTGGAGAAACATCATTTGTTAAATCATATTAAATCAAAACACACAAGAGAAAAGCCTCATCAATGTTCATCATGTGATTATGCAAGTGTTTATAAACAGCAATTGTTAAATCATATTAAATCAAAACACACAAGAGAAAAGCCTTATCAATGTTCATCATGTGATTATGCAAGTGTGGAGAAACATCATTTGTTAAATCAAAACACACAGGAGAAAAGCCTCATCAATGTTCATCATGTGATTATGCAAGTGTTTATAAACAGCAATTGTTAAATCATATTAAATCAAAACACACAAGAGAAAAGCCTTATCAATGTTCATCATGTGATTATGCAAGTGTTTATAAACAGCAATTGTTAAATCATATTAAATCAAAACACACAGGAGAAAAGCCTCATCAATGTTCATCATGTGATTATGCAAGTGTTTATAAACAGCAATTGTTAAATCATATTAAATCAAAACACACAAGAGAAAAGCCTCATCAATGTTCATCATGTGATTATGCAAGTGTTTATAAACAGCAATTGTTAAATCATATTAAATCAAAACACACAGGAGAAAAGCCTCATCAATGTTCATCATGTGATTATGCAAGTGTTTATAAACAGCAATTGTTAAATCATATTAAATCAAAACACACAAGAGAAAAGCCTTATCAATGTTCATCATGTGATTATGCAAGTGTTTATAAACAGCAATTGTTAAATCATATTAAATCAAAACACACAAGAGAAAAGCCTCATCAATGTTCATCATGTGATTATGCAAGTGTTTATAAACAGCAATTGTTAAATCATATTAAATCAAAACACACAAGAGAAAAGCCTCATCAATGTTTATCATGTGATTATGCAAGTGTGGAGAAACATCATTTGTTAAATCATATTAAATCAAAACACACAGGAGAAAAGCCTCATCAATGTTCATCATGTGATTATGCAAGTGTTTATAAACAGCAATTGTTAAATCATATTAAATCAAAACACACAAGAGAAAAGCCTTATCAATGTTCATCATGTGATTATGCAAGTGTGGAGAAACATCATTTGTTAAATCATATTAAATCAAAACACACAAGAGAAAAGCCTCATCAATGTTCATCATGTGATTATGCAAGTGTTTATAAACAGCAATTGTTAAATCATATTAAATCAAAACACACAAGAGAAAAGCCTTATCAATGTTCATCATGTGATTATGCAAGTGTGGAGAAACATCATTTGTTAAATCATATTAAATCAAAACACACAGGAGAAAAGCCTCATCAATGTTCATCATGTGATTATGCAAGTGTTTATAAACAGCAATTGTTAAATCATATTAAATCAAAACACACAAGAGAAAAGCCTTATCAATGTTCATCATGTGATTATGCAAGTGTTTATAAACAGCAATTGTTAAATCATATTAAATCAAAACACACAAGAGAAAAGCCTTATCAATGTTCATCATGTGATTATGCAAGTGTTTATAAACAGCAATTGTTAAATCATATTAAATCAAAACACACAAGAGAAAAGCCTTATCAATGTTTATCATGTGATTATGCAAGTGTGGAGAAACATCATTTGTTAAATCATATTAAATCAAAACACACAGGAGAAAAGCCTTATCAATGTTCATCATGTGATTATGCAAGTGTTTATAAACAGCAATTGTTAAATCATATTAAATCAAAACACACAAGAGAAAAGCCTTATCAATGTTTATCATGTGATTATGCAAGTGTGGAGAAACATCATTTGTTAAATCATATTAAATCAAAACACACAGGAGAAAAGCCTTATCAATGTCCATTATGTAAATATGCAAGTGTGCAGAAACATTTTTTGTTATATCATATTAAGTCAAAACACACAGGAGAAAAGCCTTATCAATGTTCATCATGTGATTTTGCAAGTTTGTACAAACATCATTTGTTAAGACATATTAAATCAAAACACACAGGAGAAAAGCCTTATTAGTGTTCATCATGTGATTATGCAAGTGTTTATAAACATCTATTGTTAAATCACATTAAATCAAAACACACAGGAGAAAAGCCTCATCAATGTTCATCATGTGATTTTGCAAGTTTGTACAAACATCTTTTGTTAAGACATATTAAATCAAAACACACAGGAGAAAAGCCTTATCAATGTTCATCATGTGATTTTGCAAGTGTTTATAAACAGCAATTGTTAAATCATATTAAATCAAAACACACAAGAGAAAAGCCTTATCAATGTTCATCATGTGATTATGCAAGTGTTTATAAACAGCAATTGTTAAATCATATTAAATCAAAACACACAAGAGAAAAGCCTTATCAATGTTCATCATGTGATTATGCAAGTGTTTATAAACAGCAATTGTTAAATCATATTAAATCAAAACACACAAGAGAAAAGCCTCATCAATGTTTATCATGTGATTATGCAAGTGTGGAGAAACATCATTTGTTAAATCATATTAAATCAAAACACACAGGAGAAAAGCCTCATCAATGTTCATCATGTGATTATGCAAGTGTTTATAAACAGCAATTGTTAAATCATATTAAATCAAAACACACAAGAGAAAAGCCTTATCAATGTTCATCATGTGATTATGCAAGTGTGGAGAAACATCATTTGTTAAATCATATTAAATCAAAACACACAAGAGAAAAGCCTCATCAATGTTCATCATGTGATTATGCAAGTGTTTATAAACAGCAATTGTTAAATCATATTAAATCAAAACACACAAGAGAAAAGCCTTATCAATGTTCATCATGTGATTATGCAAGTGTGGAGAAACATCATTTGTTAAATCATATTAAATCAAAACACACAGGAGAAAAGCCTCATCAATGTTCATCATGTGATTATGCAAGTGTTTATAAACAGCAATTGTTAAATCATATTAAATCAAAACACACAAGAGAAAAGCCTTATCAATGTTCATCATGTGATTATGCAAGTGTTTATAAACAGCAATTGTTAAATCATATTAAATCAAAACACACAAGAGAAAAGCCTTATCAATGTTCATCATGTGATTATGCAAGTGTTTATAAACAGCAATTGTTAAATCATATTAAATCAAAACACACAAGAGAAAAGCCTTATCAATGTTTATCATGTGATTATGCAAGTGTGGAGAAACATCATTTGTTAAATCATATTAAATCAAAACACACAGGAGAAAAGCCTTATCAATGTTCATCATGTGATTATGCAAGTGTTTATAAACAGCAATTGTTAAATCATATTAAATCAAAACACACAAGAGAAAAGCCTTATCAATGTTTATCATGTGATTATGCAAGTGTGGAGAAACATCATTTGTTAAATCATATTAAATCAAAACACACAGGAGAAAAGCCTTATCAATGTCCATTATGTAAATATGCAAGTGTGCAGAAACATTTTTTGTTATATCATATTAAGTCAAAACACACAGGAGAAAAGCCTTATCAATGTTCATCATGTGATTTTGCAAGTTTGTACAAACATCATTTGTTAAGACATATTAAATCAAAACACACAGGAGAAAAGCCTTATTAGTGTTCATCATGTGATTATGCAAGTGTTTATAAACATCTATTGTTAAATCACATTAAATCAAAACACACAGGAGAAAAGCCTCATCAATGTTCATCATGTGATTTTGCAAGTTTGTACAAACATCTTTTGTTAAGACATATTAAATCAAAACACACAGGAGAAAAGCCTTATCAATGTTCATCATGTGATTTTGCAAGTGTTTATAAACAGCAATTGTTAAATCATATTAAATCAAAACACACAAGAGAAAAGCCTTATCAATGTTCATCATGTGATTATGCAAGTGTTTATAAACAGCAATTGTTAAATCATATTAAATCAAAACACACAAGAGAAAAGCCTTATCAATGTTCATCATGTGATTATGCAAGTGTTTATAAACAGCAATTGTTAAATCATATTAAATCAAAACACACAAGAGAAAAGCCTCATCAATGTTTATCATGTGATTATGCAAGTGTGGAGAAACATCATTTGTTAAATCATATTAAATCAAAACACACAGGAGAAAAGCCTCATCAATGTTCATCATGTGATTATGCAAGTGTTTATAAACAGCAATTGTTAAATCATATTAAATCAAAACACACAAGAGAAAAGCCTTATCAATGTTCATCATGTGATTATGCAAGTGTGGAGAAACATCATTTGTTAAATCATATTAAATCAAAACACACAAGAGAAAAGCCTCATCAATGTTCATCATGTGATTATGCAAGTGTTTATAAACAGCAATTGTTAAATCATATTAAATCAAAACACACAAGAGAAAAGCCTTATCAATGTTCATCATGTGATTATGCAAGTGTGGAGAAACATCATTTGTTAAATCATATTAAATCAAAACACACAGGAGAAAAGCCTCATCAATGTTCATCATGTGATTATGCAAGTGTTTATAAACAGCAATTGTTAAATCATATTAAATCAAAACACACAAGAGAAAAGCCTTATCAATGTTCATCATGTGATTATGCAAGTGTTTATAAACAGCAATTGTTAAATCATATTAAATCAAAACACACAGGAGAAAAGCCTTATCAATGTTCATCATGTGATTATGCAAGTGTTTATAAACAGCAATTGTTAAATCATATTAAATCAAAACACACAAGAGAAAAGCCTTATCAATGTTTATCATGTGATTATGCAAGTGTGGAGAAACATCATTTGTTAAATCAAAACACACAGGAGAAAAGCCTCATCAATGTTCATCATGTGATTATGCAAGTGTTTATAAACAGCAATTGTTAAATCATATTAAATCAAAACACACAAGAGAAAAGCCTTATCAATGTTCATCATGTGATTATGCAAGTGTTTATAAACAGCAATTGTTAAATCATATTAAATCAAAACACACAAGAGAAAAGCCTTATCAATGTTCATCATGTGATTATGCAAGTGTTTATAAACAGCAATTGTTAAATCATATTAAATCAAAACACACAAGAGAAAAGCCTTATCAATGTTCATCATGTGATTATGCAAGTGTTTATAAACAGCAATTGTTAAATCATATTAAATCAAAACACACAAGAGAAAAGCCTCATCAATGTTTATCATGTGATTATGCAAGTGTGGAGAAACATCATTTGTTAAATCATATTAAATCAAAACACACAGGAGAAAAGCCTCATCAATGTTCATCATGTGATTATGCAAGTGTTTATAAACAGCAATTGTTAAATCATATTAAATCAAAACACACAAGAGAAAAGCCTTATCAATGTTCATCATGTGATTATGCAAGTGTGGAGAAACATCATTTGTTAAATCATATTAAATCAAAACACACAAGAGAAAAGCCTCATCAATGTTCATCATGTGATTATGCAAGTGTTTATAAACAGCAATTGTTAAATCATATTAAATCAAAACACACAAGAGAAAAGCCTTATCAATGTTCATCATGTGATTATGCAAGTGTTTATAAACAGCAATTGTTAAATCATATTAAATCAAAACACACAAGAGAAAAGCCTTATCAATGTTCATCATGTGATTATGCAAGTGTTTATAAACAGCAATTGTTAAATCATATTAAATCAAAACACACAAGAGAAAAGCCTTATCAATGTTCATCATGTGATTATGCAAGTGTTTATAAACAGCAATTGTTAAATCATATTAAATCAAAACACACAAGAGAAAAGCCTCATCAATGTTTATCATGTGATTATGCAAGTGTGGAGAAACATCATTTGTTAAATCATATTAAATCAAAACACACAGGAGAAAAGCCTCATCAATGTTCATCATGTGATTATGCAAGTGTTTATAAACAGCAATTGTTAAATCATATTAAATCAAAACACACAAGAGAAAAGCCTTATCAATGTTCATCATGTGATTATGCAAGTGTGGAGAAACATCATTTGTTAAATCATATTAAATCAAAACACACAGGAGAAAAGCCTCATCAATGTTCATCATGTGATTATGCAAGTGTTTATAAACAGCAATTGTTAAATCATATTAAATCAAAACACACAAGAGAAAAGCCTTATCAATGTTCATCATGTGATTATGCAAGTGTGGAGAAACATCATTTGTTAAATCATATTAAATCAAAACACACAGGAGAAAAGCCTTATCAATGTTCATCATGTGATTATGCAAGTGTTTATAAACAGCAATTGTTAAATCATATTAAATCAAAACACACAAGAGAAAAGCCTTATCAATGTTTATCATGTGATTATGCAAGTGTGGAGAAACATCATTTGTTAAATCATATTAAATCAAAACACACAGGAGAAAAGCCTTATCAATGTCCATTATGTAAATATGCAAGTGTGCAGAAACATTTTTTGTTATATCATATTAAGTCAAAACACACAGGAGAAAAGCCTTATCAATGTTCATCATGTGATTTTGCAAGTTTGTACAAACATCATTTGTTAAGACATATTAAATCAAAACACACAGGAGAAAAGCCTTATTAGTGTTCATCATGTGATTATGCAAGTGTTTATAAACATCTATTGTTAAATCACATTAAATCAAAACACACAGGAGAAAAGCCTCATCAATGTTCATCATGTGATTTTGCAAGTTTGTACAAACATCTTTTGTTAAGACATATTAAATCAAAACACACAGGAGAAAAGCCTTATCAATGTTCATCATGTGATTTTGCAAGTGTTTATAAACAGCAATTGTTAAATCATATTAAATCAAAACACACAAGAGAAAAGCCTTATCAATGTTTATCATGTGATTATGCAAGTGTGGAGAAACATCATTTGTTAAATCATACTAAATCAAAACACACAAGAGAAAAGCCTTATCAATGTTCATCATGTGATTATGCAAGTGTGGAGAAACATCATTTGTTATATCATATTAAATCAAAACACACAGGAGAAAAGCCTTATCAATGTCCATTATGTAAATATGCAAGTGTGCAGAAACATCTTTTGTTATATCATATTAAGTCAAAACACACAGGAGAAAAGCCTTATCAATGTTCATCATGTGATTTTGCAAGTTTGTACAAACATCTTTTGTTAAGACATATTAAATCAAAACACACAAGAGAAAAGCCTTATCAGTGTTCATTATGTGATTATGCAACTGTGCACAAACTTGATTTGTTAAATCATACTAAATCAAAACACACAAGAGAAAAGCCTTATCAATGTTCATCATGTGATTATGCAAGTGTGGAAAAACATCATTTGTTATATCATATTAAATCAAAACACACAGGAGAAAAGCCTTATCAATGTCCATTATGTAAATATGCAAGTGTGCAGAAACATCTTTTGTTATATCATATTAAGTCAAAACACACAGGAGAAAAGCCTTATCAATGTTCATCATGTGATTTTGCAAGTTTGTACAAACATCTTTTGTTAAGACATATTAAATCAAAACACACAAGAGAAAAGCCGTATCAGTGTTCATTATGTGATTATGCAACTGTGCACAAACTTGATTTGTTAAATCATACTAAATCAAAACACACAAGAGAAAAGCCTTATCAATGTTCATCATGTGATTATGCAAGTGTGGAGAAACATCATTTGTTATATCATATTAAATCAAAACACACAGGAGAAAAGCCTTATCAATGTCCATTATGTAAATATGCAAGTGTGCAGAAACATCTTTTGTTATATCATATTAAGTCAAAACACACAGGAGAAAAGCCTTATCAATGTTCATCATGTGATTTTGCAAGTTTGTACAAACATCTTTTGTTAAGACATATTAAATCAAAACACACAAGAGAAAAGCCTTATCAGTGTTCATTATGTGATTATGCAACTGTGCACAAACTTGATTTGTTAAATCATACTAAATCAAAACACACAAGAGAAAAGCCTTATCAATGTTCATCATGTGATTATGCAAGTGTGGAAAAACATCATTTGTTATATCATATTAAATCAAAACACACAGGAGAAAAGCCTTATCAATGTCCATTATGTAAATATGCAAGTGTGCAGAAACATCTTTTGTTATATCATATTAAGTCAAAACACACAGGAGAAAAGCCTTATCAATGTTCATCATGTGATTTTGCAAGTTTGTACAAACATCTTTTGTTAAGACATATTAAATCAAAACACACAAGAGAAAAGCCGTATCAGTGTTCATTATGTGATTATGCAACTGTGCACAAACTTGATTTGTTAAATCATACTAAATCAAAACACACAAGAGAAAAGCCTTATCAATGTTCATCATGTGATTATGCAAGTGTGGAGAAACATCATTTGTTATATCATATTAAATCAAAACACACAGGAGAAAAGCCTTATCAATGTCCATTATGTAAATATGCAAGTGTGCAGAAACATCTTTTGTTATATCATATTAAGTCAAAACACACAAGAGAAAAGCCTCATCAATGTTCATCATGTGATTATGCAAGTGTGGAGAAACATCATTTGTTAAATCATATTAAATCAAAACACACAGGAGAAAAGCCTTATCAATGTTCATCATGTGATTATGCAAGTGTTTATAAACAGCAATTGTTAAATCATATTAAATCAAAACACACAGGAGAAAAGCCTTATCAATGTCCATTATGTAAATATGCAAGTGTGCAGAAACATTTTTTGTTATATCATATTAAGTCAAAACACACAGGAGAAAAGCCTTATCAATGTTCATCATGTGATTATGCAACTGTGCACAAACTTGATTTGTTAAATCATACTAAATCAAAACACACAAGAGAAAAGCCTTATCAATGTTCATCATGTGATTATGCAAGTGTGGAGAAACATCATTTGTTATATCATATTAAGTCAAAACACACAGGAGAAAAGCCTCATCAATGTTCATCATGTGATTATGCAAGTGTTTATAAACAGCAATTGTTAAATCATATTAAATCAAAACACACAAGAGAAAAGCCTCATCAATGTTCATCATGTGATTATGCAAGTGTTTATAAACAGCAATTGTTAAATCATATTAAATCAAAACACACAAGAGAAAAGCCTTATCAATGTTTATCATGTGATTATGCAAGTGTTTATAAACAGCAATTGTTAAATCATATTAAATCAAAACACACAAGAGAAAAGCCTTATCAATGTTCATCATGTGATTATGCAAGTGTTTATAAACAGCAATTGTTAAATCATATTAAATCAAAACACACAAGAGAAAAGCCTCATCAATGTTCATCATGTGATTATGCAAGTGTTTATAAACAGCAATTGTTAAATCATATTAAATCAAAACACACAAGAGAAAAGCCTCATCAATGTTCATCATGTGATTATGCAAGTGTTTATAAACAGCAATTGTTAAATCATATTAAATCAAAACACACAAGAGAAAAGCCTCATCAATGTTCATCATGTGATTATGCAAGTGTTTATAAACAGCAATTGTTAAATCATATTAAATCAAAACACACAAGAGAAAAGCCTTATCAATGTTTATCATGTGATTATGCAAGTGTGGAGAAACATCATTTGTTAAATCATATTAAATCAAAACACACAAGAGAAAAGCCTCATCAATGTTCATCATGTGATTATGCAAGTGTTTATAAACAGCAATTGTTAAATCATATTAAATCAAAACACACAAGAGAAAAGCCTCATCAATGTTCATCATGTGATTATGCAAGTGTTTATAAACAGCAATTGTTAAATCATATTAAATCAAAACACACAAGAGAAAAGCCTTATCAATGTTCATCATGTGATTATGCAAGTGTGGAGAAACATCATTTGTTATATCATATTAAGTCAAAACACACAGGAGAAAAGCCTCATCAATGTTCATCATGTGATTATGCAAGTGTTTATAAACAGCAATTGTTAAATCATATTAAATCAAAACACACAAGAGAAAAGCCTCATCAATGTTCATCATGTGATTATGCAAGTGTTTATAAACAGCAATTGTTAAATCATATTAAATCAAAACACACAAGAGAAAAGCCTTATCAATGTTCATCATGTGATTATGCAAGTGTTTATAAACAGCAATTGTTAAATCATATTAAATCAAAACACACAGGAGAAAAGCCTCATCAATGTTCATCATGTGATTATGCAAGTGTTTATAAACAGCAATTGTTAAATCATATTAAATCAAAACACACAAGAGAAAAGCCTCATCAATGTTCATCATGTGATTATGCAAGTGTTTATAAACAGCAATTGTTAAATCATATTAAATCAAAACACACAAGAGAAAAGCCTTATCAATGTTTATCATGTGATTATGCAAGTGTTTATAAACAGCAATTGTTAAATCATATTAAATCAAAACACACAAGAGAAAAGCCTTATCAATGTTCATCATGTGATTATGCAAGTGTTTATAAACAGCAATTGTTAAATCATATTAAATCAAAACACACAAGAGAAAAGCCTCATCAATGTTCATCATGTGATTATGCAAGTGTTTATAAACAGCAATTGTTAAATCATATTAAATCAAAACACACAAGAGAAAAGCCTCATCAATGTTCATCATGTGATTATGCAAGTGTTTATAAACAGCAATTGTTAAATCATATTAAATCAAAACACACAAGAGAAAAGCCTCATCAATGTTCATCATGTGATTATGCAAGTGTTTATAAACAGCAATTGTTAAATCATATTAAATCAAAACACACAAGAGAAAAGCCTCATCAATGTTCATCATGTGATTATGCAAGTGTTTATAAACAGCAATTGTTAAATCATATTAAATCAAAACACACAAGAGAAAAGCCTCATCAATGTTCATCATGTGATTATGCAAGTGTTTATAAACAGCAATTGTTAAATCATATTAAATCAAAACACACAAGAGAAAAGCCTTATCAATGTTTATCATGTGATTATGCAAGTGTGGAGAAACATCATTTGTTAAATCATATTAAATCAAAACACACAAGAGAAAAGCCTCATCAATGTTCATCATGTGATTATGCAAGTGTTTATAAACAGCAATTGTTAAATCATATTAAATCAAAACACACAAGAGAAAAGCCTCATCAATGTTCATCATGTGATTATGCAAGTGTTTATAAACAGCAATTGTTAAATCATATTAAATCAAAACACACAAGAGAAAAGCCTCATCAATGTTCATCATGTGATTATGCAAGTGTTTATAAACAGCAATTGTTAAATCATATTAAATCAAAACACACAAGAGAAAAGCCTTATCAATGTTCATCATGTGATTATGCAAGTGTTTATAAACAGCAATTGTTAAATCATATTAAATCAAAACACACAGGAGAAAAGCCTCATCAATGTTCATCATGTGATTATGCAAGTGTTTATAAACAGCAATTGTTAAATCATATTAAATCAAAACACACAAGAGAAAAGCCTCATCAATGTTCATCATGTGATTATGCAAGTGTTTATAAACAGCAATTGTTAAATCATATTAAATCAAAACACACAAGAGAAAAGCCTTATCAATGTTTATCATGTGATTATGCAAGTGTTTATAAACAGCAATTGTTAAATCATATTAAATCAAAACACACAAGAGAAAAGCCTTATCAATGTTCATCATGTGATTATGCAAGTGTTTATAAACAGCAATTGTTAAATCATATTAAATCAAAACACACAGGAGAAAAGCCTTATCAATGTCCATTATGTAAATATGCAAGTGTGCAGAAACATTTTTTGTTATATCATATTAAGTCAAAACACACAGGAGAAAAGCCTTATCAATGTTCATCATGTGATTATGCAAGTGTTTATAAACATCATTTGTTAAATCATATTAAATCAAAACACACAGGAGAAAAGCCTCATCAATGTTCATCATGTGATTATGCAAGTGTTTATAAACAGCAATTGTTAAATCATATTAAATCAAAACACACAAGAGAAAAGCCTTATCAATGTTCATCATGTGATTATGCAAGTGTTTATAAACAGCAATTGTTAAATCATATTAAATCAAAACACACAAGAGAAAAGCCTCATCAATGTTCATCATGTGATTATGCAAGTGTTTATAAACAGCAATTGTTAAATCATATTAAATCAAAACACACAAGAGAAAAGCCTTATCAATGTTTATCATGTGATTATGCAAGTGTGGAGAAACATCATTTGTTAAATCATATTAAATCAAAACACACAGGAGAAAAGCCTTATCAATGTTCATCATGTGATTATGCAAGTGTTTATAAACAGCAATTGTTAAATCATATTAAATCAAAACACACAGGAGAAAAGCCTTATCAATGTCCATTATGTAAATATGCAAGTGTGCAGAAACATTTTTTGTTATATCATATTAAGTCAAAACACACAGGAGAAAAGCCTTATCAGTGTTCATTATGTGATTATGCAACTGTGCACAAACTTGATTTGTTAAATCATACTAAATCAAAACACACAAGAGAAAAGCCTTATCAATGTTCATCATGTGATTATGCAAGTGTGGAGAAACATCATTTGTTATATCATATTAAGTCAAAACACACAGGAGAAAAGCCTCATCAATGTCCATCATGTGATTATGCAAGTGTTTATAAACAGCAATTGTTAAATCATATTAAATCAAAACACACAAGAGAAAAGCCTTATCAATGTTCATCATGTGATTATGCAAGTGTGGAGAAACATCATTTGTTATATCATATTAAGTCAAAACACACAGGAGAAAAGCCTCATCAATGTCCATCATGTGATTATGCAAGTGTTTATAAACAGCAATTGTTAAATCATATTAAATCAAAACACACAAGAGAAAAGCCTTATCAATGTTCATCATGTGATTATGCAAGTGTGGAGAAACATCATTTGTTATATCATATTAAGTCAAAACACACAGGAGAAAAGCCTCATCAATGTCCATCATGTGATTATGCAAGTGTTTATAAACAGCAATTGTTAAATCATATTAAATCAAAACACACAAGAGAAAAGCCTCATCAATGTTCATCATGTGATTATGCAAGTGTTTATAAACAGCAATTGTTAAATCATATTAAATCAAAACACACAAGAGAAAAGCCTTATCAATGTTCATCATGTGATTATGCAAGTGTTTATAAACAGCAATTGTTAAATCATATTAAATCAAAACACACAAGAGAAAAGCCTTATCAATGTTTATCATGTGATTATGCAAGTGTGGAGAAACATCATTTGTTAAATCATATTAAATCAAAACACACAGGAGAAAAGCCTTATCAATGTTCATCATGTGATTATGCAAGTGTTTATAAACAGCAATTGTTAAATCATATTAAATCAAAACACACAGGAGAAAAGCCTTATCAATGTCCATTATGTAAATATGCAAGTGTGCAGAAACATTTTTTGTTATATCATATTAAGTCAAAACACACAGGAGAAAAGCCTTATCAATGTTCATCATGTGATTTTGCAAGTTTGTACAAACATCATTTGTTAAGACATATTAAATCAAAACACACAGGAGAAAAGCCTTATCAGTGTTCATCATGTGATTATGCAAGTGTTTATAAACATCTATTGTTAAATCACATTAAATCAAAACACACAGGAGAAAAGCCTCATCAATGTTCATCATGTGATTTTGCAAGTTTGTACAAACATCTTTTGTTAAGACATATTAAATCAAAACACACAGGAGAAAAGCCTTATCAATGTTCATCATGTGATTTTGCAAGTTTGTACAAACATCATTTGTTAAGACATATTAAATCAAAACACACAAGAGAAAAGCCTTATCAGTGTTCATTATGTGATTATGCAACTGTGCACAAACTTGATTTGTTAAATCATACTAAATCAAAACACACAAGAGAAAAGCCTTATCAATGTTCATCATGTGATTATGCAAGTGTGGAGAAACATCATTTGTTATATCATATTAAATCAAAACACACAGGAGAAAAGCCTTATCAATGTCCATTATGTAAATATGCAAGTGTGCAGAAACATCTTTTGTTATATCATATTAAGTCAAAACACACAGGAGAAAAGCCTTATCAATGTTCATCATGTGATTTTGCAAGTTTGTACAAACATCTTTTGTTAAGACATATTAAATCAAAACACACAGGAGAAAAGCCTTATCAGTGTTCATCATGTGATTATGCAAGTGTTTATAAACATCTATTGTTAAATCACATTAAATCAAAACACACAGGAGAAAAGCCTCATCAATGTTCATCATGTGATTTTGCAAGTTTGTACAAACATCTTTTGTTAAGACATATTAAATCAAAACACACAAGAGAAAAGCCTTATCAGTGTTCATTATGTGATTATGCAACTGTGCACAAACTTGATTTGTTAAATCATACTAAATCAAAACACACAAGAGAAAAGCCTTATCAATGTTCATCATGTGATTTTGCAAGTTTGTACAAACATCTTTTGTTAAGACATATTAAATCAAAACACACAGGAGAAAAGCCTTATCAATGTTCATCATGTGATTTTGCAAGTTTGTACAAACATCTTTTGTTAAGACATATTAAATCAAAACACACAGGAGAAAAGCCTTATCAATGTTCATCATGTGATTTTGCAAGTTTGTACAAACATCATTTGTTAAGACATATTAAATCAAAACACACAAGAGAGAAGCCTTATCAGTGTTCATTATGTGATTATGCAACTGTGCACAAACTTGATTTGTTAAATCATACTAAATCAAAACACACAAGAGAAAAGCCTTATCAATGTTCATTATGTGATTATGCAAGTGTGTCCAAACATTATTTGTCAAATCATATTAAATCCAAACACACAAAAGAAAAGCCTTATCAATGTTTATCATGTGATTTTGCAAGTTTGTACAAATACCATTTGTTATATCATATTAAATCAAAACACACGGGGGAAAAGCCTTATCAATGTCCATTATGTGATTATGCAAGTGTTTATAAACATCTATTGTTAAATCACATTAAATCAAAACACACAGGAGAAAAGCCTCATCAATGTTCATCATGTGATTTTGCAAGTTTGTACAAACATCTTTTGTTAAGACATATTAAATCAAAACACACAAGAGAAAAGCCTTATCAGTGTTCATTATGTGATTATGCAACTGTGCACAAACTTGATTTGTTAAATCATACTAAATCAAAACACACAAGAGAAAAGCCTTATCAATGTTCATCATGTGATTATGCAAGTGTGGAGAAACATCATTTGTTATATCATATTAAATCAAAACACACAGGAGAAAAGCCTTATCAATGTCCATTATGTAAATATGCAAGTGTGCAGAAACATCTTTTGTTATATCATATTACGTCAAAACACACAGGAGAAAAGCCTTATCAATGTCCATTATGTAAATATGCAAGTGTGCAGAAACATCTTTTGTTATATCATATTAAGTCAAAACACACAGGAGAAAAGCCTTATCAATGTTCATCATGTGATTTTGCAAGTTTGTACAAACATCATTTGTTAAGACATATTAAATCAAAACACACAGGAGAAAAGCCTTATCAGTGTTCATCATGTGATTATGCAAGTGTTTATAAACATCTATTGTTAAATCACATTAAATCAAAACACACAGGAGAAAAGCCTCATCAATGTTCATCATGTGATTTTGCAAGTTTGTACAAACATCTTTTGTTAAGACATATTAAATCAAAACACACAGGAGAAAAGCCTTATCAATGTTCATCATGTGATTTTGCAAGTTTGTACAAACATCATTTGTTAAGACATATTAAATCAAAACACACAAGAGAAAAGCCTTATCAGTGTTCATTATGTGATTATGCAAGTGTTTATAAACTTGATTTGTTAAATCATACTAAATCAAAACACACAAGAGAAAAGCCTTATCAATGTTCATTATGTGATTATGCAAGTGTGTCCAAACATTATTTGTCAAATCATATTAAATCCAAACACACAAAAGAAAAGCCTTATCAATGTTTATCATGTGATTTTGCAAGTTTGTACAAATACCATTTGTTATATCATATTAAATCAAAACACACGGGGGAAAAGCCTTATCAATGTCCATTATGTGATTATGCAAGTGTTTATAAACATCTATTGTTAAATCACATTAAATCAAAACACACAAGAGAAAAGCCTTATCAATGTTCATTATGTGATTATGCAAGTGTGTCCAAACAGCTATTGTTAAATCATATTAAATCAAAACACACAGAAGAAAAGCCTCATCAATGTTCATCGTGTGATTATGCAACTGTGCACAAACATCAATTGTTAAGACATATTAAATCAAAACACACAGGAGAAAAGCCTTATCAATGTTCATCATGTGATTATGCAAGTGTGTACAAACACCACTTGTTAAATCATATTAAATCAAAACACACAAGAGAAAAGCCTCATCAATGTTCATCATCTAATTATACAAGTGTTTAGAAAGTTCACTTGTTAAATCATATTAAATCAAAACACACAGAAGAAAAGCCTTATCAATGTTCATTATGTGGTTATGCAAGTGTAAAGAAAGTTCACTTGTTAAATCATATTAAATCAAAACACACAAGAGAAAAGCCTCATCAATGTTCATCATCTAATTATACAAGTGTTTAGAAAGTTCACTTGTTAAATCATATTAAATCCAAACACATGGCATAATCATTTGATGTTTTTTAGTCATGATGTCATGTGATGAGTTTAAGTAGAAATAATTTTTGGGATGCAGCAAGTGCTTTATAATAGTGAATTTTCATTAAAATTGTACACTATTAGTAAGATATGTGATTGAAAGTAATACTTTTACTTTAAACAGACCTTGATGATCCGTTTTAGAAGTCCTAATACAAGCTCATTTGAAGAATTTATCTCCTTCTATCATAATAACATCAACAAAAACAAATGCCTCTGTTAGTTATTAGTTAACAGTATTTGCTATACTATATACACGAAAGTTATTTAAGTAATATTTTACTTACCATTTATAACATATAATTATTTTAGTGTCCCACATCTATTTAAATAATAATAAAAATGTAAAATAAGATTTCTGTTTTAATAAGAATATAAATAAGACGTCCATGTTGATGATTGCTAACGTCAATGTTAGGTCTCGAGTGTCTAGACGCAGCCCGCACTGTGTTGTCATCGCATGCAACGATGTCATATTGTACAAATTAGATTGTAATTATTTTTTGAAAATAAGACGAAGAATTGGTCACTCAACATTTATGAATATTAAACATTTAATGGATGGATTAATTAATTGTGAACTTTTATTTGTCATCAATAAGTAGTACAAATATGTGTTATGACCATATGTTTTACATTTTAAGATTCAAATGAAATTTTATTATATCTGGCAACCCGACTCATTTATATTTAATTGTCAGGTGACTTGGTCGATTTTGAATTATCTACTTAGAATAGCACATTCAGTCTAACCATGCTTGAAAACAGTCACCGTGTGAAATGCCTCATGTAATTCGAAGTGATATCTTAAGACTTTTTATTACTGTAACACCTTTACTTTCGAATAAATCCCTTTCTCGTGCGGCATTTAAATTGAATTTTGGTTAACAGGTATATTATCTCGTCTTCTATATATGTGCAAATTTTCATTCGAATCGCTCCAATATTTCATAAAAATATTGTGTTTTCAAAATTTTCTTTACATTTTTTTCAAAGAAAAATGAGACGCACGGTGCCCATCTACGAACTCATCCAAGCCATTAACAGAATCAAGGTAATTCCCAAATTTTGTCCAAATCGGTCATGTATTTTTGAAAATAGGAATCAGTCACTCAACATTTATGAATATTAAACGATATTTAATGGATGGATTAATTTATTGTGAACTTTTATTTGTCATAATTAGGTAGTACAAATATGTGTTATGACCATATGTTTTACATTTTAATATTCAAATGAAATTTTATTATATCCCCGCTCATTTATATTTAATTGTCGGGTGACTTGGTCGATTTTGAATTATGTACTTAGAATAGCACATTCAGTCTAACCATGCTTGAAAACATTTACGTGTGAAATGCCTCATGTAATTCCAACTGATATCTTAGACTGTTTATTACTTTAACATGTTTATTTTCGAATAACTCCATTTCTCGTGGACCATTTAATTTGAAAAAACACAAGAGAAAAGCCTTATCAATGTTCATCATGTGATTATGCAAGTGTGCAGAAAGTTCACTTGTTAAATCATATTAAATCAAAACACACAAGAGAAAAGCCTCATCAATGTTCATCATCTAATTTTACAAGTGTTAAGAAAGTTCACTTGTTAAATCATACTAAATCGAAACATATGGCATAATCATTTGATGTTTCTTAGTCATGATGTCATGTGATGAGTTTAAGTAGAAATAATTTACGGGACGCTGCAAGTGCTTTATAATAGTGAATTTTCATTAGAATTTTACACTATTAGTAAGATATATTATTGAAGGTAATACCTTTAATTTAAACAGACCTTGATGATCCGTTCTAGAAGTCCTAATACAAGCTCATTTGAAGAATTTATCTCCTATCATCATACAAAATATTCAAATCTTATGTTCGAGCTCCTTTTATGAAAAAAAACTTTGAATGCTCAAAACTCAATGATACTAGGAAATTCAGATTTGGTGAATCTAGGTACTTGGTACTACTACTGTACGGTTCAGATTGGGTTAAATGTAATGCACCGAACTACTAAAATGTTTAAATTTCTGAATATCCTTCCTCCGAGGTCACTATTCTTGGTGACTTCAATGTCCATAATAAGGAATGGCTAGGATCTTCCAAAACCGATCCACAAGGGAGAGCAGCGGAAGCCTTTGCAGTCAGCAATTCTTTAGCCAATATGGTTCAGCAACCTATTTATTTTCCTCGCATCCCAACACAGCTCAAACCCCTTGGATTTCCTTCTTACTACAAACCCTGAATGCTACAAGATATCAGTCACCGCCCCCCTTGGTCGTTCAGACCACGGCATGGTCACTGCTACCTGCACAATGCAACCCGAGGTCACACAGTCATCACACCCACGTATCGTTTGGCACTACAACTCCGCAAACTGGGACGAAATGCGGGATTACTTTTCCTCATTTCCATGGGCGTCTGTCTGCTTCTCTCATCCTGATCCCTCTGATATCTCACAAAACGTCACCGAAATTATCCAAGCTGGCATGTAATTATTTATCCCACGTACACAGAAAACCTCTTCAGCCACTCAAAAGCCCTGGTTCTCTAAATCCTGCGACAAGGCCAGACTTGAAAAGGTCAAAGCTCACAAAACGCTTCTGCACAATCCCAGTCAAGAAAACCGTCAAGCATTTAACGACGCAAGAAACCGGTATGTCCGCATTCTTTCTGAGGCAAAAAACTCGTTTAATAACCACATCAAAAACAAAGTCCTCTTAAGCTCCAACGGCAGCAAACCCTTCTGGACTCTTGCTAAATCTATTCGGAATAATTTCTGCAAGAGCACGTTCCCACCTCTTGTCTCAGGGGACGAAATTGTTTCTACCGCCCTGGGCAAGGCTGAACTTTTCGCCTCGTTATTCGCCGCCAAGTCTACTCTCAACCCACCTCCAAATGTTCAACCACCAACAGTCCCCAATGTTGCGCACAAAATGACTGATATCATTTTCAAAACTAAAAAGGTACGAAAGATGCTCTCTTCTCTTAATACCAAGAAAGCCTCTGGCCTTGACGATATCCCAGCAATTGTTCTCAAAAAATGCGCACCAAAACTTGCTCCTGTCCTGACTCGTCTGTTTCAGACATCTTACAATAGAGGCACCCTAGTAACTGGAAAACTGCTCGAGTACAACCCGTCCTCAAGAAAGGATCCAAAGCCCTTCCTAGCAACTACAGGCCTATTTCTCTCCTTTCAGTCGTCTCTAAAGTGATGGAAAAGTATATAAACACCGAATTACTAAAATTTCTTGAAAAACACAGTCTAATTCACGATAGGCAGTATGTATTCCGTCAGCGCAGATCAACTGCCGACCTCCTTTCCTCTGTCACCCATTCTTGGTACAAGTCTATGGAACTACACGGTGAATCCCAGATTGTCGCTCTAGATATATCCAAAGCATTCGACCAGGTGTGGCACGCAGCGCTGCTTAATAAACTCCCGGCCTATGGCCTACCACCAAAACTCTGTACCTAGACAACAAATTTCCTCTCCAACCGGAGCATTTCTGTTGTCGTGGATGGCCATTTCTCTAAACTATATCCAATTAATGCAGGAGTTCCTCAAGGTTCAGCTTTAGCCCCTACTTTGTTTCTTCTCCACATCAATGATCTCTCCCGCACATCCAACCCAATTCACAGTTACGCGGACGACAGCACCCTCCACTCAAATATACAATATCCTAAGCCTGTTTCTTTAGCCCAACTAGATGTGGATCGCAGACTCATGGAGGATTCTGTGTCTGTGGATCTCCAAAGAATATTAGACTGGGGAAGTAGAAATCTTGTACAATTCAATCCCACCAAAACTCAGTCTTGCTGTCTTACTCATAAGAGATACACCAGCCCTAGACCCATCACAATGAACAACCAAGTTATCCAAAGTAATGAGTCCGTTTCACTTGTTGGCATTTCTGTGGATCGAAATCTCAATTGGCACCAACATGTCACATCAACTGCAGAAGCAGCTGATAAGAAATTAGGTTCCTCTTCCGGACTCGCAAATACTTTTCACCAGCTAATCTCTATACCTTATATACTTTACAAATAAGGCCAAACCTCGAATACTGCTCCCACATCTGGGGTGCAGCTGCCGCTTCTACACTCGCTATCCTGGACTCCATTCAGAAGAGAGCTATACGTCTCATCGGTGACCCTACACTCACCCAAAGGCTGCCATTCCTTGCCCACCGACGTGCCGTTGGTGACCTCTCTCTCTCTTTTATAGATATCTGCACGGGCAGTGCTCAGAGGAGCTTTCCTCCATAGTTCCTCCACCTGCTGTCCCCAACAGATCCACCAGGGGAACAGAGCGAATGCACCCTTTTACTGTCCAGGTCACCAGATATAGAACATCTTGTTATGCCCGCTCTTTTGTCCCGAGGACTTCCAAGCTATGGAATTCTTTGCCGGCACATGTTTTTCCTTCTCCTCCGAACCTCCAAACCTTCAAGTCCAGAATTAACAAGTAGCCTCTTTCCTCCTTGTCGACACCCACGGTACGATAGTATTTAGGCTGTAAGCCCTCGTGGTGTGTTGAAATAAATAAAAAAATTAAAATAAATGCACGCATTAATATTACTAGTTTATAAAGACTAGCATCGCGGTTCTAATTACCCGCTTAAGACTCTGTGAAAGATCTGAGGAATGGTTTGTTGGGTAGATTTATGGATACACGTGATAAAATAATAACAATTTTAATACAAGTTATAAAGTGAATAGGGGTGTTTCAATAATCATATAGTAAAAAGTCTAGACACAGCAAATACGTTATGGTAGTGAATTTTTATAAGAATTGTACACTATTGGTAAAATATATTATTAAAACTAATTCTTTAAATTTAAAAGGACCTAGGAGACCGGTTTTAGAGTCCCAGTTAACGATTATTTGAAAAGTTTCAGCCTTTTATGGAGCTAGAAAATTATAGTTTGGTTTGCGCTAGAGGTGTGCAAACCCATGTTTTGTTCGAACCGAACTATGAACGAACCCAAGCAAATATGTTGCCTCGAACTTGGAACCTCTGAAATAGTATGTCTAAGGTTCACAGTCGAACTTCGAACTTCTTAGAAATTCAAAATCGAACATCGAACTACCAAAAATTCTTCAGTGTCCATATATCATTTCCTTAAATATCAAATTTAGTAATATTGTAACGTGCAATATTTGATATGTAAAAGATTCCAACTCTTCTTACAAAAAGGAAGGATTCAAAAATTTGCAGGTTGATTGGGTGAAAATGCCTTCAGGTTCTGATCGTTGTGGAGATGGGGCAACGTTAAATCAAAAACACAAAATATTTGAAACTTTTTTAGATTTCTAGATCTATAGATACGCTCAATTATAAAAATGTTGTTGTTTGGTATTGGCTAGGCAGTTTTAGCAAACAGATGATTAAAGGGTTCAAAGTGGGCGTAATAGGTATAAAATGACCACTTAAAATTTGAACTGTCTCCTGATTGTGAATATTTAACTGTTTTGACTCACTGTGTAATAAAGAATGTTGAAACCAGTGTTTTCCAAAGGCAATCTGTAATTATCCTCAAATTCTGAACATTTACGTTACCGATCGCCTTTGAACACTGCCATCATAATGTTGTTACTGAATGTGGCGGTGGTTCCGACCGCAGTGTTTTAGTCAACACTACCCTATGTTTCTCTTGACAGCTAAAACGTTGCGTTACGTTATTCGACAGCAAGCTGTCAAGAACTACTATATAAGAGACACCAGGGATCTCTCTCGCTCTCTCCTCGCTACTAACCGACACAGTGAAGATACGTCTCTCCACGCTCGGTCAGTTATCTGTTATGTGCTGTCTGTGATTGTTTTATAGTTAAATGTATAGTTTATTCAGTTAGTGAAATAATAAAGTATATTAAATGTTTACGTATGGATTTAATATCAACAAGTGCAATTAACATCCATATTGGTGACCCCGTGCCGCAAGCCGAAGATGCCCAGCCTGATGTTCCAGCCGACGTCGCCTAACTTCCACGCACGTGCTCATGCCTACAGAAAACTAATATCTAAACAGGTCAGTCTTTTCTAATTTAAAAATTATCTGATTTTTTTCACAATGGCCGAAGATTCTTCAAGCAGCAATATCATGGCAAGGGTTGCAATAAAATTACCTCCTATATGGAGACGTAACGTGAAAATCTGGCAAATGCAGGTTGACGCCCAGTTTGATATATCGCAGATCAGTTCTGAAAAGACAAAATTCAGTCATGTACTCGCTATACTCGATCCTGATGTCGCAGAGTCAATTTCAGATTTTTTAACCCAACCATTATCATCAACCCCCTATTCAGATCTAATGAAACGTCTTTTATTAGAATTTGAAGAGTCCGATAGTCGCAAACTAAATAAACTTTTAACAGAATTAGAATTAGGCGACAGAAAACCATCGCAACTTTTACGCGAAATGAAGTTTTTAGCCGGTAGTCAGATTGGAGAAAATTTCCTTAAAATTTTATTTCTACAACGTTTACCAGTCAACGTTCGTTCAATTTTGGCTTTGAGCAACGATTCTCTAGAAAATTTGTCGGTTACAGCAGACAAAATCGTGGAATTTTCCAGAGATAAATACAACGTGGCTGAAATTCAGTCACGCGAGCCCGACAAGCTAGCCAAATTAGAAGCGCAATTAGAGAAGCTAACAGCATCAGTCAACGAATTGCGAACGCGTTCCCGATCTACCTCCCGAGAAAGACCCAAGCTTTCTCGAAACTCCATAACCGCAAATTCCTCAACCTCCACGTGTTGGTATCATGAACGATTTGGCAACAAGGCCAAACGTTGCATCCAACCTTGCAATTTCAAAGCAAAACATGTGTCGGAAAACTAATAAGGCACTCCCTCCACGCGGCAGGAGACGAGAGCCACCTAACACGCCGCCTTTTTATTTTTGATAGACGCTCCAATATGAAATTTCTAATCGACTCTGGAGCGGATATTTCAGTTATTCCACCCACTCACGACCAACGGAAATTTCAATCGAAACGTACCTTGTATGCTGCAAACGGGACCCCTATTCATACCTATGGCGAACAACTATTAGATTTGGATCTAGGTTTACGCCGTAGGTTCTGCTGGCCCTTCACACTTGCCGATATCAAGCAACCAATTATAGGCGCTGATTTTCTAGCAGAGTTTGCTTTACTTGTAGATATGAAACATAGACGTTTAATCGATACAAAGACAAACCTCTCTAAGACCGGTGCTAACCCACCACCAGGATTTAATTCTAAAATTCATCTCGTAGACCCGACACACCAGTACTTCAAATTGCTACAACAATTTCCTGACCTGTTTAAGGAAACTTCTTCTAGCAACCTTCCAGAGGTTGAGTTCTTCCATACTATAAGTACGGAAGGACCACCTGTCACTGCAAAAGCTAGAAGATTGCCCCCGGAAAAGCTAGCTCAAGCAAAGCTAGAATTCCAGCACATGATGGACTTGGGAATTTGTAGACCCTCCAAAAGTCCATGGTCAAGCCCCCTCCACATGGTGCAAAAAAATGATGGCTCATGGAGACCATGTGGGGATTACCGAGCACTAAACGCTAAAACAATCCCAGACAAATATCCCATTCCAAATTTGCAGGATTTTAATGCCCAGTTAGAAGGCAAACGTATTTTTTCAAAATTAGATATCATTCGCGCTTTCCATCACATCCCAGTAGCACCTCAAGATATTCCCAAAACAGCAGTCATAACTCCATTTGGGTTATTCGAATTTGTTAAAACCCCATTTGGCCTTCGTAATTCAGCACAAACATTTCAAAGATATTTACATTCAATTTTAAGACATCTTGACTTTGCCTACTCCTATCTTGACGATATTCTCGTTGCATCAGCCTCTGAAAAAGAACATCAAGAGCATCTAGCAAAACTTTTTCAGACACTTCAAGACAACGGCATCCGTATCAATTCATCTAAATGTGAATTCGGAGTGGCCGAAATTTCATTTTTAGGTTTTCGTGTAAATAAATCTGGATTATTTCCACTTCCTGAACGCATCAAAGCTATTACCGACCTACCTCTTCCCGATACCATTGAAAAACTCAGAAGATTTCTAGGTCTCATAAATTTCTACCGTCGTTCTCTTCCACGTGCTGCGGAAATTCAGCAACCACTATTCGACCTCTGCCAGAATCCCAAAAAACGCGACAAACGTAAAATCGAGTGGACTCCTCAGACTCGAGAAGCATTCGAACGTTTGAAAGAGGCACTAAAAAACGCTACACTAATAGCTCATCCGTCTTCTTCGCTACCACTGATTCTCCATGTCGATGCTTCTGATTATGCCGTAGGCGCTTCCCTCCAACAATTACGTGATCAAACACTAGAACCCCTAGGTTTCTACTCTAAAAAGCTTACTTCAGCCCAAAAATCTTACAGCACCTACGATCGCGAACTTCTAGCTGCTTATCAGGCAGTTAAATACTTTAGATATACCCTAGAAGGTCGCCATTTCACCATTTATACGGACCACAAACCTTTGACATACGCTTTTGAACAACGCGTCGATAAAGCATCTCCAAGGCAACTACGACATTTAGACTTCCTAGGTCAATTTACCACAGACATTCGCTACATACCAGGTCCTACAAACATTCCCGCAGACTATTGTTCTCGCATTGAAACAATTTCACTTTCTTCCACTGTGTCACTCCAAGAAATTGCGCAAGCTCAGTCATCTTGTGAGGAACTCAAACACCTTCTGCAGTCTAAATCTTCCTCATACAAATTTCAAAACATGCCTCTTGACAACGGAATTAATCTTATTTGCGATTCTTCTTCAAAGAAACTTCGCCCATTCATTCCGCTCAAATTTCGCCGAAAGATTTTCGATTCTATCCACAATTTATCTCACCCAGGCATATCAGCTTCAGTCGATCTGGTCCAGGATAGATTTTGTTGGCCCAAATTGAAACGCGATGTATCTCTTTGGTCTAAAACTTGCATTCCCTGCCAGAAAGTCAAGATATGGAGACACACTTCCAGTGCCATTGGACAATACACCCCAGCCATGAGAAGATTCTCGCATATAAATGTTGACATTGTGGGACCATTACCACTATCACAAGGTCAACGCTATCTGTTAACAATAATAGACAGATTTTCTCGATGGCCCGAAGCAATTCCATTGTCAGATATTACAGCAGAAACAGTAGCGAATACTATTTTATCATGCTGGATCTCTCGTTTCGGTGTTCCGCAATACATCACCACAGACAGAGGTAAACAATTCGATTGCCACCTTTTCACACACCTCACTAAAACACTAGGTGCAGACCACATCAAGACCACAGCTTACCACCCAGCAGCAAATGGTGTAATCGAGAGATGGCATAGAGTTCTGAAACAGGCCTTGAAAGCTCATATGGACGAAAACTGGGTCGCTAAATTGCCAATTGTGTTACTAGGACTCAGATCGTACATAATTCCAGAATATCGCTCAACACCCGCTGAAATAGTCTATGGAGAATCAATCAAACTTCCCACCGACTTTTTCAACAGCACACAAGCTCATGATGTTCCACCACTTATATCTCAGCTGAAAGAAGACATAAGGAAACTTCGACCAGTACCTTTTAAACACCATACTGCAAAAAAGGTATTTGTCCATCCTAAGCTTATGGAAGCTCCTTTTGTTTTTGTTCGCATTGATATTCCGCGAAAAACTCTCGAACCAGTTTATGACGGCCCCTTTGAAGTGTTATCCCGAACTGACAAAGTCTTCAAAATCAAGAAATCACACGGAGAAGAGACAATTTCTGTTGACCGTCTTAAACCCGCATTCATTCTTTGTGATAACGAACAGACAACTTTCCACCCTCAGAGACATCCTAGTGAAACTGAAAGTGACAGTGAAAGTCCAACACCTAGTGAAACTGAAAGTGACAGTGAAAGTCCAACACCCAGTGAAACTGAAAGTGACAGTGAAGTTCCCGTTCCCGTTCAAACTACACGCCATGGACGTAGAGTTCGATTTCCACGAAGATACTTGAACTAATAGCGTTGCCACTGAGAGGGGAGTATGTGGCGGTGGTTCCGACCGCAGTGTTTTAGTCAACACTACCCTATGTTTCTCTTGACAGCTAAAACGTTGCGTTACGTTATTCGACAGCAAGCTGTCAAGAACTACTATATAAGAGACACCAGGGATCTCTCTCGCTCTCTCCTCGCTACTAACCGACACAGTGAAGATACGTCTCTCCACGCTCGGTCAGTTATCTGTTATGTGCTGTCTGTGATTGTTTTATAGTTAAATGTATAGTTTATTCAGTTAGTGAAATAATAAAGTATATTAAATGTTTACGTATGGATTTAATATCAACAAGTGCAATTAACATCCATACTGAAATAGGTGATGGGAGGCTAGGATATACAAGAAAAGTAATTCTGTGACTGCTAAAGGGCTTTGTCGTGTCTCAATGTGTCCCATCTACTTTCAAAAATATGCATGAGTGAAATCTCTTGAAACTACGCTATCGACTCAATGAATTTAAAGCGCCGCTACCGCGTTAAAGGGGCCGCAACTTCGCTACCTTTGGCAACATTCAATACCTGTAAAGTTAAATTTCGAAGTATTTTTGAGCAACGAACTTCGAACTATTTTGAAGAATTACATATTTCGAACTTCGAACTATTTCAACATCACTAGTGCGAACATATTTTCGAACCGAAGGTTCGGTTCGAGTTCGTGTTCGGTTCGGAATTTCGAAGCTTCGCACACCTCTACTAGAGATATATTTAGGTACTGCAAGTCTCTTTAAAAAAATTGTGTTACAAATTTCATGAAAGTTACAACAGTTTTCTAGAAAAAAAAATATTTACAGGGAATGTACCTGCCAAATCATAAATATGGTAGGTAGTTTTTCCTTTAATTGCTTGGATGGTTTTGTTTTACTCAACCCATCCAGTTTTTGCAAACAATAAACAAGCAAAAAAAGGTTTTTTTCAAACAAATTCGTAGTTATCCGCAAAGCTCATTATGTTATTTTTCTTTAATTTAGTACCTCCGGTTGCGTTTACATAGGTGTTACTATGGTTCAAAATTGAAGATTATAACTTAACAGGATATTGAGTTATCGGATTTCAAATATTTTTACAGAAACTCTCTACCATAATGTGTTTGCTGCACTCAGACCTTTTTCAACACTTAGTTTTTAGTCCACTCAATCGAAACAGTTTCTACAAACACAATAACAAAAATTGGTATTCTAAAACAAATTTATCGTCGCCTGTGAAACTCATTGTGTTATTTTTTAATTTAGTACCAACACTGCTTTTATCTAGGTTTGAGTATGTATCAAAATTGAAGATTCTAGTTTAATTGAGTTATAACCATTTGAAATATTTTAACGAAAATTCGCTACCATTACGCACTTGCTGCACCTAAACCCTTTTCAACATTTATTTACTATTGCTGTATCCATACTCTTTGAAAATGAAATAAATATAAACAATAAAAAATTTTGAAATTAAAATTTTAATTATTTACACTGAACATATGTTTATAGGTATAAATTAAACTACTGCATGATAAGTACACTTTGAGAACACCCAAATCACCACAACACATATTTCAGAGACCTTACGATCGTTTCGTTGACCAAGTCAACATCTTCAGAGGAAGAAAAATTCTAACATAAAAAACTAGATCCCGTATATTTATATCGCGTCAAAGAAAACGAACTAGTCCGAAGGAAAGATGTCGTCCAAGAACGATCGTTTGTTTATTGCGCAGTGAAACAGGTCGGAGACCTGCTTTAATCTTTTGGTCGACAAATTTATGACCCTTATCTAATATAGGTTTAAAAATGACCGGCGTTCTTTAAAGAAACAGCACGTTTCCTTTCGATTTAGAAATTTACTATGTGGATATTGGTTTATGCCGATAAAGACATCTGCTGAGATAAACAACATAAACTCAAATCATCTCTTTTAAAAATAGAAAACTAAAACCCAGATGTCTGTCTCACCGTGTTACCTTTAACAAAGGAAAAATAGTTCAACTAAAATACTACACAAAAACTATATATTGATTTTAATTCTACGTGTAAATATTTATATTGACTACATAGATACAAAAACCGAACAGGTATTTAAATCAAGACAAACATAGTGATCAGTATATGTATAAACCGGTCGAGTTATTGACAATAATTTATTATTCTACCAGACTAATTATGAGTATTTAAGCGGTCAAATGCAAAGAGCAAACAATGGGCTAGAAATTACAGGTGCCGCACGATTTAATGAAGTTTTGTTCTTAATAGACCTTAATATAAAAATACTTTCTAATGAATCAAGCATAGTTTGATGTCTGACATTTTTGACAAGTTTCAAATTTTCTTTGTCAATGTGGTGGTTATTATCCCATATATGTTGTGCCACACATGATTTGTCCACCGTACCATATCGTAACTTTGCGAGATGTTCACGAAATCTGGTGGCTATGTTTCTCCTAGTTTGGCCCACGTATTTAAGATCACAATCTTTGCAACTAATCTCATAAATTCCGCACATTTCAGTGACTTTGTCTTTCGTATTACCCAATAAATTTTTTAAATTACTTTTCGTCCAAAACGTCAAATGTAAATCGGCTTTCTTAAAAATACTTTCCAAACCCTTTGTGATTCGTGGTTCATAAGGTAAACATACAAATTTTTTCTCGATTTTATCATTCTTAAATGTCGTACATTCAGATATCAACTTCTTTGTTCTGTGTTTGTTAACTAATTTGTCTATTAAACCATCCGAGTAACCGTTATATCTCGCCACATGTCTTATGTATTTTAATTCTGTATAAAATCTATTTTTACTCAACGGAAAATTGGTTAATCTATTTACTAATAAATTTAAACTAGCCGTTCTTTGTGCAAACATATGATGTGAGGCATTAGGAATATAACTAATAGTAGCCGTTTCCTTCCTATAGACATCAAATTCAAGCGAGCCTTTATTTTTAATAACTACTACATCTAGAAACGAAAGTTTATTGTTGATTTCTATTTCGTGGGTAAATTTTATTGAATCAAATTGACTATTTAGTTTTTCAGTAAATTCTTCTACCTTACATGTATTTGTGTCAAACACTGCAAAAATATCATCCACATAACGCAACCAAACTCTAGGGAAATACCCACTTTTATTTTTTAAATCCGTCTCAAATCTGCTCATAAACAAATCTGCAATAAAAGGCGATAATGGATTGCCCATAGCTGTGCCTTCAGTTTGTTCAAAGAACTCATTGTTAAATTGGAAAATATTTTGTTTTATACAAATGCTAGTTAGAGTTAAATATTCTTTGCAGACGTCTCGACTTATATTGTTCAATTTTAATAATTCTTCCAAATACTCCAACGTTTGTTTTGTGGGTACACTAGGAAATAATGACGCCACGTCGAATGACATCAAAATCTCTCCTTCCAATAATTTAACATCTTTAATTTTATCAATAAAATCAAGGGAATTTAGCACCGAACAACTTTTCTGTTTAATAGGTAGTCTTTTAAACTCGTTTGACAACCACTTTGCCAAGTTATATGTTGGAGAATCTATAGCCGAAATGATAGGCCTCATTAATTTTCCCGGTTTATGGATTTTCGGGAGACAATATTTTTTGGGGACTTTCGAATTAGAAACTTGTAAACGTGTTCTTAAATCCTTTGTTATGAGATTTGGACATTTTTTTAAACTGTTTTTAACTTCGTTAATCATTCTTGGTAACGGATTTTTATCTAATTTTCTATACGGCCCTGACTCTATTGCATTACTCACTCGCTCTTTATAATCACTTTTGTCCATTATCACAACTTTATTGCCTTTATCCGCCTTAATATAAAAACAATCCTTTTCTCGCAATTGTTTAACTATTTTCATTTGATTATAATTTTTGTTTTTTGTAGGATTGTTTTCTTTTAGATTTTTAGAGATTTTCTTTTTACATGCTTCACGAATAAAGTTTTTTGAAGAATCCGGTAATTTTTTAATTCCCGTTTCTATACTGGCAACGACATCTAAAAGTGCTTCTTTTTGTGACTGTAATCCGAATTTTAACCCTCTGTTTAAGAGGTCCATCTCATTTTTGTTAAACGACTGCGAAGATGCATGATATTATGTAGTTTCATTTACCTCAAATGTTCCATATACGACATGAAGAGTAGGTAATAATGAAAATTCACTCAAAACTAAAAATAAACAAAAAGTACCTTATTCTCAGATTCTGAGGTATTAGTAGAGTCTCATTAATTGTTTATGACGTATATAAACAAAGAAGAAGAAGATAACCTCGAATTCGACTCCTCTCACTGACAGTTTGCAAAATGACAATGACAAATAGCTAACTGGCGTTGTCAGATTTAACTAGGAGAGGGCGATGGATTTTAGATACCTTGAAGAATGGGAAGCTTAATATTCATACATAATAAAACGGAAGTCTAGATTGCCTTTAAACAAATTGAATCACTTTCATTAAAAATTTTATTTATTACTATACAGTTTTCTGATATCTTTAAAGTCAGATGACAGTTTTGACAAATGGCAACCCCGCTGATCGTTTATTGTAACATATTATGTAGCCTGTCCGTTTGAAGTTTAATTCGGAGCATTTGTTTGCAATAGCAGTGTAACCCTGATATATCTGTCTGACCTTGTCTAACACTAAGCAGCCATTCGGGGATAATTTAAGGTTATATCGTAAATTATTTAGTTTTTATTTGGTTATAACTCAGAATTTACTGAACCGATTAAGTTGAAATTTGGTAGAGAGGACAACTGATACGATATCTACGTGCGCGTAATGTTTTAGTTTCATACTTCTAGTTATTTAAAAGATATTGTGTTTTGTTTTTCGCATTTTTTCTGAAAGTATGTGAGTGTCAAAACTGTCTAACGAACTTATCCAAGCTATTAACAAAATGAAGTAAATTGGATACATATATATATATATATATATATATATATATATATATATATATATATATATATATATATATATATATATATATATATATATATATATATATATATATATATATATATATATATATATCGTGTGACAGTTTTAGTGTTTACACTCCTCCGAAACGGCTCGACCGATTTTGATGAAATTTTATATGTATATTCAGTAGGTCTTAGAATAGGTTTATAAGTATTTTATAACTAATATTAATTTTTCATTTTTTGGACAATTTTTTTAAAAATTTTTATGGTGTGGCATTAAAAAATACATTCAGTCCTTAATTTTCACCCTCCTACTTTTTAATAGCATTTTATATTTTTTAACCCTGGTCGAACAGCACGGAGTAGAGATGGGAGCGTTCTCCTGTCTTTCTTGCAATAAGCACATCAAAAACAAAGTCCTATTAAGCTCCAACGGCGGCAAACCCTTCTGGACTCTTGTTAAATCTATTGAGAATAATTTCTGCAAGAGCACGTTCCCACCTCTTGTCTCAAGGGGATGAAATTGTTTCTACCGCCCTGGGCAAGGCTGAACTTTTTGCTTCGTTGTTCGCCAGCAATTCTACTCTCAACCCACCTCCAAATTTTCAACCACCAACAGTCCCCAATGTCACGCATAAAATGACGGATATCATTTTCAAAACTAAAAAGGTACGAAAGATGCTTTCTTCTTTTAATACCAGGAAAGCCTCTGGCCTTGACCAGATCCCAGCAATTGTTCTCAAAAAATGCGCACCAGAACTTGTTCCTGTCCTGACTCGTCTATTTCAGATATCTTACAATAAAGGCATATTCCCTGGTAACTGGAAAACTGCTCGAGTACAACCCATCCCCAACAAAGGATACAAAGCGCTTCCTAGCAACTACAGGCCTATTTCTCTCCTTTCAGTCGTCTCTTAAGTGATGGAAAAGTATATAAACACCGAATTACTAAAAAATTCTTGGAACAAGTCTATAGAACATCACGGTGAATCCCAGATTGTCGCTCCAGACATATCCAAAGCCTACGACCAGGTCTGGCACGCAGCGCTGCTTAATAAACTACCGGCCTATGGCCTACCACCAAAACTATGTACCTGGACAGCAAACTTCCTCTTCAACCGGAGCATTTCTGTTGTTGTGGATGGCCATTCCTCTAAACTATATCCAATTAATGCATGAGTTCCTCAAGGTTCAGCTTTAGCCCCGACTTTGTTTCTTCTCCACATCAATGACCTCCTCTCTAGCACATCCAACCCAGTTCACAGTTACGAGAACGACAGCACCCTCCACTCAAATATACAATATTCTAAGCCTGTCTCTTTGGCCCAACTAGATGAGGATCGCAGACACATGGAGGGTTCTGTCTCCGTGGATCTCCAAAAAATATTAGACTGGGGAAGTAGAAATCTTGTACAATTCAATCCCACCAAATCTCAATCTTGCTTTCTTTCTCATAAAAGATACATTAGCCCTAGAACCATCACAATGAACAACCAAGTTATTCAAAGTAATGAGTCCTTTTCACTTGTTGGCATTTTTGTGGATCGAAATCTCAATTGGCACCAACATGTCACATCAATTGCAGAATCGGCTGCTAAGAAATTAGGTTTCCTCTTCCGGGCTCGCAAATACTTTTCACCAGCTAATCTCTATACTTTATATACTTCACAAATAAGACCAAACCTCGAATACTGCTCCCACATCTGGGGTGCTGCTGCCGATTCTACACTCGCTATCCTGGACTTAATTCAGAAGAGAGCTATACGTCTCATTGGTGACCCTACCCTCACCCAAAGGCTGCCATCCCTTGCCCACCGACGTGCTGTATGTGACATCTCTCTCTCTCTCTCTCTTTTATAAATATCTGCACGGGCACTGCTCAGAGGAGCTTTCCTCCATAGTTCCCCCACCTGCTGCCCCCAACAGATCTACCAGGGGAACAGAGTGAATGCACCCTTTTACTGTCCAGGTCACCAGACATAGAGCATCTTGTTATGCCCGCTCTTTTGCCCCGAGGACTTCCAAGTTGTGGAATTCCTTGCCGGCACGTGTTTTTCCTTCTCCCCCGAACGTCCAAACTTTCAAGTCCAGAATTAACAAGTTGCCTCTTTCCTCCTTGTCAACACCCATGGTACGATAGTATTTAGGCTGTAAGCCCTCGTGGTGTGTTGTTCAAATAAAATAAAAAAAGCATTTCAAAAAAGTGTCGCATAATTTTGTAATTATTATTCTAACTTGTTTAAAGCACAAAAACCTGAAAAATCCATTTTATTTAGTTATTTATTTATTTACGGACCAGGAGCCCATTTTAGATAAGTACAAAAAGAAATATATATATATATATATATATATATATATATATATATATATATATTTATATATATATATATATATATATATATATATATATATATATATATATATATATATATATATATATATATATATATATATATATATATATAATTAAAATCAGTTAATAAAAGCATACGAAATGGCTACAAGTTAGACACTTAACTTACAAAGTGACTGTTCATGGAACAAAAAGCAACCCAGAAGGGCGGCTCGAGGCGTGAAAATATATTGAATATTATTTTTAAGTAAAAAATATTTATATGAACATTTGCTATTATAAATCCAAAAAATATCGTTTATAATTAAGTAGGTCGCATAGAAATTATAATTATTGACCTGGAATTGGTCTTATGTTTATGCAATGAATAAACATGTTGCAGTTGCAGTTGCAGTTGCAGTTTGCGATATTGAAGAATGCTGACTATTGCTGATTGCGCATTGTGAAGAATGCGGACCAAGCAAGATTATATATATATATATATATATATATATATATATATATATATATATATATATATATATATATATATATATATATATATATATATATATATATATATATATATATATATATATATGTATATATATATATATATATATATATATATATATATATGTTATATCCACCCAGGAGCGGCCGTGTATGGTGACGCGGTACGACCGCAGGTTGGTAGTGCGGAGAGCGTCGATCCTAGAGAGGGCGAGTAGTGACGACGAACAGTAGTGAAGAGAGGTTGTAAGGACGCTAGAGTAGGCGTCGAAGTAGGAGAGGCGTAAAGACGGACGATGATTGTAAGACGAAGAAGTAGAACAATTAAGACGTGAGAGTAGACAATGAAAGTGTAGTTACGTGTGTGACTAATTAGCTATACCTCAGAACATATATTTTAGTTTTACCTTAAGTATTAGGCTACCATTAAGTTTTGTAAATATATACGTTCATTAAAGTGTTAAAATCAAAGAAGTGTGTATAACAATTATGTCCCTAACATATATATATATATATATATATATATATATATATATATATATATATATATATATATATATATATATATATATATATATATATATATATATATATATACATACATACATACATATATATATATATATATATATATATATATATATATATATATATATATATATATATATATACAGGGTCGCTGATAAGTCTGGAAACGGTCGATTATCCGGGAAAATATACAAGGTGTCGAAAAAAGTTTTATACAAAAGTTTTTGGGTTCTTCAATGTCTACTAGGCGGTGATAATTTCATTTATACAGGGTTGGTCATACAGGCGTGGCACACCAATATTAATTTTTTTTTAATGGAACACCCTATATATTATTCGATATTTCAATCCTTCTCTTAATTTTGAGCATCATTTATCAGAAGCATGATGTACATAAACTCAATCGTTTCCGGGTAAAAAAATAAATAAAAATAAACGCTATTGTTTTTAAAATCTATTGGATGAAGAACAAAAATAAATGAAAAGTAGAATATCTCTTGAAAACAATCTGTGAGTGTGAAAAGAACCGGTTGCGATGTTTTTAACATTGTTTGAAATCCTATTTTATAAGATGTTCAAAGTGTTCTCCATTGACCTCCTGACAATAATGAATTCGCTTAACAAAACATTGCACTGCATTTACAAGAGCGTTTTGAGGAATGTTATTAATTTCATGCACAATCCTTGCTTGCAACTCTTCAATATTCTGCGGTCTATTTTGGTAAATTAAATTTTTTACATGACCCCACAAAAAAAAGTCAAGCGGCGTCATGTCGGGAGACCTAGCTGGCCATTCAATAGTTCCCCTGCGCCCTATCCATCTGCCAGGAAAGGTTTGATTCAGATATTCCCGTACCTCAATTCCAAAATGAGGGGGTGCCCCATCCTGCTGAAACCATATTTCTTCCGCTGGTAGATTTGGGTCGTTATTGTTCGGAAATAATCGACTTACGTCTGGAACAATTGATTCTTGCAAAAGTGTCAAATATCGAGCAGAGTTCAAATTACCGTGTATAAAATAAGGTCCTATGATATGTCCACCAATAATAGCACACCAAACATTTACTTTTTGCGGTCTTTGAGTGTGAATTTGTTCCATCCAATGTGAGTTTTCGTCTGACCAGTACCTACAGTTGTGTCGGTTGACTTGTCCATTCAAACAAAATGTAGATTCGTCGGAAAACAAAATGTGGTTGGCAAAGTTAAAATTTTGGCGTAACTTCTCCATAATAAGTTCACAGAACTCGATTCTGCGATCAAAATCGTCTTCACTCAGTTCTTGCAATAAATGAATTTTATATGGACGGAACTTTTCCCGCTTCGTAATCTTTTGAATTGAATATCGACTCATATTGTGATTTAAAGCCAATTGCTGTGCCGAAGTTTTCGGATTTTCCACCACATCCAATATTACATTCAAAGAATTTTCTTCATTTGTAACGGTTACTGGCCTTCCAGTTCTAGGTTTATCCTTGATACCGCCAGTTTCGTGAAAACGATGCAAAGTTTTCGAAACTGTGGATTTGGAGATCGATTCCCGCTCAGGATGCAACTCATTGAACATAATCACCACTTGAGCAAAACTTCGTGTTCTATCACCGTACCCTATCATCATTAAAATTTCGATACGTTCGGTTTCACTTAAACTTGCCATTTTGCACAAAAACTGTTGACACTAAATTACTAATGTTTCAAAACTGTTGACACTGAATGAATGTTTGACATTCGTTGTCCTGGAAACATTTTAAAACAAAAGAATAATACTGCGTTTCTTATGGGCATCTTATCTTATCTTGGGATTCCAAACAATGTTAAAAACATCGCAACCGGTTCTTTTCACACTCACAGATTGTTTTCAAGAGATATTCTACTTTTCATTTATTTTTGTTCTTCATCCAATAGATTTTATAAACAGTAGCGTTTATTTTTATTTATTTTTTTACCCGGAAACGATTGAATTTAGGTACATTATGCTTCTCATAAATGTTACTCAAAATTAAGAGAAGGATTGAAATATCGAATAATATATAGGGTGTTCCATTAAAAAAAATTAATATTGGTGTGCCACGCCTGTATGACCAACCCTGTATAAATAAAATTATCACCGCCTAGTAGACATTGAAGAACCCAAAAACTTTTGTATAAAACTTTTTTCGACACCTTGTATATTTTCCCGGATAATTGACCGTTTCCAGACTTATCAGCGACCCTGTATATATATATATATATATATATATATATATATATATATATATATATATATATATATATATATATATATATATATATATATATCAGTGTTTGTATACATTAAGAGAGATTTTTTTAAATTAGATTTTAATTAATTATGTACAGTTTTGGTTTTAATTTTTATTCAGTTAAGTTAGTTTTAAAAAGTTGTTAATTCATTTTATTGTTTATTAAATTTTATATTACAAATTTTATAAAACAAATTATTCCCTTATTATCCTCCGCTCCTTAAACAGTGACAACTGTTTTAAGAAAACTGATTTTCATGTGAAAAAGTCAAGTTCAATGGCCAACAATGAGCATCTGATTAAATGAGAGTTGTGACTGTAGTTGGTACGATGAAAAGCGACAAGAAATGAACTCCTTGAACAAGTTACTCTTGGTGGAACAAAGAAGTTGATCATAGAAAGTGAGATAGGACAAGATACCTCCAAGTTAATTATATTATAAAAAAATTTTAAATCTTTTTGTTTGCGTTGAACATCAAGAGGCACGATATTAAAATACGTTAGTAAATCATCGAAACTACTATAATGATGGTGGCTTTTGAAAGCAAGATACCTTAAAAACTTGCACTGTACCTGTTCAAGACCGACAGAATGACATGTATAATAATAATAATAAAATAGTCTTTATTTGCGCAGGAAAAGAAAAAAGACAACATTTTATTCCCAGAAATAAACAAAATAAATTAATTAAAACTAAAAATGTAAATTAATGCTATCATTAACCAGTACAACTAAGGGCGAAGTTCAGAGGAATGGTATACCATTCCCTGCTCTTCCACTTGGCCCAAAATATATCAAAGCACCGATTTGCTGAAAATGATGTGTGAGCAAGGGAAGCGAAGCATCACACAACTAAAAACAAAACAAAAAAAATTCACAAGAATTCTCACAAGCAAAGCACACCAATTCTATTGGACGCATTCCCCGACAGACTATTTAGTAGGACCCAATAAGATGATAGATCTCTACGGTTGGCGTTGAAAGAGCACGAGAAATAATTTTCGCTTGAAAGTGGTCACGGAACTCGTTTTGAAGGCACCATTGACAGCTTTGTAAACAGTGTATATCTGGTACGTAAATGACCTTCTGAACAAGGTTAGTCTGTGTTCTGGTGGTGAGATCAGTCCTTTCCTTCTAACATCCACATTATGTACATCAGTCCTATAAGTGATCCTTCTGGATAAATAAGGCAGGCAGTTTGTCTTGATGAGTGTAAATTTACTTTGCATATTTAGCCACCCCGACACCGTGAGCTTACACGAAATGCGCTGATATTTCCGAACACCGTAGGCAAACCTCAAACACGTATGCTGTAACCGCTGAATTATTCCAGCATCATAAGTATCTATACACGCATAGTAAAGCTCTGAGCAGTATGTAAACTGCGAGAGAACCAAAGCATTTCTCAGCATCAGTTTGGTCTCCACAGCAAAATAGGATCGAAGTGGAAAGAGCAACCGCAGACTGTTTTATGCCTTTTGCAAACACGAGCTAATGTGCTGCCTGTACCTAAATGTATTATCCATTATTATGCCCAAATTTTTAACTTCATCCACAAGCTTAAGGCAAACTTCACCAATCTCCACTCCTACGTCACTCTTAACCCTCTCGCAATGCACTTGGCTACCAAAGAGAATTACCGACGACTTACTGGGATTCAGCCGCGGTGAATGCCGCTCAGCCAGCTGACGGAAATCGTACAAATCACTATTAATATGCAACGTCACAAACATCAAAAGACATGTAAGCCTGAGTGTCATCCGCGTACATCTGTATGCTTGAATATCTCAACGCATCGCTGAGGCGGTGGGTGTATATCGTAAAGAGGAGCGGCCCAAGAATAGATCCCTGTGGCACTCCACTCTGTACCAAGCGAGCCTCAGATTCCCTGCCGCCCACCTTGACCACCAGGTAGCGCTGACTGAAATAACTTTTTAATAACTCCAGAGCACTCGAGCTTAATCCTTTGAATTGTAATATTTCAATCACTGTGCTGTGATTCACAGTATCGAATGCTCTGGAAAAATCCAGAACGACCAACAATGTCAACATGCGTTGATCAGTGGCTCTCAGAATGTCATCGCTCACCTTTAACAGTGCTGTAGTGCAGCTATGCCCTGCTCGATATCCCGACTGGTACTCTGGCAAAATGTTTTTACTCGCTAGAAAACCCCGCAGCTGAAAATCAAGAACTCTCTCGAGTACTTTTGACGGAATCAGAGGTGTAGCACTAACACTGATAAAATCATACTTGGAAAATCGAACAAAAAGCATCGTTGAGAAATATAACAACAACATATATAGATCACAAAAGGAACATATATTTAAAGGTATCCCACAAGGGTTGATATTAGGACCACTTTTATACATTATATATACAAATGACTTACCAGAATTAGTAGATGAAAAATTAATATCGTTTGCAGACGATACGTCTATTATCTACAGAAGCAACACTACAGATGAATTGAGAAGAAAAATTGAATCATCTGTTAGTACCCTAAATTCATGGTTTTCACATAACAACTTAATAATGAACATTGACAAAACCAAATTAATACATTTTAACTTTAAGAAAATAAACGAGGAGTTAATACTAACATGTAAGTCAAATATATTAAAATCATCAGAGTCTGCAAACTTCCTTGGAATAGAAATTGACCAACGTCTTAACTGGAAGAAACATAGTAACTCCATTGCCAATAACATGTCAAGATATATATTTGCACTGAGAACACTGGCTACGATAACAAATAAAAATGTAGCTATAATGGCATATCATGCGTATATAAAAAGTAGAATACAATATGGCATTATATTTTGGGGGAAATCTACAGATGTAAACAGAATTTTTGTACTTCAGAAGAGATGTCTCAGAAGTATACTGAACTTTGGACAAACAGCAAGCTGTAAATCATACTTCATAAGGGAAAAAATACTTAGTCACACACACACACACACAATATATATATATATATATATATATATATATATATATATATATATATATATATATATATATATATATATATATATATATATATGTAAATAAATACTTTCTTTAATTGAATCTGCCGCGCTACAGTAGTTGGTAGTAGAGATGGTAAGACTGATGAAGACAGTGAGATAGAGAAGGAGACAGAGAAACAGAGAGAAAATGAAAACAGGCGTTTATTGTTTTAAATAATTAAACTAGAAGATTATTTAAAATAAAGTATAATTAGAGGTGTAACGGAGAAAGAAACTTTAATTGTCGTTTCTCTTGTTACAGGTAAGGTGTAAATATTGTATATTATTGTAAAATAGTGATTAAAATTAAATACTCTTGTTACAGACATAATTGTTTATTTCTTTGAAAACCCTCAATAATAGAATAATTGTCTTTTATATATATATATATATATATATATATATATATATATATATATATATATATATATATATATATATATATATATATATATATATATACATTTTGAATGCAGTAATGTTTATAAAAAAACACCGTGAACTGTTTAAGGAGTGTATACGTACACACACAAACATAATACTAGAAATAAAGAAGATCTAAACAGCCAAAGACAAAAGTTCACATACTTACAAAAAAATGTACATGCCGCCATCATAGAAATATATAACCATATACCTAATGAAATAAAAAAATTTAGCAAATTTTCTTTAAAATATTTTTAATAGCACTACATGTCTTTCTTTGATGAAAGCAGGCATCAAACTTGGTTGCTTATATAATAGAAACAATGTACCATATTTCATAGATATAAATTTATTGTTTGAAAATATATAGACATTTAAAAAGTCTAGATGCAGCAAATGTGTTATGGAAGTGAATTTCCATAAAAATGTTTTTAATAGCAAATGCGAGCAGGCATCAATCTGATTACCGGTATAGCCTATGTGGTAGAAATAATGTACTATATTTTATCAAAATTACTTATGGTTCGAAAATATACAAAAAATTTCCGAAAATAAACTTAAATGTTGGTTTTCTAACCAACAAAGCTTACGTTAATAGCAAATTGAGTTATTGAAATTTGAAGGATTTAATGAGAATTCGGTAAATTTGCAGATTAGTTCCCGAACGCTTTTCAACAAATTGTTTTCAGAAACATTACTAGGACCCCACCTGGATGCACAAACCACAAGAAAAAATTTCTTGTTCACACCCCCCAAGGAAGTTATGGGACTGGGAGTGAATAGGGGTACTGTGCGGGGTAGGCAGGGTTTAAGGGGGATATGGCTTCAAGATGTGAAAAAGACAGCTTTCAAGCCCGTTTTCTTCGAATTTTCTGCTCATATTTCCTGTTTACTACCTACCCCGCTCAGCACCCCTACTAACTCCTGGTCCCGTAACTTCCTTGTGGGGTGTGAACAAGAAATTTGGGGAGGGGGGAGAGGGTTTGGCGGTCTAGGCAGGTTTCTGAAAACAGTTTTTTGAAAAACGTTCGGGAGCTAAACTCCAAATTTACCGAAAATTCGCTACCAAAACGCACTTACTGCGTGCAGATTTTTTTCTTACAAACGCATCATATTTCGACAAAAAATGCAAAAATACATTAACGAATTTGTTCTACGAAATTTAGCTAAAAAAAAAAATGCACTCCTATTCACTCCTGGTCCCGTAACTTCCTTGGGGGGTGTGAACAAGAATTTTTTCTTGGGTTTTGTGGATCCAGTGGGGGCCCTAGGCAGCTTTCTGAAATGTTTTTTGAAAAGCGTTCGGGAGCTAATCTGCAAATTTAGCGAAAATTCGCTACCAAAACGCACTTACTGCGTCCAGATTTTTTCTTATAAACGCATCATATTTCGATAAAAAATGCAAAATTGCCTTAACAAATTTTTTCTACAAAAATTAGCTAAAAAAATTATAGACTGTTAAAACATAAACTTCACTAAACCTACAAATAAATATCCAAAAAGGCATTAACTTAACTAAACTGACAGCCAAAGCATCAAAGAAAGGGTCTATTTGAAATTGATATTTTGTAAATATTTTAGTAAAATGCAGGGCAATGACGGTTGAATCTGAAACTTAAGGGTTTGCAGAACACTCTTCTTGCAACATTTTCTTTTCACAATCCGTATTTGTTTCACGTTCTTTGCCTAAACATTGCCAATTTTGACGTTTAAAATTGCGAGTTTGACGTTTTGAGGAAAACTCCAAAATTTGATTTTTTAACTGCCCATAACTTCTTTGTCTTTAAAGCTAGAGACATAAGTTTTGGTACAGAGTTCACTCTTTATAATACAAACACGCGTACGAAATTTGGTTGCTCTTACTTTGTTATTTACGGATATATGAATTTTTTTAGAAATAAAACACAAAATTGTCCGGGAAAACCTGGTCTGATTTTCCTGGCTAACGAACTTATCCAAGCCACTTGCAAAAGGAAGGTACTCACCAAATTTTATCAAGATCGGTGCATTATTTTTTGAGTTATCGGTAGGATATATATATATATATATATATATATATATATATATATATATATATATATATATATATATATATATATATATATATATATATATATATATATATATATATATATATATATATATATATATATATATATATATATATAATTACCGTATAAATTATGTGTTTTAGTGAATTTTCTTAAAAAAAATTCACTAATGAGGAGATCCCGACTTTTGAATTTTGAAAAAATTTCTTCACATGAGCGCTAATTAGGCCCCCCAGAAAACATATCCAAGGTCAGTTTCAATTTTTATATGTTTATATATATATATATATATATATATATTTATATTTATATATATATATATATATATATATATATTTATATATATATATATATATATGTATCACACCGATAACTCAAAAAATAATGGGCCGATTTTGATTAAAATTGGTGAAAAAATTCCTTTTGCAAATAGCTTGGATAAGTTCGTTAGCCAGGAAAATCTGCCTAGGTTTTCCAGGAAAATTTTGCGTTTTCTTTCGAAAAAAAATTATAACTCCGGAATCAACAAAGTAAGGGCAACCAAATTTGGCACGCAGGTTTATATCCTTATAGGTAAGTTACCTACCAAAACTTAGCTATGTAGCTCAAACGACAAAAAAGTTATAGGCATTTAAAGAAAAATAAATTGGGGTTTTCCTCAAAACGTCAAAGTGGCGATTTAAAATGTCAAAATTGGCAACATTTAGGCAAATAACTTGAATCTAATACGGGCTATAGAAATAAAATGTTTCAAGAAGGATGTTTTACAAACCCTAAAGTCTTAGTTTCAACCGTCATTGTCCTTCATTTTACTAAAATATTTGCAGAAAATTCATTTCAAATAGACCCTTTCTCTGATGCTTGACAAGTAGCCTTAGCTATAGAGTTTATCATTTAATGGTATACAATTTTTGTCGAATTTTCGTAAAAAATCAATAAAGCTCAATATATCCGATATTATATAAGAGACGAAAAAAATTTGTATATATTAATTATACGGTGTCTTGAGCTACATCTTAACATAATATTTCTACAATCACAGGGTGGCCCATAAGTCGTTGGTGATACAATTTTCCTTTTTTTTTAATCAAACACGCCTTATGTTATTGCATTTTCCATCGAAATATAATGCATGTTTGTAAGAAAAGAAATTCTGAACGCAGCAAGTGCGTTATGGTAGCGAATTTTGATCAAATGTTTCATATTTTTTTTAATCAAACACGCCTTATGTTATTGCATTTTTGCATTTTCCATCAAAATATAATGCATGTTTGTAAGAAAAGAAATTCTGAACGCAGCAAGTGCGTTATGGTAGCGAATTTTGATCAAATGTTTCATATTTGAACAGCTCAATTTGTTATTAACCTATAAGGTTGACCAAGAAACGTGTTTTTTCGGGAACACTTTAAGTTTGCTTTTGGAAATTTTTGTATATTTTCACACAATAAAGTTATTTTGATGAAACATGGCACATTGTTTTTAGTATATAGGTTATACTGGTAACCAAATTTGATGCCTGCTTTCTTAAAAAACACACATATTTGTTATTAAAAATATTTTTATGAAAATTCACTACCATAACGCACTTGCTGCGTCCAGAATTTTTTATATTTTATTAAGATATTTTTGTCTTTCAGTGGGAGTTCAGGCACTATTCAAATTTGTTGCCAATGAAGTTGGCAAACAAAAATTTAAATGAAATAATTTGTTTCTTGAAAAAGGACTGATCTGCTTATTGATGACTGGGTGAATGAAATGAAAACGCAGATTTTACAATATTAAATATAATGAAACATAAGTTCAAATATAAACACAATATAAAAGAAAATGAACTGAATATGTTAACACTCAAATGATATATCTAGTTAAACTGTCTCTAATCTAATTATAAATATTTAACTAAACTCTAATTTAAATTATTACAAGACTTGTTTTTCTAAAGTGATGCTTCTCAAAAACTTTCTAATTTCATATTGCCTTTGTTAGGTTATTTTGATATCACAAAGAATGTATATATTTCTGGGGTCTTCTTGTTTGTTTAAAATTATCAATTAGCTGTTTATGTATATAGCGTTTTGATGCAACAAGGTATATCTCACCACAATTCTTCCTTGTAAATTCCGATTGTCCGTGGCTCCAAATATATATGCAACATCTCTCAATACTATTTTAATCTTGTACCACTCTGTATATTTAGTTGATGGTGATTTTGTAGGCAATGATGTGAAATATTTTATTTTTCTGTCTTTGGACTGTTACTTGAATGTCTTTTTTGGAACCATCTTTTCAATCTGTCATCTCCTTTTCTGACAAATTGTCATTCCCCCTGCTCACTTGATTTTATTTTTTAACTAATCATTTTCTGATTGATCGTTATGGATACACAGTTAGCAATAATATGTTAAAAAAACTTTGCTTTCATTTCATTATTATAACTATTGGAATTGATAATTGAAAACTAAATAGTGATTTTATTCATATTACATGATTTTCTCAACTCTAAAGGCACACCAATTTACTTATGTATTTATATTTTTTTAATTTTCAAACGATTTCATTTGTGTGTAGTTACAAATTTTACATTGTTGTTACCTGTCTTGTAGCAACAGAGTCTACCTCAACAAATTTATTTTACAAGGTATCATCCACCAAATATTTTTTTTATATTATATATTGTTTTACTATCTTGAGAATGAATTATCGACGAACAATTTTCAAAAACTAAGATATCAGCAATATATATATATATATATATATATATATATATATATATATATATATATATATATATATATATATATATATATAAAATTCTGGACGCAGCAAGTGCGTTATGGTAGTGAATTTTCATAAAAATCTTTTTAATAACAAATATGTGTTTTTTTTAAGAAAGCAGGCATCAAATTTGGTTACCAATATAACCTATATAGTAAAAACAATGTGCCATGTTCCATTAAAATAACTTTATTGTGTGAAAATGTACAAAAATTTCCAAAAGTTAACTTAAAATGTTCCCGAAAAAACACGTTTCTTGGTCAACCTTATAGGTTAATAGCAAATTGAGCTGTTCAAATATGAAACATTTGATCAAAATTCGCTACCATAACGCACTTGCTGCGTCCAGAATTTCTTTTCGTACAAACATGCATTATATTTCGATGGAAAATGCAAAAATGCAATAACATAAGGCGTGTTTGATTTAAAAAAAAAAAGGAAATTTGTATCACTAACGACTTATGGGCCAGCCTGTGATTGTAGAAATATTATTTTAAGATGTAGCTCAAGACACCCTATAATTATTATATATAGAAATTTTCTTCATATCTTATATAATAACGGATATATTGAGCTTTGATTTTTTACGAAAATTCGACAAAAATTATATACCATTAAACGATAAACTCTATAGCTAAGGCTACTGCCAAGCATCAGAGAAAGGGTCTATTTGAAATGAATTTTCTGCAAATATTTTAGAAAAATGAAGGACAATGACGGTTGAAACTAAGACTTTAGGGTTTGTAAAACATCCTTCTTGAGACATTTTATTTCCATAGCCCGTAAGTATTAGATTTAAGTTATTTGCCTAAATGTTGCCAATTTTGACATTTTAAATCGCCACTTTGACGTTTTGAGGAAAACCTCAATTTATTTTTGTTTAAATGCCTATAACTTTTTTGTCTTTTGACCTACAGAGCTAAATTTTGGTAGGTAACTTACCTATAAAGATGTACCAAATTTGGTTGCCCTTACTTTGTTAATTCCGGAGATATAAATTTTTTTCAAAAGAAAACACAAAATTTTCCGGGAAACCTGGGCAGATTTTCCTGGCTAACGAACTCATCCAAGCCATTTGCAAAAGGAATTTTTTCACTAAATTTGATCAAAATCGGCCCATTAGTTTTTGAGTTATCGGTGTGATACATATATATATAAATATATATATAAATATAAATATATATATAAATATATATATAAATATATATATATATATATATATATATATATATATATATATATATATATATATATATATATATATATATATATATAAACATATAAAAATTGAAACTGACCCCGGATATGTTTTCTGGGGGGCCTAATTAGCGCTCATTTGAAGAAATTTTTTCAAAATTCAAAAGTCGGGATCTCCTCATTAGTGAATTTTTTTTAAGAAAATTCACTAATAAACACAAATCTCCTCATTAGCGAATAAAAAAAAATTCGCTAAAAATGCATTCATTAATCATTCGACACTCAAAACAAAATTGAGAAAAATATTAGAAGATAAGGCTACACTGTTGATGAGTACTTAGCTGATAAAACAATACAATGGGAAAATATGGGAGATAATCAAATTTTAGTCCATTTTATTTTGTTTAATATTATTTGAATTTATGTATTTTCTTTTCTTTGTTAATTTGTTACTGTTTTGACAAGTTTCACACCCATTACGGGTAATGTATACATGTTGTATGAAACAAATAAAGCATTATTATTATAACACTCTTTTACACCCATCGAGGCAATTTGTTGGCCGTTCTGCATTTCATATACACTTGGTTGTATCTTCCCTCTGACTACACATAAGGTGCGACATTGGTCAAGCTCACACTATTATTATTATTATTATTACTATTATTATTATATTATTAATGACAATGAAAAGTCTAAACTATTAATTTTAGATACTTGTGTGTTTGGACATGATGTGTTTTGATACATCACTCTTGTTTACAGTAGCGTAATCACAGAACTCACATTTAAAAGGTCTCTCTTCTATACTTCTGTGTTTTGAGATAATGTGTTTCGACAAATTTCCCTTATGTACACTAGTGTAATCACACAATTCACATTTATAAGGTCTCTCTTCGATACTTCTGTGTTTGGCGATGACGTGTTTTGACAAATTTCTTTTCTGTACACTTGTGTAATCACAAAAATCACATTTAAATGGTCTTTCTTCAATACTTTTGTGTTTGGAGATGATGTGTCTTGGCAGATTTCCCTTATGTACACTAGTGTAATCACACAGCTCACATTTATAAGGTCTCTCTTCAATACTCTTGTGTTTAGAGATGACGTGTCTTGACAGATCTCGTTTCTCTACACTAGTGTAATCACACAACTCACACTTAAAAGGTCTCTCTTTGGTACTTGTGTGTTTGTAAATTATGTGTTTTGATAGATTACATTTGTTTACACTAGTGTAATCGCACAGTTCACATTTAAAAGGCTTATCTTCGATACCTTTGTGTTTGGAGATTACATGTGTTGACATACGCCCTTTTATTAGATTTGCATAACTAGATAGCTCACATTTAATAGGTATCTCTTCGATACTTCTGTGTTTGGGAATAACGTGTTTTGACAGATCCCCTTCCCGTACACTAGTGTAATCAGACAACTCACATTTAAAAGGTGTCTCTTTAATACTTTTATGCTTGGAAATGATGTGTCTCAGCAGATTTCTCTTGCCTACACTAGTGTAATCACACAACTCACATTTATAAGGTCTCTCTTCGATACTTCTGTGTTTGGACATGATGTGTGTTGACATATCACCTTTCTGTACACCAGCATAATCACAGAACTCACATTTAAATGGTCTTTCTTCAATACTTCTGTGTTTGGAGATGACGTGTCTTGACAGATGGCCTTTCTGTACACTAGCGTAATCACACATCTCACATTTAAAAGGTCTGGCCTCAATACTCCTGTGTTTGCAAATTATGTGTTTTGATAAATCGTATCTGTTTACACTAGCGTAATCACACAATTCACATTTAAATGGTCTTTCTTTAATACTTCTGTGTTTAGAGATGATGTGTTTTGACAGATCCCTTTTCTGTACACTAGTGTAATCACACATCTCACATTTAAAAGGTCTGTCTTCAATACTCCCGTGTTTGTAAATTATGTGTTTTGATAAATCACATTTGTTTACAGTAGCGTAATCACACAGCTCACATTTAAAAGGTCTTTCTTCGATACTTCTGTGTTTAGAGATGATGTGTTTTGACATATGCCCTTTCCCTACACTAGTGTAATCACAAAACTCACATTTAAAAGGTCTCTCTTCAACACTTCTGTGTTTGTAAATGATGTGTCTTGATATACAATCTTTCCGTACACTAGTGTAATCACACAACTCGCATCTAAAAGGTCTGTCTCCAATGCTTCTGCGTTTGGAGATGGTATGGCTTGAGAGATTCCTTTTGTGTATACTAATGTAATCTTGACTACTACCGTGTTTGGTAACGGCCTGTCTCGAGAAATTTGGTTCCTGTAAATTACAGGCCTCGTTTAAATCACACTTACTGTCCAATGGTTCGCAAACCTCAGCATTTAAACTCGTTTTGCAATCATTATTTCCAGAACTGTCGCTATCACTACAGTATTCCTGTTTAAAAAACACGACTGCACCCGAATTATCTTCTCTCATTTCTATTTGGTAATCTTCCTCTGTTTTCACTTCTTCCTTGCATTCTAACTTCAATTCAAAATCGCTATTGGCATTCATGTTTAAACTTCTTTAGACGGGGGCACTGACACGTGACAAATTTCTAAATTTTCTTAAATCAAATTCTATACTGTGTTAATTTTAATTACCTCTAAAGCCTGCACACTGTTAAACGTGCGGGTAGTTTGCACAGAACAGCTTTATTTACTTATAATTTATAGCTTTTGCTTTTAGCAGTTTTAACTTTTATAATTATATATAATAATAGTCAAGAAGATAATGGGATGGATGACTTGGATTTTGGATCTTGAAACACAGAACACAAAATGAAAGGTATAGTCTTTGAACCAATGACGTATAGAGATATGACGTATATGTCATTGCTTTGAACTAATGATGGGCGGTTGTGAATATATATTAGAAATCGCAACTATCGAATGAGAACGAATGATTTATTCGATCACTTTTACTATCGATAGTAACTATCGAAGGCATATTTTAAATGAACGAAAAACACTATCGATAGTCAAATTAGTAGGTGCTATTTGCCTTGCGAGAATAAAATTCTATCCAACTTCATCGAATGAAAATAACTATCGACAGCGAAATTGGTATGTACTTCTTATGATATGACTTAGAAGAGATATGATATTGCGCATATGCCCCGCTCTCTCCTGACGTCACGCGGTGAGTAACGTTACAGAAGTCCAACTACACACTTAAAACAAAGTCATTCGCAATCAAAAAGTTTCTATACGTCAGTTCAATGCGATTGAAGTTACGCCTATATTGTCTTTTTCAGATGATATAGATCGCAGCACTAAATTTAATATTTTTTATTTTTATTACTTCCAACTGTATGCACTTAAATATTAATAAAATACGTAATTTGTTAAAAGGTTGAGATGAAACTGCATGACAGCATATTATTGTTGCATTGGACTCACCACTTGATACCATGCGCGTGACAGGTCTAAAAATAGGTAGTCTGAATATCATATCTCTCCTTATTGGTATCATGTGTACTTTCTACAACAGGAGTAATTATCAGCGATTAAAAGATCAGATACATTGGAATAACCAACTGAGAAGCATCATACAATAAATAAAACTGGAAAATGGTACGTATGTGCATGCATGGGCTGGTTTAGCCGCAGCACTTGTATATTGCAAAAAATAAGCAAATCGAATTAAACCTTAAAAGTGACAATTCATGTAATGTTATTCCACTCACCATATGACTATGCCTTTTATCTTTTATGGTTAATATAGACTTACACGTATATAGTTCAGTATATAACACAACATTTATGTTTTAAATTTTAATTATACGAATCTCACTACTGAAATATATTTATGCATTTTAATTGGAAACTATTGCAAATGTATTATTACCAAAATTAACTTACCAAAAATAATCTGTTTTATATTACTAAAATATATTTTAACGAATGAAAAATATCGAACGATTATTCAATAGTACATTGACTATGGATAGTTACTGTCGATAATAGCAACTATCGATAAGGCCCATCGCTAATATGAATGATACACTCGAAATATATCGATTATGCCGATATAATCGATCATTGGATTATGAGGAGTATATATCATTTGTTAATTCGTTGAAGTTGAAGTGATTCGGTATATTACAAGTCGATTGGATGTAAGGTTAGATGTATTCTCACCACAATTAGAAGCGTAGACAGGTTTCGGTATAATTATGGAACTACACGGTGAATCCCAGATCGTCCGTCTAGAGATATCCAAAGCATTCGGCCAGGTCTGGCACGCAGCGCTGCTTAATAAACTACCGGCCTATGGCCTACCACCAAAACTCTGTACCTGGACAGCAAATTTCCTCTCCAACCGGAGCATTTCTGTTGTCGTGGATGGCCATTCCTCTAAACTGTATCAAATTAATGCAGGAGTTCCTCAAGGTTCAGCTTTAGCCCCTACTTTGTTTCTTCTCCACATCAATGACCTCCTCTCTAGCCCATCCAACCCAGTTCACAGTTACGCGGACGACAGCACCCTCCACTCCAATATACAATACTCTAAGCCTGTCTCTTTAGCCCAACTAGATGAGGATCGCAGACTCATGGATCTCCAAAAAATATTAGACTGGGGAAGTAGGAATTTTGTACAATTCAACCCCACCAAATCACAGTCTTGCTTTCTTTCTCATAAGAGATACACCAGCCCAAGACCCATCACAATAAACAACCAAGTTATTCAAAGTAATGAGTCATTTTCACTTGTTGGCATCTCTGTGGATCGAAATCTCAATTGGCACCAACATGTCACATCAATTGCAGAAGCGTCTGCTAAGAAATTAGGTTTTCTCTTCTGGGCTCGCAAATACTTTTCACCAGCTAATCTCTATACTTTACATACTTCACAAATAAGACCAAACCTCGAAAAACCTCGAATACTGCTCCCACATCTGGGGTGCTGCTGCCGCTTCTACACTCGCTATCCTGGACTCCATTCAGAAGAGAGCTATACGTCTCATCGGTGACCCTACCCTCACCCAAAGATATCTGCACGGGCACTGCTCAGAGGAACTTTCTTCCATAGATCCTTCACCTGCTGCCCCCAACAGATCTACCAGGGGAACAGAGCGAATGCACCCTTTTACTGTCCAGGTCACCAGACATAGAACATCTTGTTATGCCCGCTCTTTTGCCCCGATGACTTCCAAGTTGTGGAATTCTTTGCCGGCACATGTTTTTCCTTCTCCCCCGAACATTCAAGCCTTCAAGTCCAGAATTAACAAGTTGCCTCTTTCCTCCTTGTCGACACCCACGGTACGATAGTATTTAGACTGTAAGCCCTCGTGGTGTTGTTGAAATTAAAAAATATATATGTATATTGGGATGACATAAATGAGTTGGTTGATAGACTTAGACTTTTAGTGGCTTCCCAAGCTGCTGGTAATAATGCTCATAACAATGAAATTCAGTCAATCATTGAAGAACTGAAGGAAGTTGGTGTTATCGCATAGTATACCGACATATATCCCAGACATATCTACCTATTGCTTAGTATAAAAATGTCTATCAATACGAAATTCCCATCTAAAGGAAGAAAGACGATTGCAAGACAGATTTGGTATTAATGTTTGGTGCGGCTTATTAGGTAAAAAACTGTTATTTTTATTTGTAGATTAGTTAATTTTAAAAATTTCAGGTAACTACATTGTTGGTTCGTTCTTTTTTTGAAAATAATTTAACTGGGGAAAGGTATCTTAATCTATTGAGAAATGATATCTTACCAACAATTAGAAGAGTTCATGATAATATAGACGAGATTTGGTACCAACAAGACAGTTGTCCAGCTCACAATGCTAGGATTGTCAAAGAATTTTTGTACCAAAATTTTAATAATCGTGTCATTTATAACAATGGGCCGGTTCGTTGGTGTGCTCGAAGTCCTGATATAACACCCATGGATTTTTATTTTTGGGGTACTCTGAAGAATGATGTGTATAAATTCGATCCACCACAAAATATGAATGAATTCTGAAACAGAATCACGGAAGCTATAAACCTCATCGCCACAGCCGCCAGCCCGGCTTCGGGTGGCATCACAATGTTCTTTGTTGATGACTTTACCGATGATTAATGTATTACAGCCGCTAAGAGAATTAAGGCTAACATGTCCTGTGGACCTGATCTGGTTCCTGGTTTCTTGGTGCGCGACTGCTTATATGCTCTCCTGACTCCACTTAAGAAAATTTTTAAACTGATTCTTAGATCTGGAACATTTCCCGCGATTTGGAAGCTGTCACGGGTTCTCCCTGTCTTCAAGGCGGGGGATAGTGGTGATCCATCAAACTATCGACCAATAGCCATACTATGTGTCATCTATAAGATTTTCGAAGCCTGCCTTTTTCAGCGAATACTGTTTCACATCAAGAACAGACTCTCTAGTTCACAGCATGGTTTCATTCCAGGTAGATCGACTGTAACGAATTTAGTTGACGTTACACAGTTCATTGCGTCCGCTCTTGACCGCTCTTCACAGGTTGATGTTGTGTATACTGATCTATCTAAGGCCTTCGATTGTCTAAATCACTCTGTTCTGATTGACAGGATGAGGGCTATCGGATTCTCCGAGAGCTTGCTTGGCTTGTTCAGATCTTACCTGGATGGAAGGAGGCAATTTGTTGAGGTAGGGGGCTTCAAATCTAACACCTATCACGTAACTTCGGGAGTGCCGCAGGGTTCCGAACTCGGTCCATTACTGTTTAATATATTTATCGACCCAGTTAAACATGTTTTACATGTTCCTTTTTTAATGTATGCAGACGATATTAAGATTTTCGCAAATATTTCGAGTATTGATGACTGTTTGCGGCTCCAGAACTGTCTTCGGATCCTTGATGAATGGTGCTGTCGGAGTGGTCTTTCTATGAATGTTTCCAAGTGTTGTGTGATGTCCTTTACTCGAAACAAGCACGCAATCACCTTCTGGTACAATATAAGAGGGCTTCCACTTGACCGCCCCGGAACAGTTAAGGACCTTGGAATTGTTTTTGATGGTACTCTATCTTTTAAACCACACCATGAGCAGACTGTCAGTTCTGCTTACAAAACTCTAGGGTTTCTGATAAGAAGCAGCAAAAATTTCTCCCAGACTGACACCCTCCTCCTGCTCTTTGGTTAGGTCCCGACTTGAATATGGCTCAGTTGTGTGGGCTCCTACTTATGAGATACATGTGGCAAGCCTGGAATCAGTGCAAAGGAAATTTCTAAAATTTCTTAGCTTTCGTGAGGATGGGCGATATCCGTCTATTGGTTTTCCTCAGGAAAGTTTACTTCTTTGTTTTAGTCTGCAGAGTCTCTCGATGCGCAGGCAGTGCAGTCTCATTATATTTTTATATAAACTGGTCAATTCTGTATTCGATTGCCCTAGTCTGCTTCAGCAACTTAATTTCAATGTGCCTCGTATTGCAGCACGTTTTCCGGACACATTTTATCTCCCGACTGCTCGTACAAAATTGCTGCGATCGTCTCTAATTTACCAGATGTGCAATGATTACTCTGTACTGCAAGACCGCCTAGATATCTTCTCATGTAACATATCAGAGATAAAAATGTTTTTCAAAGCAATCTAATTTGTGACTTTTTTTTGTATTGTTAGCTTAATTATTGTTAGTTATTATATTTTGTGTATTGGCCCATCCTTAATTTGGCTTTTAAGCTGTTGGATGGTGTATGAATAAATAAATAAATATTTAGCTACAGACGTGGAGACTATTTCTCTGTGAAGCCCGTATGGAACAGTTTCACCAAGTAAGGGCAACAATAACGAACTGATATTTATCTGACTTAATTCTTTAACTCATTTAATTTTGAAATTGACTCTGGAATAGGAAGTGTGGCAATGCTGTGTAATATTTCAAACATCGGAATGGAACTTCAAGACACAACCAAATATTATTGTCTATTATCATTATTATTAGAACCTCGGTGGTTCAGTGCTAAGAACGTGTGCCTCTGAACCGAAGGGTACTGGGTTTGATCCCAAGGTACTCCTTTCACTTTTTAGTACATACTGTAACATTAACATCAACCGAAGTTGTGGCATTATATTTGAGCAAGTTGAATGTCTGCACGTTCCGCCTTTCGGAGGGGGCGTAAAGACGTCGGTCCCGTGTCCATGCGATGTTGGGCACGTTAAATATACCTACACTCCTTACAAAAAGGCAGGGGTTCGGCAAAATTTCCAGGATAGTGAGGTGAAACTGCTCACTGGCGTCGGTGATTGGCCATAGTCGCGGAAATAGGCCGACATTAAAGAAACAACACACACACACATTCATTATTATTATTGTTTATTGCAGCAGAGTAATTATACATTGTGTCAATATAAAGAAGTGGAATACTTGTGCTTCTATTATAATTACACCATTTTGTTGTAATAATGTTTCAAAATAAATTCGCCTGGTTCATTTGACAGATTCATAACAATTTTGACATTTTCTAAAAGCCATTTACAACTTTGACCGAAACTCCATCTTACTAATATTTCAAACCAAATGAAGTGTTAGAGTATCAATCCTGAGGATTACCTAGTAATTTTCTAAAAGCAACATTTGGTAAATTTGCAGATTAGCTCCCGAACGCTTTTCAAAAAATTGTTTTCAGAAACATTACTAGAACCCCACCTGGATGCATAAACCTCAAGAAAAATTTCTTGTTCACACCCCGCAAGGAAGTTACGGGACCAGGAGTGAGCAGGGGTGCTGGGCGGGGTAGGTACTAAAAAGGCAATATGAGCAGAAAAAGCAAAGAAAACTGCTTAAAAGCTGTCTATTTGAAGCCATAGCCCCATTAAACCCTGCCTACCCTGCACAGCACCCCTATTCGCCACAGGTCCCCTAACCTCCTTGGGGTGGGGGGGTGGAGGGATTATGTATGAACAATAATTTTTTCTTGTGGTTTATGCAACGAGGATGGTTGTATGCACACGAAAGGAGAAAAGAGATGCGTACAACGGGATTTTCCTTCCCCTCTCGTATGCATACAGCCACCCTCGTTGCATAAACCCGAAGAAAAATTTCTAGTTCATATCCCTCAAGAAAGTTACGGCACCTGGGGGAATAGAGGTGCTGTGCGGGGTAGGCAGAGTTTAAGGGGGATATGTCTTAAAGGTGTGAAAAAGACAACTTTCAAGCTCGTTTTATTCACATTTTCTGCTTATATTCCTTGTTCCTACCTTTTTTTTTCAACAACACACCACTAGGGCTTACAGCCTAAATACTATCGTACCGTGGGTGTTGACAAGGAGGAAAGAGGCAACTTGTTAATTCTGGACTTGAAGGTTTGGAGGTTCGGAGGAGAAGGAAAAACATGTGCCGGCAAGGAATTCCACAACTTGGAAATCCTCGGGACAAAAGAGCGGGCATAACAAGATGTTCTATGTCTGGTGACCTGGACAGTAAAAGGGTGCATTCGCTCTGTTCCCCTGGTAGATCTGTTGGGGGGAGCAGGTGGAGGAACTATGGAAGAGAGCTCCTCTGAACAGTGCCTGTGTAGATATCTATAAAAGAGAGAGAGGTCACCAACGGCACGTCGATGGCAGCCTTTGGGTGAGGGTAGGGTCACCGATGAGACATATAGCTCTCTTCTAAATGGAGTCCAGGATAGCGAGTGTAGAAGCGGCAGCTGCACCCCAGATGTGGGAGCAGTATTCGAGGTTTATTATTATTATTATTATTTGTGAAGGTATAGAAATTAGCTGGCGAAAAGTATTTGTGGGCCCGGAAGAGGAAACCTAATTTCTTAGCAGCCGCTTCTGCGATTGATGTGACATGTTGGTGCCAATTGAGATGTCGATCCACAGAAATGCCAACAAGAGAAAAGGACTCATTACTTTGAATAACTTGGTTGTTCATTGTGATGGGTCTAGGGCTGGTGTATCTCTTATGAGATAGAAAGCAAGATTTGAATTGTACAAGATTTCTACTTCCCCAGTCTAATATTTTTTGGAGATCCACAGAGACAGAACCGTCCATGAGTCTGCGATCCTCATCTAATTGGGCTAAAGAGACTGGCTTTGAATATTGTATATTTGAGTGGACGGTACTGTCGTCCGCGTAACTGTGGACTGGGTTGGATGTGCTAGAGAGGAGGTCATTGATGTGGAGAAGAAACAAAGTAGGGGCTAAAGCTGAACCTTGAGGAACTCCTGCATTAATTGGATACAGTTTAGAGGAATGGCCATCCACGACAACAGAAATGCTCCGGTTGGAGAGGAAATTTGCTGTTCAGGTACAGAGTTGTGGTGGTAGGCCATAGGCCGGAAGTTTATTAAGCAGCGCTGCGTGCCACACCTGGACAATGCTTTGGATATGTCTAGAGCAACAATCTGGGATTCACCGTGTTGTTCCAAGAATGGGTGACAAAGGAAAGGAGGTCGGCAGTCGATCTGCGCTGACGGAATCCATACTGCCTGTCGTGGATTAGACTGTTTTTCAAGAAATTTTAGTAATTCGGTGTTTATATACTTTTCCATCACTTTAGAGACGACTGAAAGGAGAGAAATAGGCCTGTAGTTGCTAGGAAGTGCAAGGATCCTTTCTTGGGGATGGGTTGCACTCGAGCAGTTTTCCAGTTACTAGGGAATATGCCTCTATTGTAAGATATCTGAAACAGACAAGTCAGGACAGGAGCAAGTTCTGGTGCGCATTTTTTGAGAACAATTGCTGGGATCTCGTCAAGACCAGAGGCTTTCCTGGTATTAAGAGAAGAGAGCATTTTTCGTACCTTTTTAGTTTTGAAAATGATATCCGTCATTTTATGTGCGACATTGGGGACTGTTGGTGGTTGAACATTTGGAGGTGGGTTGAGAGTAGAATTGCCGGCGAACAACGAAGCAAAAAGTTCAGCCTTGCCCAGGGCGGTAGAAACAGTTTCATCCCCTGACACAAGAGGTGGGAACGTGCTCTGCCAGAAATTATTCCCAATAGATTTAGCAAGAGTCCAGAAGGGTTTGCCGCCTTTGTAGCTTAAGAGGACTTTGTTTTTGATGTGGTTATTAAACGAGTTTTTTGCCTCAGAAAGAATGTGGACAGTGGTTTCTTGCGTCGTTAAATGCTTGATGGTTTTCTTGTCTGGGATTGTGTAGAAGCGTTTTGTGAGCTTTGACCTTTTCAAGTCTGGCCTTGTCACAGGATTTAGAGAACCAGGGCTTTTGAGTGGCTGAAGAGGTTTTCTGTGTACGTGGGATAAATAATTCCATGCCAGCTTGGATAATTTCGGTGACGTTTTGTGAGATATCAGAGGGGTCAGGATGAGAGAAGCAGACAGACGCCCATGGAAATGAGGAAAACTAATCCCTCATTTCGCCCCAGTTTGCGGAGTTGTAGTGCCAAACGATACGTGGGTGTGATGACTGTGTGACCTCGGGTTGCATTGCGCAGGAAGCAGTGACCATGCCGTGGTCTGAGCGACCAAGGGGGGCGGTGACTGATATCTTATAGCATTCAGGTTTTGTAGTAAGAAAGAGATCCAATGGATTTGAGCTGTGTGTTGGGATACGAGGAAAGTAAGTACCATATTGGCTAAAGAATTGCTGACTGCAAAGGCCTCCGCTGCTCTCCCTTGTGGATCGGTTTTTGAAGATCCTAGCCAGTCCTTATTATGAACATTGAAGTCACTAAGAATAGTGACCTCGGAGGAGGGATATTCAGAAATCAGATAGTCGGTTTTTTCAGGAAGGTAATCAAAGAGCTGGACAAACTTGTTGTCAGAAGGTGACCGGTAAATGCAACAGATGAATTTAGTTGCAGCCCTGAGAGAAAGTTTTATCCATAGTATGTCTTTTCTTCTAGCTTCTATATTGGGGAGTCTGGTGCAGGGTAGATTGCTACCGACCTATGTGCACACGCCTCCATGCAATCTAAAGGAAGTAAGGAGCTCATCTCCCGGAAATTTAAGGTGATTAGTGGCTGTTTTGGCACTGATTTGGGTTTCGGTGAGGAAGAGGATTTGATGCCTGTTAGCCTGGAGGAAATCGTGGACGGAGTTCAGGTTAGAATTTAGGCCAGACATATTTGAAAAGGATATGTTAAATCTGTACACCCCTATCCCGGAGATCCGAATGGAGGGGTATTTTATCTCCGGAATATTTTGTACAAGGAGGAGCCATCATCATTTTTGTTTATAAGGGAAACCGACTCATACACCAGAACTGGAATCGTCCGTTGGGACTTCACCGGCCCCTTGATGTAGGGGGTGGTACCTCCTCGGGCGTAAAAAAAATCCTTTACGATCACGTAAAGGACAATTCCACTACCACCTGCTATGGATTGAATTGGATCAATGTCTACCCCTTTAAAAATAAGATTAATAAAGGGACTATCAATTGTCCAATAGTTATGCTTTTCGACATAGTAGGAGGATACAAAACATTATGATTTTGCATCCATGCCTATGTTGGTGATCGCCCAACACCCCTATTCACTCCTGGTCCTGTAACTTCCTTGGGGAGTGTGAACAAGAATTCTTTCTTGTGGTTTGTGCATCCGGATGAGGGGTCTAGGCATGTTTCTAAAAACAGTTTTTTGAAAAGCGTTCAGGAGCTAATCTGTAAATTTACCAAACATTTTAAGGACACACACTAAAAAAGGGTAAGAGGCAGACTAAAACCTATAAAATCTGATCAAGTTGATAAAAACTCTGGACGCAGCAAGTGCGTTATGGTAGTGAATTTTCATAAAAATGTTTTTAATTGCAAATATGTGTGTTTCCTTTTTAAGAAAGCAGGCATCAATTTTGGTTACCAGTATAACCTATATAGTAAAAAGAATGTGCCATGTTTCATAAAAATAACTTTATTGTGTGAAAATGTACAAAAATTTCCAAAAGTAAACTTAAAGTGTTCCCGGAAAAACTCGTTTCTTGGTCAACCTTATAGGTTAATAGCAAATTGAGCTATTCAAATTTGAAGCATTTAATGAAAATTCGCTACCATAACGCACTTGCTGTGTCCCGAATTTCTTTTCTTACAAACATGCATCGCTGAAAAATTCAAAAATGCAATAACATAAGGCGTGTTTGATTAAAAAAAAAAAAGAAAATTTGTATCACCAAAGACTTATGGGCCATCCTGTGATTCTAGAAATATTTTTTTAAGATGTAGCTCAAGACACCCTATAATTAATATATACAAATTTTCTTCATATCTTGTATAATAACGGATATATTGAGCTTTATTGATGTTTTACGAAAATTCGACAAAAATTATATACCATTAAACGATAAACTCTATAGCTAAGGCTACTGCCAAGCATCAGAGAAAGGGTCTACTTGAAATGAATTTTCTGGAAACATTTTAGTAAAATGAAGGACAATGACGGTTGAAACTAAGACTTCAGAGTTTGTAAAACATCCTTCTTGAGACATTTGATTTCCATATCCCGTATTAGATTCAAGTTCTTTGCCTAAATGTTGCCGATTTTGACGTTTTAAATCGCAACTTTGACGTTTTGAGGAAAACCCCAATTTATTTTTCTTTAAATGCCTATAACTTTTTTGTCTTTTGACCTACATAGCTAAATTTTGGTAGGTGGCTTACCTATAAGGATATTAACTAGCGTACCAAATTTGGTTGCCCTTACTTTGTTACTTCCGGAAATATAATTTTTTTTCGAAAGAAAACACAAAATTTTCCGGGAAAACCTGGACCGATTTTCCTGACTAACGAACTTATCCAAGCCATTTGCAAAAGGAAGGTATTCACCAAATTTAATCAAAATCGGCCCATTATTTTTTGAGTTATCGGTGTGATACATACATACATACATACATACATACATATATATATATATATATATATATATATATATATATATATATATATATATATATATATATATATATATATATATATATATATATATATATATATATATAAAAATTGAAACGGACCCCGGATATGTGTTCTAGGGGGCCTAGTTCGCGGTCATTTGAAGAAATTTTTTCAAAATTCAAAAGTCGGGATCTCCTCATTAGTGAATTTTTTTTAAGAAAATTCACTAAAATGCAACCAAATGGAATAAACTGCTGAAAACACAGTCAAGACCTTCAGGCTATGACAGAAAAAATCTACAGGCTAATATTTAATACTCCGTGTTTGTAGATCATGTGTTTTGACAAATGCCATTTCTCTATACTAGTGTAATCACACAACACACACCTGAAAAGTTTCTTAAGTTTGCAAGTGTGTTGTGACATTAACCATTTATCTACAAAAACATAATCACACACGTCACATTTAAAAGGTCTGTGATCAATATTTCTATGTTTAGAGATGATGTGTTTTGACAGATATCCTTTCTGTACACTAGTGTAATCACACAATTCGCATTTGAAGGGTCTCTCTTTAATACTTCTGTGTTTGGATATGATATGTCTTGACAGATCGGTTTTGTGTACACTAGCGTAATCACACAACTCACACTTAAAAGGTCGTTCGTCGATACTTCTGTGTTTGGAGATGATGTGTTTTGATAGATTCTCTTTCCACACACTAGTGTAATCACACAACTCACATTTAAAAGGTCTCTCTTCAATACTTCTATGTTTGGAGATGATGTGTGTTGACAGATGTCTTTTCTGTACACTAGTGTAATCACACAACTCACATTTAAAAGGTTTTTCTTCAATACTTCTGTGTTTGGAGATAATGTGTTTTGATAGGTCCCCTTTCCGTGCACTGATGTGATCACACAACTCACATTTAAAAAGTCCCGTTTCAATAATTTTGTGTTTGGTGATGATGTGTCTTGTCAGATGTCCTTTCTGTACACTGGTGTAATCACATAACTCGCATTTATAAGGTCTCGCTTCAAGATTTCTGTGTTTGGAGACGATGTGCCTTGACAGATGCTCCTTCTCTACGCTAGTGTAATCACACAACTCGCACTTAAAAGGGCTCTCTTCACTACTTATGTGTGTGGAAAGGGTCTTTCTTGAGCAGTCTGTTGCCTGCTGGAAATTACACAGATCACTTAAATCCCTCTTACACTCCAACTGTTCATACACCTCAGTATTTAAACTAGTTTTGCAATCATTATTTCCAAAACTGTCGTCATAACTACAGTATTCCTCCTTTAAATTGACCAGTGTATTAAGGTCATATTGTCCTATTTCTATTTTGTAATCTTCCTCCGTTTTTACTTCTTCCTTGCACTCTAACTCTTCCTTAGCACTGGTATTCATTTTTAACTTCTTCGTACAGGGCCTGGTAGTTACCCTCACCTCTATCAAAATATATTTGAGTTAATAGTTAATTAACGTAGTTATAACCTTTGACTATATATCAGAGAATAGACCCGGCACACAGCCGAATTGTTTGAAGCCAACATTCAAGGGACTCTATGTTTACATCGGTCCTCTGCTCTGATTGGGTGGTGGCTCAAGCGTTGCCGCTATGTAATAATTCATCCTTAAATCGCCGAATATGCTAACAAGTTGAGAATGATAAATGTAATACTTTTCTGTTACTTAAGACATTACACTTACATTAGGGATTATTTATGAATGTAAAGATTTACTAACGTTATATCACTTGGTTTCTCCCTTCTTTATGTAAATATAACCAGAAAACTCATTTTAAAATCTTTATCTTGCTGCATATGAAGTATCTAGATTTGTATTAATCGACAGTTGTGGCTTGTATTTGTCTGTGAATAGTATACAAGTATACTGAAAATTTATTTTTGTGTCACCTTGATTTGCAATAAAGGTTTTCAGTTTTGTTTATACAAAATGATGAAAAAGTATATTGCTTGTACAAGATTACCTGAGGATGTGGCAACGCTGTCTCTGCATGTTGCTGTTTGCAATTTTCAGTAGCGGCACGTCAGTTTGGCACTATTTTTAGGTTTCCATCTACTAACATGGTGTGCTGCCTTAAATAGAAAATCGGATACGCTGCCGAAATATTCTTATTTATGTTCACAGCATTTTAATAAAGACTTTTATTATTTACCCAAGTGGAAGAAGGGTATTAAAAACGCAGCGTCTCCATCTGTTTTATGTTCTCCAGTGCCTTCTACTTTTGGCATGAATAAGCTCTTGCTCACGAAGAAAGAAGGTGAAGAATTCTTCTTAGCTTCCTATTTTGTAAACCTTTATTATTGGTAAAATTAATAAATTACCCGATAAAAATTGCAGTCATAGTTTTGAAGAAAATAGTGATAAATCATCGTTATCATCAACTCTCACTGCTTTCGAACTATCATCATGTTCAACAGGTGAGGTACTTGGCAGTCCTCCTGAATTAACACCAAAAGCTAACATTACTCCAGGTCAAAGTAAGTAATGTGCCTGGACTTAGAATTGCCGGAAAAATACTAGAAACCATTTTTATAAAATTATATTCCGTTCACTGAAAACTTATCACATATCGTCCATTTTTTAGGGAAAAACTTCCTTATTTTGTAGATATTTCCAGTTTATCAGGAACTCCAGAAAATATCTTTAAAAAATGATCTATTGCTAATCGAGTAATAAAAAAACAAAACAGGAAAATAAATATATTGCGCCAACAGAAAAGACGTCTTAAGAGTTTGTCACCAAAAATCGCTGATTGAGCATTTTAAAAGTCGTATTGCTTTTGCGGAAAATACAGAAACATCCCTGAACGCCTCACTTTTGAGTGTTATTGAATTGATATCATTGCTTGTAATATTTTAGGCCTCTTTACCCACACAAATAGATCTGATTAAACAGCTTTTAAAATGTCCACAACGGAACTATTCATCAGACGTAAGGTCGTTTGCTATTACCCTAAATTTTTATTCAAACAAAGCTTATAATTACGTTCGAGAAAAATTGATAAAATCTTTGCCACATCCTCGAACAATTTCTAAATTGTTCCTGGATTCTGCAAAGAAGCATTCGCGGTTTTGAATTCAAAAAGTCGAGAAGCAGCTGAAAAATGTCGCAAAATACTTTGTTGAATACCTAATCATCGACGAGATGTTTATAAGACGTCAAGTTGAGTGCACAGGAATAAGTTTTGTGGTAACGTAAATATTGGCGTAGATATGAATAATTCAAATGAGCTTCCAGTGGCTAAAGAAGTTTTGCTTTTCTTATTAGTTGCTTTAAATAACCACTGAAAAGTTCCAGTGGATTATTTCTACCTAGCTGTCATTTCTCGTGAAGAAAAAGCAAGCCTATTATTTAATCGGGCTTTAAGTTTCATCTATCAAGCAAGAATAGTCGTTACTTCCGTAAGTTTTGATTGAGCAGCTGCAAATATCAGCATGATTAAATGTTTGTGAGCAAATTTAGATACATTTACTCAAGAAGGTTTAAGGGCTTATTTGCCGCATCCTGTAACCAATGAAAATGTATATATTTTCCTAGATGCTTGCCACATGATGTAATTAATAAGAAATTATCCGGTAAGTTGTAGATCTATAAAACATGGCAGCAGACAAATCAGGTGGTCATTTCTAGAAAAACTGGTAGAGCTGCAAGGTTTTTTCTTAAATTTTTGTTGAAAACACTTTTTACTGAATTTGCATGGAAAAAAATCGCTTGTGACGAGATCACAACATCACAACATTGAGACTTTCGAACATTTTATTCGAGAAATCATTTTTATAAAAACTCACTACCATAACGCACTTGCTGCGTCCAGACTTTTTAGTTAATAGTATACTAAATAACGTATAAGTAGTTAAACATCTTTTAAATTTTATTTTATTATTTTAATCGTATTTATGAAAATTTCAATCCTAATTCTCGAGACGCCTATGGTGTCGAGGACCGTGTAAACAAACCTTTTATTCAATGTTGGTTTCAAACATTACAACGCTTCGCATTGGGAGATGACTGGTCTATCCGTAGGTAGATAGTCAAAGGTTATAACCAATATGCTTCTCAACTCCGCAATAGCAATAGGGATGTTCGATTCTAAATCGATTTCCGAAAAGATCGATTGTTTGTGCTGCAAAATTTCGATTTCAAAATCAATTCATTAGCTCTCGATTCTCACGCAAATCGCTTCATTTTCGCAGACATGGAATCGAAAAAGATTACTTAATACGTAAACGATATTAATTAATTTTCAAACAAAAAACGGTACATTCTTTGTGCCACTATTTTAATATTAATACTTAATGCCACAGAATATGATGTATATGTATATGTGGCGTGTGGTAAGAGATCGGGTGCAAATTAGAAATATGCCAATTCATTACAGTGGCGTGGATTGTCAGTTATTGTCATTGTATACCCATATCCATACATGTTTAGCATTCCCAGTCTCATGTCCATTCATCCCGTTAAATAGTTAAATTTAACAGTTGCGAATGAAAACCGATGTTTATTCATCGAACCTTAGTTGTAGTGGAACTGAAACAGACCCGACTCCGAATTCTAGTTTAGTGTAAAAAGCGTTATTTTATACCTGTGATTTTTATAAATTCATAACTGGTGGTTACCGTTGCGACTCGACAACCGTTTAAAAATCAGACAGACAGTTAAATAACCACCCATCACTAATCTCTTCTAAGTCATTATATCATGCCAGACAGAGCAGTAATTATTATTTACAACGGATAATGAGAAAGAAAACGATGAACTCGATATTTTTTAAAAGTGTAAAATTGTACAATGACCTACCCCAAGATATCCGAAATACAACTAACATTAATATATTCAAAAGGAAAGTTAAAGTTATCATTAAAGAGACTGATTATCAAATACATTAGAGTGAGATCTGCAGTCAGTATGTTTGTGTCTAGGTGTGGAAGAGTATCTATATAGGTGTGGTGAATAGGTATATCTTCTAGTGATTTACTAAGATGTATTGGGTAGATAGACAGTAACTAGCATTAAAAATAGGTTGCTACTACAAGTAATTATAACCTAATAATATTGTATGGTGCTCTTGTATTACTGTTATATTTTTGTTATGTTATATGTAGCTAAATGACATGATATAATGACTTAAAAGAGATATGATATTGCGCATATGCCCCGCCCCCTCCTATGACGTCAGGTGGTGAGTAACGTTATAGAAGTCCAACTACACACTTAAAACAAAGTCATTCGCAATCAAAAAGTTACTATACGTCAGTTTAATGCGGTTGAAGTTACACGTATATTGTCTTTTTCAGATAATATAGATCGCAGCACTAAATTTAATCTTTTTTCATTTTTATTACTTCCAACTGCATGCACTTAAATATTAGTAAAATATGTAATTTGTTAAGAGGTTGTGATTAAACGTCAAACCTCACTGCACGACAGCATATCATTGATGCATTGGACTCACCACTTGACACCATGCGCCTGACAGGTCTAAAAATAGATAGTCTGAATATCATATCTCTCCTTATTTGTATCATGGCTAAATGAGCTAATAAAGTTCTATTCTATTATATTCTATTCTATTCTACTGCATTAACTCTGGATTTTAGTTGTTATGGTAGAAGATCCATAAATAAATTTTATAAATTTTGGTTACGGTAGGGATGGCGGTTGACACCATAGACGTAATGTCATTGGTTGACACCACCATCGAGAGTTGAAGTTGACGGATATCGATACAGAAGTTGTGACGTCATTGAAAAGTCATGACGTCATTGTGCTCGTGTAAAGCTCTACGTCGAAACTAGTGATGGGAAAAACTGTTATATTGCTTTAACAGGTCGCACCTGTTACTGTTATTTAGAAATAACATTAAATATAACATGTTGAAAATAACAGTATGAACTATGAATTATTAAGAATTCCACGTAGACGTAGTAACAGTAGCTGAACCCGTCCGGTGGTGTAGTTGGGTAATGTTTAAAATAAAAAATATTCTTGTATTATGTTTAAAACAATTAATAACTTTTTTATTAAAAAAAATGATGGAGGTTTTTTTTGGGTATTCATCACTAATAATAATTTGGTAAAAAATTCAACAATGCAGAATTTCTTTCGAATTTTCTTAACTAATTAAGTATTAGTTAAGCATTGAGCTTGAAAACCTCTATAGCCATCTTTTCCTTGAAAATGAGAGCTATATGAAATAAATGAATTATTGTAAGCAAAAAATAAAATAAATAATTAAAAAAAAAATTAAAACAAATTTTTTTCTCTCTACCGATAGGGCGAAGTGTGTCTGGTTTCAACTATACCGGGTACAGGGAATATTTTTATAATTTCATTAAAATTGGTACTGTTTCTGAGATTTTTTAAGTTTCAGGGATTTTTTATTTTGCAGTAGTAATAAAAAAAGATGTTTAAAATCGGACCTATTTCTTAGATTTCCAAAGTGAAAAGTAAAAAGGAATATTGATTTATTAGTTACATAAGGCAAAGAAGAATGAGCAAAAAACTACCTAATATAATATAATACCTAAGGACTCACGTTAAAGCATAACTGTACATTTGTATACATATCAGTTTTTTCTTAAAACAAAAATGCCATCTGCATATCGAGTTATCTAATGAAGATTGAGTTTACGTCAACGACTATGTGATTATTTTTTATATACGCGGTGACCTGATTTTATTTTTACAGTGATATAGTTCATTTTTAATAATTTTCACTTGCTACATATACAGCCTTTTTATTTACATTTTTCATATTTTGTGTTTGTTTATAAATTGTAAATATATGTGTGTGTCTTGTGTGAATCAACAACCTGTCAAAATTTAAGAGTTTCATTGTACCGACGACCCTACGTTCCCAAAGCTGTGAGCACATTAGTATAAAGTATTATGTTATGAAGTAAAGTCCGCTCTATACCCCATTCCCAGTCTCATGTCCATTCATCCTGTTATAACAGTTTCGGATGAAAACAGTATTATGTTATGAAGTAAAGTCCGCTCTATACCCCATTCCCAGTCTCATGTCCATTCATCCTGTTATAACAGTTGCGGATGAAAACAGTATTATGTTATGAAGTAAAGTCCGCTCTATACCCCATTCCCAGTCTCATGTCCATTCATCCTGTTATAATAGTTGCGGATGAAAACAGTATTATGTTATGAAGTAAAGTCCGCTCTATACCCCATTCCCAGTCTCATGTCCATTCATCCTGTTATAACAGTTTCGGATGAAAACAGTATTATGTTATGAAGTAAAGTCCGCTCTATACTCTATACCCTATTCCCAGTCTCATGTCCATTCATCCTGTTATAACAGTTGCGGATGAAAACAGTATTATGTTATGAAGTAAAGTCCGCTCTATACCCCATTCCCAGTCTCATGTCCATTCATCCTGTTATAATAGTTGCGGATGAAAACAGTATTATGTTATGAAGTAAAGTCCGCTCTATACCCCATTCCCAGTCTCATGTCCATTCATCCTGTTATAATAGTTGCGGATGAAAACAGTATTATGTTATGAAGTAAAGTCCGCTCTATACCCCATTCCCAGTCTCATGTCCATTCATCCTGTTATAATAGTTGCGGATGAAAACAGTATTATGTTATGAAGTAAAGTCCGCTCTATACCCCATTCCCAGTCTCATGTCCATTCATCCTGTTATAATAGTTGCGGATGAAAACAGTATTATGTTATGAAGTAAAGTCCGCTCTATACCCCATTCCCAGTCTCATGTCCATTCATCCTGTTATAATAGTTGCGGATGAAAACAGTATTATGTTATGAAGTAAAGTCCGCTCTATACTCTATACCCCATTCCCAGTCTCATGTCCATTCATCCTGTTATAAGAGTTGCGGATGAAAACAGTATTATGTTATGAAGTAAAGTCCGCTCTATACCCCATTCCCAGTCTCATGTCCATTCATCCTGTTATAAGAGTTGCGGATGAAAACAGTATTATGTTATGAAGTAAAGTCCGCTCTATACTCTATACCCCATTCCCAGTCTCATGTCCATTCATCCTGTTATAACAGTTGCGGATGAAAACAGAAGCTGCTTCATCGTAGCAGTGCAACAGAAACAGATACGACAACAGAAACAGATACGACTCACTGCGCAACAGCATCCCCTCCACTGTACCTGTTATTTGTATATATCCATAACAGGTTGTTACTGCTGCGGCTCGACAACAGTTAAAATATAACAGACTGTTAAATAACAACCCATCACTAGTCGAAACACTTGTCATTTTCATTATTGCATTATGGATGCCGGCAGCGATTTGGAATTTAAGTTCCAGTGCAAGCAAGAAGTAAAATCAGATGAAGATTTCAAACTAGAAATAGAGGAACATGATTTGACTGCACTTGTGAATTTAAAAAAGGAATACTGTAGTGATAGCGACAATTCTGGAAATAATGATTGCAAAACGAATTTAAATACTGTAGTTAGTGAACAGTTCAAGACTAAGCGTAATTACACTAAGAGTATTGAAGCGAAACCCTATAAATGTAAGTTGTGTGATTACACTACTGTACAAAAAGGAAATCTATCAAGACACATCGTCTCCAAACATAGAAGCATCAAAGAGAGACCTTATAAATGTGAGTTGTGTGATTACGCTAGTGTACAGAAAGGAGCTTTGTCAAGACACATCATCTCCAAACACAGTAGTATCGAAAAGATATCTTTTAAATGTGAGTTGTGTGATTACACTAGTGTACGTAAAGGAAATCTGTCAACACACATCATCTCCAAACACAGAAGTATTGAAGAGAGGCCTTATAAATGTGAGTTGTGTGATTATGCTAGTGTACATAAAAAAGATCTGTCAAGACACATCATCTCCAAACACAGTAGTATCGAAGAGAGATCTTTTAAATGTGAGTTGTGTGATTACGCTAGTGTATATAATAAAGATCTGTCAAGACACATAATCTCCAAACACAGAAGTATTGAAGAGAGATCTTTTAAATGTGAGTTGTGTGATTATGCTAGTGTACTGAAAGGGACTTTGTCAAAACACATCATCTCCAAACACAGAAGTATGGAAGAGAGACCTTTTAAATGTGAGTTGTGTGATTACACTAGTGTACATAAAGCAGCTCTGTCAGGTCACATCATCTCTAAACACAAAAGTATTGAAGAGAGATCTTTTAAATGTAAGTTGTGTGATTACACTAGTGCGTATAAAGGAAATCTGTCAACGCACATCATCTCTAAACATAGAAGTATCAAAGAGAGACCTTTTAAATGTGAGTTGTGTGATTACACTAGTGTACGTAAAGGAAATCTGTCAAAGCACATCATCTCCCAACATAGGGGCATCGAAGAGAGACCTTTTAAATGTGAGTTGTGTGATTACACTAGTGTAAGTGAAGGTAATCTTTCAAAGCACATCATCTCTAAACATAGAAGTATTGAAGAGAGACCTTTTAAATGTGAGTTGTGTGATTACACTAGTGTACAGAAAGGGCGTCTGGCACAACACATCATCTCCAAACACAGAAGTATTGAAGAAAGACCTTTTAAATGTGAGTTGTGTGATTACACTAGTGTACAGAAAGGGAATCTGGCAAAACACATCATCTCTAAACACAGAAGTATCAAAGAGAGACCTTTTAAATGTGAGTTGTGTGATTACACTAGTGTATATAATAAAGATATGTCAAGACACATCTTCTCCAAACACAGAAGTATTGAAGAAAAGCCATTTAAATGTGAGTTGTGTGATTACACTAGTGTAGTGAAAGGAAATCTGTTGAAACACATCATCTCTAAACACAGAAGTATTGAAGAAAAGCCATTTAAATGTGCCTTGTGTGATTACACTAGTGTGTGGAAAGAGAATCTGTCAAGACACATCATCTCCAAACACAGAAGTATTGAAGGGAGATCTTTTAAATGTGAGTTCTGTGATTACGCTACTGTAAACAAGAGTGATGTATCAAAACACATCATCTCCAAACACACAAGTATTTCAAAATTAATGGTTTAGACTTTTCATTGTCATTAATAATAATAATAATAGTTTGGGCTTGACAAATGTCGCACCTTATGTGTAGTCAGAGGGAAGATACAACCAGGTGTGTATATGAAATGCAGAACGACCAGCAAATTGTCTAAATGGATGTAGAAGAGTGTTATAAATACCTGGGAATACAACAAGCAAGAAAGATAAACCACTCGGTAATGAAGAACAATGTGACAAATGAGTTTATGAAACGAGTAAAGCAGTGGCGGCTGGTACTTAAGATTTTTAAGTGTGCTGCATGAAGAAATGTAAGGATAAATACAATGCTGGTTTAAGAAAATAGATAATTTTATGACACAATAATAATTAACTGGGTAATCCTTAAGATTGATATGACAAGACTCTGCACATATTTGGGCTTGTTCCAAAGCTCTGTTCGGCTGTTGAAGTGTCACACAGCTTTACCATGTCTTATTCCACAATCAATCATTGTATTAAATTATTAAATCATTTTTATTCACTAAGTAAACTACTATTGTACTTTGCAGCATAACACTTCATGAGTATATAATATAGTAGGATTTATGTACTTTGAAACACAACCCTTATTCTATGATGTTCCTATTGATTTGTTTGTATTTTTATTTTAATGTCGGCCTGTTTCCATGACCATGGCCAAGTAGCGACGACAACAAGTCCACCTTACCATTTCGTACATTTCACCTAATCCCTTCCATTCTATAAGGAGAAAATCTCTGGACACAGCAAGTGCGTTATGGTAGCGAATTTTCATTAAAATATTTTTAATAGCAAATGTCTTTCTTTGATGAAAGCAGACATCAAACTTGGTGGTCTATATAGTAGAAACAATGTACCATATTTCATTGAAACAAATTTATTGTTTGAAAATATATAAACATTTAAAAAGTCTAGATGCAGCAAATGTGTTATGGAAGTGAATTTCCATAAAAATGTTTTTAATAGCAAATGCGGGCAGGCATCAATCTGATTACCGGTATAGCCTATGTGGTAGAAACAATGTACCTACTATATTTTATCAAAATTACTTATGGTTTGAAAATATACACACACAAAAAAAACTTAAATGTTGGTTTTCTAACCAACAAAGCTTACGTTAATATCAAATTGAGTTATTCAAATTTAAAGGATTTAATGAAAATTCGGTAAATTTGCAGATTAGCTCCTGAACGCTTTTCAACAAATTGTTTTCAGAAACATTACCAGGACCCCACCTGGATCCACAAACCACAAGAAAAATTTCTTGTTCACACCCCCCAAGGAGGTTATGGGACTGGGAGTGAATAGGGGTGGTGTGCGGGGTAGGCAGGGTTTAAGGGGGATATGGCTTCAAGATGTGAAAAAGACAGCTTTTAAGCCCGTTTTATTCGAATTTTCTGCTCATATTTCCTTTTTACTACCTACCCCGCCCAGCACCCCTACTCACTCCTGGTCCCGTAACTTCCTTGGGGGGTATGAACAAGAAAATTTTCTTGGGGTTTGTGCATCCAGGGGTGGCCTAGGCAAGTTTCTGAAAACAGTTTTTTGGAAAGCCTTCGGGAGCTTATCTGCAAATTTACCGAAAATTCGCTACCAAAACGCACTTCCTGCGTCCAGATTTTTTCTTGTAAACGCATCATATTTCGAAAAAAAATGCATTAACAAATTTGTTCTACGAAAATTAGCTAAAAAAATTATAGACCGTTTAACCATAAACTTCACTAGACCTGCATATAAATATCCAAAACTCGGGACGCAGCAAGTGCGTTATGGTAGTGAATTTTTATTAAATGCTTCAAATTTAAATAACTCAATTTTCTATAAACTTAGAGAGTTTAATTTCAATACGTAGTAAGGTTTTTCCTAAGGCAAGATATCCACAAAATTTCATTAATATATATATATATATATATATATATATATATATATATATATATATATATATATATATATATATATATATATATATATATATATATATAAACATATAAAAATTAAACCTATTTACAAATGAACTTTAATAAGATATGCTGTGACAATACCTCTCTCAAGCACCCTAAAATATAATCAAAATGTGCACAGTTATATATGTTTTATTTCTTTTTCCCTTGTCTTAATACACTACATATTGTTACGTTTTCTCCGGGTTCTGGATAAGTGAGACTTTTAATTTTAACAAAACAACTTTATTTACACTCTAAATATGGATACAATAAAATTTCTAGAATGTCTCTCTCACAAAACACTTAATTTACTGTCTACAATTACTAATCTGCACACAAGTCTCTACAGTAGCTACTCTCTTAACACTTTACACTGCTTCTTTAAGTCACTACCACATTCTCTTACTGAACTGAACTCGGGCTGGCTTGCTTTCGCTTTTATATACTCGCCGTACCTTCCCCTCCTTTCTAGAGCGTTCCATTCCAGAACGTTCCAGGACCTTCTTTTACTAGAAGGTTCTGTGAATACAGATCGGTCCCGTGTGTATACAGGGGGATGTATATACAGGATGATCCAAATGTGGTCACCACTCCTATGTTACACAAGAGGTGTTTCTCGAACTATAAGATCTCTCTGCGTATACAGGGTGTAAGGGTTCTCTGCGTATACAGGGTGTATATACAGGGTGTTCGGAATGTGCAGACCTCAGTTATCCGTTCCGACGGGGTACAAGTTGGTAACTTCGTTATTTCTGGTCCTAGAGGGTTGAGACTTCGCCTGAGAGGGGTCACCCCAGGCACCCCCAGGGGGGTGGGAGGCGGTGTTGCCAGACTGTGCAAAAATTCCCAGATGTTAGGGAAATTCTGGAGATGTGGCAACACCGCACCTACGTCTATTGAAGTGCTTTGTAACACTGCCCCCCTCCTTAAGACTGTTCGTCCCGAACAGTATTTACCGGCCGCCAACTTGGGGGTTCGTTGCCCCGATAGGGACTCAACCTCTCTATGTGAACAACTTTGGGTTTAGTTCTTGGAGACAGCTGGATTCTGTAGACTAGGTCGTTAATTTTCTTAGTCACCAAGTATGGCCCTTCCCATGGTTTCTGAAGTTTGGGACTGAGGCCCTTTCTCCTTGTTGGTTGGTACAGCCACACTGCATCACCTTCCTTGAATGTATGGGGTGTTGCTCTGCGATCCAAGCGCATCTTCATCCGGTCACTGCTTAAGAGGAGCCTATCTCTGACATATCTGTGTATAGTGCGCAGTTTTCCTTCTAGGTCGGCGACATACTCAGGTAACGTAGCTAGGTCCGCTATGTCCTCGTTCGGTGGTGGTCTCGTCATGTCGATTGGTAGCCGCATCTCTCTGCCGGTCAACATCATGGATGGAGTGTAGCCAGTAGATTCATGCTGAGAGCTTCTGTAAGCTAGGAGGAACAGAGGTATCAGCTTGTCCCAGGTTCTCTGATTCTCGTCAACAAACATAGCAAGATACTGATTGATGGTCCTGTTATGCCGTTCTACCATGCCGTCTGATTGAGGGTGGAGTGGCGTTGTTCTCGTTTTCTTTATGCCTAGCAAGTCCATTAGGCTCTTCCAGACCTCTGATTCGAAATTCCGGCCCTGGTCGGTGTGAATCTCCAAGGGTACGCCATGCCGTGATATGACATTTTCCATCAGGGCTTCTGCCACGGTCGTTGCCTCTTGGTTGGGGATCGGCGCAACTTCAGGCCATTTCGAGAAGTAGTCCATCGCCACCATTATGTATCTGTTCCCAGACTCTGTGATGGGAAAAGGTCCTGCGATGTCTACGGCAACTCTCTCCCACGGTGTACCTGAGATGTACTGCATCATTTTTCCTCTGGATCGGGTCTTTGGTCCTTTCTTTGAAGCACATTGGTCACACCTCTTGCACCATTCTTCCACGCTTCTTCGGCAGTTTATCCAATAGAAGCGGTCTCTCACTCTGGCAAGAGTCCTGTTGACCCCAAAGTGGCCTCCACTTCTACTATTGTGTAACTCTTGAAGAACACTGTCTATGCACTCACTTGGCACAACGGTCTGGTATATACAGTCTCTACCATCGGCAGTTTCCCATTTTCGAGTGATCATGTCATTCTTTAGACACAATGAGTCCCATTGTAGCCAGTAGCCTTTAACCTCCGCCCCAAACCGGGACACATCGTGCCACTCAGGTCTTTTCCCCTTTTGTAGCCATTCTCTAATATTTTTCAAGTCTGGATCTGTCTTCTGTGCGTCTCTGATGTATTCAAGATTTACGTCTAGATCGGTGTTATTCTCATGTTCCGTCACCAGTTGTTTGATCTGGTGAGTTACTTTGTCGATCTCTTTGTTCTCTTGTCTCTCGCAAAATTTACATTCATGCACTGAACATGGTCTTCTTGACAGGCTGTCTGCATTGGCGTGACTTCTTCCTCTTCGATGTTCAATCCGGAAGTCGTAGCTCTGCAGTTTCTCTATCCATCGTGCTATCTGTCCTTCGGGATTTCTAAAGTTCAGAAGCCATTGCAGAGCAGAGTGATCTGACCTCACGCGGAATGTTCTTCCGTACAGGAAGCTGTGGAAATGTTCGATGGATCTTACAACTGCCAGCAGTTCTTTCCGGGTTACACAGTAATTTCTTTCTGCTTTTCCGAACGTTTTGCTGAAGTAGCCTATCACAACTTCTTCACCGGCTTGGAGCTGCGAGAGTACTGCCCCAATGCCATACTGGGAAGCATCGGTGTCCAGTATGAACAGTCCTTCGTCCTGAGGATAAGCCAGTATAGGAGCAGTGAGAAGACGATGTTTGAGTTCTCTAAAAGACTCTTGGCAATCTGGTGACCAGATGAACTCGGCCTTATTTTCAGTCAGGCTATGCAGAGGTTTCACAATGCTGCTGAAGTACTTCACAAAGCGTCGGTAGTAGCTGCAAAGTCCCAGAAAACTTCTGACCTCATGTTTGTTCCTTGGCACAGGCCAGTCTCTTACTGCCTTTATTTTCTCTGGATCAGTTTCTATCCCTTTCTCAGAAACGACATGTCCGAGGAAACTTACTTTCTTCTGGAAGAGGACGCATTTCTTGGGATTGAGTTGCAGATTGGCACCTCTCAGCCTGGAGAAAACCTGCTTCAGATTCGACAGGTGTTCATCGAAAGTCCTTCCTATCACCATGACATCGTCGAGATACACCAGGCATGTTTCCCATGTAAGTCCTCTCAGCACTAACTCCATTAGTCGCTCGAAGGTGGCAGGAGCATTACATAAGCCGAATGGCATGACCTTGAATTGGTACAACCCATTCCCGGTTGAAAAAGCAGTCTTCTCCTTATCGTCTTTATGGAGTTCTACTTGCCAGTAGCCACTTTTCAGGTCTAATGTAGAGAACCACTTTGATCCGGCCAAAGTGTTCAAAGTGTCGTCGATCCGGGGCAGGGGATAACTGTCTTTCTTGGTGACATCATTCAGCTTCCTATAGTCCACGCAAAATCTCATAGTGCCGTCTTTCTTGGTGACCAAAACTACTGGGGACGACCAAGGACTATTAGACTCCTCAATCACACCATCTTCCAGCATTTCGTTAACCATCGCCTTGATTTCTGATTGCTTGGCAAAAGGCAGTCTTCTCGGCGGCTGTCTAATTGGTCTTGCGTCGCCAGTATTAATTCTGTGTTGCACTAGACTCGTACGACCTGTGATTTTATCTTGAGCGAAAATATCGGCCTCCTCCAATACGAACTTCAGGGCCATTTCCATCTCCATGTCGTTCAATTGGCCCCAAGAATTCTTGAACCGCTCTACCAATTCTACTGGCAGTCTTCTGTCTAATGCCATGGGTGTCACCTTTCTTGACAACGTCACTCGGTCAATGGGCTCGCAAGTGGCGATAACCTCACCTTTCTTCAATGTGACCCTGTTAGTTTGCACGTTAGCCACTCTTATGGGTATTGTCCTCTTCGGGTCTACTAAGCATCGTGCGACGAGGGCACCATCATGTCTATCTTTTAGGGGCTCCGCTATGAGAGCAGACATACCATCAAGTTTCTTCTCTAGTCTGGCTCTGACAATCTTCTCACTGTTACCAGGAATCCGTGTATCCTCGTCGACAATAAGTCTCACCCTGGGATTAGCTTCGCCTGCTGTTGGAGATAAATACAACTCTTCGTTACCGATTTTCAAGATCTTATTCTGGAAGTCTACTGACAGGACATCGAAATCTTCCATTAAATCCAGGCCCAGAATAAATTCGTCGACGATTTCTGCGACGACAGCCCTTACCTGTAGCTCAGTACTGCCCAGCCTAATGAAAACAGTGGCCTCTCCATGCACAGGTATCCTATCTCCTTTTGCCGTCTCCAACACAGGCTGTTTGTTGGTCGTGAGTGCCGACCTGTTTGGCAACATGTCTGGACGTACAACGGATCTAGTAGCACCAGTATCGATGGTGAAACTGCATTGTCTTCCGTCTATGCTGCCAGGTATAACGAGGCTCTCGCGGTAGCGTCGGATAGTGGAGACCCTGACCTTGAGGCCTTGGGTCTCGCATGCCACGTGTCGCCCACCTACACTGGCGTCAGGTAGTTTTCCCTGATGGCGCTCCCTGTTGGTATATTCTTGTCTTCTGCGAGCCACCTGTTGGGTTTGTAAGCACTGCCTACTTATGTGTCCTTTCCTACCACACTTGTAGCATTCTATGTCTGACCAATCTGCTTTCGTCCTACGTGCCCCAACCGGTACAGTGAGTTTGCTTATGGCTTCTTTTATCATTTTCATTTCTTGCCTTAGTTCGGCTGTTGTGTCTGCAAAGTCCTCTATCTCCTTCACTTCGCGCAGCCTGTTGCGGCGAGGTTGAGATGCATTCTTCGCTGCTTCAAATTCCAAGCCATAAATTACGCAGTCCGTAAGTGTTTTGAACCTTCCGAGCCTTAAAGCTTGTTGCATTTCATTATCAAGTACCCCATCGATGAAGGTCTGGACGGTTATTTGGTTGACAAATTCTTCTGGGGCTTGGGGATATGCCAGTCGCACAAGTTTCTCCACTTCGGCACTAAATTCTTGCAGCGTCTCATTTGGCTTCTGGACCCTTGACTTTAGTTGTGTCTGGTAGAACTGGCTCATGTACTTGTTACCATATCTCAAATCTAGGGCCTGTATCACTGTTAAGTAGTTTTGCTGTTTCGACTCCGGGATGCTCTGGAGGATTTCTAGGGCTTTACCTCGAAGCGAGAGAATTAGAGCAGTTGCTGCCTGTTGTTCGCTCCACCCATTGCTGAGAGCTGCCGCCTCAAACTGCCTCATGTACATGGGCCACGATGTTTCTCCGTCAAAAGTCGGCGGCTTCAAAGTTCCATGAGGCTGCTGCACGATTGGCATATCTTCTTCCGGACGATTTTGAACTGGGGACATTCCAGTAACTCCTCTTGGTTGTGTTCTGTCAGTCTGGCCCATCACCTGCTCTGTCAGTTCTCTATGTCTGACTTCTGTGCCTTTCATCATCATCTTCATTTGTTCTTTCAACCCCTCCACTTCTTCCCATCGTTTGTTCAAATCCTCTGTTACATTTTCTACTTTCCTGTTTACCACTCCTATTGTATTTTCCACATCTTCTACTTTCTTGTCCACATTTTCTACTTTCTTGTCCACATTTTCTATTTGTTCGTTGATCTGTTCAATTTCTTCTTTTACATCAACTCTCATATTGTGGAACATACTTCGGAGGTCTTCTTTGTCTTCTTCGCGTTGCTTCTTGAGTTCTTCTTTATCTTCAAGACGCCTCTGTTCCTCCTCTTGTCGTCTTCTCTCGTCTTCTTCGCGCCGTCTTCTTTCTTCTTCTTGTCGTCGTTGTTCGTCTTCTTCGCGTTGCCTCGAGTTCTTCTTTGTCTTCTTGCCGTCGTCGTTCATCTTCTTCGCGCCGTCTTCTTTCTTCTTCTTGTCGTCGTTGTTCGTCTTCTTCGCCTTGCTTCTTGAGTTCTTCTTTGTCTTCTTCGCGTTGTTTTTTCAGTAAGTCCATCAACTCTTTGATTTCAGCCATCTCGTCGTAGTCAGTCGATCTAGTGTTTACCATTTACAGCTAACTTAGTTGTCCACTTCTTCACTCACTTATCCCACACTTCTGACACCAAATTGTTACGTTTTCTCCGGGTTCTGGATAAGTGAGACTTTTAATTTTAACAAAACAACTTTATTTACACTCTAAATATGGATACAATAAAATTTCTAGAATGTCTCTCTCACAAAACAATTTACTGTCTACAATTACTAATCTGCACACAAGTCTCTACAGTAGCTACTCTCTTAACACTTTACACTGCTTCTTTAAGTCACTACCACATTCTCTTACTGAACTGAACTCGGGCTGGCTTGCTTTCGCTTTTATATACTCGCCGTACCTTCCCCTCCTTTCTAGAGCGTTCCATTCCAGAACGTTCCAGGACCTTCTTTTACTAGAAGGTTCTGTGAATACAGATCGGTCCCGTGTGTATACAGGGGGATGTATATACAGGATGATCCAAATGTGGTCACCACTCCTATGTTACACAAGAGGTGTTTCTCGAACTATAAGATCTCTCTGCGTATACAGGGTGTAAGGGTCCTCTGCGTATACAGGGTGTATATACAGGGTGTATATACAGGGTGTTCGGAATGTGCAGACCTCAGTTATCCGTTCCGACGGGGTACAAGTTGGTAACTTCGTTATTTCTGGTCCTAGAGGGTTGAGACTTCGCCTGAGAGGGGTCACCCCAGGCACCCCCAGGGGGGTGGGAGGCGGTGTTGCCAGACTGTGCAAAAATTCCCAGATGTTAGGGAAATTCTGGAGATGTGGCAACACCGCACCTACGTCTATTGAAGTGCTTTGTAACAATATTTTATGACAATCGATTTAATTTACTTATTTGATTTCATAAATGGTCGGTTAATAGTGACTTGGAATGAAGTAGACACCACATCTTCAAACATATTAAGAGAATATGAGTAAATCAACAGCAACTGGGAATGAATTCGGTCAGTCGCCCAGCCACGTGGTTAAAAAACACTGTTTGTATGAGTGATTACAACTCTACCTCTAAATAAAAGGACTGTAACAGCGGCAGAAGCAGAAGACAATGGAAGCTGTGTGTATTCGCAAAGAAACTATTGACTATTAATAACAACAATTGACTAAAAACGCTGCGAGTTGTAAGGAGAAAATAATTATACTACAGAGGTGATAAATGATAATAAATTACAATAGGGTTATATATAATCGTAAATGCTTCCAATGATTAACAATCAGTGAATTCAGTATTATTGACATTTCTCTGAAACTTAAAAATGAATTTCATGAATCAATGACAATAACAGAAGCATTGACTAACCAACAGCAACCACATACCTATGATTTAAACATAAATGTTTCAAATTTGAATAGCTCAATTTTCTGTAACCCTAGAAAGCTGAATTTTGGCACATAGTTAGGTATTTCCCGAAGCAATATGTAGACCAAATTTTATCGAAATTTTCGGGAAAAAAATTTTTTTTTGAAAGAAAACTCAAAATTTTCCTGGAAAACCCCGTCCGATTTTCCTGGCCAACGCACTTATCCAAGCCATTAATAAAAGAAAGGCACTTGCCGAGTTTCATCTAAATCGGTTAATTATTTTTTGAGTTATCAGACGGATACATACATACATATATATATATATATATATATATATATATATATATATATATATATATATATATATATATATATATATATATAAACATATAAACATTCAAACTGACCCCGGATATGGGATCTAGGGGTCCTAATTCGCGCTCATTTGAAAGAATTTTTGCAAAGTCTCACCATCGATACCTCTCTATTAGTGAATTTTTTTAATAAAAATTCACTAAAAAGGGACCAACTTCACTAAACTGACAGCCAAAGCATCAGAGAAAGGGTCTATGTGAAATGAATATTTTGTAAATATTTTAGTAAAATGAAGGGCAATGACGGTTGAATATGAAACTTAAGGGTTCGCAGAACACACAACCTAAACATTGCCAATTTTGGCGTTTAAAATTGCGAGTTTGACGTTTTGAGGAAAACTCCAAAATTTATTTCTTTAACTGCCCATAACTTCTTTGTCTTTAAAGCTAGAGAGCCAAATTTTGGTACAGAGTTCACTCTTTATAATACAAACACGCGTACCATTTGCCCTTACTTTGTTATTTAGGGAGATATGAATTTTTTTTTTAAGAAAACACAAAATTTTCCGGGAAAACCTGGTCGGATTTTCCTGGCTAACGAACTTGTCCAAGCCACTTGCAAAAGGAAGGTACTCACCAAATTTGATCAAGATCAGTCCATTATTTTTTGAATTATCGGTCGTATATATATATATATATATATATATATATATATATATATATATATATATATATATATATATATATATATATATATATATATATATATATATATATCACACCGATAACTCAATATATCCGTTATTATGCAAGTTACGAAAAAATAGGGTGTCTTAAGCTACATCTTAAAAAATATTTCTACAAATACAGTGGCCTGTAAGTCGTTGGTGATACAATTTTTTTTTTTTAATCGAACACGCCCTATGTGATTGCATTTTTGCATTTTCCATCGAAATATAATACATCTTTGTAAGAAAAGAATTTCGGGACGCAGCAAGTGCGTTATGGTAGCGAATTTTCATTAAATGCTTCAAATTTGAATAGCTTAATTTGCTATTAACCTATAAGGTTGACTAGGAAACCAGTTTTTTCGGGAACAATTTAAGTTTACTTTGGGAAATTTTTGTACATTTTGAAACAATAAAGTTATTTTGATGAAACATGGCATATTGTTTCTACTGTATAGATTGATGCCTGCTTTCTTAAAAAACATTTTGGCTATTAAAAACATTTTAATGAAAATTCACTACCATAAGGCACTTGCTGCGTCCACAAGTTTTTTTTGATTCGCTAATACGGATATTTAACGTGTCATTACGCCCGCCACCAAATCACATTAAACTTGCTAACCTCTCATGAATATATAATATAATAGGTTTTGTGTACTTTGAAATATAACCCTTATTCTACGATGTTTCTATTGCTTTGTATTTTTATTTTAACGTCGGCCTGTTTCCACGACTATGGCCAATCGGTGACGCCAGCAGTTCCGTACCATTTCGTACACTTGACCTAATCCTATAAGCAGCATACAGATATTTAACATGTCAAACATCGTATAGTACATGGAACCAGAGCCATTACGCCCACTACCAAACAACATTAAACTTGCTCAAAGACAATGCCACATACTGGTTTTACTGCGACTTGACGCTGCAACCTTTGGCTTCAGAGGCACATTATTACCGGTGTGCCACCATGGCTGTTGCTCTTATTAGAAGTGCAAGGTCATGTTGTGTGGAATTTAGAAGTAATGTACTGTACCATCGTATCTCCAGAGCTATGATTAGAATGCGGTATTGGTTAGCGAAGTTATATTAGGTAAGAAGAACCGTCGTATAAAATCCTACCAGCGATATAAAAACCTCCGCGTTCCACAGTTTAGAGGAAACGTAAAGCTGTTAATCCCGTTTACTATGCGATGTTAGGCACTCTAAATATCACTAAGTTTCTTACACAAGAAAAGGGGTTTGGCAAAATTGACAAAATGGTGGGGTAGTGAAGAAAGTGATCCCTGTCGTCGCTGATTTTACATAGTTGCGACAATAGACTGACTTACAGAAACAAAATGCGATACAAGACTAGATATACCATTTTCAAAACATTTTTACATCATAAACAACAGGCAACTGGGAACAATATAGATCCGCTCTAACACAGTACAACAAAGAGATAAGAAACGCTAAGAGGGAATCCTGGATGAGGTTCTGCGGGGAAACCTCTAATTTGCCCAGCAGTGCAAGAATCCACAGAATTCTCTTCGCGACCGTGTCCATGAACTGGGATCGATAAAACAACCAGATGGTTCCTTTACTGAATCACGGAAAGAAACGTTAGAGCTCTTAGCACACACACACTTCCCAGATTGTCTGATCCTGAGCAACGAAGATGTCCGGCCAGCTGAGGGTCGATTTAAACGCCCTCGGAGGGAGGACTGGGTCGCTCGGAGAATAGTTACTGCCTTGGCGGTGGAGTGTGCTGTGAAACATTTCCAGCCATTCAAGGCGCCAGGGGAGAATGGGGTGGTACCGGTCCTTCTACAAAATGGACTGGAGATTCTCCTACCTTTCCTAATCAGGCTGTATAGAGCCAGTCTGGCTTGGAACTATATTCCATCCAGCTGGGCGGTGATTAGGGGGGTTTACATTCCCAAATTGGGACGTAAGGACCTCCTACCTACATTACTGAGACCTCTCAGTATTACATCATTCCTCTTGAAGGGATTGGAAAAAATACTGGACGGACACATTAGGGGGAGCATCTTAGTCAACAACCCCCTTAATACCCACCAGTATGCCTACCAAACGCAAATCTACTGAGTTAGCACTCAATAACCTCGTCGAGAAGATCACACACTCCCTGGATAACGGGGAGCTGGCGGTGGCTGCATTTCTTGACATTAAAGGAGCATTCAACAATGCATTACCTATCTCCCTCTACGAAGCCACTATGGCTAGGGGGGGTGGAACCTATCATTTGTGGCTGGATCGGAAGCATGCTCTACAATCGGACCGTTATTACCTCGCTGCAGGGGGAGGTGGTCAGCTTCAGGGCTGCGAGGGGTTGCCCTCAGGGGGAAGCTCTATCCCCCCTGCTGTGATCTCTCTTTGTGGACGATTTGCTGGCTATCCTCTGACTGTGGGAGGTTGAGGTCTAGGCGTATGCTGATGATCTAGTCATAATGGTTAGGGGCAAATATGAGGAGGAACTAGCAAATACTCTTCAGGAGACACTAAATGTAGTGAATGATTGGTGCCGGATGGAACAGATGTCTGTGAACCCCCGCAAAATGATCGTTGTTCCATTTACCAGAAGAGGAAGGTTGGACAAATTAAAACCACCTATTCTTATGGAGGAAACGATTCCATTTTCGGAACAAGCAAAATATCTGGGGGCCACCCTAGATAAGAAGCTCAACTGGGACATACAGTTAGAGAATGTAATGCGCAGGGCTAAACTGTACCTGTGGACATGCCGGAGAATCTGTGGAAACAACTGGGGAACAAACCCCCAACAGATGTACTGGCTCTATGTAGTGGTTATCAGACCAATGATAACATATGGACACATAGTTTGGTGGCCTAAGGCACTTCGTGGTATCGCGAGGGCCAAACTGGCTCATCTACAGAGACAAGCTTGTCTGATGATAACGGGAGCAATAAGCAACGCACCATCAGCCGCTCTGGAGGTCCTCCTTAATATTCCACCTCTTCACATATGGTTGGAGAGGGTGGCAAGGTGGACAACGTACAGACTAAAACAAACGGCCGAAAGTATGCCGAAGGAAATCAGTCTGGGAGGGTCCGGACTCCTCGATGACAGTGAGGGTCACGGGATTCTGGGAATGTTCTCAGACTTGATGCCTACAAATATCAGTAGAGATCTGTCTTTCAAGACCGTCCTCCCGGAAAGGGAGGACTGGGATCAAAATCAAACGACCCTATTGAGAGTCGATCTCTGCTGGTACTCTGACGGCTCCAAAACCAATATAGGAGTAGGTGCCGGGCATATGGAGGCAGCACCGATGCTAGACTACCAGCTAGCCTCGGCAAGTACGCAACCATACACCAGGCAGAAGTGTATGCCATCGAGATGTGTGCAAGGGAAACTATATAAAACCAGTGCACACACAAATCGATAAAGATATATGCAGATAGCCAAGCTGCAATTAACGCTCTTGGGTCCTACCGGTGTAATTCAAAAACGGTATGGAGTTGTAAATCTGCCCTTAACGAACTGGGCAGCTGTGATGGGGTGTCGCTGGTCTGGATACCGGGTCACTCGGACCATAATGGCAATGTTGCGGCCGACGCGCTTGCCAGGAGTGGTTCCCGGAGAGACTTTGTCGGACCAGAACCGGTGCTGGGAATAACATCATGCACAGCAAAACGCACCTTAAAGACCTGGACAGAAAGAATGACAATCCAGTATTGGCAAAATCTTTCAGGATTAGCTCACTCTAAGGCCTTCATAAATGGCCTGTCTGAGTAAAGGGCTAAAAAACTTCTACAGTTAAACAGACAACAACTGAGTAATCTAGTCGGCCTGTATACAGGACACTGCCGCTTCCGTCACCACATGCACCGTATTGGCGTCGGTCAGGAGACCGAGTGCCGGCTGTGTATGGAGAATGACGAGACAGTAGAGCACGTGCTGTGTTACTGTCCGGCGGCGGACAGGACTAGTTACCTGCTCTTTGGCAAGGTAAAGCTTGCTCCGGAGGATCTGGATCAACTTTCGCCCACAAAGATTATCGATCTCTGCAGAAGGCTGGCTTTGTTGGGCGAAATATAGGCTATTAGGCGTGAGCCACAATAGACCTTATGGGCGCGGTGGAGGGACCGGTATGGCCCACTCACAAACAAACCTAACCTAACCTAACCTACATCAGAAATTACTTTTGTGAATTGTGAAAAACAATATTGAGACAGTAACGTGTTATTACATTAAATTTGTATTTTGTGTCTTTAACCTCGGTCTATTTCCGCAACTATGGCCAATCACCGGCAAGCAGTTTAACCTTACTATGCTGGAAATTTTGTTAACCTCGGTGGTTGGAGGGACTATAATAAATGCTGGTGGAATGTATGAACACCATGTCGTGATCTACCAACAAAAGTTTGTGAATCCACGTGGTCGTAACGTTCATACGCAGAACGTAGAAAATATGTGGATGCGTAGGAGGCAGTTTGGCACGTCAGAAGCATTATTTGCATCATACCTGGATGAGTTCCTGTGGAGGAATACATTTCAACATAGAGACTTGTTTTCAGAATTTGTAGCATGCATCGTGCAGCAATACCAAGTATAATATATACATACATACATGGAGCCTCGGTGGTCCAGAGGTTAGAATGTGTGCCTCTGAACCGAAGGGTACTGGGTTCGATTCCCAGGGTTCCCCATTAACTTTTTCACAACATACTGTAAAATTGACATCAACCGAGGTTGTGGCATTGTATCAGCTAGTTGGATGTCTGCACCTTCCGCCTTTGGAGAGGTCGTAAAGCCTTCTGTCCTGCGTCCAGGGCGATGTTGGGCACGTTAAAGATCCCAACCCTCCTTACAGAAAAGCAAGTGAAACTGCTCCCTGACATTTTTTTAAATATTTTTCAACAACACACCACGAGGGCTTACAGCCTAAATACTAACGTACCGTGGGTGTTGACAAGGAGGAAAGAGGCAACTTGTTAATTTTGGACTTGAAGGTTTGGAGGAGAAGGAAAAAACATGTGTCGGCAAGGAATTCCACAACTTGGAAGTCTTCGGGATAAAAGAACGGGCATAACAAGATGTTCTATGTATTGCGGAAATAGGCCAACGTCAAAGTAAAAAAAACATATATCATATATATATATATATATATATATATATATATATATATATATATATATATATATATATATATATATATATATATATATATATATATCACACCGATAACTCAAAAAATAAAGGGCCGATTTTGATTAAATTTGGTAAATAAATTCCTTTTGCAAATGGCTTGGATGAGTTCGTTATCTAGGAAAATCTGCACAGGTTTTCCCGGAAAATTTTGTGTTTTCTTTCGAAAAAAATTTATATCTCCGGAAGTAACAAAGTAAGGACAACCAAATTTGGGCGGGTCTATATCCTTATAAGTAAGTTACCTACCAAAATTTAGCTATGTAGGTCAAAAGACAAAAAAGTTATAGGCATTTAAAGAAAAATAAATTGGGGTTTTCCTCAAAACGTCAAATTTGCGATTTAAAACGTCAAAATCGGCAACATTTAGGCAAATAACTTGAATCTAATACGGGCTATGGAAATCAAATGTCTAAAGAAGGATGTTTTACAAACCCTGAAGTCTTAGTTTCAACCGTCATTGCCCTTCATTTTACTAAAATATTTCCAGAAAATTCATTTCAAATAGACCCTTTCTCTGATGCTGGGCAGTAGTTTTAGCTATAGAGTTTATCGTTTAAATGTATATAATTTTTGTCGAATTTTCGAAAAAAATCAATAAAGCTCAATATATCCATTATTATACAAGATATGAAAAAAATTTGTATATATTAATTATAGGGTGTCTTGAGCACATCTTAAAAAAATATTTCTACAATCACAGGCTGGCCCATAAGTCGTTGGTGATACAAACTTTCTTTTTTTTTTTTTAATCAAACACGCCTTATGTTATTGCATTTTTGCATTTTCCATCGAAATATAATGCATGTTTGTAAGAAAAGAAATTCTGGATGCAGCAGGTGCGTTATGGTAGCGATTTTTGATCAAATGCTTCATATTTGAATAGCCCAATTTGCTATTAACCTATATGGTTGACCAAGAAACAAGTTTTTGTGGGAACATTTTAAGTTTACTTTTGGAAATTTTTGTACATTTTCACACAATAAAGTTATTTTTATGAAACATGACACATTGTTTTTACTATATATGTTATACTGGTAACCAAAATTGATGCCTGCTTTCTTAAAAAGAAAACACACATATTTGCGCAATAAAAACATTTTTATGAAAATTCACTACCATAACGCACTTGCTGCGTCCAGAGTTTTTATCAATAGATAGCGGAGGCCCATGGAAATGACGCATTCAGAGAGCTTTATGTTTGTATTATCCGTCGAAAAAATCAAGCTGCCGTATACGGGCACGCTCAAATAGTGGCTGAATTTTAAGAGTTTTCGCAGAAATGTTTTTAATGTTTCTGTGGAATTTATTTTTGTAAGATTTTTGTGATATGTTGGTAGTTATAAATGTTTAGTAAGTTATTGTAAAAGAAAAGTTTGCGAATTTTTGTGAAAAATTTAATTTAGCCTAACATTACTGAAGGCAATTTCTGTAAAAAAAATGGTGATTTTCTCTAAAAGAAATTTTTGCAAATTTTCATATATATTTTTTCAATTTTGGTCCTAAAGCTGTTTGTGAATAATTATATCCTGGCAGGCGTGTAAACAGTTTAAAATGGTTCGTTGGCCAAGAAAATTGGACCAGTTTTTTTTCTAGAACTTCTAAGGTTTATTTTCGGAAAATGTTTGTACATTTTGAAACTACAAAGCTATTTTAATGAAATACCGTCGATTGTTACTAATATATAGGTTATACTGCTAACCAAATGTCCTTCTTTTAAAAACAAGACATATTTGGCACTAAATGCATTTTTACGAAAATTCGCTACCATAACGCACTTGCTGCGTTCAGACTTTTTAGTGAATTTTCTTAAAAAAATTCACTAATGAGGAGATCCCGACTTTTGAATTTTGAAAAAATTTCTTCAAATGAGCGCTAATTAGGCCCCCCAGAACACATATCCGGGGTCAGTTTCAATTTTTATATGTTTATATATATATATATATATATATATATATATATATATATATATATATATATATATATATATATATATATATATATATATATATATATATACAGTGTGGAACAGCCAAATGGAATAAATTCGATAACGGATAAATGAGGGCGTGTTGGGAAAAACGCTTGGACACGTCGATTTGTATTTTTAACTGCGCATCTTTTTCAAGAAAAAAAAATTATATAGGGTGCGTCATGTGACAGTGGCCAATACCAACTTTCTTATTTCAAATACAAGCCCCTGTATATTATTAATTTTTTGGATTCTTCAGAAAATTCTAGACATAATTCATGTACAATGTTCTATACCTATCTTCAACTGTTTCGGAAATATTAAGTATTTTCAGATTTATTACAAAAATTAACATTAAAAATAGAAAATTATTTTATTTCACAAATTCGCTACATTGCATTCAATACTTATTTCCCATTCAGCTCTTGATAATGAGAAAGTAAACAAAAACCATTCCTGCGTTTCTTTTTACTGATATGAAATGAAACAAAAACAAAAACAGTTTTCTTTCTGTTCGTATAAAACTCGTAGCCTTAGCAACTTGTTGTCTGCCTGCATGACAGTAGTGATTAGTGTCAGTGCTATTGTCGTTTGAATTTCGTTAACTGTACGTAATAATATCAGAAAAATGGTTCATTTAACAGAAATGCACAAAATAACCATTCTACAAATGATTGGTTATGGAGATAACACACGGACACAGATGGAAGTGTCTCGCTTATTTCACGAAAAATTTCCAAATTTGCCGCCTGTATCCCAAGGAACAATTAGCAAAATAGAAAAGCAGTTTCGCGACCTTGGTCATGTGAGACAGATAAAAAAAGTAGCTGCCAATGCAGTAAGTGATGATACGAAATTGGATATTACGCTTGAGTTTCAAGAAAACCCACATACTTCTGGTCGACAAGCAGCCCAACTATTCAACGTTAGCCACACAGCAATTTTTCGAACATTAAAGGAAAGTAAAATGCATCCCTATAAAATGATACCAACTCAGGAGCTCATGGAGGACGATTTCGATAGGAGAACGTATTTTTGTGAACAAATGATGGCAATGTTAGATAACAATGTGATCCAATTAGAAGATGTTTTGTTTTCTGATGAGAGCACATTTACACTTCACGGTCATGTTAATCGTCAAAATTGCCGCTATTGGTCTAATGAGAATCCTCATTGGATGAGAGAGGAACATACGCAATATCCTGAAAAAGTTAATGTTTGGGCAGGAATTGTTGGAAATCATATCGTAGGTCCCTTTTTCATTGATGGCAACTTGAATGGGGATAAATATTTAGAACTGCTCCAAAATAATGTCGTGCCAACTTTGACAAACTTATATCCAGATCCAGCAAACCCACAAGTTCCTGCCAATAAAATATGGTTTCAGCAAGATGGAGCACCGCCCCATTACCAAATCAATGTCCGGCAGTACCTGAACCAAATTTTTCCAAATCGGTGGATAGGAAGGCGCGGATCGATAGAATGGCCAGCACGATCTCCTGATCTGTCGCTATTAGACTACTTTTTGTGGGGATATGTCAAAAGTATTGTATACAAAACTAAGCCCCTCAACTTAGATGACTTAAAAAGACGAATCACGCTTGCGATTAGATCAGTCACGCCTGAGATGTTGAGTAATGTTAGAAGACATTTCTATATCAGATTAGCATGTTGCCAAGATGTTCGTGGCGAGCATTTTGAACATTTACTACATTGACATTAATTTTTTTTTGTTTTTTTAAATTATTAAGAAATAATCAGTATTTCTTATTAGAATTTGTGAAATAAAATAATTTTCTATTTTTAATGTTAATTTTTGTAATAAATCTGAAAATACTTAATATTTCCGAAACAGTTGAAGATAGGTATAGGACATTGTACATGAATTATGTCTAGAATTTTCTGAAGAATCCAAAAAATTAATAATATACAGGGGCTTGTATTTAAAATAAGAAAGTTGGTATTGGCCACTGTCACATGACGCACCCTAAATAATTTTTTTTTCTTGAAAAAGATGCGCAGTTAAAAATACAAATCGACGTGTCCAAGCGTTTTTCCCAACACGTCCTCATTTATCCGTTATCGAATTTATTCCATTTGGCTGTTCCACACTGTATATATATATATATATATATATATATATATATATATATATATATATATATATATATATATATATATATATATATATATATATATATATATATATATATATTATATATATATATGTATCACACCGATAACTCAAAAAATAATGGTCCGATTTTGATTAAATTTGGTGAATAAATTCCTTTTGCAAATGGCTTGGATAAGTTCGTTAGCCAGGAAAATCTGCCCAGGTTTTCCCGGAAAATTTTGTGTTTTCTTTCGAAAAAAAATTATATCTCCGAAATTAACAAAGTAAGGGCAACCAAATTTGGTACGCGGGTTTACATCCTTATAGGTAAGTTACCTACCAAAATTTAGCTATGTAGGTCAAAAGACAAAAAAGTTATAGGCATTTAAAGAAAAATAAATTGGGGTTTTCTTCAAAACGTCAAAGTTGCGATATAAAACGTCAAAATCGGCAACATTTAGGCAAATCACGTGAATCTAATACGTGCTATGGAAATCAAATGTCTCAAGAAGGATGTTTTACAAACCCTGAAGTCTTAGTTTCAACTGTCATTGTCCTTCAATTTACTAAAATGTTTCCAGAAAATTCATTTCAAATAGACCCTTTCTCTGATGCTGGGCAGTAGTTTTAGCTATAGAGTTTATCGTTTAATGGTATATAATTTTTGTCGAATTTTCGTAAAAAATCAATAAAGCTCAATATATCCATTATTATACAAGATATGAAAAATATCTTTATACATTAATTATAGGGTGTCTTGAGCTACATCTTCAAAAAATATTTCTACAATCACAGGGTGGCCCAAGAGTCGTCGGTGATACAAATTTTCTTTTTTTTTTTAATCAAACACGCCTTATGTTATTGCATTTTTGCATTTTCCATCGAAATATAATGCATGTTTGTAAAAAAGAAATTCCGGATGCAGCAAGTGCGTTATGGTAGCGAATTTTGATCAAATGCTTCATATTTGTATAGCCCAATTTGCTATTAACCTATAAGGTTGACCAAGAAACGAGTTTTTCCGGGAGCACTTTAAGTTTACTTTAGGAAATGTTTGTACATTTTCACACAATAAAGTTATTTTTATGAAACATGGCACATTGTTTTTACCATATAGGTTATACTGGTAACCGAAATTGATGCCTCTTTTCTTAAATTAAAAGAAAAACACATATTTGCAATAAAAACATTTTTATGAAAATTCACTACCATAACGCACTTGCTGCGTCCCGAGTTTTTTTTATTCTGGTATTGGCGTAAGTCTAGATGCATTTTCGCAACAATTAGAACCGTAGACCGGTTTCGCTCTTATTAGAGCTCTTCAGTACGGCATACTAATTGTAGCCAGCCTTAAATCACTAAGTGAGTGATGGACGTGCCGCCACCTAGTTGCGGAACCAAGTAGTATGTTGTCACGCCAGCTCCAAATAACACAAAGTGTTAAAAAAAATAGAGTGTATACAACTAACTAACAATTTAGAAAATTGTTAGCCCTGGCCCATTTCTACCCCAATATAGGGACAAAGTATATAAGACTAGATGCATTTTCGCAACAATTAGAACCGTAGACCGGTTTCGCTCCCATTAGAGCTCTTCAGTACGGCATACTAATTGTAGCAAAAATGCACCAAAAGTAATACGGCTATAGTATAGCCAGCCTTAAAACACTAAGTGAGTGGTGGACGTGCCGCCACCTAGTTGCGGAACCAAGTAGTATGTTGTCACGCCAGGCTCTTTTTTTTAACACTTTGTGTTATTTGGAGCTGGCGTGACAACATACTACTTGGTTCCGCAACTAGGTGGCGGCACGTCCACCAGTTACTTACAGTGACTTGATAGAGACAGTGTGGTCATTAGATGGTATCATTTTGGGCGATTCGGCCGCCATGTTTTCTCCACATTTAACATTGCCCTTATGAAAGAATAGTAAAAAATTGCAAATAATAATGAAATGGTGCATTTTAGAACAACACTGTATAGAACCTTTTCTGTAGATAATTATTTTTTGCCCATAATAGACTAGTCGTATTGTTTCCTATTCAGATAGGAAACATTAAAATTGCTATTAAATTAATTTTTTAGTCAATGGATCTGTAGGAACTGTTTATGTTATGAGTTTGACTACATTGTCAACAGACCGATCTGATAAAGTGACGTTGACAGATTGTCATCATTTGTAAACATGATCATGTACTTCATGATACAAATAACGAGAGATATGATATTCCGACTACCTATCTTTAGACCTGTCACGCGCATGGTGTCAAGTGGTGAGTCCAATGCAACAATAATATGCTGTCGTACAGTGGGGTTTGACGTTTCATCACAACCTCTTAACAAATTACGCATTTTACTAATATTTAAGTGCATACAGTTGGAAGTAATAAAAATGCAAAAGATTAAATTTAGTGCTGCGATCTATATTATCTGAAAAAGGCAATATAGGCGTAACTTCAACCGCATTAAGCTAACGTCAATGACGTATAGAAACTTTTTGATTGCGAATGACTTTGTTTTAAGTGTGTAGTTGGACTTCTATAACGTTACTCACCGCGTGACACATAGCAGGGGGCGGGGCGTATGCGCAATATCATATCTCTTCTAAGTCATTATATCATGCATGTACTTAGCCAGCTAATTTCAAAATTAAATACAAACCCCTGGGTGTATGTTAATTGTTATTAGTTATCAAGTACTAAGTACTATATAACATGGCGCCGTGCCATAACGAATCTACGTTGTAATGAGTAAAGAGAAGCAACGTGAAAATCATTCAACCTTGGGAGGGAAGCCTGGCAACTGAAAACATCTTGAATAAAAATGCAGTTCCTACAGCAACCGAAGCCAATGTGTATGAAAGGGGATTTGGGAGTGAGTTAGAAATTTAAGAATACTTTTGAACTGTATGTGGTAGCAACAGGCTGCAAGTACCGTCCACAGAAAGTACAGGTGGCAGTACTCCTCCACTGCATTGATGAAGACAATGAGATAACTGAAACAGTAGACTTACCAGAGACATAAAACGGAAGTGGACAAGACACTTTCCGCATTAGACCAGTTTTTTTTTTTTTTACAAAAAAGCAACCCTAGCTTACAAACATGATTCAATTTCCAAAGGATGGTTTTGATGTGTTTCTCAAGACGTCAAGAAGTTGGCATTAAATTGTGACTTTGGCAGTTTCAAAGATACACTAATGAAGGATTGTCAGCGGAAGAAGAGATTGAAAGAGATGGGTATTATTGAGAGAACCTGGTCGGAACCTTACGAGTGCTGTCGATATATGCAGAGCTGCTGAACAAAGGGCGAAACATCCAAGAAATGATGCTGAAAAGAGAAGCAATATAATTCGATGGATCTAACCTCTGTACGTTTCAGAATAATCAGTACCTCATTATAGTTGACCCGTTATTCAAAGTTTCCTGAAATAATCAACTTAGAAACGAACACCAGATGTTATCAGAATCGATAATAATAAGCCCAGAGCATATGTAATTCAGCCTTTAGCTAAATTGTCAATTGAGATTGATTATGATGATCGATGAAGTGACATTGACAGATTATTAACAACATTGTAAACATATATGTACGCAGCTAATTTTAAAATAAAGCAATTAAATAATACAGATCCCTGGATGTATATTGATTGCTATTAGTTATAAAGTCCTATATAACATAATAATATAAAATCTTCTGTGTACAGAATTATTTCTCTATTGTAATAGAATAGTCCCAATGTTTATTATTCAGGTACGAAATGGTTAATAACAATTAATTGACAATTCCCAGAAAGAAACTGTATTGACCCTTTTTGTAGAGAATCCCTTTTCCAACATTATCAATTAGTTGCAATGTTTCCTACCTAGACAGGAAACTTTAAAATGACTTCAAACTGAATTCATTATTCACTTTGTTTTTTTTAGTGAATTTTTATTAAAAAAATTCACTAATAGAGAGGTATCGATGGTGAGACTTTGCAAAAATTCTTTCAAATGAGCGCGAATTAGGACCCCTAGAACCCATATCCGGGGTCAGTTTGAATTTTTATATGCTTATATATATATATATATATATATATATATATATATATATATATATATATATATATATATATATATATATCGGTCTGATAACTCAAAAAATAATTAACCGATTTAGATGAAACTCGACAAGTGCCTTTCTTTTATTAATGGCTTGGATGAGTTCGTTGGCCAGGAAAATCGGACGGGGTTTTCCGGGAAAATTTTGAGTTTTCTTTCAAAAAAAAATTTTTTTTGAAATTAGCCTTTTGCTATTTTTAGCCTGTTCACAATTTTTTTTTTTCAGGTTATGACACGGTGAAATATGCATTACATCTCAAGTCACTTAAGATTTTCTCAACAAAGAATAACTTCAATTTTATATTTGGACAAAGAAAACAACTGCTGGAAAGTAAAAAAAAGTTGAATGTCTTTAATTAAAGTCCTAATTGATGACTGAACAAGCTAAAATAACTCAAATATTCCTGTACTCACTACTTCCTACAGGTAAATAGTGAACGTAAACAAACACTATTGTTACTGTTACTGTTTACTGTTTGTGTTTGGCGACTTGGAGAAGTAGTGGCGGATTTTGTACCATAGTACCACATCATATCGGTCTGTCGGCAATGCAGCCAAACTCATAACATAAACAATTTCTATAGATCCATTGACTAGGAAATTTATTTTATAGCAATTTTAATGATTCCTATCTGAAATAGGAAACAATACGACTAGTCTATTAGAAGCGAATAATAATTCTCTACAGAAAAGGTTCTATACAGTCTTGTTCTAAAATGCACCAATTAATTATTATTTGCAATTTTTTACTATTCTTCCATAAGGGCAATGTTAAATGTGGAGAAAACATGGCGGCCGAATCGCCCAAAATGATACCATCTAATGACCACACTGTCTCTATCAAGTCACTGTAAGTTACTGGTGGACGTGCCGCCACCTAGTTGCGGAACCAAGTAGTATGTTGTCACGCCAGCTCCAAATAACACAGTGTTAAAAAAAGAGCCTGGCGTGACAACATACTACTTGGTTCCGCAACTAGGTGGCGGCACGTCCACCACTCACTTAGTGTTTAAAGGCTGGCTATACTATAGCCGTATTACTTTTGGTGCATTTTTGCTACAATTAGTATGCCGTACTGAAGAGCTCTAATGAGAGCGAAACCGGTATACGGTTCTAATTGTTGCGAAAATGCATCTAGTCTTACATACTTTGTCCCTATATTGGGGTAGAAATGGGCCAGGGCTGGCAATTTTCTAAATTGTTAGTTGGTTGTATACAGTCTCTATTTTTTAACACTTTGTGTTATTTGGAGCTGGCGTAACAACATACTACTTGGTTCCGCAACTAGGTGGCGGTACGTCCACCACTCACTTAGTGTTCTAGTATTGGCGACTTTGACTTACTTCGTGTCTGGTGCGGACAATGACAATGACATATTGACATATATCATATATGTCATATACATATACTATATACTGCGGAATCCGCAGCCGAATAGTGATGGGAAAAACTGTTATATTGCTTAACAGGTCACAATTGTTACTGTTATTTAGAAATAACAGTTAAATATAACAGGTTGAAAATAACAGTATGAACTATGAATTATTAAGAATTCCACGTAGACGTAGTAACAGTAGCTGAACCCGTCCGATGGTGTAGTTGGGTAATGTTTAAAATAAAAAATATTCTTGTATTATGTTTTAAAGAATTTTTTATTTTTTTATTAAAAAAATGATGCAGGTTTTTTTTTTTTTTGGGGTATTCATCACTAATAATAATTTGGTAAAAAATTCAACAATGCAGAATTTCTTTCGAATTTTCTTTACTAATTAAGTATTAGTTAAGCATTGAGCTTGAAAACCTCTATAGCCATATTTTCCTTGAAAATGAGAGCTATATGAAATACATGAATTATTGTAAGCAAAAAATAAAATAAATATTTTTTTTTTTTAATTTAAAACTAATTTTCTCTCTCTACCGATAGGGCGAAGTGTGTCTGGTTTCAACTATACCGGGTACAGGGAATATTTTTATAATTTCATTAAAATTGGTACTGTTTCTAAGATTTTTTAAGTTTCAGCGATTTTTTATTTTGCAGTAGTAATAAAAAAAGATGTTTAAAATCGGACCCATTTCTTAGATTTCCAAAGTGAAAAGTAAAAAGGAATATTGATTTATTAGTTACATAAGGCAAAGAAGAATGGGCAAAGAAACTACCTAATATAATATAATACCTAAGGACTCACGTTAAAGCATAACTGTACGTTTGTATACATATCAGTTTTTTCTTAAAACAAAAATGCCATCTGCATATCGAGTTATCTAATTAAGATTGAGTTTACGTCAACGACTGTGATTATTTTTATATATACGCGGTGACCTGATTTTATTTTTACAGTGATATAGTTCATTTTTAATAATTTTCAGTTGCTACATATACAGCCTTTCACATATTGAAAAATTAAGAACGAATTTTTTTGGCGACCATAAATGTCAGAAGTGAAGGAAACTTAGCTCACTTTTTACAAGCATGACTTGTAATATTAATAAAATGAGGTAATATAAAAGGTGTTCCATTTGAATAATGAAAGTTGATGGAGTTTCCGAAAAACCGGAAGCTCCAACATGCTGCACCTCTCATAAAATTTCGGTAAAGAAATTTGCCTTTATTCTGCACATATGGTTCTTTATTACATTACGCTTTTATTTTTTGTTAGAAGGATCTCTAGTTACATTTTCGATTCTCGGTTCACCGCCGGTGACTCACCGGTCATCTTAATCAGTACGCTTTTAAAAACTGTGCAAACAACGAACCGCTTTTGCCTAGAAATTGAGATCCACTTAAATGGTGGAAAATTCATTCTTATGAATATCCACATTTAAGTAAAATGGTGAAGGAAAAGTTTGAGACTGTCGCTACGTCTGTTCCGTGCGAAAGACTTTTTTCTAAAACAGGACAAATTTTAAGTGACCGCCGTAACAGACTTTCGTCGACCAAAGTCAGTCAAATAATGTTCATCAACAAAAACTCAGAACTTTAAAAAGTGTTTTGTTAGAAAATTATTTTTTAGTGTAAGACAATTTTTCTCAAAGAAAAAAAGAAACATCGTTGATTTTATTTACATTTTTCATATTTTGTGTTTGTTTATAAATTGTAAATATGTGTGTGTTTTGTGTGAATCAACAACCTGTCAAAATTTAACCGTTTCATTGTACCGACGACCCTACGTTCCCAAAGCTGTGAGCACACTAGTATAAAGTAGTATGTTATGAAGTAAAGTCCGCTCTATACCCCATTCCCAGTCTCATGTCCATTCATCCTGTTATAACAGTGGCGGAGTTGCGGATGAAAACAGAAGTTGATTCATCGTAGCTAGTTGCAGTGCAACAGAAACAGATACGACAACAGAAACAGATACGACTCCGAGTTCTAGTGTAAACCGCAACAGCATCCCCTCCCCTGTACCTGTTATTTGTATATATCCAAAACAGGTGTTACTGTTGCGGCTCGACAACAGTTAAAAAATAACAGACTGTTAAATAACAACCCATCACTACAGCCGATTGACATTTTGAGGGCTGCTAAAAAAAATTAAACAAATAGCAAATAAAATACAACTTTACTCTTACTACTTCACTATATATAAATAATCAAACATGAAGAAGAGCAGCAGAAATAATTTAGAGTGTATCAAAGAGAGTTCCATTAAAATAGTAGCTGTCAAGACATGTCCATTGAATAGGAAAAACTCATACACCAGAGCATAAGCATAATGCTGTGTCTGTGCCTACACCTTACTCTTTGAGAGTAAAGAGAAAACCTCGCCGATATTCGTACAATTTTCAAATATTCGTTTTAAAATTAGTTAGGTTTTTAACTAAAATAATATCAAAGTTGACCATGAGTGTGAACAAACAGAGCCAGCTTTGTGTTTGCAACTATCAAACAGTCCACAGAAGTGAGTGTGAGTATAGCGATGATATTTTCGTAGATGGCTTTGGTACTGAAGAGGAAGATTTAGTGCCTAAACACGAACCGAACTTTAAGCACCAATGGAGAGGGATAGTGGAAATTAAAGACAACACAGAATATACACCTGTTACTGTTAAAGTGGAGCAGATCGAAGGACAGTGTTTAGAGGAACTAAAACTAGACTTTGTAGGTGAAATGAGCCAAGAGAGAACTGAAGGTTTTGAGGATGTTACAAGTGGACAGTTAATTGATGAAAAAAATGATAATGTTTTTATTAAAAGTGAAATGATTATAGAGGAATTTAAAATTGAAACATTGGATCATGGCTGCACAGGTCTCAGTAATCATGAGCTTGTTGATCTGAAGGATATATTAGATGTGAAAGATGATGTAGGTACAAAAGTAAAACACAATGCAAGAATATTGTTTAATTCCAACACATCCGATTACAGAACTTTCCAGAAAGGCAGCTTATCACAACAGGTAAAATCAAAACACAATGTAGAAAAGCCTTTTAAATGTGACCAATGTGACTTTAGTACTACTCTTAAACAATATTTATCCAAACACGTAATGGTGAAACATACAGGAAAAAGACGTTTTAAATGTAGTCAATGTGATTATAGTACTGTTTTTAAGCATAGTTTATCACGACATGTAATGGTGAAACATACTGGAGAAAAACCTTTTAAATGTAGTCAATGTGATTATAATACTGCTATTAAGCATAGTTTATCACAACACTTTATGGTGAAACATATCGGAGAACAACCTTTTAAATGTAGTCAATGTGATTATAGTAGTGCCATTAAGAATAATTTATCACAACACGTAATGGTGAAACATACTGGAGAAAGACCTTTTAAATGTAGTCAATGTGATTATAGTACTGTTTATAAGTATAATTTATCACAACACATAATGGTGAAACATACAGGAAAAAGACCTTTTAAATGTAGTCAATGTGATTATAGTAGTACCTTTAAGGGGAGTTTGTCACAGCACATAATCATGAAACATACAGGAAAAAGACCTTTTGAATGTAGTCAATGTGATTATAGTACTGTTTTTAAGTATAGTTTATCACAACATATAATGGTGAAACATACTAGAGAAAAACCATTTAAATGTAGTCAATGTGATTATAGTACTGTTGTTAAGCGTAGTTTATCTCAACACGTAATGGTGAAACATACTAGAGAAAAACCATTTAAATGTAGTCAATGTGATTATAGTACTGTTAAGAATAATTTATTACAACATGTAAAGGCAAAACATACTGGAGAAAAACCTTTGAAATGTAGTCAATGTGATTATAGTACTGTTTATAAGCATAGTTTATCACAACACATAATGGTGAAACATACAGGAAAAAGACCTTTTAAATGTAGTAGAGGTGTGCGAACCCATGTTTTGTTCGAACCGAACTATGAACGAACCCACGCAAATATGTTGCCTCGAACTTCGAACCTCTGAAATAGTATGTCTAAGGTTCACAGTCGAACTTCGAACTTCTTAGAAATTCAAAATCGAACATCGAACTACCAAAAATTCTTCAGTGCTCATATATCATTTCCTTAAATACAAAATTTTGGAATATTGTAACATACAATATTTGATATGTAACAGATTCCAACTCTTTTTACAAAAAGGAAGGATACAATAAATTTGCAGGTTGATTGGGTAAAAATGCCTTCCGGTTCTGATCGTTGTGGAGATGGGGCAACATTAAATCAAAAACACAAAATATTTGAAACTTTTTTAGATTTCTAGATCTATAGATAAGCTCAATTATAAATATGTTGTTGTTTGGTATTGGCTAGGCAGTTTTAGCAAACAGATGGGGAGGGTTCAAAGTGAGCACGATATGTATAAAATAACCACTTACAAGTTTGAACTGTCTCCTGATTGTGAATATTTAACTGTTTTGACTCACTGTGTAATAAAGAATGTTGAAACCAGTGTTTTCCAAAGGCAATCTGTAATTATCCTCAAATTCTGAACATTTACGTTACCGATCGCCGTCGAACACTGCCATCATAATGTTGTTACTGAAATAGGTGATGGGAGGCTAGGATATACAAGAAAAGTAATTATGTGACTGATAAAGGGCTTCGTCGTGTCTCAATGTGTCCCATCTACTTTTAAAAATATGCATGAGTGAAATCTCCTGAAACTACGCTATCGACTCAATGAGTTTGAAGCGCCGCTACCGCGTTAAAGGGGCCGCAACTTCGCTACTTTTGGCAACATTCAATGCCTGTAAAGTTAAATTTCGAAGTATTTTTGAGCAACGAACTTCGAACTATTTTGAAGAATAACATATTTCGAACTTCGAACTATTTTAACATCGCTAGTGCGAACATATTTTCGAACCGAAGGTTCGGTTCGAGTTCGGGTTCGGTTCGGAATTTCGAAGCTTCGCACACCTCTAAAATGTAGTCAATGTGATTATAGTACTGTTTTTAAGTATAGTTTATCACAACATGTAATGGTGAAACATACTGGAGAAAAACCATTTAAATCTAGTCAATGTGATTATAGTAGTGTTGTTAAGCGTAGTTTATCTCAACACGTAATGGTGAAACATACTGGAGAAAAACCATTTAAATGTAGTCAATGTGATTATAGTAGTGTTGTTAAGGATAATTTATCACAACATGTAAAGGCAAAACATACTGGAGAAAAACCTTTGAAATGTAGTCAATGTGATTATAGTACTGTTTATAAGTATAGTTTATCACAACACATAATGGTGAAACATACAGGAAAAAGACCTTTTAAATGTAGTCAATGTGATTATAGTACTGTTGTTAAGAATAGTTTATCACAACACGTAATGGTGAAACATACTGGAGAAAAACCTTTTAAATGTAGTCAATGTGATTATAGTACTGTTGTTAAGGAGCAGTTATCACAGCACGTAATGGTGAAACATACTGGAGAAAAACCTTTTAAATGTAGTCAATGTGATTATAGTACTGTTGTTAAGGAGCAGTTATCACAGCACGTAATGGTGAAACATACTGGAGAAATACCTTTTAAATGTAGTCAATGTGATTATAGTAGTGCTTTTAAAAATAATTTATCACAACATGTAATGACAAAACAAAAAAAAACCTTTTAAATGTAATCAATGTGATTATAATAGTGCTGTTAAGAAGCAGTTATCACAACACGTAATGGTGAAGCATATAGGGAAAAGACCTTTTAAATGTAGTCAATGTGATTATAGTACTGTTTATAAAGGACATTTATCACAACACATGGTGGTGAAACATTTAGGAGAAAAACTGTATAAATTTATTCAGGGTGATTATAGTACTGTTGGAAAGTCTCAACTATCACAACATGTAACAGCATGTATGAAATAAACACATTGAATAACCCATGAAAGTGTGTACTTGTATGTGGGCACATGAAAAATAAGTAAATAAAAATAAAACATACATCAACTTTTAAAGCTTAACCTAATTCAATTAAATGTGTAGGAACTATCTGCTCAGTCAAAACACCAACAGCAAAAACAACGCACACAACACAGTCAACTAAATATACCACCTGTTCAATGCCTATCTGTGTACTAAACATCGTGTGTCTAGACTTGGAAGCCCAGGCCTTTTAAATGTAGTTAATGTGATTATAGTACTGTTCATAAGCGTAGTTTATCACAACACGTAATGGTGAAACATACAGGAAAAAGACCTTTTAAATGTAGTCAATGTGATTATAGTACTGTTTATAAAGAATATTTATCACAACACATGTTGGTGAAACAATTAGGACAAAAACCGTATAAATGTATTCAGTGTGATTATAGTACTGTTGGAAGGTATCAACTAACAGAACATGTAATAGCAAAACACAGTGGAGAAAAGCATTTTAAATGTGATAAATGTAATAATAATAATAAGTTTATTTCAATATAGGAAATCCTAATACATACAAACAAATTAAGATTTAATCATACATGTGCTCTCAACATCAATAACTGAAAAAGTTTCCTCCTAAATAAACCCAATGTACCACAATTTCTCAAATCATCAGGTAAGCTGTTAAACTCGCTGATACCTCTAAAAAACACTGACTTCATTGCTCCGCTTGTATAGGTTCTCTGTATGTGTAGACCATCAGCACCCAACTAGCAATTTGATGTTTTATTGTACTCGTAAGAACGTTTGGTTTATACAACACTTTAGTTTATTTTATAAGGGATGTGTAAGGTGTTATAGAATAGTTTTAGAAATGTTTACCGAGCTATAAAAGAATATGATATACGATACTTATAAAACAGTTTTATAAGGAACAATAATAAAAATCATTTACCATGGTGCCAGTTATAGAGCCTTTACTTTGCAACTTTTTGTTGCATACTGCAATATCTATAAGAGTGATATGTCTTTTAAATGTTTTTGTTAGAACTATTTTATCCTAAAATTGTTCTCTAATATTATGAAAGTAATATAAGTACTAAAATATGATGGCGTAAGAAATAATGTTAGTACGGTGTGAAAATTAAACTCAAAAAGTGTCCTTTTGGCTACCAGCAAAATGGATTTCACCTGCGAAGAAAAATTTTCTGTGTCAAATATGCTACATATACGATAAATTTTGAAGGGCCCTCGAAATAATAAATATTTCTTTAATTTGTAAAAATCAACTCGAAATTCAATTTTTCTTTTTTTTTTTTTCATTTCATTGACCTAAACCTATTCTGTTACACATTTCGCATGTTTTATATTCATAATATATTGTGAAAATTGTCAGGTCACAAATATTTCTATATTTATTAATTGATTTTTTTTTCGTTCAAGATGACTACCAAACAAATACAGGAATTGCATAAAAACATGGTGTCTGCTTTATAAATCACTTTTATCACCACTGCAACCATTACAGAACTATTTATCTCTTAAGACACTGCTACAAAACAGATGATATATTAAAACCTGTAATATGAACAGAGACGTAATATGAACAGACGTATATAAACAAAAATAAAGTAGGCTTGGCATTGACTTTTATTGTCAATTTTAAAGTTTGGCCTTTACAGTAAAAGTAGACCAGTGCCACCGATATTTGCCAAGTCTCTATGTATGCTTTACATTATTACTACATTTGTTCTCCCCATTCATACAAGGGATCAAAAAGTTTTAGGATTTTGATATTTTCATTTTACTATAATCCCCTGCAGATAATAATAACATAGCCAATTTTTTCACTTTACTTAATTTTAAGGCAGAAAATAATTTCGGATCTTAATGCGTGCACGTGCGTGTGTGAGGATGTGTATGTAATGTGATGTATATGTAATATCTCTACTTGTTCATGGGTAACTAACCATTAACAACTATTTATGGCTAAGTACGGTCCTGCGTCCTAATATTTGGGCAAACTGATGATCATATTGACAGTGTGGCTTCAGATGGCGCAGTAAACAGATTGTTACACAAACAGCACTTATAGAGCTTTAAAATAATATTTTTCCCATTTCTGCACTGAGAAAGACCTGCACGTAGCTCTATAACACATATGGTGTATTTAATTGTTCTATAAAAGCATTTTCGGCAACACTTACACATCAATATAATGCTAAACTCGTGTTAGCTGCGATATATATGCAACATAAATGTAGTAGCAATATGTGACTTAACGTCAAACCCAAATTGTTGTTTGTTGTGCTGCTTACTATGTAAAACACTACTAACATGTTTATTAACAAATTTGCTACTTTCTAAAATATTTTTATATTTATTGACTTTCCTTCGAAAAGCACCGTTTCTTTTTACCTGTTTTCATTTATTTATTGATTGCAAATTGGACATGTTTAGAAATTACACACTACAGAATACACAACTTGCCACGAGATAAAAAGTATATAACTGTGCTTCTTACAAAAGCTATAATATGTTTTATAAAAATCCCAACGAACGCACTTTTATGCAAAGGAATAATTTTGTACTATAATTGTATTGTAAGTGTTCTATTACAGTCCGCTCCATCCATCAATAAAACAGTTTTTTAACAGCTGCGTTCAAGTAGACTATGCTATTGGCAGCTATATTGTATCATAGAAAATGTTTACAAAACTGTTTTATAATTGCTCACGTAATCACTTGAAGAATAGCTTTATAAATGTTTGCAAGTTGACAGATATGTTTGGAAGATCGTTGTTATAAAGCCATTATAGAACAATTTTGTTCTCTAAGCTAATATATTCTATAACGATTGTTGTATAGACGTTTACAAAACAATGAAAAACCAAATCTCTAAAACGTTTTATAATTCTGCTCTAAGAATATTCTAACAATAAGTTTAAAGAAGCATTTTGCTGCGAGAAGCTAAATACTCACCTTGGCAGTCTTAATAGAACAAAACTGCTTTCGAAGAGCAGTAATATAACAGTAACACAACAAATCTGCACTATTATTTAAAAATTATAGAACATTTTTGTTAGTTGGGCACCCCTTGTATTATATTGGTGAATGTCTCTGTTAAAAACCAGAAATGAATCGAAATAGGCTGGCGACAGATTCTTTGCAAGTTTAAAAACAAATATCATCGTTAAATAGTACAGTCTATCTGCAACACATTGCCAGTTCAAAGTCGCTAGCAACAATTTTATAGGTGTATATCTGCTCACTTTTAAGACAATTCGCATTCCAAGATTCTGCAGTTTCTGTAACACATTCAGAGAGTTCAGATCCATCACGTGAAGCAAGGTAGCACAGTAATCAAAATGAAGTTGTAACAGTGTGCGATACAACATGATACTAGCATACACTGACAAATTGTGACCGAGTCTGCTGAACAAACATAATTTTTTCCTTATTTTCTTGCTTATGTACTCAGAGTGACTCTTAAAGCTAAGTGCCTCATCCAAAACAAAACCCAAATATTTCATTTCTTTTACAAATTCTATCTTGTTTTCAATCATCAAAGTTACATTATTACAATCTATCATCTTCAGCCTATACTTACTACCCAATAACATAGCTTTTGTTTTGTCCCCATTCAACCCCAGTCTGTTCACATGCAGGTATGCAGCAAACCTATCAAGTACTTCATTCATCCTAGTAACCATATCTGCAACATTGTCTCCAGTACAGGCAATCAATGTGTCTTCAGCCAACAAACTTATATATTCAAAATCTCCACTGAAATTAATATCATTCATGTAAATGTGACTTTAGCACTGTTTATAAATGTAGTTTATCACGGCATGTAGTGGGGAAACACTCTGGAGAAAAACATTATAAATGTGACCAGTGTGATTATTGTACTGTTGTAGAGTCTCAGTTAATACAACACATAAAGAAGCAAAGGGGAAACCACTCATTAAATTAGCATACACATATTTAAAATACCATTGTAGTGAAAGTATTGAAAAGAATAAAATCAGCAATGAAGGAAAATTAAAAGTAACGAATGGGTATTTATGAAAAAAAAATTCGTGACGCAGCAAGTGCGTTATGGTAGTGAATTTTTATTAAATGTTTCAAACTTGAATAACTCAATTTTCTATAAGTTGAGAAAGTTTAGTTTTGGTATGTAGTAAGGTCTTTTGTAGGGTTGCGGTGCTATCGGGGCGGCAAGGCCGCGGACGAGCCCTGAGGGAACAAAAAAAAAAGGTATTTTGTAAGGCAAGATATCCACCAAACTTAATTAAAATAACTTTGTAAAGTTCGGAGAAAAAAAATTTTTTCGAAAGAAAATTAAAAATTTGAATAACTCAATTTTCTATCAACTTAGAAAGTTGAATTTTGGTACGTAGTAAGGTCTCTTCCAAGGCAACACATCTACTAAATTTAATTAAAACAGCTTTATAATTTTCGCAGAAAAAGTTATTTTTCGAAAGAAAACTCAAAATTTGCCCGTAAAACCCTGTTAATTATTTTTTTTATCGGTTGGATATATATATATATATATATATATATATATATATATATATATATATATATATATATATATATATATATATATATATATATATATAATTGAAACTGACCCCGGATATCGGGGGCAAAGAAGAAATATAAATAAAAAGTAAATGGAGTGTACACAAACTAAAAGGTACTACAATATTTCTACTTAAACTGGCAACACTGGCTGCATGAGTGGTAACAACCGGGCCTCTAAAAAGACTGTAACAGCGGCAGAAGCAGAAGTCAATGGAAGCCGTGTGTTTTCGAGAAGAAACTATTGACTATTAATAACAACAATTGACTAAAAACGATGCGAGTTGTAAGAAAAAAAAATTATACTACACAGGTGATAAATGATGTTAATTACAATAGCCAATGATTAACAATCAGTGAATTCAGTATTATTGACATTTATCTGAAACTTAAAAATGAATTTCATGAGTCAATGACATTAATAGCAGCTGTCATTGACTAACCAACAGCAACCACATACTTGATCTATGATTAAATATAAATGTTTCAAATTTGAATAGCTCAATTTTCTGTAACCCTAGAAAGCTGAATTTTGGCACATAGTTAGGTCTTTCCCAAAGCAATATGTAGACCAAATTTTATCGAAATTTTCGGAAAAAAAATTTTTTTTTGGAAGAAAACTCAAAATTTTCACGGAAAACCCCGTGCGATTTTCCTGGCCAACGAACTCATCGAAGCCATTAATAAAAGAAAGGCACTTGCCGAGTTTCATCGAAATCGGTTAATTATTTTTTGAGTTATCAGACGGATACATATATATATATATATATATATATATATATATATATATATATATATATATATATATATATATATATACAGGGTAGCCCATTATTCTGGGATTCCTCGATATCTCCTAAGCTATTCAAGTTATCAAAAAAAATTAAAAACAAAGGTTGCTTTGTTTTTGAAGGTGTATAACCTAAAATTATTTTAAACTATACAGCATGTCCCATAAGTCACCGGCAGCATGCAACTTTGATATTTTAAATGGAACACCCTATATATTATTACACATTTTGATCCTACGTAAAATTTCAATGTTACTTTATATAAGGTACTATATGTCGTAAATCAATAGTTTTTGAGTTATTCAATTTTTTCACAAAAAATTGACACTTAGACAGGTTTGCAAAAAACCGAATACTTCCTCTGCAAACAAAGATATCAAGATGTTTCTTGTTGTAAGCTTAAGAATAATATTCCTAAATTACAAGTAAAATGTTATACTTCGATTTGCAATATACAAGGTGTTTATCTGGCCTGTTCACTTTGCTATATTTCACATGCTAAAAACTTATTTTTTTCAAATGAAAGACCCTATATATTTTTTCGAATTAAATAGAGTCTTTAATTAATAAAGTAAAGAAGAGCTTGCAGATATGGTGTTTATATTAGGAGAGTGCCACATGAACTGTTTTGTGACTTCAAGGGTTTACAGAGAGCGGTATCCAGAAAGGAGATCGCCAAGAAAAACTGCATTTCAAGAGTGGAAGCAAATATTTGAGGAAACCGGTAGCGTTTCTTACAATAAACATAAAGGAACTAACTCTGTATTAACTGAAGCTGTACAGGAAGATGTATTGCTGGCTGTAATAGAAGAACCTCAAAGAAGCGCCAAGGATGTGAGTGAGTACTTAGACATTCCTAGAACATCTGTACAAAGAATAATTAAAACGAACAAGTGTCATCCCTATCGTATATGTGTCACCCAATATTTAAGTGATCAGGATCACCAGGTACAGGTTACATTTGCTCTATGGGCACTCCAAGAAGTGAATACAAATGTCAGTTTCTTTGATAAAGTATTATTCACTGACGAATGTACATTTCATAGCAATGGTTTATTAAATAGACACAAGTATCATCATTATGCAACAGAAAATCCCCACATAACACTGGCAATTGATAACCAACATAGATGGACCATAAATGTATGGGCTGATATTTTTTAGCACTACCTTATTGGACCACACTTCTTTGAGGAAGGTCTTACTTGTGCCTAGTATTTAGAATTATTAAGAACTATTCTTCCCGATCTGGTAGAAGAGATTCCTTTGGAAATAAGGCGAGACATGTGGTTTTAACATGATGGGGCTCCAGTGCATTTCACTCGACCCATTATTCAATTCCTAAATGAAAAGTACCCAAGTAAATGGATTGGCCGAGGAGGTATGACTCTGTGGCCGGCGAGATCACCTGATATTAGCAAATTAGACTTTTTTCTTTGGGGTTTTCTGACAAATACTGTTTATAATACACCTGTAACAACACGAGAAGACATGTACCAGTGCATAAGCAATGCTTTTTTGCTAGTGACTGCAGAAATGTTGTCGAATGTAGGATGCAATTTCATAAAGAGATTAAATCTTTGTGTACAGCATAATGGAAATGCATTTGAGCCTTTCATTAATAATTTTTTTGTTGAATATTACATTATTATATATTGACTATTATTTAATTATTGCAGTGTTTACTAGTTTAAATAATTTAATCATGAGTGATATTTTCCCATAAACTCCATATTTAATTGTTCAACATATTTAATAGAATACTTGAAGACAATCTAATATAGTAGTTTAGGGTTGCGGTGCTATCGGGGCGGCAAGGCCGCGGACGAGCCCTGAGGGAACAAAACAAATATATAGTAGTTTTGTATAACATGTATTACTCTGAGAATACGATCTTTTATACCATCTTTTTCAATTGACCTTTCCTTAATAAAAGGTAAGTTCGTAAGCTTGTTTACTAAAATAGGCCTGCGAGGCATTGAGTTATATAATAATAATAATAATAATAAATTTACTAAATAATGTCCAAGCCTACTAATTAATTGGAGACTATTTAATTCCACCCAATAAAATAAAGAGTTGATTCCAACCTTAAAACTATATGTAATAGGTGTATAGTATGCACCATAGATCGATGAAAAATTTTTTTTTTTTTTATTTGGAAGTTTAAAGTGTCTTAACATCTAAGGTCATTGACACTATCGGTACATTTTGTTTCGCTAATTAAATTATCTGTAATCAAATGCTATCAAATAGTGAGGATTGTCTTAAAAAACAGAGTAAATTAGTCACATTTGGCTCACTCAAGTCAAGAATTTGGGCTAGTGTTTTTCCATTTAGGTATTCGAGTCTTGGATTGATATATGGTGGACATTCTTGAAGCACATGGTTAACAGTAATCACTCTGTCACATATTTCACATTGAAGTTGTTGTTGCTGGATAAGTAGGTATCCATGGGTGAACTTACAATGGCCAATACGAGTTCTTCTGATAGCGACTTCTTCCCTGCGTGTTAGACTTGGGAGCGTCTTTGGGGTCACTGATGTTTCGATCTTGCAAAGTTTGTTGTCAAGGGATGACCAGTAGGTTTGCCATTTGGCCTTAGAACTTTCTTTAATATTGGCAATAAGGTCTGAATGGGTTTGTATGGGTACAATTGTCTTTTCTAGTATCGCATTCCGTGAGCATTCGTCAGCATTTTCATTGCCTAAAATGCCACTGTGGGAAGGTGTCCAGATCAGTGTGATTGACTTGCCAGCATGATAGAGACCGTGGACGCTTTCTTGTATTTGAATTACTATAGGGTTTCTTGCATAAAGCGATGCAAGTGAATTAATAGAGGTTAAAGAGTCTGTGGATGAAAAATTGAAATCTCTATAAGATTCAGAAAAAATATACAGGGTGTTTCATTTGAAAAAAATATGTTTTTAGCGTCTGAAATATGGCAAAGTGAACAGTCTAGATAAACACCCTGTATATTGAAAATCGAAGTATAACATTTTATCCGTAGTTAAACAATATTAAGCTTAAGCTTAAGCTTACAACAAGAAACATCGTGATATCTTTGCAGAGAAAGTATTAGGTTTTGTGCAAACCTGTGCAAGTGTCAAAATTTTTTGAAAAAATTGAATAACTCAAAAACTATTGATTTATGACATATAGTACCTTATATAAAGTAACATTGAAATTTTACGTGGGATCAAAATGTGTAATAATATATAGGGTGTTCCATTTAAAATATCAAAGTTGCATGCTGCCGGTGACTTATGGGACACGCTATATAGTTTATAATAATTTTAGGTTATACACCTTTAAAAACAAAGCAACCTCTGTTTTTAAATTTTTTTGATAACTTGAATAGCTTAGGAGATATCGAGGAATGCCAGAATAATGGGCTACCCTGTATATATATATATATATATATATATATATATATATATATATATATATATATATATATATATATATATATATATATATATATATATATATATATATATATATATATATATATATATATAAACATATAAAAATTCAAACTGACCCCGGATATGGGTTCTAGGGGTCCTAATTCGCGCTCATTTGGAAAAATTTTTGCAAAGTCTCACCATCGATACCTCTCTATTAGTGATTTTTTTAAAAATAAAAATTCACTAAAAAGAAATATATTTAAAGCAATGAAATTGTTTAAAAAGGATTTATAAGTAGTGAAAATATAGAAATTGTATTTACGAGTAATAAAGTAATTATACAGTGAAAAATTGTATAAGGTAGTGATTTTGGACAAAAACGATTATAAAGATAGAGTGTATAACGCCATAGCGACAGGACCGTATAAAAAACTAAATAAAAACCCGCTACCAAAAATGATTTCGGACGTTAAAAATAGTCTAAAAAGTTGTTACAATCTCATATCACAAGACTTAGGAAGAAAGTTACAAGTTTCTAATCCGAAAGTTCCCAAGAAGTACGGTCTCCCAAAAATTCATAAACCGGGAAATTCAATTAGACCTATTGTTTTGGCTATAGATTCCCCCACTTATAATTTAGCTAAGTGGTTGACAGATGCGTTTAAAGGCTTGCCTGTCAAACAGAAAATTTTTTCAGTAACAAATTCTCTTGAAGTTATTAATAAGATCAAAGAGGTTAAATTGACTGAAGGCGAGGTTTTAATTTCATTCGATGTAAACTCATTGTTTCCTAGCGTTCCCACGGAGCAAACTTTAACATATTTAGAGCAGTTGCTAAAAATGAATAACATAAATGAAAATGTCTGCAAAGAGTATTTAACTCTAACCAACCTTTGCATCAAACAACATATTTTTGAATTCAACAATGAATTTTTTCAACAAACACAAGGCACGGCAATGGGCAATCCGCTATCGCCATTTATTGCAGACCTTTTCATGAGCAGATTTGAAACAGATCTTATAAGTGAAAGTGGTTATTTTCCTAGAGTGTGGTGTCGTTACGTGGATGATATTTTCGCGGTGTTTAACACAAACATTTGCAGAATAGGAGGTTTTATTGCCAAATTAAGCAATAAATTTGATTCTATAAAATTTACCCACGAATTAGAAATTAATAATAAACTACCCTTTCTAGATGTACTAGTTATCAAGAATAAAGACACTTTAGAATTCGATGTCTATAGAAAAGAAACCACTACCTTAAGCTACATCCCGAACGACTCGCATCATACGTACGCACAAAAAATGGCCAGTCTGAATTTTTTAGTAAATCGGTTAATTAATCTTCCTTTAAACAAAAGTAGATATACCAAAGAATTAAATTATATTAAGAACGTGGCCGAATATAATAGATACACTACGTGCCTAGTTGAAAAACTAATCAACAAACAGAAAACAAAGAAAATGTTGACGGAATCAACGACATTAAGAAGAGAAAAATCGGAAAAAACTTTGCTTACCATTTGAACCTAGAAACAAGAGGGGTCTAGACAGCATTTTTAAAAAAGTCAACTTACAGCTAACATTTTCAACAACAAATACCTTAAAAAACTTGCTAGGTAACCCAAAAGACAAGGATAGCGCGGACAAAATGTCGGGAATTTATGAAATAAGTTGTAAAGATTGTAATCTTAAATACGTCGGACAAACAAAAAGATCGATTGGAATTAGATTCAAAGAACACATATCCCAATTACGTTACGGTACTGTAGATAAGTCTGCCGTCGCCCGACATATTTGGGATAATAATCATCACGTTGATAAAGATAATCTGAAATTAATAAAAAATGTTAGGAAACCAGGACAGCTAAATGGGTTCGAGAGCGTATATATTGCGAAATATAGTTACAACAAAAAATGTATGAACACTTCACCAGCGCCAATTACGAGTCACTTGATCGATTGCTTTGCTAAATAAAATTCCCACGTTTTCGGCACGTTCTACCGATAACATAAGTATACAGTTATTGCCGCCAAAGAAATCGTTGTTAATTTAGCTGTCGTTGAACCTTCTCAAAACTATTACAGATGGACACTTTTTAGATAAAGTAGTAGGGGTAGCGCAAAGACCTTGTCCGGCGATAAAAATACAATACACTGTGGAATTTGCCTACGACTAGTGTCTCATCTCAGTTCGATCTCTTTACTTGAGATCCGGTATATAAGTTGATGTTAGTTTTTTAAGTATTTAGAATGTTTCATCCTCTGATGACGCTAGCTTGGTTAGTGAAACGATCCTCAGGTCTTTTAAAATGTGTTGTGATGATTTGGGTTCTCCAAGTGTACTTATAAATATAAATATATTTGTATTGAATCGAATGATAAAGGTGGAGCTTTTCATTAATATTGAATAAAAATGTTCTGGAAGCAGCAAGTGCATTATAGTAGTGAATTTTCATAAGAATTGTACACTATTAGTAAGATATATTATTAAAACTAATTCTTTAAAATTAAATGGACCCTGGAGATGGGTTTTAGAAGTCCCAGTTAACAATTACTTAAAGAAATTTCTATTTTCTATGGAGCTAGACAATTATAATTTGGTAGAGATATATATGTAAGTACTGCAAATGTCTGAAAATTGTGTTACAAATTTCATGAAAGTTATAAAAGTTTTACAGAAAAAAAAATACAAGGGAAATGTACCTGCCAAATTATAAATATGGCAGGTATTTTTCCCTGTTAATTATATAATAATAATACACATTTATTGAGAAAATACAAGTAAACATACAATAATGAAAAATTCACACACAAAAAAATATCTCCCCCAATAAATGTAGAGAAAAAAAACTGCCCAAGTCAAAGACTTGTTGGCAGTTCAGCAAAAACAAAACTACAGAAAAAAACACAAACATTTCTATCATTTCTACCATATGCTTCCCTCCAAAGAAGTCACTGATCAAAAACATCGTAACGCATCTGCTACACAAAAACAAAAAAGCATACAGTGTGGAACAGCCAAATGGAATAAATTCGATAACGGATAAATGAGGACGTGTTGGGAAAAACGCTTGGACACGTCGATTTGTATTTTTAACTGCGCATCTTTTTCAAGAAAAAAAAATTATATAGGGTGCGTCATGTGACAGTGGCCAATACCAACTTTCTTATTTTAAATACAAGCCCCTGTATATTATTAATTTTTTGGATTCTTCAGAAAATTCTAGACATAATTCATGTACAATGTCCTATACCTATCTTCAACTGTTTCGGAAATATTAAGTATTTTCAGATTTATTACAAAAATTAACATTAAAAATAGAAAATTATTTTATTTCACAAATTCTAATAAGAAATACTGATTATTTCTTAATAATTTAAAAAAACAAAAAAAAATTAATGTCAATGTAGTAAATGTTCAAAATGCTCGCCACGAACATCTTGGCAACATGCTAATCTGGTATAGAAATGTCTTCTAACATTACTCAACATCTCAGGCGTGACTGATCTAATCGCAAGCGTGATTCGTCTTTTTAAGTCATCTAAGTTGAGGGGCTTAGTTTTGTATACAATACTTTTGACATATCCCCACAAAAAGTAGTCTAATAGCGACAGATCAGGAGATCGTGCTGGCCATTCTATCGATCCGCGCCTCCCTATCCACCGATTTGGAAAAATTTGGTTCAGGTACTGCCGGACATTGATTTGGTAATGGGGCGGTGCTCCATCTTGCTGAAACCATATTTTATTGGCAGGAACTTGTGGGTTTGCTGGATCTGGATATAAGTTTGTCAAAGTTGGCACGACATTATTTTGGAGCAGTTCTAAATATTTATCCCCATTCAAGTTGCCATCAATGAAAAAGGGACCTACGATATGATTTCCAACAATTCCTGCCCAAACATTAACTTTTTCAGGATATTGCGTATGTTCCTCTCTCATCCAATGAGGATTCTCATTAGACCAATAGCGGCAATTTTGACGATTAACATGACCGTGAAGTGTAAATGTGCTCTCATCAGAAAACAAAACATCTTCTAATTGGATCACATTGTTATCTAACATTGCCATCATTTGTTCACAAAAATACGTTCTCCTATCGAAATCGTCCTCCATGAGCTCCTGAGTTGGTATCATTTTATAGGGATGCATTTTACTTTCCTTTAATGTTCGAAAAATTGCTGTGTGGCTAACGTTGAATAGTTGGGCTGCTTGTCGACCAGAAGTATGTGGGTTTTCTTGAAACTCAAGCGTAATATCCAATTTCGTATCATCACTTACTGCATTGGCAGCTACTTTTTTTATCTGTCTCACATGACCAAGCTCGCGAAACTGCTTTTCTATTTTGCTAATTGTTCCTTGGGATACAGGCGGCAAATTTGGAAATTTTTCGTGAAATAAGCGAGACACTTCCATCTGTGTCCGTGTGTTATCTCCATAACCAATCATTTGTAGAATGGTTATTTTGTGCATTTCTGTTAAATGAACCATTTTTCTGATATTATTACGTACAGTTAACGAAATTCAAACGACAATAGCACTGACACTAATCACTACTGTCATGCAGGCAGACAACAAGTTGCTAAGGCTACGAGTTTTATACGAACAGAAAGAAAACTGTTTTTGTTTTTGTTTCATTTCATATCAGTAAAAAGAAACGCAGGAATGGTTTTTGTTTACTTTCTCATTATCAAGAGCAGAATGGGAAATAAGTATTGAATGCAATGTAGCGAATTTGTGAAATAAAATAATTTTCTATTTTTAATGTTAATTTTTGTAATAAATCTGAAAATACTTAATATTTCCGAAACAGTTGAAGATAGGTATAGGACATTGTACATGAATTATGTCTAGAATTTTTTGAAGAATCCAAAAAATTAATAATATACAGGGGCTTGTATTTAAAATAAGAAAGTTGGTATTGGCCACTGTCACATGACGCACCCTATATAATTTTTTTTTCTTGAAAAAGATGCGCAGTTAAAAATACAAATCGACGTGTCCAAGCGTTTTTCCCAACACGCCCTCATTTATCCGTTATCGAATTTATTCCATTTGGCTGTTCCACACTGTATATGCACTTTAAAACACAAACATCTAAAAAAAACTAAGTTTCCAGTCTCCAATCACAGTATACATGCCTCAATACCGATATCCACTCCTGCCTGTCTCCAGTTCAAGCACACTGTTCTCTCTCCACTCAAAAAAAACAAACAAAGAAGCAGAGAAACACCGACACTCACGCGACCAACCACACACACCTCCAGGCGCACACACGCCCGCACACACACAAAACCACCGACTCATGCAGGAACCAGCGCGCACTTTTCCCCTTGTTGTCAATTTCTTCTAAACAAAGAGTGAATGACACTTCTAGGGGTATGAAAAATCCAGCTCTTTAATCGTTTCTTAAATAAATTCAAAGAAGTGTGTTCTCTTATTTCAGGAGGCACCGAATTATAAACCCGTACATATAGGTAAGCAAACGATCTTTGTGCAACTGCTTTCCTCACCTTTTGCGTTTTAAACGAGCGTGTGCTATGTCTAGTAAAATGTGAATGCTCTATCATTGTAAGACTCTCCTGCTGAACATGCTGAGTGTTTGCAAATGAGAAAGAAAGCAAGACTGTGATTTGGTGGGGTTGAATTGTACAAGATGTCTACTTCCCCAGTCTAATATTTTTTGGAGATCCACGGAGACAGAACCATCCATGAGTCGGCGATCTTCATCTAATTGGGCTAAAGAGACAGGCTTAGAATATTGTATATTGGAGTGGGGGGTGCTGTCGTCCGCGTAACTGTGAACTGGGTTGGATGTGCTAGAGAGGAGGTCATTGATGTGGAGAAGAAACAAAGTAGGGGCTAAAGCTGAACCTTGAGGAACTCCTGCATTAATTGGATACAGTTTAGAGGAATGGCCATCCACAACAACATAAATGCTCCTGTTGGAGAGGAGATTTGCTGTCCAGGTACAAAGTTTTGGTGGTAGGCCATAGAGGCCGGTAGTTTATTGAGCAGCGCTGTGTGCCAGGCCTGGTCGAATGCTTTGGATATGTCTAGAGCAACAATCTGAGATTCACCGTGTAGTTCCATAGACTTGTTTCAAGAATTGGTGACAAAGGAAAGGAGGTCGGCAGTCGATCTGCGCTGACGGAATCCATACTTCCTATGGTGGATTAGACTGTGTTTTTCAAGAAATTTTAGTAATTCGTTGTTTATATACTTTTCCATTACTTTAGAGACGACTGAAAGAAGATAAATAGGCCTGTAGTTGCGAGGAAATGAACTGTAAAAAAAGAAATTCATCTGATTGACGAACTGGGCTACAACACACTAAGAAATTAGTAGCTAACCCCGTTTCATTCGTGATATTGAGAAAGCAAACAAAAACAATTTCAATTTCATTTTTAGGCTAGATAGATAATATTTTATCGAGAAAAGAGTTTAGCAAGACATTTAATAAAATACTTGTAACAACCACGTTATAATAAATTTACTAAAAAAATAACAGGTCTCGTTGGCTTTTCCGGTTTATGAATTTTTTAGAGACCGTACTTTTCTGGAACTTTGTGATTTGCAACTTGTAACTTTCTTGAGAAAAAGTGTCGGCTATAGATTCCCCGATATACAATTAAGCAATGTGGTTGACAAATGAGTTTAAAAGCTTGCCCGTCAAACAAAGCGCTTTTCAGTAACAAATTCAGATGAATTTATTAATAAAATTAAAGAGTATAAATTGATTGAAGGCGAGCTTTTGATTTCATTCCATGACAGCTCATTGTTTCCTAGCGTTCCCACGAAGCAAACGTTAAGGTATTTAGAAGAGTTGTTAAAAATGAATAACATACATGAAAAGGTCTGCAAATAATGTTTACCTTTAATAAAACAGTCATAGCGCTTATAATAGTCCGATATGGGTGATCCCAAAAGAAAGCAGATACCAGTGGCAAACAGAAATGGCGAATCGTTGTAGATTACCGCCAGCTAAATGAAAAAAACTATACCTGATAGATACCTTATTCCAAAAATCGAAGAGATACTAGATAAACTCGGGCGTGCACAATATTTTTCGACCATAGATTTAATTTCGGGCTACCACCAGATTGAAATGGACCCAAATGACATTGAAAAGACGGCGTTTAGTACCGATACAGGCCATTATGAGTACCTCAGAATGCCGTTCGGGCTTTCAAGGGCACCAGCCACGTTTACCAAACTGATGCAACACGTTTTGAGCGGTTTAATAGAAAAAACATGCTTGGTATACATGGATGACGTGATAGAGTTTTCAACATCATTACAGGATCATATCGAAAAATTAAAATTAGTTTTCGAACGATTTAGACAAAGTAATTTAAAAATACAGCTAGACAAAAGCGACTTTCTGCAAAAAGAAGCGGAATTCCTTGGACATATAGTCACGCCAGAGGGCAATAAGCCCAACCCTAGGAAACTAGACGCCATAAGGAAATTTCCAATACCCAAAACACCAAAGGAAATTAAATCCTTCCTAGGACTAATAGGCTACTACAGGAAATTTATAGAAAACTTTGCTCATGTTACAAAACCATTAACTAAATGTTTAAAGACAAACGTAACAATCAACATCAATAATGGAGAATACATAAATGCCTTTAATACATGTAAAGAGATATTGATGAATTCACCAGTATTAATACCTCCAGATTTTTCAAAAGAATTCATTTATCAACAGATGCATAAAACGTGGCAATCGCAGGGATTTTAAGCCAAGGAGATCCAAAATCAGACCAGCCAATAGCTTACGCAAGCCGAACTTTAAACGAGCCAGAATCTAGATACAGCACGATAGAAAAAGAACTACTGGTCATAGTATGGGCCACAAACTACTTTAGACCTTATCTATACGGCAGGAAATTCACAATATATACAGACCATAAACCATTGAAATAGCTATTTTCTCTGAAACAACATAACTCAAAATTATTAAGGTGGAGACTCAAACTAGAAGAATACTATTTCAAAATAGAATATAAAAAAAGGTAAATTAAATAATGCGGCGGACGCACTTTCGAGAGTAGAGATAAACCCATTAGACGTAGATAACCAATCAATGATAAACAATGTGGACGAAAACGACGACGTTATAACTATAAGCGACGGAGAGACAAAAAATTCCAATGCAGATTCGTATTCCGCACCGGGCGTGCCGATCTTAGAAGAAATAATCAACAGTAAAACAAACCAGATATTATTTTTAAATGCCGAAACCCCGGAGATTTTATCAGTAAGAAAAGACCGAAGAAATTTTATTTACGCCACGGTCTACGGTTCTAATTGTTGCGAAAATGCATCGAGTCTTACATACTTTGTCCCTATATTGGGGTAGAAATGGGCCAGGGCTGACAATTTTCTAAATTGTTAGTTAGCTGTATCCAGTCTCTATTTTTTTTAACACTTTGTGTTATTTGGAGCTGGCGTGACAGCATACTACTTGGTTCCGCAACTAGGTGGCGGCACGTCCACCACTTATTGAGTATTTTAAGACTGGCTATACGATAGCCGTATTATTTTTGGTGCATTTTTGCTACAATTAGTATGCCGTACTGAAGAGCTCTAATGAGAGCGAAACCGGTCTACGATTCTAATTGTTACGAAAATGCATCGAGTCTTACATACTTTGTCCCTATATTGGGGTAGAAATGGGCCAGGGCTGACAATTTTCTAAATCGTTAGTTAGCTGTATCCAGTCTATTTTTTTTAACACTTTGTGTTATTTGGAGCTGGCGTGACAGCATACTACTTGGTTCCGCAACTAGGTGGCGGCACGTCCACCACTTACTGAGTATTTTAAGACTGGCTATACGATACCCGTATTATTTTTGGTGCATTTTTGCTACAATTAGTATGCCGTACTGAAGAGCTCTAATGAGAGCGAAACCGGTCTACGGTTCTAATTGTTGCGAAAATGCATCGAGTCTTACACGCCACTTTTAATTTAAACGATCCAAGTCAAATCGAAAAATTTATCAAGGAATATTGCCTACCACAAAGAAAATATTACTGTATATATGAACGAGATTATGAACTGGTAAGTTCAGCGATTAATCACAATTTTAATTACGTGGAATCACCTAAATTTTACAGATGCTTAAAAACTAGAAAATAAATAAATAGCGAAGAAGAACTCCAGGTATAAAATAGTTTTATTTCATGAAGGGAAAAGTAATCATCGAGGCGCTGATGAGACTTATTTAAGAATGAAACGCAAATACATTCCGAATTTAAAACGAAACATAGAAGAGTTCATAAAAAATTGCGAGTTATGTAAAACACGTAAATATAACAGAAATCCGACACAAATTTCACTAGAACACACACCCACACCATCTAGGCCTTTAGAAATCTTACACCTAGACACTTTCCAAATTGAAATGTCTCAATTTCTAACCATATTCGACCCCCTTTGTAAATTCGGGCAAGCATTTCCGATAAAAAGTAAAAATTCTGGACGCAGCAAGTGCGTTATGGTAGTGAATTTTCATAAAAATCTTTTTAATAACAAATATGTGTGTTTTTTTAAGAAAGCAGGCATCAAATTTGGTTACCAGTATAACCTATATAGTAAAAACAATGTGCCATGTTCCATTAAAATAACTTTATTGTGTGAAAATGTACAAAAATTTCCAAAAGTAAACTTAAAATGTTCCCGAAAAAACACGTTTCTTGGTCAACCTTATAGGTTAATAGCAAATTGAACTGTTCAAATATGAAACATTTGATAAAAATTCGCTACCATAACGCACTTGCTGCGTCCAGAATTTATTTTCTTACAAATATGCATTATATTTCGATGGAAAATGCAAAAATGCAATAACATAAGGCGTGTTTGATTAAAAAAAGGAAATTTGTATCACCAACGACTTATGGGCCACCTGTGATTGCAAAAATATTATTTTAAGATGTAGCTCAAGACACCCTATAATTAATATATACAAATTTTCTTCATATCTTATATAATAACGGATATATTAAGCTTTATTAATTTTTTATGAAAATTCGACAAAAATTATATACCATTAAATGATAAACTCTATAGCTAAGGCTACTGCCAAGTATCAGAGAAAGGGTCTATTTGAAATGAATTTTCTGCAAATATTTTAGTAAAATGAAGGACAATGACGGTTGAAACTAAGACTTTAGGGTTTGTAAAACATCCTTCTTGAGACATTTTATTTCTATAGCCCGTATTAGATTTAAGTTATTTGCCTAAATGTTGCCAATTTTGACATTTTAAATCGCCACTTTGACGTTTTGAGGAAAACCCCAATTTATTTATTTTTAAATGCCTATAACTTTTTTGTCTTTTGCCCTACATAGCTAAATTTTGGTAGGTAACTTACCTATAAGGATGTTAACCTGAGTGCCAAATTTGGTTGCCCTTACTTTGTTAATTCCGGAGATATAAATTTTTTTTGAAAGAAAACACAAAATTTTCCGGGAAAACCTGGGCAGATTTTCCTGACTAACGAACTCATCCAAGCCATTTGCAAAAGGAATTTTTTCACCAAATTTGATCAAAATCGGCCCATTATTTTTTGAGTTATCGGTGTGATACATATATATATATATATATATATATATATATATATATATATATATATATATATATATATATATATATATATATATATATATATATATATATATATATATATATATATATATATATATATATATATATATATATATATATACATATAAAAATTGAAACTGACCCCGGATATGTTTTCTGGGGGGCCTAATTAGCGCTCATGCGAAGAAATTTTTTGCAAAATTCAAAAGTCGGGATCTCCTCATTAGTGAATTTTTTTTAAGAAAATTCACTAAAATGCAACTGAAATCTCCAAAAATTTAATTAAATACTTTTCTCAATACGGATGCTGTAGAACAATCATTTCGGACGCCAGGACTGAATTCTCAAATATATTAGTAAAAGAACTATTAAAAGCCTACCAAATTGAGTTACATTTGACAACACCGCAAAATTCTATGTCAAACGGTCCGATAGAAAGATTTCACAGTACAATAATAATTGAGCACTATAGATTATTTAAAACAAAGAAATGAAACCAATTGACTTAATGCCTTATTGTATTTTCGCATATAATTCCTCCATACACTCGCAAACCTTAAAACCACATTTTGAGCTAATATTCGGATATACACCTGAATTATTTAATTATGACCCAGAAGTAATTATCACCCAAGAATATAATATGAAACATAAAAACTTAATGAACCATAAATTTGTTTAAAAAACCATTTTTGTTTGCAGAAACTGGTTCGATTGAGTCGACTAAAGTGAATCATCTAAGTGTGTTCAGGCATTTTTAGTGAATTTTCTTAAAAAAAATTCACTAATGAGGAGATCCCGACTTTTGAATTTTGAAAAAATTTCTTCAAATGAGCGCTAATTAGGCCCCCCAGAAAACATATCCGGGGTCAGTTTCAATTTTTATATGTTTATATATATATATAATATATATATTTATATATATATATATATATATTTATATATATATATATGTATCACACCGATAACTCAAAAAATAATGGGCCGATTTTGATTAAATTTGGTGAAAAAATTCCTTTTGCAAATGGCTTGGATGAGTTCGTTAAGCAGGAAAATCTGCCTAGGTTTTCCCGGAAAAGTTTGTGTTTTCTTTCGAAAAAAATTCATATCTCCGGAATTAACAAAGTAAGGGCAACCAAATTTGGTACGCTGGTTTATATCCTTATAAGTAAGCTACCTACCAAAATTTAGCTATGTAAGTCAAAAGACAAAAAAGTTATAGGCATTTTAAGAAAAATAAATTGGGGTTTTCCTCAAAACGTCAAAGTGGCGATTTAAAATGTCAAAATTGGCAACATTTAGGCAAATAACTTGAATCTAATACGGGCTATAGAAATAAAATGTCTCAAGAAGAATGTTTTACAAACCCTAAAGTCTTAATTTCAACCGTCATTGTCCTTCATTTTACTAAAATATTTGCAGAAAATTCATTTCAAATAGACCCTTTCTCTGATGCTTGGCAGTAGCCTTAGCTATAGAGTTTATCGTTTAATGGTATATAATTTTTGTCGAATTTTCGTAAAAAATCAATAAAGCTCAATATATCCGTTATTATATAAGATATGAAAAAAAATTGTATATATTAATTATAGGGTGTCTTGAGCTACATCTTAAAATAATATTTCTACAATCACAGGGTGGCCCATAAGTCATTGGTGATACAAATTTCCTTTTTTTTTAATCAAACACGCCTTATGTTATTGCATTTTTGCATTTTCCATCGAGATATAATGCATGTTTGTAAGAAAAGAAATTCTAGACGCAGCAAGTGCGTTATGGTAGCGAATTTTGATCAAATGTTTCATATTTGAACAGCTCAATTTGCTATTAACCTATAAGGTTGACCAAGAAACGTGTTTTTTTGGGAACACTTTAAGTTTACTTTTGGAAAATTTTGTACATTTTCACACAATAAAGTTATGTTGATGAAACATGGCACATTGTTTCTAATATATAGATTATACTGGTAGCTAAATTTGATGCCTGCTTTCTTAAAAAAACTCACATATTTGTTATTAGAAACATTTTTATGAAAATTCACTACCATAACGCACTTGCTGCGTCCAGAATTTTTTATATAGCGCATGTGCGGCCATATTTGAATTTCGCGTCAAGAGCGAAGAAGCAGGGACGTGAAATAAAACTCTAGAATCAGTCACAGTATACGTAAGACGTGTTAATGTAGCGGCTCGATTGTTATAATAAAGTGTTAAGTTTTTACGTGCTTGTTGCTCATTTCATTATCACACATCAAAAAACAGAAAATAATTAAACATCTTTGTGGTCCTTCGTCGTCGGATTTAATCAAGTCGCATTGCAAAACATAAATAATTGCAATCGACAGTTAATAAATGAAGCAAAAGCCGAAAAATCGATAACGTCTTTAGAACAGAACGTGTAAGATCTAACGGTCCATTGCGAGCATCAAGTAAAGCTTGCGAGTCGCCATCGACAAAACACTTGGCGCACTATATCATAACACGCAGGTATGCAGCGCATAGGCAGCAGCCAGTGCGATACACAATCAAGCAGTGACGGCCTTCAACAGCATCCTCGGCTTCGGCAGGAGCTCCGGGGGTTGTAAGTCGCCAAACAATCAACGAAGAATCAACGAAGCAAAAACGTTCGGCGTCAGCTAACGTGGTACATACAACCCATAAGCAGACGCAAGCGACGGCAACTTCACTGGTTCAAATATCGCCTTCAACAGCCAAGTCACGGGGTTGAAGGCTTCAAATCAAGTAGCGAGTGTCTTCCCGTCCTTGTCATCGTGGGCACACTAACATCCACAGGCAGACGAAGCGATATTTAACTCCACTGGTACTGGTTCAAGGAAATTCACCGCTTCTCTGTTCAATAAACCCAGTCATCTGTTTACCTGAATCAAATCAATAATTTTCACAACTGTAAGTCCGCTTCCATCCATTTATTTCATTTAAAAACCACAAAGCACTCAAGTTAAATTTAAATTTTGTTCAGGAAGCGAAGGATAAATTGTAGGATAAAATCGTCGAACTAGGCAAATATAGACAATGGTAACGATATAATTGTAACTATATTAAACTCACAAAACTCAACAATAACATTATAACTAACATATTAATGAACCTAACGTAGACTGTTACATCGTGAATCTTAATTCAACAGTATTTTATGTTTACATAATTAAATCGCGTCGTTACATCTGAAGCAATCTAAATCAACCGTCTACATTGTAAGAACTTATTTAACTAACTCATTCTGACTCACTAAAATTAATCTCATTTATATTTACAAACAATAAAACTTATATTGATTCTTAATTAGTTTTACGACCTTCCGAATTGCTGACTGCAACATTCCTGCGAATTAACAACTGTTGCACATCACTTTACTTTTAAAAAATATTTATTTGACAACTTAAACTAACATAGTAACAGCTATGAAACTTATAATAGAATGAATGAATTAATTTATATTACATCTTATTTATACTAAAACTAGGCCTGGGAAGGTGACGACGGTTGCTGTTCCCATGGCTCTATTCAAGGAATGCAACGTGCTACTCTGCTGATTCCACGGTTCCTGCTGAATAGTCAGATTGCACTTATGCAAGGAACGTGCTTATCTGCATGTTGACTACGCTGTAATCTGATATGTTGTCCGTGTTAAATGTAACGGACATTCGTGAGAAGTGATGGTGTGCATTATGATACTTGTTATCTTGCTAATTTGCTTTGTTTACTGTTTACATACTGAATGTGATATATTCAATGTCAATCGATACAATTCTGACCTCTAATTAATTACAATATTTACATTCCTTGCTTAAAGAATTTAAATGAACTACTTTTAATTATTATTTTAGTGTTTTTAGCAATTATGTTTCTACTTCTATTACGGCCCTTCCGAAGACCTTTCCTGTTCTCTGAACAAATTGAATTTATTTATTGTTAGTATTTAATATCTAAATTAAATATGCCAGAATCACCTGTTGATTCAGTTCAGTTAATCCAACTAAAACAAAAAAACAACAAACTTAAAACGCAAATTAACGCGATTTTACAATTACATTCAGGGCATGCAAACTTTATTAAAGGACAATGAGACCCAGTCTTTGCAAGAACGTGAAATTAAATTAAGAATCTCAGATCATAAACAACTGTTATCTGAATTTGAATTAATACAAGCAGATATTGAATATTTAGATAAAGATGAGGATATTGAAATACATGATAAAGAGCACGAGAGAGAGTTTGAGGGTAAATACTATTTAACAATTTCGCTTGCAACAGAGTTAGTCACAGGTGAATTGCCATGTGTTTCTTCTCCAGCCAAGTCTGAAAGTAGCAAAACAAGCATTTCAACTCATACAAATGCTTCAAATGACACAAGGCCTTCGAATCACACACGAGGTTCGTGCCACAATTTAGAAGCTGGAAGAAAATACATACTATGGATAAAACTTTCTCTCAGAGCTGCAACTAAATTCATCTGTTGCATTTACCGGTCACCTTCTGACAACAACTTTGTCCAGCTCTTTGACTACCTTTCTGAAAAAACCGACTATCTGATTTCTGAATATCCTTCCTCCGAGGTCACTATTCTTGGTGACTTCAATGTCCATAATAAAGAATGGCTAGGATCTTCAAAAACCGATCCACAAGGAAGAGCAGCGGAGGCCTTTGCAGTCAGCAATTCTTTAGCCAATATGGTTCAGCAACCTACTTACTTTCCTCGTATCCCAATACACAGCTCAAAGCCCTTGCATCTCCTTCTAACTACAAAACCTGAATGCTATAAGATATCAGTCACCGCCCCCCTTGGTCGCTCAGACCACGACATGGTCACTGCTTCCTGCGCAATGCAACCAGAGGTCACACAGTCATCACACCCATGTATCGTTTGGCACTACAACTCCGCAAACTGGGACGAAATGCGGGATTACTTATCCTCATTTCCATGGGCGTCTGTCTGCTTCTCTCATCCTGATCCCTCTGATATCTCACAAAACGTCACCGAAATTATCCAAGCTGGCATGGAATTATTTATCCCACGTACACAGAAAACCTCTTCAGCCACCCAAAAGCCCTGGTTCTCTAAATCCTGCGACAAGGCCAGACTTGAAAAGGTCAAAGCTCACAAAACGCTTCTACACAATCCCAGTCAAGAAAATCGTCAAACATTTAACGACGCAAGAAACCGCTATGTCCGCATTCTTTCTGAGGCAAAAAACTCGTTTAATAACCACATCAAAAACAAAGTCCTCTTAAGCTCCAACGGCGGCAAACCCTTCTGGACTCTTGCTAAATCTATTGGGAATAATTTCTGCAAAAGCACGTTCCCGCCTCTAGTCTCAGGGGATGAAATTGTTTCTACCGCCCTGGGCAAGGCTGAACTTTTTGCTTCGTTGTTCGCCGGCAATTCTACTCTCAACCCACCTCCAAATGTTCAACCACCAACAGTCCCCAATGTCGCGCATAAAATGACGGATATCATTTTCAAAACCAAAAAGGTACGAAAGATGCTCTCTTCTCTTAATACCAGGAAAACCTCTGGCCTTGACGAAATCCCAGTAATTGTTCTCAAAAAATGCGCACCAGAGCTTGCTCCTGTCCTGACTCGTCTGTTTCAGATATCTTATAATAAAGGCATATTCCCTAGTAACTGGAAAACTGCTCGAGTACAACCCATCCCCAAGAAAGGATCCAAAGCGCTTCCCAGCAACTACAGGCCCATTTCTCTCCTTTCAGTCGTCTCTAAAGTGATGGAAAAGTATATAAACACCGAATTACTAAAATTTCTTGAAAAGCACAGTCTAATCCACGACAGGCAGTATGGATTCCGTCAGCGCAGATCGACTGCCGACCTCCTTTCCTTTGTCACCCATTCTTGGAAAAAGTCTATGGAACAACACGGTGAATCCCAGATTGTTGCTCTAGACATATCCAAAGCATTCGACCAGGTCTGGCACGCAGCGCTGCTTAATAAACTTCCGGCCTATGGCCTACCACCAAAACTCTGTATGTGGACAGCGAATTTTCTCTCCAACAGGAGCATATCTGTTGTTGTGGATGGGCATTCCTCTAAACTGTATCCAATTAATGCAGGAGTTCCTCAAGGTTCAGCTTTAGCCCCTACTTTGTTTCTTCTCCACATCAATGACCTCCTCTCGAGCACATCCAACCCAGTTCACAGCTACGCGGACGACAGCACCCTCCATTCAAATATACAATATTCTAAGCCTGTCTCTTTAGCCCAATTAGATGAGGATCGCAGACTCATGGAGGGTTCTGTCTCCATGGATCTCCAAAAAATATTAGACTGGGGAAGTAGAAATCTTGTACAATTCAACCCCACCAAAACTAAGTCTTGCTTTCTTTCTCATAAGAGATACACCAGCCCTAGACCCATCACAATGAACAACCAGGTTATTCAAAGTAATGAGTCCTTTTCTCTTGTTGGCATTTCTGTGGATCGAAATCTTTATTGGCACCAACATGTCACATCAATTGCAGAAGCGGCTGCTAAGAAATTAGGTTTACTCTTCCGGGCTCGCAAATACTTTTCACCAGCTAATCTCTATACCTTATATAGCTCACAAATAAGGTCAAACCTTGAATACTGCTCCCATATCTGGGGTGCCGCTGCCGCTTCTACACTCGCTATCCTGGACTCCATTCAAAAGAGAGCTATACGTCTCATCGGTGACCCTACCCTCACCCAAAGGCTGCCATCCCTTGCCCACAGACGTGCCGTTGGTGACCTCTCTCTCTCTCTCTTTTATAGATATCTGCACAGGCACTGCTCAGAGGAGCTTTCCTCCATAGTTCCCCCACCTGCCACCCCCAACAGATCCACTAGGGGAACAGAGCGAATGCACCCTTTTACTGTCCAGGTCACCAGACATAGAACATCTTGTTATGCCCGCTCTTTTGTCCCGAGGATTTCCAAGTTGTGGAATTCATTGCCGGCACATGTTTTTCCTTCCCCACTGAACCTCCAAACCTTCAAGTCCAAAATTAACAAGTTGCCTCTTTCCTCCTTGTCGACACCCACGGTACGATAGTATTTAGGCTGTAAGCCCTCGTGGTGTGTTGTTGAAATTAAAAAAAAAGTGCATTAAATCATAATGCAAATCACACAAAGGTTTCTTATGATACACAAATTTCGTGCCATAATTCAAATACATTTACTCATAATGCAATCAAATTGCCCATCATTAAATTACCAAAATTCTCAGGGTCTATTGAGTCATGGCTAGAATTTAGGGACACATATAAGTCTTTAATAGAAGATAATGCAAACATTAGTGAAATTCAAAAATTCCATTACCTACGTGCATCTTTAGATGGTCAGGCGTTGGATGTTATTAATTCAATTGGATTTTCAAATCAAATACATCTGTTTATTATTGAACATTTAAAGGGTCAGGTAGCCAACCGATGCCTTTGAAGTATCAGGTAGCCGACCGAGACAGACCTTCTTACCTTTAAGGGAAGGTAGCTTTTAGTCCGCTAGACACTGGACACTATCACCTGCGATCTTGAAGATACAACATCTCCATCTCTGCCAATGTTCGGTCGCTGGTGCAAGCTTGTAACGTGTAACAAAAATGTAAATATACTCAAATTCTACACATTGCGTGTTTTTAACTCTATTATAATCCTTACACATTGCGTGTTTATCAAACAGTGCAACCAAGGTGATTAACCTCGTTTTCTAATTGAAAGAGAATCACCATCTACCGCAACAACATCATTGCATGAGGAGTTCTCTGTGAAAGGTATGACAATGAGAATTTGCTAATTTACAATCATGTCAAACAAATATTTAAGACAACTGCGCTCAAACATGAGTCAAGCGATGGTCTCAACATACTAATTGACACTATTTCAAAACACTTAAGATCACGAAGTGCGTTAAGAAAGCCCACCACACACAGTGGGACACAATTATCAATTTTTTGGTCAGTGAAAAAGTTGATCCAACATCAGCCAGGAAGTGGGAGGAATTTTGCAATAGATTCCTAACACTCACTCCAAGCAACCGATTAGAACAGGCTAGAGAATTAAAATTAAATTCATTACTGCACATTGAACGGGCAACAGCCACGTCTCCCCCTGTTGAAGCACAAACAACTTGTGCCTTTAGTGCATATGCTCATAACGTTTTGCTTGCTACAGCACTCGACTCACAGAAAATCAGTCATCAATGCCGTGTCATTTTAGACTTAGACAGTCAATCAAACTTCATAACTTCCATATTTTTCTCAAGGTTGAATCTTCCGAGCAATAGCATTCAGCTTTCAGTAGTGGGGATAGGTCAGAAACCTACAACTCTCAAGTATTCGTGTGTTATCACAATCAAATCAATGCATCCTGCATTCAGCACTAATCTAATATGTGTCATTATAGACAAGATTTAGACAAACTTCCACTGACTCGATTTGACATTTCCTCCCTAAAACTTCCCAATCAAATTCAGGTTTCAATCAACCAGGAGCTGTGGATATGCTCATTGGTGCTGGTATCTTTTGGTCCTTAATGTCCATAGGTCGATTTAGTCTTGGGCCGCGAAAACCTCTTGCACAAAAGACTCAGCTTGAATGGATAATTTCTGGTGAAACTAATTCACAGTCCTTCACAACCATTCATTGTAACCTTTCTAAAGGCCAAGATATCAACACCAACTCAGCAAGTTTTGGGAAATAGAGGAAATTCCTTCAGTAACACTTCTATCACAAGAAGAACAATCATGTCGAGACACATTTCACATAAACTCACAGGCGGAATGATGATGGCAGAATTCTTGTTTCAGTCCCGCTCAAGCAGTCAGTATCAAAACTTGGGGACGCGTATCAGACAGCTGTCAATAGGTTCAAGTCTCTAGAGCGCAAGTTCCAAGCTAACCCTTCATTTAAACAAATGTACGTTGCATTCATGCAAGAGTATGAAACTCTTGGCCATATGTCAAGGTTTTCAGATGACACACACGAAAATGTCAGGTATTTTCTCCCACATCACGGAGTTCTTAACTAAAACAGTGTGACCACTAAGTTGAGAGTGGTCTTCAATGGATCATGTTTTTTTTTAAATTTCAACAACACACCACGAGGGCTTACAGCCTAAATACTATTGTACCGTGGGTGTTGACAAGGAGGAAAGAGGCAGCTTGTTAATTCTGGACTTGAAGGTTTGGAGGTTCGGAGGAGAAGGAAAAACATGTGCCGGCAAGGAATTCCACAACTTGGAAGTCCTCGGGACAAAAGAGCGGGCATAACAAGATGTTCAATGTCTGGTGACCTAGACAGTAAAAGGGTGCATTCGCTCTGTTCCCCTGGTAGATCTGTTGGGGGCAGCAGGTGGGGGAACTATGGAGGAAAGCTCCTCTGAGCAGTGCCCACGCAGATATCTATAAAAGAGAGAGAGGTCACCAACGGCACGTCGGTGAGCAAGGGATGGCAGCCTTTGGGTAAGGGTAGGGTCACCGATGAGACGTATAGCTCTCTTTTGAATGGAGTCCAGGATAGCGAGTGTAGAAGCGGCAGCGGCACCCCAGATTTGGAAGCAGTATTCGAGGTTTGGCCTTATTTGTGAAGTATATAAGGTATAGAGATTAGCTGGCGAAAAGTATTTGCGAGCCCGGAAGAGGAAACCTAATTTCTTAGCAGCCGCTTCTGCAATTGATGTGACATGTTGGTGCCAATTAAGATTTCGATCCACAGAAATGCCAACAAGAGAAAAGGACTCATTACTTTGAATAACTTGGTTGTTCATTTTGATGGGTCTAGGGCTGGTGTATCTCTTGTGAGAAAGAAAGCAAGACTTAGTTTTGGTGGAGTTAAATTGTACAAGATTTCTACTTCCCCAGTCTAATATTTTTTGGAGATCCACGGAGACAGAACCCTCCATGAGTCTGCGATCCTCATCTAATTGGGCTAAAGAGACAGGCTTAGAATATTGTATATTTGAATGGAGGGTGCTGTCGTCCGCGTACCTGTGAACTGGATTGTATGTGCTAGAGAGGAGGTCATTGATGTGGAGAAGAAACAAAGTAGGGGCTAAAGCTGAACCTTGAGGAACTCCTGCATTAATTGGATACAGTTTAGAGGAATGGCCATCCACAACAGATATGCTCCTGTTGGAGAGGAAATTTGCTGTCCACATACAGAGTTTTGGTGGTAGGCCATAGGCAGGAAGTTTATTAAGCAGCGCTGCGCGTGCCAGGCCCGGTCGAATGCTTTGGATATGTCTAGAGCAACAATCTGGGATTCACCGTGTTGTTCCATGGACTTGTTCCAAGAATGGGTGACAAAGGAAAGGAGGTTGGCAGTCGATCTCCGCTGACGGAATCCATACTGCCTGTCGTGGATTAGACTGTGTTTTTCAAGAAATTTTAGTAATTCGGTGTTTATATACTTTTCCATCACTTTAGAGACGACTGAAAGGAGAGAAATAGGCCTGTAGTTGCTAGGAAGCGCTTTGGATCCTTTCTTGGGGATGGGTTGTACTCGAGCAGTTTTCCAGTTACTAGGAAATATGCCTTTATTATAAGATATCTGAAACAGACGAGTCAGGACAGGAGCAAGTTCTGGTGCGCATTTTTTGAGAACAATTGCTGGGATCTCGTCAAGGCCAGAGGCTTTCCTGGTATTAAGAGAAGAGAGCATCTTTCGTACCTTTTTAGTTTTGAAAATGATATCCGTCATTTTATGCGCGACATTGGGGACTGTTGGTGGTTGAACATTTGGAGGTGGGTTGAGAGTAGAATTGCCGGCGAACAACGAAGCAAAAAGTTCAGTCTTGCCCAGGGAGGTAGAAACAATTTCATCCCCTGATAGATCCCCAATAGATTTAGCAAGAGTCCAGAAGGGTTTGCCGCCGTTGGAGCTTAGGAGAACTTTGTTTTTGATGTGGTTATTAAACGAGTTTTTTGCCTCAGAAAGAATGCGGACATAGCGGTTTCTTGCGTCGTTAAATGCTTGACGATTTTCTTGACTGGGATTGTGTAGAAGCGTTTTGTGAGCTTTGACCTTTTCAAGTCTGGCCTTGTCACAGGATTTAGAGAACCAGGGCTTTTGAGTGGCTGAAGAGGTTTTCTGTGTACGTGGGATAAATAATTCCATGCCAGCTTGGATAATTTCGGTGACGTTTTGTGAGATATCAGAGGGGTCAGGATGAGAGAAGCAGACAGACACCCATGGAAATGAGGAAAAGTAATCCCGCATTTCGTCCCAGTTTGCGGAGTTGTAGTGCCAAACGATATGTGTGTGTGATGACTGTGTGACCTCGGGTTGCATTGCACAGGAAGCAGTGACAATGCCGTAGTCTGAGCGACCCAGGGGGGCGGTGACTGATATTTTATAGCATTCAGGTTTTGTAGTAAGAAGGAGATCCAAGGGATTTGAGCTGTGTGTTGGTATACGAGGAAAATAAGTAGGTTGCTGAACCATATTGGCTAAAGAATTGCTGATTGCAAAGGCCTCCGCTGCTCTCCCTTGTGGATCGGTTTTTGAAGATCCTAGCCATTCTTTATTATGGACATTGAAGTCACCAAGAATAGTGACCTCGGAGGAAGGATATTCAGAAATCAGAATCGGTTTTTTCAGAAAGGTAGCCAAGTGCTGGACAAAGTTGTTGTCAGAAGGTGACCAGTAAATGCAACAGATGAATTTAGTTGCAGCCATGAGAGAGAGTTTCATTCATAGTATGTCTTTTCTTCCAGCTTCTAAATTGGGGAGTCTGGTGCAGGGTAGATTGCTACGGACATATGCACACACCCCTCCATGCAATCTAAAGGATGTAAGGAGCTCATACCCCGGGAAATTAAGGTGATTAGTGGCTGTTTTGGCTCTGATTTGGGTTTCGGTGAGGAAGAGGAGTTGGGGCCTGTTAGCCTGGAGGAAATGGTGGACGGAGTTCAGGTTAGAATTTAGGCCACATATATTCGAAAAGGATATGTTAAATCTTGATGTTAGCGCCCTCTGTACACCCCTCTCCCGGAGATCCGAATGGAGGGGTATTTTATCTCCAGAATCTTTTGTACAAGGAGGAGCCATTATCATTTTTGTTTATAAGGGAAACAGACTCATACACCAGAACCGGAAACGTCCGTTGGGACTTCACCGGCCCCTTGATGTATGGGGTGGTACCTCCTCAGGCTTGAAAAATATCCTTTACTCTTGCGTAAAGGGAAATTCCACTACCACCTGCTATGGATTGGATTGGATCAATGTCTACCCCTTTAAAAATAAGATTAATAAAGGGACTATCAATTGTTCAACAGTTATGCTTTTCGACATAGTAGGAGGATACAAAACATTATCATTAGGCATCCATGCCTATTGTCGGTGGTGCGGATAAATATATTATATTATTATTATTATTTTTCATGAAAAAAAGACACACACAGAGAGAGAGAGAGAGAGAGCAAATTAAATTAAACGGAACAGAATAAATTTATTGTGAAACAACTTATCTTAACTTAAAACACAGCACTCGCTTAACGAAAAACATATTGATAGTCTAATGTGTAGGAAGAAATTTAGTATTCCAAATTATCAAACTAGATCACAAATATAGCTTCACTTTGAAAGTAATAATCCGTTTCAGTATATCGGGTATGTCCATCTGCTGCACAACAGTGTAAAACTGCCGGGAAGTGTTCATATTAAACTTGGCGATAAGAAAGTTCCTGGCCTCGTTGCGACTTAGCTCCAACAAACTGGGAACCTGGCGTTTCAATTTTCTTCTCAGCTCAAGGTCCACAGATAAAGCACCACCGTCCTGCTGTTCTGGTAGACGCGCCAGAATATGTTGGTACAGCTCCCTGTTGCAACAGTAATCCACCGCCTCCTTCACCTCGTCCACTGTCCACACGTGGTGCAGATTGAAGAACAGGTGGATTATATCGTTCAGCGACCAATCCTGCTCGATGTCGTAGATGATCCGCGCCAGCAGCCTCCTTACGCTTCCCCTGAAACCGCTCTTCCTCAAATCCATGTGCAGCAGTATCCTGAACAGCTCTGAGTATCCACACATCTTGAACACCACCTCCAGTTCCATCTGTTGTGGTTCTAACCCGTGACTCAACAGGATACATATCAGCTGCTCCGCCTTCTCCTGGCTCACGTCCAACATCTGCTCCAGGATGAACTTGACCAGGGCCTCGTGCTCCAAGAAGGGCACCACTTCCCCGACCCTCTGGCTCTCTATCATGTACACGCAGAACTCGTACTGCTTAGGCATGCTGGGATAGATGAGTATGGAACGCTGCGGCATGACGTAGTCCTCCGTGTGATAGGGCAGAGGGATGAACTCCATCCTGTCCCAGATCACCTTGAACAGCTCAAAGTTGTCCTCAGCCATGCTAAGGGTAAGGGCGTTCACCTCGTTGTGACCGAAATCCAGATCGGCCCCGCGATATATGATATCAGCACACAACTCAGAATGGTGGATGATCGCGAGGAACAACGTGCTCAGACAATCGTCACCTTTCTTTACCATGTTAAAATCAACTTCATATTCGATCAGCTGTTCTTGTATTAGCCGGTTACCCTCGACGATGGAAAACATGAAAGCAGTCATGTTGCTATTGTTGGGGATGGTGGCGTCTGCATTGTGATACAGCAGCATGCTCACCATCTCGAGGTGGCCTTGAGCCACGGCTTTGTGCAGGGGCGTGTCTCCGTTGAAGTCTTGCACGTCGAGAGCGGCTCCCCTGTGCACCAGAGCTAAGGACACTTGAGGGTTTACCAATACGGCACAGTGTAGAGGAGTTATATCTTCATAATTGGCAATGTTGACATCGGCACCGGCCTTCATCAGCTTCAAACATATCTCAGTGTTGTTGACTGCCTCGTACAGAGACAGATATAGCGGAGTTTGGCCCCAGAAGTTGCGTGCATTCACTCTCACTTCTTCCAGTGACAGCAGGTAATCCACTATTTGCACCCTACACAGAATATACATATTATCACTCTGTTTTCACACAACAAACAATAAATACAAACATAGGCAACTGTTAACACATAAAAAACAAATAATGAAGTTACTTTTTCTTTAACGAAAAATATTAAATTTGATAGATACTATAATACCTTTGGTAGAAATTTATACAGGGTGATTCATGGGGATCTCGAACATGAAATGTATGTATTACTAAGTTTTCAACACCCCTACAGATTTTAGTTTTAATTTGGAAAAAATCTAAATATTGTGTATCAAATTACTTAAAATTCACCACATCGGTTTACTTACACCATTTCTAGCCACATGTAAAGTCTCATTCCAGTTACTCTGATACATACACAGCATTTATGTACATTGAGGTTTACACAATTATAAGAACACCAATCAAAAATATGACCAATATTTCTGTGCAGACAAATACGGTCTTCTATGGAATCAATAAGTAAATTTTCAAGTCATCAGCATAAAGAAGACTTGGAACATCAACCAGCTACACAATGTGATTAAGAAAAATGTTGAAAAAAAGAGGCCCAAGAACCGAGTCCTGAGGCATGTCAGAACCGATGGAGAAATAATTTTACTTAAAACGACAAAATTACAAAAGCAGCTCTAAGGCTTATTATTATTATTATTTAATTACATAATGCATTTGCTCCCGTGCCTAGGGATGGATGGCACCAGGGTGATGGTGTCGTGAACGGAACCTCTTAAGTACCAGGCAACCCTCCAGAGTAACTCGCCTTGCACCACACAGGGGGTTCTGATGGTGTGGACAGTATTTCCCCCATTCTCGTGGGAACAACATGGAGACTATAAATAGATATAAAACCAATGAGGCTCGAGAAGTGGCTCCGGCTACAGACTCGTGCCTTGAGTCTTACACAGCCCTTGAAGGAACCTCCTTTAAGCCTTCTGCGGCCTGGGAAGGGTTAGCTTCCGCCCACTGGGGAAGCAATCAGGGGTTGATGGGACTTAGGTTCCTTCAGGTCAACCTCCAACACAGTAGGGCAGCCACCGCCGGACTACTGATGGCTCTGAGGAAGACAGATGTAGCCCTCATCCAGGAACAGTACTCCTATAAAGGAGAGATCAAGGGAGTCGGCGGAGATTCTGGTAAGCTCATCTACAGCAGATCCAGCGAGAACCCAAGGGCCTGCATTTTTGTCAGGGAAGGGATAGAGTTTCTGCCTTTAATGAATGTCTGTTCCAGGGACCTGGCAACAATCAAAATCCGATGTGGAGGAGCGGATGGGCAGAGGGACATTACTGTCGGGTCAGCCTATCTGCCAGGGGACAGCACGGACCCTCCTCCACCCAAGGAATTGGAGCAGCTGATAGTGGGTAGCAGAGCAGGTGGATGGCAGACCACCATCGGCATGGATGCGAACGTGCACCATGAGTTGTGGGGAAGCTCGGACACAAACTCTAGGGGTGAGACACTTTCACAATTCTTTATGAAATTTAATTTAGACATATTGAATAGAGGTGATAAAGCAACCTTCATCACAACACGGTGTGAGGAAGTTTTAAATCTAACAGTTTCCACCCAGCTTCTGGGTGACTTTGTTAAGAACTGGCCTGTGTCTGGGGAAGTGAGTAGCTCAGACCACAGATACATCCGTTTGAAATCGCCAAAGTCGAAAGAGAAACGGTATGGCGCACTTCCCCGGCTGTAACATAATAACCCAATCACCTCCGGACTGCGAACTCAGAAATAGAGGCGCCTTCTAGGCGGGCATCTAGAGTAGACTGGACAGTCGCTAAAGAGGTGGTTACTTGGCAGCAAAATCAGATGGGCCATTAACAGCTTTAAGCCATACAAATTCCCGGGATTTGATGGAATAGTGCCCATCATGCTCCAACAGGGGATAGATATACTGGCGCCGGCGCTTACCCTCATTGTAAGGGCCAGCCTGGCACTGGGGTACATTCCGAGGGCATGGAGACTCGCCAGGTGGTATTCATTCCTAAACCTGGGCGTCCAACAGACCAGGCAAAGTCCCTGAGGCCAATAAGTCTCATGTCCTTCTTGCTAAAAACAGTGGAAAAACTGCTCGACCAGCACATTAGGGGCGGTGTACTGGAAGCATATCCCCTACACTGCGGACAATATGCATACAGAGCAGGAGTCTCAACAGAAACAGCACTGCACCAACTGATGCTGAAACTGGAGAATACGCTGGAGAACAGGGAGGTGGTGCTGGGGGCCTTCCTAGACATAGAGGGGGCCTTCAGAAACACCTCATTCAGAACGGTTCTGGCAGCTGTCAGGGAGTGTGGAATAGAGGAGACCTGCTGCAGGTGGATCGGTCCCATGCTCAGGGACAGGGCGGTGTTCACCTCACTCGCAGGAGGGACTCTACTGGCGGGGGTCGCGGCGGGGTGTCCGCAGGTTGGCGCTCTTGTCTTCCTTGCTCTGCCTAGTCGTAGACGGCCTGCTGGGGAGGCTCTCGGGAGGGGGGTCTGAGGTATAGGGCTATGCGGACGACATTATCATCATAGTCTAAGGAAATGTTACACAGTCAGTGTGGGAGTGCATGCAGACCGCATTGAAAGTGGTGGAAGTGTGGACGGATGGTCAAGGGCTTGGGGTGAGCCCCGAGAAAACAACCGTCATACCGTTTACGAGGAGGAGGAAGTGGGAGAGCCACAGAACACTCACTCTATATGGTAGGAACATTCCAATGGCCAGGGAGGTAAAATATCTTGGGGTCGTATTGGACTCTAAGCTAACCTGGAATAGTCACGTTGAAGAAATACTGCGTAAGGCAGTCATGACCTTAGCCGTCACTAGGCGGCTATATGGAAAAACGTGGGGACTAAGACCTAGTATGGCCCACTGACTGTACACAGGGGTGGTCTGACCATCGTTAACATACGCGGCACTGGTCTGGTGGCTTAATGTCACAATCCAGGGCCAAACAAAAACTAGGCAAGATACAAAGGATGGCTTGCCTAGGCATCACAGGGGCCATGTGTGCAACCCCAACAGCCGCCACGGAGGTGTTGCTGGATCCGCCCCCCTACACTTAGTTATTATGGGGGAAGCCAGGCTAGGACTACACAGACTAGCCTGCAATGGTAGACTGAAGATCAACCTAGGCTTCAGGGGCCACTGCAAAATTCAGGAGATCGTGAAGAAGCCCATGCTTGAAATGAGGTCAGACCTCGCGAGCCCGCGAATCTGCAGGGAAAACAACTTTACAGTGGAAATCCCAACCGCGAGGCATGGCTGGAGGAGAAGCCGGGCATACCACGGGATGCGATCGTCTGGTTCAGGGACGAATCGGGTGGGGAGCGTGGGATGGGGGCAGGTGTTTATTCGGAAGGACCGAGGGTAAGTCATGGAATTTCCCTCGGAGCCCATGCAACGGTCTTTTAGGCCGAAATATACGGCATCATGCACTGTGTGCGGGAGAACAAGAGAAGGGGCTACACCAGCAAGTGGATCCTCATAGCCACAGACAGCCAGGCAGCCCTGGCCAGCAGTAAATTCCAGGCTGGTGAGTGAGTGCCGAGACGAGACGAGCGACCTGGCTGGGCAGAATGAGGTCACCCCCATCTCGGTGCCAGGTCCCTCAGGGGTCAAAGGCAATGAAGAAGCTGACAGTCTCGCGAAGAGAGGGTCAGCAGAAGCATTTATGGGACCAAGAACCGGCCCTGGGCGTGACAAAGAGCACTGCCAGGGGAGCCATTGAGTCCTGGGTCAGAAACCAACACAAGGTGTACTGGGCAGTCTGTCCAGGGCTCAGACATGGGACGTCAATAATTGACGAACCCAGTTCAAAGCGAGCTGTGGAGCTTTTAAATCTTAGTAGATGACAACTCAGAAACATAACAGGTCTCTTGACGGGACACATGGCCGTCAAGAAACACCTGCATAAAATGGGGCGGTTCGAGGAGGACCTGGCATGCGGACTCTGCGGCGAGGGGGAGGAATCAGCCCAGCACATCTTGTGCGAGTGTAAAGCTCTGGACCGCAAAAGACAACTGATCTACGGTCAGTCTAGACCGGAGACAGAGCAATATAAAACTTCACCCTACCAATTGCTGTGCAAACTAGTTCAAGGCACAGTGATTTTGGAATGGGTGGAGTAAAAAGACTAAGGGCATGCACATTAAGTGTTACCTCCTTCAAAGAAAAGGTTTAAGTGCAAGAACCGTGGTATATTTTAACTGACCTCAGGTGAATATAGATCTGCTCAATGGTGAGGTCACAATTGCCTATAACACCCTACCCTAAAGTAGCTATCTATCAGATTATCAAATTTATTAAGATTAGCAGCACTTTTTAGGAGGTTGAGAGATCTGGATGTAGTTTGATACGTTCTGTTCCTTTGTTTGCTTCGCACTGCCCAGAGTCCTATATATGTGGGCTCTCCAGACTAGTGCCAGGTTACGAAGAAATTTAGATATCTAGATAATAGTTAGTAAGAATAAATTGTTTGCGCCGACCTCAAAAAAAAAGTAGATACTGGGGAGGAATTTCGCTTCAATTAAACAGACGTGTTAATGTAACAAAATATTGAATTTATTCATATAAATTAAATTTGGAATAGCGAGTATAATGAAATAAAAGATTGACAAATCTCAAATAAACATTAATTGCACACAAATAGAAATCAAAAAAAAACTGGACGCAGCAAGTGCGTTATGGTAGTGAATTTTCATAAAAATGTTTTTAATAGCAAATATGTGTTTTTTTTTTCAGAAAGCAGGCATCAAATTTGGTTACCAGTATAACCTATATAGTAAAAACAATGTGCCATGTTTCATCAAAATAACTTTATTGTTTGAAAACGTACAGAAATTTCCGAAAGTAAACTTAAAATGTAACCGAAAAAATCCGTTTCTTGGTCAACCTTATAGGTTAATAGCAAATTAAGCTTTTCAAATATGAAACATTTAATCAAAATTCGCTACCATAGCGCACTTGCTGCGTCCAGAATTTCTTAACTTACAAACATGCATTATATTTCGATGGAAAATGCAAAAACATAAGGCGTTTTCCACAAAAAAAATATTATTTGTATCACCAACGACTTATGGGCCATCCTGTGATGGTAGCAATAATTTTTTAAGGTGTAGCTCAAGACACCGTATAATTAATGTATATAATATTTTTTCATATCTTGTATAATAACGGATATATTGAGCTTTATTGATTTTTTTACGAAAATTCTACAAAAATTATATACCATCAAACGATAAACTCTATAGCTAAGGCTACTGCCAAGCATCAGAGACAGGGTCTATTAGAAATGAATTTTCTGGAAATATTTTAGTAAAATGAAGGACAATGACGGTTGAAACTAAGACTTCAGGGTTTGTAAAACATTCTTCTTAAGACATTTTTTTTCCATAGCCCGTATTAGATTCAAGTTCTTTGCCTAAATGTTGCGAATTTTGACGTTTTAAATTGTCACTTTGACGTTTTGAGGAAAACCCCAATTTATTTTTCTTTAAATGCCCATAACTTTTTTGTCTTTTGACCTACAGAGCTAAATTTTGGTAGGCGCCTCACATATAATAACATAAATCAGCGTACCAAATTTGGTTGCCCTTACTTTGTTAATTCCGGAGATATAAATTTTTTTTGAAGGAAAACCCAAAATTTTCCGGGAAAACCTGGGCGGATTTTCCTGACTAACGAACTTATCCAAGCCATTTGCAAAAGGAAGGTATTCACCAAATTTTATCAAAATCGGCCCATTATTTTTTGAGTTATCGGTGTGATACATACATACATACATACATACATATATATATATATATATATATATATATATATATATATATATATATATATATATATATATATATATATATATATATATATATATATATATATATATATATATATATATATATATATAAACATATAAAAATTGAAACTGACCCCGGATATGGGTTCTGGGGGGCCTAATTAGCGCTCATTTGAAGAAATTTTTTCAAAATTCAAAAGTCGGGATCTCCTCATTAGTGAATTTTTTTTAAGAAAATTCACTAATAAACAGCAAGAATTTCAAGAACAATAAATTATTAATGTACATATATATGCCAAAATAATAAGATAAAGGTAGTTGTGTATTACTAAAATGTCACTGTAAATTACTTAGGGTATCGCTCAAAATAAACAAACACAAATGATTAGGTAAATTACTTGACATTTGTCAATCAATTGCTAGATATCCTACTGAATTAACTGGCCAGTTCTTTGAGTGAGGCTACAAAAAAAAAGGAAAGAAATAAAATCTATTATCTTTCTACGTGAAATTTCTATATTAATTATGAATACTAAAAGATACTAGAAAGAATGTATAAGTTAGGTATCTTACAGACAAAATTTGCTAATTACAATTTAAAAAAAAACCTGTGTGTTTATATTTACAAAAATTGACAAAATCTTATATATAGTTTTGCTGACAGCACCTCTCTGACATTGTTTAAGCTCAAACTTGATTACGTGATTTTGAAAGTTCAGGTTTATTAAAACTTCAGATGTTAGATTTCGGCATGAAAATTCTGCTGATTCAGAGAAAAGATTTGTTTAGACTCACCAGTCTTCCGGTATTAAGTTACCTGGTGACCCAGTGAAGATGCTTTCCAGGTGGTATCAATCATGAGTGCCTGCCTGACACAGATTCCAGACTCCAACAAGAGCGGAAAAACTGGGGATAACGACTGAGACTTCTCATCAGAGATTATTGGGCCGGTGGATGTTACTGCTCCGATACTACAAGACCATTTGACGCCTATGTCGATGTTTGTAACGATTCAGCTTTTACGTGGAATCATTACCGGTTTAACAACACCGAGAAGACCCCCAAGCATGATAAACAACATCAGAAACCCTATCTATATTAAATATTTCACGTTTTGGTTTCAAAATAATGTTGATGAAAATTCGCTAAAATATTCTGTATCGTAAGAAGCGTACTGAGTTCCCTATAATATACGTCAAGATCTAAATATTGAAAAACGTTGCATTTTGTTGGGGATAATAAACATCTTTATTGTCCTGAAATTCTAGCTGAAAAGCTGACGTAATTATGATGAAATCCAGAAAATCGGTTAGTAAATGAACGGACGAGTCCATTATTGTGAAGGTGTGTATAGAAGACGTTGGTGACTTCGCCAAGGAGTGGGGCTCTCGTTCTATCCCATTCGGAGAATGAAGGCGAGAAAGAGCTCGCAAATAACGACTAATGCTCATAACACTGAAAATTGCGTGCTGGGATCAGCTGCAGCCCAACGCTCTCCGCCTCTAGGAGTCTAACGCTGACGCCTGGGGCGTGAACATCATTTACTTGAGGTGGCTCTCAAATTGTCTTATAAACGGGGTTTTTAAGTCTTTGTGCTACCTATACTACCTTGTAACAATATTCCGTGATTGTTTAAAGTTTTTTTAATAATTTTCGAGTTGAAATAAACATAGTTTTCAGCATAAAACAGGAGTCTGGCACTGACGCTGCAAGCGTAAACACCGTTTACTTGAGGTGGCTCTCGAATTGTCTTATAAACGGGGTTTTAATAGTCTTTCTGTTACCTATACAGCCTTCTAACAATACTCCGTGATTGCTTAAAGTGTTTTGATAAATTTCGAGTTTAAATAAACATCGTAATTAGCATAAAAGCGGAACTTGAGTTGTGGTTCTTTGTTTCAAACTGTTGCCTTGCTGCTTTAATTTACGTTTAAGTTGCGATTCGCGAAGTTTCCAACAAGCGAATTCAGAATATCGGCCTAGGTGTAAAATGGTTTTGTGCATGTGACACAATAAATCCACCGGCCTAGTAACCATCAATGGGAACCATCACTGTTTCTCCCAGCTTCTTTTCTCTTGTTGGAGTCACTGACACTTGTGTCAGTTACCAGTATTTGATTCAGTCTGGAGATCGTCCCCAAAGAGTAACCAGGTAATTCAAGTCAGAAAATTCGGTGAGTCAAAATTTTTCTCTGAACTAGCAAAGTTTGTCACACTCGTCTGGCAACTGAATTTTTACAATCTGAACTTTCAAAGACACTCAATCAAGTTTTAGTTTTGAATAACGTCAGGGTGCTGCTATTAGAATAATTATGAATTTCCTGTTTTAATCTCTGAAATGATCTCAGTTTTTGTAAATTTAAACATGTCATTTTTGAAATTGTAATCAGTGAATCTTGTCTGTAAAAATATTTAACCTGTACATTGTCTTTAATATCACCTGTTTTTCAATAATTAGTATAAAGTTTCCACGTAGATATACATATATGTAAATTTTTCAAAATTGAGCTTTACTCGAGAACTGGCCAGGATCTAACTAAAAGATTAACAAAATTGATTGACAAACGTCAAATAATTTACATATTAATTTGTTTATTTTTGAGCTGCAACACACAGCATCTGATTTTTAATGTATATCTTGATAATAAGTGTTTAGATTTCTTTAGTAATAAACCACATTTGTCTCATTATTCTGTCACATGTATGTAAATTAATAATTTCTTGTCATTGAAGTTCTTGCTATTTATTTGATTTCTATTTGTGTAAAATTAATGTTTATTTTGAGAGTTACCAACCATTTAATTTTATTTTATTCACCATTTCAAATTCAATCCATATGAATTTTAATATTTTGTAACATTAACATGTCTGTCTAATTGAAGACTAATTCCTCTTTAAACCCTGTTGACTTTTTGGTGACAACCAAATTTGGACTCTTTAATATCGCATTCCTAGATATCGAAGAGAAATTTTAAGTAAAGATCATCGTAACCAGGCACTATAGTTTGGAGCGCTGATAAATATGAGACTTCAGACAGTGCAACAACACGACAACAGCGTAAGTAGTAAACAATATTAAGATCTTCAAACCTTATAAAGCATGTCTAATCCTGCTAATTATAAATCTGATAGATAGAAACTTTTTAGGGTAGGACTTATAGGAAATAGTGACCTTATTACTGACCAGATTTGGGTTCACTTGAGGTCCCGCATATATTACTAATACTGCTTGCCTATTATCGAGTAAATAAATCCCGCAAGCTTTTATTTAAGGGAGGTTTAATGTTCTGAATTCGCTTGATGGAAACTTTGCGAATCGCAATTAAAACGTGAATTTGCTTCAGAAAAATTCACTACCAATTGACTTAAGGTTCGATAATAACCAGGAATTCTTTCTAGTTACGGCAAGAAGTCAACAGCTCGGAACAAAGAACCACGAGTTAACTCGCGTTTTTATGCTGAATACAATGTTTAATCAAACTCGAAAATCACTTGAATCACTCCGAACAATCACTGACAATAACTACTAGATGGTACAGATAACAGAAAGAACATTACAACCCCGTTTTAAGATAATTTAATAGCCAACGAAAACTGACGATGTTCACTCTATGAAGGTTCAGCAGCGAGTCCTCGGTAATGTGTCGGGTTCGGCAGCTGTTAGGTCGCGGCACGCAAAAATTCTTAGTGTGACGGTTGGTGGCCGTGCGCGAGCCTAGCCTCCTTTCTTCGAATGAGATAAAACGAGACCTCCAATCGGTGGTAAGGTCACGACGTTGCACCTCTCGTGTCCACAGTTGAAGGTTTTGCCGGCAATTCTCTGTCACGTTTTCAACGGTCTTTCTTGGGTGAGATCACCGGTCGGAAACTTACAGATAAACAATATTTTGTTCTCGAATATTCCTGGCGTATATTTTAAATGCTTATTTCGTTCCTGGAAATATTTGTTGAGTAATAATGCGAGGTAGTTTTTCATGACAAACATATAATAATTTTTAACGTACAAATTAGAAATGCAGTAAACGGGTTTACGGTACTTGAAGATTTAGCGACTTTTCATGAAAATAATCTTGAAATTAAAACGTGAATTGCCTTACAGATATTGGATTGTCGGCTCTCAATTAAGTCTCTTACGGGTTTATTTTGAATAATTAAAGCAGTAACGAAACGTAATCGTTACATAAGCCTGTCTCTTTAGCCCAACTAGATGAGGATGGCAGACTCATGGAGGGTTCTATCTCCGTGGATCTCCAAAAAATATTAGACTGGGGAAGTAGAAATCTTGTACAATTCAACCCCACCAAATCTCAGTCTTGCTTTCTTTCTCATAAAAGGTACACCAGCCCTAGACCCATCACAATGAACAACTAAGTTATTCAAAGTAATGAGTCTTTTTCACTTGTTGGTATTTCTGTGGATCGAAATCTCAATTGGCACCAACATGTCACATCAATTGCAGAAGCGGCTGCTAAGAAATTAGGTTTCCTCTTCCGGGCTCGCAAATACTTTTCACCAGCTAATCTCTATACCTTATATACTTCACAAATAAGGCAAAACCTCGAATACTGCTCCCACATCTGGGGTGCTGCTGCCGCTTCTACACTCGCTATCCTGGACTCCATTCAGAAGAGAGCTATACGTCTCATTGGTGACCCTACCCTCACCCAAAGGCTGCCATCCCTTGCCCACCGACGTGCCGTTGCTGACCTCTCTCTCTCTCTCTTTTATAGATATCTGCACGGGCAGTGCTCAGAGGAGCTTTCTTCCATAGTTCCCCCACTTGCTGCACCCAACAGATCTACCAGGGGAACAGAGCGAATGCACTCTTTTACTGTCCAGGTCACCAGACATAGAACATCTTGCTATGCCCGCTCTTTTGTCCCGAGGACTTCCAAGTTGTGGAATTCCTTGGAGACGCATGTTTTTTCTTCTCCTCCGAACCCCAAACCTACAAGTCCAGAATTAACAAGTTGCCTCTTTCCTCCTTGTCGACACCCACGGTACGATAGTATTTAGGCTGTAAGCCCTCGTGGTGTGTTGTTGAAATAAAAATAAATAAAAAACTATATATGGTCGTAGCAGATAGTATCCAATATATTATTTTGAAAAGTTGAAATGTTTCATGGTGATGAAGCACTTTCTACTGACAACTGTTGATGATAAACATAACAGAGAAAATGGCTCAAAATAGGTTTCCCTTCGAAGTGTTTGTTTATATTTTAGTTTCCAACCTTAAATGAGTATGAAAAGTGAATGAAGCAATTCCCGTTGCGGATTGCTGATGACAAATACAACTGTATATGCTAATAGCAGGCGGTATCCAATATATTATTTTAAAAAATTGCAATGTTTCATGGTAATGAAGTAATTTCTACTGACAACTGTCGATTTTTTATTTTATGTCAACAACACACCACGAGGGCTTACAGCCTAAATACTATCGTACCGTGGGTGTTGACAAGGAGGAAAGAGGCAACTTGTTAATTCTGGACTTGAAGGTTTGGAGGTTCGGGGAAAACAGAAAAATATGTGTCGGCAAGGAATTCCACAACTTGGAAGTCCTCGGGACAAAAGAGCGGACATAACAAGATGTTCTATGTCTGGTGACCTGGACAGTAAAAGGGTGCATTCGCTCTGTTCCCCTGGTAGATCTGTTGGGGGCAGCAGGTGGGGGAACTATGGAAGAAAGCTCCTCTGAGCAGTGCCCGTGCAGATATCTATAAAAGAGAGAGAGAGAGAGGTCACCAATGGCACGTCGGTGGGCAAGGGATGACAGTCTTTGGGTGAGGGTACGGTCACCGATGAGACGTATAGCTCTCTTCTGAATGGAGTCCAGGATAGCGAGTGTAGAAGCGGCAGCGGCACCCCAGATATGGGAGTAGTATTCGATGTTTGGTCTTATTTGTGAAGTATATAAGGTATAGAGATTAGCTGGTGAAAAGTATTTGGGAGCCCGGAAGAGAAAACCTAATTTCTTAGCAGCCGCTTCTGCAATTGATGTGACATGTTGGTGCCAATTGTGATTTTGATCCACAGAAATTGCAACAAGTGAAAAGGACTCATTACTTGGAATAACTTGGTTGTTTATTGTGATGGGTCTAGGGCTGGTGTATCTCTTATGAGAAAGAAAGCAAGACTGTAATTTGGTGGGGTTAAATTGTACAAGATTTCTACTTCTCCAGTCTAATATTTTTTGGAGATTCACGGAGATAGAACCCTCCATGAGTCTGCGATCCTCATCTAATTGGGCTAAAGAGACAGGCTTAGAATATTGTATATTTGAGTGGAGGGTGGTCGTCCGCATAACTGTGAACTGGGTTGGATGTGCTAGAGCGGAGGTCATTGATGTAGAGAAGAAACAAACTAAGGGCTAAAGCTGAACCTTGAGGAACTCCTGCATTAATTGGATACAGTTTAGAGGAATGGCCATCCACGACAACAGAAATGCTCCGGTTGGAGAGGAAATTTGCTGTCCACGTACAGAGTTTTGGTGGTAGGCCATAGGCCGGAAGTTTATTAAGCAGCGCTGCGTGCCAGACCTGGTCGAATGCTTTGGATATGTCTAGAGCGACAATCTGGGATTCACCGTGTAGTTCCATAGACTTGTTCCAAGAATGGGTGACAAAGGAAAGGAGGTCGGCAGTTGATCTGCGCTGACAGAATCCATACTGCCTGACGTGGATTAGACTGTGTTTTTCAAGAAACTTTAGTAATGGTGTTTATATACTTTTCCATCACTTTAGAGACGACTGAAAGGAGAGAACTAGGCATGTAGTTGCTAAGAAGCACTTTGGTTCCTTTCTTGGGGACGGGTTGTACTCGAGCAGTTTTCCAGTTACTAGGGAATATGCCTTTATTATAAGATATCTGAAACAGGCGAGTCAGGACAGGAGCAAGTTCTGGTGCGCATTTTTTGAGAACAATTGCTGGGATCTCGTCAAGGCCAGAGGCTTTCCTGGTATTAAGAGAAGATAGCATCTTTTGTACCTTTTTAGTTTTGAAAATGATATCTGTTATTTTATGCGTGACATTGGGGACTGTTGGGGGTTGAACATTTGGAGGTGGGTTGAGAGTAGAATTTCCAGCGAACAGCGAGGCAAAAAGTTCAGCATTGCCCAGGGCTGTAGAAACAATTTCATCCCCTGAAACAAGAGGTGGGAACATGCTCTTGCAGAAATTATTCCCAATAGATTTAGCAAAAGTCGAGAAGGGTTTGCTGCTTTTGGAGCTTGAGAGCACTTTGTTTTTGATGTGGTTATTAAACGAGTTTTTTGCCTCAGAAAGAATGCGGACATAGCAGTTTCTTGCGTCGTTAAATGCTTGACGGTTTTCTTGACCGGGATTGTGTAGAAGCGTTTTGTGAGCTTTGATCTTTTCAAGTCTGGTCTTGTCACAGGATTTAGAGAACCAGGGCTTTTGAGTGGCTGAAGAGGTTTTCTGTGTACGTGGAATAAATAATTCCATGCCAGTTTGGATAATTTCGGTGACGTTTTGTGAGATATCAGAGGGGTCAGGATGAGAGAAGCAGACAGACGCCCATGGAAATGAGGAAAAGTAATCTCGCATTTCGTCCCAGTTTGCGGAGTTGTAGTGCCAAACAATACGTGGGTGTGATGACTGTGTGACCTCGGGTTGCATTGCGCAGGAAGCAGTGACCATGCCGTGGTCTGAGCAACCAAGGAGGGTGGTGACTGATATCTTATAGCATTCAGGATTTGTAGTAAGAAGGAGATCTAAGGGATTTGAGCTGTGTGTTGGGATGTGAGGAAAGTAACTAGGTTGCTGAACCATATTGGCTAAAGAATTGCTGACTGCAAAGGCCTCCGCTGCTCTTCCTTGTGGATCGGTTTTTGAGGATCCTAGCCATTCCTTATTATCGACATTGAAGTCACCAAGAATAGTGACCTCGGAGGAAGGATATTTAGAAATCAAATGATTGGTTTTTCAGAAAGGTAGTCAAAGAGCTGGACAAAGTTGTTGTCAGAAGGTGACCGGTAAATGCAACAGATGAATTTAGTTCCAGCCCTGAGAGAGAGTTTTATCCATAGTATGTCTTTTCTTCCAGCTTCTAAATTGGGAAGTCTGGTGCAGGGTAGATTGCTACGGACGTACACGCACAGGCCTCCATGCAATCTAAAGGAAGTAAGGAGCTCACACCCCGGGAAATTAAGGTGATTAGTGGCTGTTTTGGCTCTGATTTGGGTTTCGGTGAGGAAGAGGAGTTGGGGCCTGTTAGCCTGGAGGAAATGGTGGACGGAGTTCAGGTTAGAATTTAGGCCACATATATTCGAAAAGGATATGTTAAATCTTGATGTTAGCGCCCTCTGTACACCCCTCTCCCGGAGATCCGAATGGAGGGGTATTTTACCTCCGGAATCTTTTGTACAAGGAGGAGCCATCATCATTTTTGCTTATAAGGGAAACCGACTCACACCAGAACCGGAAACGTCCGTCGGGACTTCACTGGCCCCTTGATGTAAGGGGTGGTACCTCCTCGGGCGTGAAAAAAATCCTTTACTATCACGTAAAGGAAAATTCCACTACCACCTTCCATATTGCAAGTATACTACACCAGCCAGCCATTAAAGAGCTGGCCAGCTCTAGAACTTGCTTACATTATAAAAACATTTGTTCACCCCTTTATTTCCTTCTTTATTTATAATGACCATTGGTAATACTCATCTGGCAACAGTGCACATCGTGGTGCGTTCAATTCTGCGTTCCGATTCTACCAGAATTGTTTGTTTACTACTGAGATGTCTACAACACATCTTTACCGAATTACCTTTATTTCACCAGTTTTCAGCAATAGCTCGATAAGTTGGCAATATATGCTGACCATAACTGAATTTAAATATTATTATTGCTCACCTCTGTAACAGAACTGCTATGTGTAATGGTGTATTTCCTACATTGTCGTTGATATTCGGAGATCTTCCTAGTTCTATTAACCTTCGTACATCATCCAGACTGTTACAGATCACAGCCTTGATAAGTCCAGAGAAGGACTTGGGATCTCCATAGCTCAGCGCAGGACAATTCTCATTCAATGTCTCGCCCTGCTAAAAACCACAAACAAATTTATTACTCTAGGTTAACGACCATTTGCCTAAATAGCAGCATCTCAAAGAAAACTTACATCTATAGGGAATAATTCATCTTCCTCGGATTCAGATCCAGCCATGTTCTCAGAAGGGGCAACTAAGATAAGCTACCAGACCACTTTACATTTCAGCCAATTATCAAACCTCAAACGTGGCCCTCAACATGTGAATTATAAGCGGAAGGATTCCCCTATCTTTCGATTTCTATTCTGCAGTTTACCAGTCTAATATGAAGAAATATTTAGGTTTGCCATATCAAAGTGCGGGCTTATCCCTTATCTTTACTTTCTCAACGAATATCTTATGTATCTCAGCTTATCTGCAAATGCTCAAAACTCGAGAAAAATCAAATAGCATAAAATAAACAAAATTCAAAACATGAAATGTGGGTGGACATCGACAAAATAATAACAGTAAGCGCCGTAGCCTTAACCTCCAATCGGGTCTCTGCTCTTAAACATAGAGGAAGTTTGTTTATATTCTACGGTATTGAGTCTTGAACAGAAAAGCAGATCCACACCAATAAATATACGCGTTGTGCGTTGTATTTGACACAAATTGGTTCGTGTGCGCTGAAATTTAGCAAATTATCATTAAAAATTTCGGTATTTTTTTTACTTTCGGGGCGCGTGTTCGATTTTTATGAAATTTTGTATATAGATGTGTTTTAGGGCGTAGATGATGAAAATTGCAATAAAAATGAGAGCAAAAGCCAACTTTTGAAATATTTGGACATTTTTGTAGGAGGAACGTAACTTGTATACACTTTTACGGCATGTTTTTGTCATATTTTGCACATTTTCGGGGGTCGTTGGTTTCATATCAAGCTAAAGAATGGTGTATTCCATTTTCACATAACTAGTACACCCCCTTAATTTTTTTATTTCAACGAACACACCATGAGGGCTTACAGCCTAAATAGTATCGTACCGTGGGTGTCGACAAGGAGGAAAGAGGCAACTTGTTAATTCTGAACTTGGAGGTTCGGAGGAGAAGGAAAAACATGTACCGGCAAGGAATTCCACAACTTGGAACTCCTCGGGACAAAAGAGCGGGCATAACAAGATGTTCTATGTCTGGTGACCTGGACAGTAAAAGGGTGCATTATCTCTGTTCCCCCGGTAGGTCTGTTGGGGGCAGCAGGTGGGGTAACTATTGAAGAAAGCTCCTCCGAGCAGTGCCCGTGCAGATAATATATATATATATATATATATATATATATATATATATATATATATATATATATATATATATATATATATATATAAGAGAAAGGTCACCAACGGCACGTCGGTGGGAAAGGGATGGCAGCCTTTGGGTGAGGGTAGGGTCTCCGATGAGACGTATATTGTTTATGTGTCTCTGAAAATTATCCTTCTTTTCATTGTATAAGTTGAAATTGACATCTGACAGTAAGTAGGCTTTATATGTTAAGTGTCAATTTCAACTTATACGATGAAAAGAAGGGTACTTTTCAGAGACACATAAACAGTTAAGGGGGTGCACTAACAATGTGAAAATGAATTAGAATAGCTGAATACACCCTTTTTCAGCCTAATATAAAACCAACGACCCCTGAAAATGTGTAATACATGCTGCCAAAGTGTGTACAACTTACTTACAAAATGCCAAAATGGTTATATATATATATATATATATATATATATATATATATATATATATATATATATATATATATATATATATATATATATATACAAGAGGGCGGGTCAATAATTCCGTGACTTTTTGAATTTCCCGCCTCTTCACAGGTAGGGCAACACCATGATACAAATAACGAGAGATATGCTATTCAGACTACCTATTTTTAGACCTGTCACGCGCATGGTGTCAAGTGGTGAGTCCAATGCAACAATAATATGTTGTCGTGTAGTGGGGTTTGACGTTTCATCACAACCTCTTAACAAATTACGTATTTTACTAATATTTAAGTGCATACAGTTGGATGTAATAAAAATGAAAAAGATTAAATTTAGTGCTGCGAAAAAGTATAGAAACTTTTTGATTGCGAATGACTTTGTTTTAAGTGTGTAGTTGGACTTCTATAACGTTACTCACCGCGTGACGTCATAGGAGGGGGCGGAGCATATGCGCAATATCATATCTCTTCTAAGTCATTATATCATGGAGCAACACTGCTCCTGTCAACAAGCATCTGTCAGTTGACTCCTGTCAAATTTTGAACAAGCTGCGTAATTTAGTTTGTGTTAGATAGCCATTGAAAGCAGACAACCTCTTGAGTTATAACGAAAATGGAAAAAGTCTGGACACAGCACCCGTTAATTAATGTATATATTTTTTTTCATATCTTGTATAATAACGGACATATTGAGCTTTAATGACTTTTTACAAAAAATTTGACCAAAATTGTATAACATTAAACGATAAACTCTATAGCCAACACTACTGCTAAAGCATCAGAGAAAGGGTATATTTGAAATGAATTTTCTGGAAATCTTTTAGTAAAATGACGGACAATGACGATTGAAACTAAGACTTCAGGGTTTGTAAAACATCCTTCTTGAGACATTTTCTTCTCATGGCCCGTATTAGATTCAAGTCATTTGCTTAAATGTTGCCAATTTTGTTGCTATAAATTGCGACTTTGACGTTTTGAGGAAAATCTCTTTTTTTTTAAATGCTTCTAACTTTTTTTTCGAAAGAAAACAAAATATAAAACATAAAATAAACATATAAAATTTTTAGCGGAGCTTGATTTTGGATCCTAGGAACCCAATTCGCGCTCATCTGAAGAAATTTTTACAAAAGCTTTTCATCGTGACCTCTCAAATTGAGAATTTTTCTTAATAAAATTCGCTAATGAATAAAAATATAAGTCGCAACATTAAACGATCGATTACTAAAATCGATCTTTCTCATGTAAAGTATCGATCCTTAAAATATCGATTCATAATCAGTATCGGCATCTACTCTCCGAGTCTGTAGTAGACGAGCGTCTCGCGACAGTAAGAACTCGTTGGCGCTGATCATACGCACTTCGCAGTATATTTTGAATAACGAAATAAAAGACCTCCCTGACGTGCTGTTTACAAGTAATCCTCCCAACTGACCTGCCCTGACATCAGTTTGCCTAATCAAAAGATAGAAAAGAAAAAAGAGGAAGGAAAAGTAATATCATGGTTGATTTTCCGTCCCCTTTTAGCTTTTACTTAGGCAAACTGGTGTCGAGGAAGGTCAGTTGGTAGGCTGGTGTGGGAACAGCATGTCTAGGAGGTCTTTTAGTTCATATAAAATATTCTGCAAAGTGCTTATGGTCTTTGTAACCGGTTTTTACTGTCGCGAGACGCTGGTGTAGTCTGCCCTGTGGCCCCGTGCTATACTATATACTATATATCATGATATAATGACTTAGAAGAGATATGATATTGCGCATATGCCCCGCCCCCTCCTATGACGTATCGCGGTGAGTAACGTTATAGAAGTCCAACTACACACTTAAAACAAAGTCATTCGCAATCAAAAAGTTTCTATACGTCAGTTTTATGCGGTTGAAGTTACGCCTATATTGTCTTTTTCAGATAATAAAGATCGCAGCACTAAATTTAATCTTTTTCATTTTTATTACTTCCAACTGTATGCACTTAAATATTAATAAAATACATAATTTGTTAAGAGTTGTGATGAAACGTCAAACCCCACTGCACAACACCATATTATTGTTGCATTGGACTCACCACTTGACACCATGCGCGTGACAGGTCTAAAAATAGGTAGTCTGAATATCATATCTCTCGTTATTTGTATCATGCTATATATAACCATGAAGATGAAAGTTAGGGGCTAGTGGCAGCAGTTCGTAAATACCCTGAATATTGAATTTTGAATACACAACACTAACACGACTGTCTTTTAAGAGAAAGCCTTGCCAATATTTGTTCAGTTTTTATTTGAGGGTTTAACTATCAGAGCCAGCTTTGTAATTGCAACTGTAAAACAGTTTACAGAATTAATGTGAGTATACATATGATATTTGCTTAGATGGCTTTGGTTCTAAACGTCACCTTTACCGCGGGTTAAATAAAATAATATGAATGCTTACTATGAATGTGAACAAACAGAGCCAGCTTTATGATTGCAACTGTAAAACAGTTCACAGAAGTGAGTGTGAGTATAGCCATGATATTTTCATAGATGGTTTTGATAGTGCAGAGGCAGCGAAAGCTTTAATGATTAAAGACGAACAAAACTCTGAGCACCAGTGGAGAGGGACAGTGGAAGTTAAACACAACACAGAATATACGCCTATTACTGTTAAATTGGAGAAGATTGAAGGACAGTGTTTAGAGGAACTAAAACATTACTGTATAGATGAGGTGGACCATGAGAGAACTGGAGGTTTTGAAGATGTTACAAGTGGACGGTTAATTGATGAAAAAAATGATAATACTTTTATTAAAAGTGAAATGATCATAGAGGACTTTAAAATTGAAACATTGCCCCATGACTGCATAGATGTCAGTAATCGTGACCTTGTCGACCCAAAGTATGTATCAGTGAGAGATGAAGTAGGTCAAAAATTAAAAGACAATAAAAGAATTTTGTTCAATTGCAAGGCATGCAATTACAGAACTTTCTTGAGAATTGCCTTATTGCAACACATAAAGTCAAAACACTTTGACGAACGTCCTTTTAAATGTGATCGCTGTGATTATAGTGCAGCTGAAAAGTATTATTTAACCAGGCACACAATGGCAGTACACGGTGAAGAAGAGCCATATAAATGTGAGCAGTGTAACTTTAGTACTACCAATAGAAAATATTTAACACATCATATAATAGGGCAACACGGTGAACAAAGACCTTTTGAATGTGATCAGTGTGATTATAGTGCTGTTGAAAAGTATGATTTAACACTACACACAATGGCAGTACACAGTGAAGAAAAACCATATAAATGTGATAAGTGTGACTTTAGTACTGCGTATACGAAATATTTATCAGATCATACAAAAGCGAAACATAGAAAACACATAAATAGAAAATACAGTGAACTAAGGCGTCATAAATGTGGTCAATGTGACTTTAGTACTGTCTATAAACGTAGTTTATTACGACATATAATGTTAAAACATAGTGAAACAAAACCTTTTAAATGTTGTCAGTGTGATTATAGTAGCGCTGCCAAGTCTGGACTAACACAACACATCAAAATAAAACACACTGAAGAAATACCTACGTTATAAATGTGATCAGTGTGATTATAGTAAGTACACTTGGAGAACACCCAAATCACCACAACACATATTTCAGAGACCTTACGATCGTTTCCTTGACCATGTCAACGTCTTTAGAGGAAGAAAAATTCTACTATTGATTATAGTACCAATGGCGGTTGGTGCATAAGTGCTTCAGAGCTACAGCACTGCCAAAAAAAAATCATTTACATTTCACATAAATTATTTTAGACATTGTAAAATTACGTAAAATAGAGTTTATCAACAATCTATTCATTGTAATATTTAAATATTCTCCATAGCGCACGAACATAGCCTACTGTGAGCTTATTTATTTACTTATTATCAGCAGGTGGTAGTGGACTTTTCCTTTACGTGATAGTAAAAGATTTTTTCTTACCCGAGGAGGTACCACCCCATGCATCAAGTGGCCGGCGAAGTCCCAACAGACGTTTTCAGTTCTGGTGTATGAGTCGGTTTCCCTTATAAGCAAAAATGATGATGGCTCCTCCTTGTACAAAAGTTTCCGGAGGTAAAATACCCCTCCATTCGGATCTCCGGGAGAGGGGTGTACAGGGGGTGCCAACATCAAGATTTAACATATCCTTCTTGAATATATGTGGCCTAAATTCTAACCTGAACTCCGTCCACCATTTCCTCCAGGCAAATAGGCCCCAACTCCTCTTCCTCACCGCAACCCAAATCAGTGCCAAAACAGCCACTAATCACTTTAATTTCCGGGGGTATGAGCTCCTTACTTCTTTTAGATTGCATGGAGGCGTGTGTGCATACGTCCGCAGCAATCTACCTTGCACCAGACTCCCCAATTTAGAATCTGGAAGAAAAGACATACTTTGGATGTAACTCTTTCTCTCAGGGCTGCAACTAAATTCATCTGTTGCATTTATCGGTCACCTTCTGACAACAACTTTGTCCAGCTCTTTGACTACCTTTCTGAAAAAACCGACTATCTGATTTCTGAATATCCTTCCTCCGAGGTCACTATTCTTGGTGACTTCAATGTCCATAATAAGGAATGGCTAGGATCTTCAAAAACCGATCCACAAGGGAGAGCAGCCGAGGCCTTTGCAGTCAGCAATTCTTTAGCCAATATGGTTCAGCAACCTACCTACTTTTCTCGCATCCCAACACACAGCTCAAATCTCTTGGATCTCCTTCTTACTACAAAACCTAAATGCTATAAGATATCAGTCACCGCCCCTTGGTCGCTCAGACCACAGCATGGTGACTGCTTCCTGTGCAATGCAACCCGAGGTCCACAGTCATCACACCCACGTATCGTTTGGCACTACAACTCCGCAAACTGGGACGAAATGTGACATTGATTTCCTCATTTCCATGGGTGTCTGTCTACTTCTCTCATCCTGACCCCTGTGATATCTCACAAAACGTCACCGAAATTATCCAAGCTGGCATGGAATTATTTATTCCACGTACACAGAAAACCTTTTCAGCCACTCAAAAGCCCTGGTTCTCTCAATCTTGTGACAAGGGCAGACATGAAAAAGTCAAAGCTCACAAAACGCTTCTACACAATCCCAGTCAAGAAAACCGTCAAGCATTTAACTACGTGAGAAACCGCTATGTCCGCATTCTTTCTGAGGCAAAAAACTCGTTTAATAACCACATTAAAAACAAAATCCTCTCAAGCTCCAATGGCAGCAAATCCTTCTGGACTCTTGCTAAATCTATTGGGAATAATTTCTGACACAGCACGTTTTCACCTCTTATTTCAGGGAATGAAATTGTTTCTACCGCCCCGGGCAAGGCTGACCTTTTTTCCTTGTTGTTCGCCGGCAATACTTAATACTCTCACCCATCTCCACATGTTCAACCACCAACAGTCCCCAATGTCGCGCATAAAATGACTGATATCATTCTCAAAACTAAAAAGTTACGAAATATGCTCTCTTCTCTTAATACCAGGAAAGCTTCTGGCCTTGACGAAATCCCAGCAATTGTTCTCAAAAAATGTGCACCAGAACTTGCTCCTTAGTGTTGGAAGGCTGGCTACCATAGCTGTATTACTTTATAGGTGTATTTTTGCTACAATTAGTATGCCGTACTGAAGAGCTCTAATTAGAGCGAAACCGGTCTACGGTTCTAATTGTTGTGATAATACATCCAGCCTTACATACTTATGGGTAATTAATTGTTATATATGTAAATATGTATGAAACTCAATCCCGACTCACCTTAATGAAAAGGTCATTTTCTAATTAAAAAAATCAATTGTTATAAGATTTATTCCATATTCCAATACAGTCTCTATTTTTTAACACTTTGTGTTATTTGGAGCTGGCGTGACAACATACTACTTGGTTCCGCAACTAGGAGGCGACACGCTCACCACTCACTTAGCCCTATTTTGTTGTTGGCGGTTTTTACATAGTTAAACAATGGAAATGGAAAACATATGTATTTAATTTAGGTATGTTAAAAATTCCGTTTTGGTGATAAGTGCTTTTGCTAGTTAAACATCACAGTATTATTTCAACTTTGGTTAATATCAGGGGACAATAATTGATGACTTTTGTAATAACATATTATCAGCATTTTTTAGTGTTTGTCTCCATACGGAACATAATATTATTTGTTATGTTCGTTGTGTTAAATGTATCACCATCTGCTTCAAAGTTGTTTACAATTATCAGAACCTGGTTACAAAAAGAGAACTCTACCCTTATTTACGTCAATGAGTCCATTATTTTTATTATTGATGATTTCGCAGATTAGTTGGTCAACGTTTATTTTACTAAGAGTTTTTATTTTTAATTTCAACAACACACCACGAGGGCTTAGAGCCTAAATACTATCGTACCGTGGGTGTTGGCAAGGAGGAAAGAGGCAGCTTATTAATTCTGGACTTGGAGGTTCGGAGGAGATGGAAAAACATGTGCCGGCAAGGAATTCCACAACTTGGAAGTCCTCGGGACAAAAGAGCGGGCATAACAAGATGTTCTAAGTCTGGTGACCTGGACAGTAAAAGGGTAAGTATTTGCGAGTCCGGAAGAGGAAACCTAATTTCTTAGCAGCCGCTTCTGCAATTGATGTGATATGTTTCGATCCACAGAAATGCCAACAAGAGAAAAGGATTCATTACTTTGAATAACTTGGTTGTTCATTGTGATGGGTCTAGGGCTGGTGTATCTCTTGTGAGAATTAAAGCAAGACTTAGTTTTGGTGGGGTTGAATTGTACAAGATTTCTACTTCCCCAGTCTAATATTTTTTGGAGATCCACGGAGACAGAACCTTCCATGAGTCTGCGATCCTCATCTAATTGGGCTAAAGAGACAGGCTTAGAATATTGTATATTTGAATGGAGGGTGCTGTCGTCCGCGTAGCTGTGAACTGGGTTGGATGTGCTAGAGAGGAGGTCATTGCTGTGTGAGAAGAAACAAAGTAGGGGCTAAAGCTGAACCTTGAGGAACTCCTGCATTAATTGGATACAGTTTAGCGGAATGGCCATCCACAAGAACAGATATGCTCCTGTTGGAGAGGAAGTTTGCTGTCCACATACAGAGTTTTGGTGGTAGGCCATAGGCCGGAAGTTTATTAAGCAGCGCTGCGTACCAGACCTGGTCGAATGTTTTGGATATGTCTAGAGCAACAATGTGGGATTCACCGTGTAGTTCCATAGACTTGTGCCAAGAATGGGTGACAAAGGAAAGGAGGTCGGCAGTCGATCTCCGCTGACGGAATCCATACTGCCTGTCGTGGATTAGACTGTGTTTTTCAAGAAATTTTAGTAATTCGGTGTTTATATACTTTTCCATCACTTTAGAGACGACTGAAAGGAGAGAAATAGGCCTGTAGTTGCTAGGAAGCGCTTTAGATCGTTTCTTGGGAATGGGTTGTACTCGAGCAGTTTTCTAGTTGCTAGGGAATATGCCTCTATTGTAAGATATCTGAAACAGACGAGTCAGGACAGGAGCAAGTTCTGGTGCGCATTTTTTGAGAACAATTGCTGGGATCTCGTCAAGGCCAGAGGCTTTCCTGGTATTAAGAGAAGAGAGCATCTTTCGTACCTTTTTAGTTTTGAAAATGATATCCGTCATTTTATGCGCGACCAGGGTTGCAATTTCCGACACAATTGTGCGAAAACCAGCACAATTTCCTCTTTGCAGCACAATCAGCCCAATGCAATAAGAAATCAGCCCATTTTTATTAACTGTAATAACTCATATTAATTTAGCTTATAGAGAGTTGTTTACACCTTGCACCATTAGTTGTATTTTAAAATTTGCTGGAGCCTTCAACGTACATCCCAAAAAACAAGGTAAACAGGCATGCAAATCAAATAATTTATATTTACTGCCCTTGGCCTTCTGGTTTCTGTCAAGCAGGCAACTGTCAAGTCATTGCAAGTCATTACGTCATGTCACATGTCATACGTCATCGTTCGATTTGTAGTTTGTATTTCTAAATTTCTAGTTTTATAATTTACTTTTATTTTATTTATTATTGCGACGCAAGACGTAAGTTCAGTCAACAAGGCAAATAAAAGCATAATTCGTGCTAAAAAATTCAGTGTGGTTACCAATAATATAATAATGGTTGTACTGCTGCTAAGTGCGATGAAATTGCTATAAAGCTAGGTTATATGAGTGTCATCTAAGTACAATTTTTAATAATCTAAATAAAAAATAAATTTATTATAAGGTTTAGCCAAAATCTTCGTTTATTATTTTTTTCTTTCAGATTAATGCTAGCAATGACAATTTTGAAACGCTATATGTACTTACTTAATTAATGAATAGAAGTGATTCGAAGTTGCCGCGTTAAATTGAATCAAATGCATCATACCATAGACAAGGAAAACATTTATCTATGGATCATAAACTTCGAAGATTGTGCCTGTTCTGATTTAAGAGTAATACTTTGGCGCCAAATTTAAAATTACAGTAGCCTGCACAAATCGACCCTCTATCGGCACAATTTTAAGTTAGATATCAGCACAACGAAAATTTCTAATATTGCAACCCTGTGCGCGACATTGAAGACTGTTGGTGGTTGAACATTTGGAGGTGGGTTGAGAGTAGAATTGCCGGCGAACAACAAAGCAAAAAGTTCAGCCTTGCCCAGGGCGATAGAAACAATTTCATCCCCTGAGACAAGAGGTGGGAATGTGCTTTTGCAGAAATTATTCCCAATAGATTTAGCAAGAGTCCAGAAGGGTTTGCCGCCGTTGGAGCTTGAGAGGACTTTGTTTTTGATGTGGTTATTAAACGAGTTTTTTGTCTCAGAAAAAATGCGGACATAGTGGTTTCTTGCGTCTTTAAATGCTTGACGATTTTCTTGACTGGGATTGTGTAGAAGCGTTTTGTGAGCTTTGACCTTTTCAAGCCTGGCCTTGTTAGATGATTTAGATAACCAGGGGTTTTGAGTGGTTGAAGAGGTTTTCTGTGTACGTGGGATAAATAATTCCTTGCCAGTCATCTAAATTTTACGTTGGACAAAAGTATTATTATAACAAACTCATAAAAAGTTATTATTTTGCTGTATCTATGACCTCACTGATATTTTCAAAAGAAAACATTTTTATATAAATTTTTCTCGTACATTTTTATGAAAATTCGCTACTATAGCACACTTGCTGCATCCAGGCGTTTTTTATTTTAATGACTCCTTGCTTGAATGAAATAAAATTAAAAAGAAATCACTTTTAAACTCAAAATTATTTATTTTTTAAAATTTTCACAACACAAAAGTTAATAAAACAAAAACAAAAAAATTCCATAACAATATCAAAAGCCTACTTAAGTTTCTTGGACCTTGAGCCTGTTGCAGTTGTTTTTCTTTTCTTTGTGTTAGTATCAGCAGCTAAATGGAACAACTGTTTGAACTGTTTAGCCACGTCTCCTATTGTCTCATCGATACCTTCTGTGTCCTGGGTGAAATCCTCCACTTTCTCCATCGGCTCGTTCAGCAACTTAGATTTTATGTAAGCCTTCCTTAACATAAACGCTATGTCTGGGAACATTACAGGATCATACTCAAAGGTCAGTTTCTCTATAAGAGCATCTGCCACCTTCCTCTGGGCCTCTGTGTACTCTTCACAATAAACATGAACTTGAGGCAACTTAATCTGCTCTGGAGAGGGAATGGTTTTCATCAGAAACATTCGTTTATTAAGTGCAAACTTTGGTATTAACTCTACAAAACGAATCTTGTCTGAAAGTTTCAGCTTACGAGCACAAACCAACACTTTCTCCTTATCATAACAATACTGCCAAAACATACTGAAAAACTTGCTGCATTCGTTTGTGTTCTCTTCAGTTTTCTCATCAAACTCTATCAGAGATGGCTTCGCTAACACCATGCCTGGCTCAACAAGTCGCTTAGACACTTGAATCAAAGTTAAACCAACCTCCACATCGGAGCTTTTCATAGCGTTAATTTCCTCAAGATCAAACACTATTTCACCAAACTGCTTCAGCCTGAAACGGTTTGTGGGTGCCCCACCACCTCTCACCAATCTTTTCAACAAATTACCCTCTCTGCTCATCTTTGCATTGTTTAGAATTCTCTGAGACTTTATGTAATCTTTCTTCACCACTGGTATGTATTTATCCTTGTCGTTTTTGAATGGATAAAAATTTAAACGTTGCATTGAATATCTGGTTATAATTATTGAAGAGAGTTTATCTACCAAACCATCTTCATCTTCGGCTATTTCATCAACACGTGGGCTGTTCAGAAGTGAAAACAACTCATTGTAAAACAGGTTATACTTGAATTCATGCTTTGTGGTGATTATCTGAAAACTTATGTCGTTCAATTGGAAACTCTTCACTTCATTTAGAGCTGTGAACCTCTTCTGGGGATCTGCAATCACAGGATCATCATCATTGGTAACATATATCATGGTGCGCTGATAATACTTGGAACTGATGGCAGTGAATTTCTTTTTGCAAAATAAAAAGAAAGAGGCTAGATCAAAAGGTCCCTTCCTTAGGTACAATTCTTTCAGCTGCTCCTCGCTGGCACTTTTCTTCTCCTTAAGTAACCTGATGGAATCCAAAAGGTTGGCTTGGAAATCAAGCAGGCTACTTTTACTGTCTTCCTGGGCGAGGACAATGGCAAATTGACAGAAATTTCTCTTGTTCTGCTCTAGAATCAGTGAGTCGGCGACGGAATAGCAGGCGCTGAGGGCCATCGAGAACGGCGTCGCACCATTCTCGTCTTTGATAAACATCGTCTCGTGAGTGTCTATCGCGATTAACACGAAAGACGGCTTGAAATCGGGGAATTCATTTTCGCTATCTGAATCTTCATCTGCCATCTCAGACACTAAATCTCAATAAACAACAACCGACAGTATTCAGTATAGTAAATTAATTTGAGATTGAGGTTTTTTTTTTCAATACGAAGAAACGAGTAAATACGTAAATAAAGCGGTAAATACTTCTGACAGGTGACAGTGACAATGACAAATAAAAAATCATAATCACTATGAATCATAGATAACAGAAGATGGATGTTGGCTGCCCATAGTAAAGAATAAACAGATGTTTTTAGTTTGGAGCTGAGTTCGAGAGCGCCACAAGCGTAAACAAGGATCCTTCTCTTCCTCCAATAAAGATTAAATATTATTAGTAATGTGCCTGGGCTGAGTTGGAGGGCGCCACAAACATCTTTGTCCATTATTATCTTAATTGTCATTTGTCATGCGCTATAAATGGAAGTGGTGGCTGCGCTGTGCACTGATCATGTACGTATATGTACGCATTATTTATAGTGAATTTTTATTTAGAAAAATTCACTATTAGAGAGGTATTCGATGGCGAGACTTTGCAAAACTTTTTGTAAATAAGGCGAACTAGGACACCTAGAACCCATATCCAGGGTCAGTTTCAATTTTTATATGTTATATATATATATATATATATATATATATATATATATATATATATATATATATATATATATATATATATATATATAGATAGATAGATAGATAGATAGATAACTTTATTAGCCTTTGATTAAGTACATACATACTACAGGCACGTCAAAGAATTAGAAAAACATTAAACATAAACAGTCTTAAATAATTACAAAAACAGAAGTCAAAAAATAACAACACCACTTTACATACAGAACCAACTACAAAAATATACAATCAGTTTACATTAAACCTAAATTTACAGTTACAACGGTGCTATTTTTACAGCCATTATCATTCTCTCCGTTGCTCAGCGCCTGTACACCTTTCAGTAAATTCACTGATATGATAAAAGGAATTGTCAACCAAAAATGATTTTAATCTATGTTTAAAGCAGCTCAGTGTATCCGCAGCCTTCATCTCCTGAGGAAGCATATTAAAATAAAAACAGCCAGCATACACAGGTGATTTCTTGAATGCCATATACTGATAATTTGGCAAGTGGATGTCATTTCTTGCCCGGGTAGTGTAGCTGTGAACTTCACTGTTTTTAGTAAACCTGTTCCTACGTGCATATGTGAAGCTCAGTAGTTTATACAAATACACCCCCGTGACAGTCAACAGTTTTTTTGTTTTAAAAGTAGTCCTGCATGATTCTTTTTGTTGTAGTCCAAAAATCAGGCGGATTACTCGTTTTTGGCATACGAAAACCCTGTGTATATCATTTGCATGACCCCACACTATTATGTTGTATGCCAACACACTATACACTAAAGCAAAATACACATTAATTAGAGAAAGGGCATTTAAGGTGTTCTTCAGCTTCATGATGCAAAAATAAGCCTTACCCAATTTGTTTGTTATACCTTCTATCTGGGTCTCCCATGAGAGTCTATTATCTAAAATGCAACCTAAAAAGTTGGTAGAGGTACTTAAGGCAATATAGTTATCATTAAAATGGAAATTAATATCAAGAGAAGGCTTTCGACATCTTCCCATAAACTCTACACAAACTGTCTTAGAACTATTTACAATCAGGTGATTGCTGCAGCACCACTGACCGAATTGCGACAAAACACTATTCGCCTTACGCACAGCATCGGACAATACTGGATCCGAAACCACGATTGCTATGTCATCCGCGTACATAAACAACCTCCCATCTGTCAGATAGTTGGGAAGATCATTTACGTACAACATAAACACAAGCGGTCCCAGGACGCTTCCCTGCGGAGCGCCCAGCTTTACTTCATACTCATCAGATCTAACACCGTCCACTGAGACTACTAATCGCCCGTCTCTTACAAACGACACAAGCCAATCACTAACAGCTCCCCTAAGTCCGACCGCATTTAATTTTCTTTCGAGGAAAGTACAATTAATGGTATCAAAAGCGCGAGACATGTCAAAAAATATGCCCACGGTGTGATGCTTTCTATCAACACAATCCTCAATATGCTGCACCATGCAGGCCTGTTCGGTGGAATATCCCTCGCGAAAACCATACTGACTAGGAGACAACACGTTATTTTTACTTAGGAAGTCCGTTATCCTGTTATGCATAATTCTTTCCATGATTTTGGAAAACGGACTCAGTACCATTACAGATCGGTAGTTTTCCACCGAGAACGGATCGTCTTTTTTATATACTGGTACCCCTTTGGCATTTTTCAATTTCGAGGGAAACTGGCCTAACTTAAGCGAGATATTCATGATTACCGTTAGATAAGGCGATATCAATTCGGAAAGTTGTTTAATAACAGTAACTGCAATATCATCTAAGCCAGTGGATCTTTTAGTTTTAAGTCTATGAATAACGTTTGTCATTTCAGTCTCCGTCACTGGATAAAAATAAAAACTCTCGCGCACCATTATGGAGGTTGTACACTCTTTATAGTTAAGAACACCAAAATGAGCAGTCAATTTTTCTTCTACCCCACAGGCAAAGTACTTTGCAAATGAATTTGATATTAAACGCTTGTCAGTAATTATTTCGTTATTTATTTTTAATATATATATATATATATATATATATATATATATATATATATATATATATATATATATATATATATATATATATATATATATATATATATATTCAGAAAGATTTCCGCGGTCTTTAATGTGAGACATGCTTGGTTCTCGGGTTAAACCGCGTCCAGAATTTATGGAAACTCGACGTTTCGGCTCCTGTTTTGGAGCCATTTTCAAGAGGTGAAGGAAATATGTAAGGACACTCTAAGGCCTCAATCTGCCTACTCCTTAGAGTGGTGGACAAAGGTGGGTAAAGGAAATATGTAAGGACACTTTAAGACCTCAATCTGCCTACTCCTTAGAGTGGTGGACAAAGGTAGGTAAAGGAAATATGTAAGGACACTCTAAGGCATCAATCTGCCTACTCCTTAGAGCCGTGGATAAAGGTAGGTTGGGTTGTTGTAGCTCGATTACGGGGCCTCAATCTGCCTACTCCCCAAATCTCGCCGGAGATCGTCTGTGAGGTCTCAGTGTGTTCAACCCTAGGCCTCAGAGAGATCTGGTAGTTCGTTGCAAGTCTTGTCTTATATATGTCGTTCCGTCTACCTGTTGCGTCATCAGTGAAAGTAGTGGGGTCACCGTCAATTAGGTGGGGGGCTTTGGTCACGGTATTTAGAGGAGGATTAAGAGGGTCACCGGCATTTGTTGATGCAGATAATGATGCAATAAAATTGTCTGTGGAATTTATTTCCTTTTTGTGTGTTTGTAAAGAAGATATAATAGGTTTCCAAGTAGTCGGAAGGCGAAGAACATCATCTCTCTTATTTAAACAATCGGGACGTTTTTCAATCTCGATTGCTTTGCGGATAATTCTCGTTTTGAAATTGTAAACCGGTGCTATTGTTTTGGCGTTATCGAAGTCTATTTTGTGCCCTGTATGAATATGATGCATGGCCAGCGCCGATGAGGGGTCGGAAATTTTAACTGCGAGGGTTTGTTCGTATATTCTATTGTGGATGCGTCTGTTTGTTTGTCCTACGTAAGTTCGGGAACAAGGAATTTCGTAAACTCCGTGGGATTCGTTTGGAATCGTATCCTTGGGAGTTTTTATAAGAATGGACAGTTTTTGGTCTGTTGTGAATACGGTTTTGATATTATGGGTTCTGAAAATTCGGCTGATTTTGTCGGTGACACCTTTAATGTATGGTAAAAACGCTGTGTGTTGCTGTGTGGACGCTGTTTGTTTTTGTTGTGGTGTAGTGGTTTGTTGTTGTGCGTTTCTAATGTTTGGTAGTATGTGATTGTTGTCGTATCCGTTTTCTAGCAATGTCTGTCTTAAAAAGTTAAATTCTGTCTGTTTGTTGTTGTTGTCCGTTAGTCTAAGGGATCGTGTTACTAATGTTCGAACCACGGAATTTAGTTGCGATGGGTGATGGTGAGATTGGGCGTTAAGATAACGATTAGCGTGGGTTGGTTTTCGGTAGACAGTGTAAGAAAATCCTCTGACTGGGTTTTTAGTGATGCGTACATCTAAGAAAGGCAAAGAAAAATTATTTTCCATTTCCATGGTGAACTGGATTTGGGGGTTGATGTTATTTAGGTAAGAAAAGAATTCGTCTAGAGATTCTTTGCCGTGTGGCCAGACAGCGAAAATGTCGTCAACGTATCTTAACCAACAGGTTGGTTTAACTTGGGATGAATTGAGGGCTTGTGTCTCGAAGTTTTCCATGAAAATGTTGGCCAATGCAGGAGAGAGGTGTGAACCCATTGGAGCACCTCGAACTTGTTTGTAACATTTGTTTTGAAAAAGGAAATAAGTGTTAGATGTGCAGTGTTCTACAAGAGCTAAGGTATCGTGGGAAATTTTGTGTTTATTTTTGAAAATGTCAAGGGTTTCAGATAGAGGTATATTGGTGAGTAAGGAAACTATATCAAAGCTAACTAGGATGTCGTTTTGAGAAATGGTGTTGTTTTGAAGAAGGTCAATGAAATGGGTGGAGTTTTTGACATAGGATGTAGCGTTTTCTACTAATGGTTGGAGAGTTTTGGATAGATGTTTTGCAAGTTTTTGTGTAGGTGGACGGTGGGCACTTACGATAGGGCGAAGGGGAATATCAGGCTTATGGATTTTCGGGAGACCATATTTTCTGGGGATGCGAGATGATTTTTCGCGGGGGATTAGTTCTTTTTTGAGGTCAGGATTGAGTTGGGAGTTGTTGATGATAGTTTTGGTTTTCTTTTCGAGATAAGTTGTAGGGTCGATAGGGATTTGTTTGTAGTCTGTGTTGTTTAGTATATTGTCCATCTTTTGTATATAGTCTGTTTTATCAAGTATGACTGTAGCGTTGCCTTTGTCTGCTGGTAGTATTATAATTTCTGTCTTTCGGTTTAGGTCTCTGATCGACTGTCGTTCGTGAGGAGAAAGGTTGGAAGGTGGAGGTTTGGCAGAACGTAATATCCTGGCAATGTCTTGTCTCGTAATTTCAGCTTCGTCAGTCGGTAAGTGTGTTATCGCATCTTCTGATTGAAAAATTATCTTTTCTATTGGGATGAATTTAGGGGTTGGTGCAAAATTAAAACCTTTGGATAGGACTTTGATGGCGACGTCACTTATGGTGGAATTTGAAAGGTTGTGAACTACTATAGTAGGATTGGCATTATGTGTGTGGTGTGTGAGATTTTTGTTGTCTACTACTCTCACATAGTAAATCAGAACATGTTACACAACAAAAGACGGACGTACAAAAAAGAAAATTACAGCAGCTTCTAGACAATAAAAATCTACGTAGTATGGATTCATTGGTTATGGGACGTTTCTGTAGCTCCTTATTGGTACATAAGACTAGATGCATTCTCGCAACAATTAGAACCGTACATTGTACATGTCAAATGTCTTCTTCTTCTTATGTATTTTGTGTACATGTTAAATGTTTTCTTCTTTTTATGTATTTTTAGTACATGTCAAATGTCTACTTCTTCTTATGTATTTTGGATCTTAACCTTAACCTAAAATATTAAATATAACTTTCTATTCCCCTTTTTCACGTCCGAGGAGGTCCGGCCCCTTACATCAAGGGCCCGGTAAAGTCCCAATAGACGTTTCCGCTCCGGGTGTATGAGTCCGTTTCCCTTACAAACAAAAATGATGGTGGCTCCTCATTGTACAAAAGATCCCGGAGATAAAATACCCCTCCATTCGGATCTCCGGGAGAGGGGTGTACAGGGGGCGCCAGCATCAAGATTTAACATATCGTTTTCGAATATATGTGGCCTAAATTCTAACCTGAACTCCGTCCACCATTTCGTCCAGGCTAATAGGCCCCAACTCCTCTTCCTCACCGAAACCCAAATCAGTGCCAAAACAGCCACTAATCACCTTAATTTCCGGGGGTATAAAATCCTTACTTCCTTTAGATTGCATGGAGGCGTGTGCGCATACGTCCCTAGCAATCTACCCTGCACCAGACTCCCCAATTTAGAAGCTGGAAGAAAATACATACTATGGATAAAACTCGCTCTCAAGGCTTCGACTAAATTCATCTTTTGCATTTACCGGTCACCTTCTGACAACAACTTTGTCCAGCCCTTCGACTACCTTTCTGAAAAAACTGACCACCTGATTTCTGAATATCCTTCCTCCGAGGTCACGATTCTTGGTGACTTCAATGTCCATAATAAGGAATGGCTAGGATCTTCAAAAACCGATCCACAAGGGAGAGCAGCCGAGGCCTTTGCAGTCAGCAATTCTCTAGCTAATATGGTTCAGCAACCTACTTACTTTCCTCACATCCCAACACACAGCTCAAATCCCTTGGAACTCCTTCTTACTAAAAATCCTGACTGCTATAAAATATCAGTCACCGCCCCCCTGGGTCGCTCAGACCACGGCATGGTCACTGCTTCCTGCGCAATGCAACCCGAGGTCGCGCAATGCAACCCGAGGTCACACAATCATCACACCCACGTATTGTTTGGCACTACAACTCCGCAAACTGGGAAGAAATGTGGGATTACTTTTCCTCATTTCCATGGGCGTCTGTCTCTCATCCTGACCCCTCTGATATCTCACAAAACGTCACCGAAATTATCCAGGCTGGCATGGAAGTATCTATTCCACTTACACAGAGAACCTCTTCAGCCACTCAAAAGCCCTGGTTCTCTAAATCCTGTGACAAGGCCAGACTTGAAAAGGTCAAAGCTCACGAAAAGCTTCTACACAATCCCAGTCAAGAAAATCGTCAAGCATTTAACGACGCAAGAAACTGCTATGTTCACATTCTTTCTGAGGCAAAAAACTCGTGTGAATTAGATGTCCTGCCCCGGATCCCAGACTTGAACATATAAATCCTGGAATATATATTAAAAAAATTAAAATACAGCGAGTAAATTTAAATTCGTTGAATCGTTGATAGTAAAATTTTACAAACGACTGCAATTGGCAACACTACCTCTGCATTTTGCATCTCGTCACAGACCACTCATTGGATTGGATCACTCATTTAAATTTATTTATTTATTAAACTATGTATAATGTATATAAGATTTCTATTGAAATTTATTTTTGATCTATGAACAATATTAAACAATTTAATAAACCCAATCTGTTTATTCCTGTTGATTTATACCCTCAGTATTTCGTGAATACATTATTTCAAAAAGGTATCAAATTTCAAAAATTATTCTTGTGAAAGTCTATATTTTTGTATAAATGGATTTTTCACTGAAATTCTGAAGTGCCAGGGAATTGTGACCTTGAAATTTTAAAAAATTACTGCCTCTTACCACACTCACGAGCCGCCACCGGTTTTGTCATTTCCGGTTAAAGCGGAAGTGAGTATAAAGATACTGATACCTAGAAACAAACTTATAATAATAATGCTTTACTTGTTTCATACACCATGTATACATTACCTGTAATGGGTGTGAAACTTGTCAAAACAGTAACAAATTAACAAACACAACAAAATAAGAAGAAGACTGGTGAAAACCGCATTTCTTTAAATCAATTATTTCAAATGTTATATAAGTTTGTAAAGGGTCAAAATATAATGGGGCACCCATTAGCATTTTTAAGAAAGCCAATTTGTTGCTAATATTTTTCATCAAATAAGTTTATATTCATGTCACCTGCAAATACTTCAACATCACATCTCACAAAAAATGCAGACTGAAAATATTTACTAACATCAAATACTAGTGATGGGAGGATCGAATCCGAGGATCGGAAAGGATTCGATCCTCAAAAGTACCCATTGTTCTCGAGACCCACAAAAAGGATCGAATCCTCAAATGAATCCTAGATGCTCAAACAGAATGATTCAAATGATTCATTTCCTGTACCCGGACCCGGACTCGAATGAAAGATCGAAACGTGTCATACGGCACTGCAAAGCCACGCCTCTCGGAATCTCTCACTCTCACTGCATTACTGGCGTACGGTGAGGAGCAGGAGGGAAAATGATCGGCGCAGGTAGCCAGATGAAAGAAAGAAAAAGAACGAGAATTTGTGTGTGTAAGAATGAGAACAATGAAAAGGATTCGAATCAGACATATGAATCCCCAGTGGCCCAGTACCCACTACCCGGATTCGGAACAAAGTTTGAGACTTTGAAACTCGTCATTTAGCATTTACTATTTACGTATTTACCATTCCTATATCGATATCATTCGCCAGTAGGTCAGTAAGTCAGTAGAGTAAGAGTCGCCACTTAGAGTCGAGTCAGCTGACGCTACTAGCCGTCTGGAGTATGCGATTGTAGCAAGTGTGTTATGGTAGGGAATATTCATAAAAATCTATCAAATTTTTATAACGTAATTTACCATTAATCTATAAGCTTTAATTTTGGTAAATAGTATAATAGTAATAGTTATTAAAATAATTAAAATTTTTATTAGTTTTAGGGGTACAGAGACATTTAAAAAAGCTCGATCTTATAATTATACCTACAGGTGTTTTTTCTATTTTCCAATCATCTGTAGGTATATAATGACAAATAAGGCATTATATTCATAGATTTAAATTTTACGTGATCACACATAATTAAATAAGGTATTAAGAAGAGAATATATACCTACTAATTTTAATTAGTTGATATGGGCATTAAGTTTCTATTATGTGAAATTAAACACAAAACAGCTGATTTATTGCATTTTATTATTGTACTTAATTTAGTTTTAGATGTGGATAAACAGTAAGTGGTATCCCAGGCAGCACAGTGTCGTCATAATGCCGTTATTTATTGGTCTTTTTTGGTCAGCGACGTCATAGGCCTAAAAACAGACGTACATATGACGGCATATTTTGACCGAAAATTATACGTAGTAAAATTACGTCTTTTATACGTTATTATTTGGTTGTTATTACACCTGATATATTATATATATATATATATATATATATATATATATATATATATATATATATATATATATATATATATATATATATATATATATATATATATTTATAACATAATTTTTTTGATCCGATATAATATGTTTTATGTTTATAGGTAGTTCGTTTTTTGCGCCAGTGTATACTTAGTTATAGGTATTAACATCGGAAACTTAGCTTTCATTCAATTATTCACACGGCACGGTCAATATAAATTTTCTGCATAAGAATCGAACCCAGGACGAATTATTTATTATAACTCAAGTAGCTAGACATCGCCTCGCACCTCTACGTTGCCGCGTACCTAACATGCGTCCATGCATAGTAAAACTATGAAAACCATGTTGCCACTATATATGCTGGATGTAACGTATTCTCTAATATCTGAAAAAGACACATGAGAGTTTTATCCAATAAAATTAGATTTGATCAAAATTAATTTTTCTGCAAGTAAGTATAAGATACAATCATCACACACACTTTTAATTTGGAACTCGGTTTTAATTCCTAATAACCAAGATATTTTTAAGCTGTAATCATTATACCGGTATTTATGGGATTCTGGCAACCTCTAATATCAAATGACAGGTGACAGTATGACATTTAATAATTTAATGGCATGTAAGTATTAAGTATTACATTTCTCATCAGAATTTATAAGCCTAAGCCTATTAAAGAAACCAAACCTCTTTAATTTTTGATTAGTGTAAGTATTATCTTTTTATTATTAATTAAACCTACATTTTGGCCACCTCGGGTGGCGACGTTTGGAAAGTGACAACTGCCCCATAACTAGATTTCGCGGCGTTGAAGAAAGGCCGGTGCTTGGACGAGTTATCATTTGAGCACCAGCTAAATTAACTGTAGAATTAAGTAAAATAGGACCTACATTTTAGAGGATTGAGAGGTTAATTTATTTTAAAAGTGGAAACTGTTTTTAGATGGCATATGTTGGCGTAGAATTTGACGGCGACGGAGGTGTTTCTTTAGTCCACGATTCTTGGTTTACACCCTTAAAAAGAAAAGTTTTTTGGCCTCCCCCACAAACAACAAAGAACTTCTTAAAATAGTTGCAATCTGGGCAAGATCCTCCAGAAGACAACAGCTGGAAACTGCACAAAATTAAAAGACAGTTTTTCCAAACAGGTTCGTATCATATTCATTTACATTTACTCAGTAATTTATTGTGTTACTATTTTACTGAATTTATGCAAAACAAAGAGATAATTTTAATGGTAGATGCATGAGTATATTTTTATATATTTCAATTTTGTGATATTTATTTATAAATTTTAATTACTTAAACATTGTGACTGTAAATTATAGAGCATGTTTAAAATTATAGGAATGCCGGTACCTTTATGAGTACCAGCATTCCTAGCATATTAATTAAATATACTATTTTTACTATAAACCACATGCACCTTCAGACTTTGTTATTCTGAATTCAGGGCTCAGGGTGTCAGCCGGTGCATCCTGAATAGCGCTTGGCTAGACATCAACTCGCATGTAAATATTTATTGCTCTGTTGTCAGGTTGTTGTCTCATGGCGAAGTTATTCAAAGAAAATAATCATGTAATTATTTTACTAAAAAATTATGTAGTATTTAAGAAAGACAAAATGCGTTTAAAAAACAATATAACACAACTAAAGAACAAAGGTAACTATTAGCCAAGTTTTACTTTTATAAGGTGTATTATAATTATTATTTAATATATAATATTGAGGGAATACAACCCCACATCATAGCACGAAATATTTATGCATGAGTTGATGTCTCGTATGCCGCTTATTAAGGTGCCAGCTGACACCCTGAATGTAAAGAGTACCCATTTTTTCTTCACTACTTTGGGGGTAATTGTTATTATTATAAAATGGCATGGAAAATAAAGAATGCCTATGTATATTATTGACTGTTGTTCATTGACTTTTTTACTGAACTTTCTTGGCTTTGTAATCGTTTAGTTTTAGCTTGAATTGCTTTTTATAATTAATTAGTGGTTTTTATCTACATTTTTCTTTGCTTTAATTTAAGATGATTTTGATTCGGCTCAGAGGAAAATAAAGAAAGCAGAGGTGACATCTAATTTAGAGACAGATGATTGTGATGACGAAGAATCTTTGTTTTTGTCAAGAAAGAGAATCAGAAAACCCTTATGTTATTCCATCGATGAGCAGGATTCAGATTCACAAAGAGTAATACGCAAGAAGCTAAAACAGCTTCCTAGACCACCACGTGTTAATCCTTCTAACAAGGAATTTATTTACAGTATGCAAAATTTCTTAAGACTGCTTAGACACTAATGAGTTTTATTGCAGGTTGTGACGATCTGTCTATGCCAGTTTCTCAAAGTCACAAGCCATGTCATAGTATACCTCAAACAAGTTATAGCCAACCACAACTTAACAACAATAATATGACATATAAGAATGTCAGTGTGGTAACTGCCAGATCACCAAGTGTCACCATTACTCAACTGAGGTCTCCGAATAATCTAGATTTGTCACCGGCTCGTCCACAAGTGTTTTGCGAAACTCCACAAGTGTTTTGCGAAACTCCAAAACAAATAATCGAAAATAATGGTTGATACTTAAAAATTTACTCTTTGTTCAGAAGTTCGTTACAAGTTTTTATTGTAGGATCGACTGAAAACCAAAGTATTATTGACCTTTTGAAAACAATTAAAGAACAAAATTCACAAATAATAAACTGGATTAGGAAACAAGACAGTGTTCAAAATAACACATGTGTATCACTTCCAGATGATATTGGGGTAGATTTTCCTTTAAAAAGCCAAGAAGATTTGCATGAATTAGAATTATATATATATATATATATATATATATATATATATATATATATATATATATATATATATATATCTGACAGACACAACTTTCTCCTTTTGGTATATGTTGAGTATTTTCTTTTTAAAACTTATTTTACATTAACCTTTTTTTAGGCATCATATTGGTCTACACTAGGAGGTAGAGATTTTACTGCACATACTAATTGCATTCTAAAATACCTTGTCATTTTCCCTTGCAAAAAATTTTAATTTTTTTGGAACACGTGGTCAAAAGAAGGCTTTTAAAGATTTGAAGTTGAAGGACCTTATCATTTGTAAGTTTTTAACATTTTATATGTGTATAATTTATGTCTTTTTTTATTTCAATAAAACTATAATTCTTATAGTCTTGAACAGCATAAATTATAGTTTTATAGATAACAAAAAACTGTGTTTACTTGCACATTTACAACATATAGAAACATAGAAAAAAATCAAATAGAAATTATATCATATGTTGTTTAAGTTAATTATTTATAGTTGAAAGAAAGGCTATTACTTCCAGATAAAATGTTTTATTGTTAAAACCCTATGCATTTGGACTGTCCTTGTAGTCGTCTTCAGGGGTAATAGCTAGAAAACAAGAAGTGGTCAGAGTCAGAAACCGAAGGTCTCTGGTAGGTTGACAGACTCTCGTAAGATATTCTCAGAATCTAATCGCTATGTAAGTTACAAAGTCTACAATATTAAAAAACTACATGTCAAACAGTTAAAAAGCACAGTAACTACAATACATGTTAAAACGCAAGGCAAAACAAATAAAACACGAACTAAACTAACAGCAGCATGCAAAAAGCAAAAGGTGAATGTTTAGCAGATCATGCACGTGAGCAGAACTATCTGAGAATTCTTGAAAAAGCAAAATTCAAAAGGTTAAAAAACAGGAAATTGACTACACAAGAAAAGAGCCTAAGTATCGTTAAAGCATTGATACTTACGCTCTTTTCTTGTACAGTCCATTTCCTGTTTTTTTAACCTTTTGAATTTTGCTTTTTTAAGAAATCTCAGATAGTTCTGCTTACATGCACGATCTGCTAAACATTCACCTTTTGCTTTTTGCACGCAGCTGTCAGCTTAGTTTTTTGTTTAATTTTGCTTTGTTTTACTAAATGTATTTATAGTATTGTTATTTGTTTTAGATGCTGTAAAAAAAGCCTCTTCTCAAGTAACTGAGAGGGAAATAGAGGATAAAATTAAAATCTGGCTGAAACATGCCCCTCAGAAATTTAAGAAAGAAGAGCGGAACAGTAATAACTCGCAGGAAAAAAACTATAGTGTCTAAAAGGCAACTATATCGAAGAGTGGCAGTTGCAAATTTGGAGTTGTCTCAATGTTCCCAATTGCCTGTGAGCTTACTGCCTAATTCACATTTATGCTATACTATTCCATTAGATAATAATTCTCAATTTAATTACGATGCCAATAATCAGACTTCTTTCTTAGATTCTTATGATGAAAGTTCATCAGATGTACATGGAAACAGAGGTGAAGACAGCCAGTGCTTTTCTGAAGGTTTTAGTGGGAATGAAAATGGTTGTAATATACCTGAAGATGACAATTCATTTTTCAACGATTTGCCATCCAGTGTCTTGTTTCCTACTGTAGGTAATTTGTGTAAAGAATTAACCATTTGGGCAACAAAACGGTATGTTAAGCGTACTGTGCTTACTCATCTTTTACACATATTACGACCATACCATGCTAATCTCCCTCTTGACGCCCGTACATTATTAAAAACACCAAGGCAGACTACAACAAAATCTTTGTCAAGTGGTGAATATTGCCATTTTGGGTTAATTGCAGGTTTAAGGCGTAAATTGATGTCTATGCCCAATAATATATCACAATATTCTTCTATTCACATTTCATTTAACATTGATGGATTACCAATTTTTCATAAAGGTCACAAACTTCAGCTTTGGTCTATTTTGGCTTTAGTAAAAAATTTTAAATCTGAACCTTTTGTAGTTGGGTCTTTCTTAGGAGAAAGCAAACCCAGCCCAGTATCTGAGTATCTGGAAGACTTTTTAAAAGATTTGTCTGAGTTACTTTCTGAGGGTATTAAAGTCAACAATAATTTGGTGAAAGTTCTTGTTCATAGCTTTGTATGTGATGCGCCTGCACGTGCCTATATAAAGTGTGTGAAACAACACTCAGGTTATGCCTCTTGTGACAGGTGTGAGGATTATGGTGTGTATCATGGGCGTGTCACATTCCAAAGTTTTAGTTCAAAGAAAAGAAGTGATTGTTCCTTTCGAGCTCAACGTGATCAAGACCACCATAATGGAGAATCGCCTTTGTTAATTCTACCAATAGACATGATTTATGATTTCCCATTAGACTACATGCATGGGGTCTGTTTGGGGGTAATGAAAAAACTTATTAAAATTTGGACGGGTAAACCTGTAATCAGTCATGCTAAGTTACATCGTACTGCTTTACAGTCTATATCAAAAAGAATTGTGTATTTAAGTAAATTTATTCCAACTGAGTTCAACCGAAAAGGGTGCAATTTAGATTATCTTTCAGATTGGAAAGCTACTGAATTGCGATTATTTTTGCTTTACACTGGGCCTGTTGTTCTTCACAATTCTGATGTTGATTTAGCTATATATGAGCATTTTATGTTATTCAGTTGTGGAATTATGATACTTCTGTCTAAGGAACACATTAAAAATTTAGGGATTGCTTTGGCCAAACAGTTTTTAAATTTATTTGTAAAGCACAGCCTACACATTTATGGTAAGGAATTCCTCATTTATAATGTACATTTGCTGTTACATTTAGCAGATGATGCAGATATCTATGAGCATTTGGATAACATATCGGCCTTTCCTTTTGAGAATTATTTAGGTCATTTAAAATCATTAGTTCAATCTCCCAACAATCCACTCCAACAAATACATAGACGCCTAAAAGAAATTGAGATAGTGCAGTATGAAAATTGTGATTTTATTTTATCTAAAGATTCTGTTGAATACAGTTGCCTTCATTTTACTGGCCCAACCATGTTACATATTGTTGGTAAGCAATATAAAAAACTTAATTACAAGGATTTCCATTTTACTATTTCATCACATTCGGAACCAAATTGCTTCTGTCTTTTGAAACAGGGATTTATATTTAAAATACAAAATGTAATAGTTAACAGTAGCACTGAAATTTACATTTTAGGAAATCGATTTAAGACACTTTCTTCATACTTTAAATATCCCATTGATTCTAAAAAGTTGAACATATATCTTTTACAAAATTTATCAGAAGATCTCGAATTGTGGCCAAGAGATCAAATTATTTCAAAATGTATAATTTTTCCTCTTCGTGAACAAGCATGGGTGTTTTTGCCTCTCCTTCACCATTAATTTTATTAAAGTGATGATTTTAATTTCAGGTGGTGATTCCTTATCATATTTTTGAAAAAAAAAGTTTATACAAAGGTATGTTCTAACTTGCTTAGTTTTCAAGATACATGGTGTTAAAGTTTTAATTAATGTTTTTTCTTTTTTTAATTACTCAAATACCTTTCTACTTAAAAATACGACTCTATCAATCTGTGTATCGTAAAGCACATGCTTTAGAAATAAGTTTATTGAAGTTTTTCTTTTGCTTTTAATGTATTTGCCGTTTTAGCAAAAACTTGAGAAAATTCGAAGCACTTTTAGGTTTTCATTAATTTTAATTAATTTTTAAGTTTCTGGTATACGAAAGTTGTACTTTTAGCTGCTTAATTTGCTGAAGATATTAAACTTTGAAAAAACAGTGATGTACCATTTTACCATAAATATCAATTAGGTAACCCTTGCCGATGCCATTGCAGTTAATTTTTTAAATCTAGTTTAAATCTAGTTAGTTATTTTTTTAATTGTATTTTAATTTTCATAACAATAAAATAATTGTTATATATGCACAGCATTTTAATTTTATTTTTTTGCCTTCAGTACGTCATTTTTGCTAATAAATAGGACGTTAATTTGACGTCTCAGATGTCGTATTAGATTGGTCACTAAATGACGTCGCTAGGCTGTGACATTAAGTAGTCATATTGACGTCATATGTATGTCACCTTATGACGTCTTCAAAGGTTTTTAATGACCAGTTAATGACGACTTTATGACGACATTGTGCCTCCTGGGATGTTTATTATTGTGTAAATAATAATAGGTTTATTGTTAATTGTAATTGGAGAATACATACTTAATAATACATCTCTATTAGTGATTTTTTAAAATAAAAATTCACTAAAAACAGCCTCATGTTTTTTTGTAGATATGCTTGTTCAAGTTTTATAGATTTCTAACGGGTTTCAAGGTTATTTTTTAATTTTAATTCTAGTAGATGCAATGTGACTGTACATGTTCAAGTAAACATATTCAGATAAATTTTAAATACTAATAATATTTAAAACTATTACAGTAAACAAGTAATTTTTGCTCTTATCTAAAATTGATGATTTTGGCAAAAATACGGTACCTGTATTAATATAAAAGTATAGTTGAGATTGTATTCTGAAGTTGTTTAGGTTTAGATCTATAAAAGCAATAAATGTAGCATTAGATGGGTGAAAAGAAAGTGGAAATAAATTTTTATCTGGCCTGTCAAAATTTGAAGTTTTCTTAATCTTAATTTGGTATGTCTTTGTAAAGCTGTTATAGATGTAACATTTAAAATTATACGACTTATTCCATAATATGAGCGCTTTGTATATGATATTAACCAATGAATAATAATAATGAATATTAATAACAATAATTAATAATAATAATAATAATTTATATTAAAAAAAAAACTGCACAGAATCTTTTTGCTGTACTGATTTAACCACATGTTTAGAGTAAAGTTAACAGTTTTTGTATATTTAATATTTTCTCGCAAATATGGTGAAGGGTTAAAAAAAACTTAAAAAGTTTGAGAGTACTATTCCATACTCTTTAAAAATAAATTATCTTCGAATACAATAAATAAAAAATCAGGTTAAGTTTATTATCTATTATAAATTAAAATTGGTTTTTAAAACAGAAAACTGAAGAAAAGATACATATAAAATAAAAACAAAATTATTATATATAGGTACGTGCAAATTACATAATGACTAATATATCTTAATTATATATATATATATATATATATATATATATATATATATATATATATATATATATATATATATATATATATATATATATATATATATAAATATATATCCAAAACAAAAAATATATACAAACGTTACATGTGTTTATTCGCTTGTTAAAGAACTGTTCAAAAAAATTATCCTATCTAAATTTTTTGGTGTAAGACGGTTTCTCCGAATATTTGTTAGCTGGCCTGCTTTTGAAAATACTCTCTCAGAGGGTACCGACGTTGCTGGTATTGATAAATATTTTAATGCCAGCTCATACAATTCAGGAAAAACTGTCTTGTGTTTGTCCCAAAATTGCAGCGGATTCTCCGACCTTTTTAGATGAGGCAGTTCCAGATACTGCCGGATCGTGATAATGCCACTGGAAGTTGGGGTCGTATGCAACTTAATTTTCTCAACTTTTTGATCAACAAATGACCATACATCTATAGTTTCTGAGCAAGACGCAGGTAAAGAAGGCAAGTGAAAACTCTCTGAAGAAATGCCATTTGTTTTCGCATACAAATAAGAAACCTCCTCAGTAATAAGTTTCTCTGCTCTGATTGCATTGTCTTCAATTAAAAACCCTACTTTTTTAAATCTAGGGTCCAAAAATGTTGCCTTGGCTACCATACTGTTTTGCTCAAGGATTCCTAAACGCCTATTAATGTTTTCCCAAATATGCTGCTGCAGCATCTTACCGCATTCACTTTCGGGTTTTGCACTTGCTATGGAATGCTGTAAGCCCCTAGTTAAGGGAATAATTAAGGACATTGTGGGATATTTTTCTGCTGAGATAATGGTAGTTAGTTCCTCAGCAGGCTTTAATATTCCAATAATTTCTTTAATCAATCCCCATTCAGCGGCATTTAAAAATTCAGGTGCTTTGGGCAACCTACCTATTACTATTGAGAGGCTATCTCTAATCTGAAAAAGTCTCTCAAGCATTATAAGGCAAGAGTTCCACCTTGTAGGTACATCTTGCTTTACTTTTAACACAGAAAAACCCATTTCAGTTTGTACTTGCTTGAGTTTTTCTGTGGCAAGTGCGCTATGTTTAAAGTGACCAACTATTGCCCTACATTTTTTTAAAATGTCACTTAAAATTTCATTATTAGAAATAGCATCCGTTACTGCAAGATTTAGTGTGTGGGCCACACATGGATGATGGTACTTCCTAACGACGTCATTAATGGCCTTCTTTATGTTTGCACCGTTATCCGATACCACTGTCACGACCTAAATGAAAAAATAGATTTCAGGTTACGTCAGTAGTACACTAGTATTTTTCATATAATTTTATATAATTATATTCATTTACTAATTAATGTTTAACAATTTTTTACTTATTTATTCTGAATATAAAGCAAAATGCTCAACAATTTAAACAAGTAGAAATGTTCAATGTACTTAAGTGTATTTTATTACGCAAGATTAAATACATAGAGAAAGAATAGAGGAGATGACAAAAAAAGCAGTCAATATACAAACTATTATGCTCGCTGATAACCTTAAACATTTTAACTTGGACCTGGGGAAGAGGCTGATCAGATCGTAAAAATGGAGTGTGGCGGTGTATGGGGCGGAAAGCAGGACTTTGACTTAAGCAGGAAATAAAGTGGATAAACGTGATTGAAATGTGGACATGGAGAGAAACGACAAAGACGCGACATACCGATTAGATGAACAAATAAAAATGTGCTGAAAAGGGCGATAGAAGAAAGATGCTTGCTGAAAGAAAATGACATTAGGAAAGCAAAATTTACTGGATATATTCTAAGATATATAACTTTATAACAATAATGTTACGAAGACACATAAGTATTTGGAAAATACTGCTGTAAAAGCAGGCAAAATTGATGGAGAGAGAGGGTCCCCCTTGTCCATAACATACATATATAAATTTAAGTAATATGTAAAAATAATTACCTTGTCAAAAATGCCCCATTCATTTAATATTGTAATCGAAGAACTCCCTAAATTGTCTGATGTGTGGCTCTCAGGAACTTCTTTGGTTGCAAGAACACGAGAGAACATTTTGCTGTCCCATAAGAAATGTGACGTTACAGTTATATAACTACGACAACTGTCCGAGGTCCACACGTCCGTAGTTATAGCGATGTATTTAACGACACCCAACATTGTTTTTACTTTTGTGACCGACTCACTATATGCTTTTTGTAGTATTACCTCTGTCAATTGTTTCCTGGATGGGAGTTTATATTTTGGATTTAATTTTTTGGAGTATCGAATAAATCCTTTATTTTCCACGATTGACAGAGGCTGGTAGTCTAAAACTATCATTTCGATTAACATGTTGTCAATTTCATTTTTCTCTTGTTCAGACAGTTCATCGCTTCCTCTTGCTGCGGCATATAGTTTTAGTTGGCGCAGTTTTCTTTATGACAGGGCCCACTCTTTCTGTTCCGTTTTCGTCATTCATATTCCTCTTTCCTGAACTCATGGCTGGGGCAACTTCAAGATGGATATCTTCTGAACAGACGGTGCTTGTAGAAGGTACGGGTTCGGTAGTTCCGCGACACCCTTCACTTGCAGTTGCGCTATTGCTATTATTATATAATTGTAAATATTGAATCGGGTGCATTCTCTCTAAATGCCTTTTTAAATTTGTGGTATTATTGTGGAATGACAGGCTTTTCTTGCACAGTGTACAATCCACTGTTTTTTTATTTTCACTAACTTTATAAAACTCCCACACACTTGATCTTTTTGATCCCCTCATTTTTTCAACAATTTTAACTACTTATTACTTATTAAGTATAATACAGTTTAAAATTTAAAAATAAACTCAGAACTTCACAACTAATACTTATGCTTATGACCACTGGCCACTGACCACTTGACCACTCGCAGACAGCCCTTAAATATTAAATATTTAAAATTTAATTTTTATGGCACCATAGCAGCAGGTTATCATTGGTTCAGACGACCAATCACAGGCAGTGATTCGGTTATGTTGTTTTGTTGTCATGGCAGCCAAATATATGGAAGATGTGATTGGTTTTGCTCCACTTCAAATATTTAATATTTGAAGAGGCTTTCTCTTTCTAAAATCGGCTAACATAAAAGGGCAACGCCTATTTTGCACACGGTGGCCTTGAAAGTTGAAAGTGGTAAGTCTAGTAACTTGAACTTGTAATTTGTAATAAAGTTTAATATAAGGAGTCTAAAGAGAAGCTCTAGAAGATGTAAGATTTCTCATCTAATGAATAATGGTAACAATATTGTTACTTGAGACTTATTTCAAGATCAGATATTAAAAATATTAATATATTTAATTCAAAACTTTACGACACGTTGTCAAAGTTGCAGTTTTATCTATAATAGTCCGCTCGGTAATTCCAAAACAATGGTTTTCACTTTACTGTACCTATGAGAAATTATATTTATAATTTGTGCATTTGTAGTTTATATATTTATATCATGAGGTACATTCATTGTGACTCACATTACCTATGTAGTTTAATGTACTGTTTACGCTTATTTAACTTAGTAATGTTATTTCGTAGTATCATTTCCAAACAATTACCTATATATTATTATAATTATAAGTGATATCAAATAGTAATTAAAACAATCAAAAATTTTATAAATATCTTTATATAACGTGTTTCCAAAAGCTTTTTTGATGTCTCAGGTAATTTACATAAAAAAGATCTGATAATTTATGAAAAGTCGCGGTCTCCTAAAAAAGCGATTTTTTTCTATGAAAATTCGCTAAAAATTAAATATAAAGTGTTAACTTTACGTACACTAATTAGTTATGACGGCGGGTTTCAGTATCGAATACACGAGTATTCAGTTGTCATTCTATCCATTTCCATTCTAAATAGAAATATAAATGGATTCGTAAAGATCAGCCGACGCACGTCAAATTATGAAATTAACAATAAAATATTCACTACACTACCCACTACTCATGTACCCATAGTCTCACTCTCATACTCACAAAGGATTCAATCTATAGGTCTCGGATTCAGTACCCACTACCCACAAAAGGATTCGATCTTTAAAAGGATTCGAGACCCAAGGATTCGATCCTCAAAAGGATTCGATCTTTCCCATCACTATCAAATACAAACTCCTCCTTATCAAGAGAAGAGAGCCTATAAGTCGCAGTGATACCAACCGTCTTGTTTTCATTTCGTATTAAAACACGAAGGAAATTTATTTTATTTTCAGTGATTATTGAGCAGGATGCATTGAGTGAACTTTTAACATAAATTATACAACAGTCACATTTATTAATTCGGTCATTGTTGTAACAAATATCATAAGAGTTTAATTTAAAGTCATCAATATCATAAATTTGCCACGTTTCAGATAAAATAATAACATCAAAAGTTATTTTAACAGCTTCTAGGAATAATTGGAGATTATCAAAATGTTTTTGTATACTTCTTATATTAAAATGTATTATATTTAACTGGGTTTCATTATTAGATAATTCATTACATTCTGTAATACTATTGTAAACATAGGTGCTATTCTTACACTCGTCAATGATTATAATCTTTAAGCAGTAATGATTATGACCACTTTAAAATAAGGTTAATGTTTAGTGCCTCTGTGTTTGGAGATCATATGTGTTGACAGATTTATTTTCCGCATACTAGCGTAATCACACAACTCACATTTAAATGGTTTCTCTATAACACTTCTGTGTTTGGAGATGATGTGTCTTGACAGATAAGCTTTCCGTACACTAGTGTAATCACACAATTCACATTTATAAGGTCTCTCTTCAATACTTCTGTGTTTGGAGATGATGTGTCTTGACAAATATCTTTTCTGTACACTAGTGTAATCACACAATTCACATTTATAAGGTCTCTCTTCAATACTTCTGTGTTTGGAGATGATGTGTTGTGAGAGATGCCCTTTCTGTACACTAGTGTAATCACACAATGCACACTTAAAAGGCCTCTCTTTGATACTCCTATGTTTGGAGATGATGTGTTTTGATAGAGTACATTTGTTTACGCTAGTGTAATCACACAACTCACATTTAAAAGGTCTTTCTTTGATACCTCTGTGTTTGGAGAGGATGTGTTGTGACAGATCTCCTTTACGTACACTACTGTAATCACACATTTCGCATTTAAAAGGTCTGTCTTCAATACTTCTGTGTTTAGAGATTATGTGTTTTGATAGATTACATTTCCGTACACTAGTGTAATCACACAACTCACATTTAAAAGGTCTCTCTTCAATACTTCTGTGTTTGGAGATGTTGTGTTTTGACAAATCATATTTGTTTACACAAGTATAATCACACAGCTCACATTTAAAAGGTCTCTCTTCAATACTTCTGTGTTTGGAGATGTTGTGTTTTGATAGATCAGATTTGCTTACACTAGCATAATCACACAGCTCACATTTAAAAGGTCTCTCTTCGATACTCCTATGTTTGTAGATGATGTGTTGTGACATATGCACTTTCCGCACACTAGTGTAATCACACAGCTCACATTTAAAAGGTCTCTCTTTGATACTTCTGTGTTTGGAGATGATGTGTTGTGACAGACCGCCTTTCTGTACACTAGTGTAATCACACAACTCGCATTTATAATGTCTCTCTTTGATACATTTGTGTTTGAAAATTATGTGTTTTGATAGATTACATTTGTTTACGCTAGTGTAATCACACAGCTCACATTTAAAAGGTCTCTCTTCAATACTTCTGTGTTTGGAGATGATGTGTTTTGACAAATCATATTTGTTTACACAAGTATAATCACACAGTTCACATTTAAAAGGTCTCTCTTCGATACTTCTATGTTTGGAGATGATGTGCTGTGACAGATGCACTTTACATACACTAGTGTAATCACACAACGCACACTTATAAGGTCTCTCTTTGATACTTCTGTGTTTGGAGATGATGTGTGTTGATAGACTCACTTTATGTACGGTAGTGTAATCACACAACTCGCATTGAAAAGGTCTTTCTTCAATTCTTCTGTGTTTGAAAATGATGTGTCTTGACAGATAAGCTTTCCGTATACTACTGTAATCACACAAGTCACATTTAAAAGGTCTCTCGTCAATACTTCTGTGCTTAGAGATGATGTGGTGTGACATATTTTCTTTATATACACTAGTGTAATCACACAACTCACATTTAAATGATCTTTCTTCAATACTTCTGTGTTTGGAGATGATGTGTTGTGACAGACGGACTTTCCGTACACTAGTGTAATCACACAATGCACACTTAAAAGGTCTCTCTTCGATACTTCTGTGTTTGGAGATGAGGTGTTTTGATAGACTCCCTTTATGTACGGTAGTGTAATCACACAACTCGCATTGAAAAGGTCTTTCTTCAATTCTTCTGTGTTTGAAAATGATGTGTTTTGATAGATTAGATTTGTTTACACTAGTGTAATCACACAACTCACATTTAAAAGGTCTCTCGTCGATACTTCTGTGCTTAGAGATGATGTGGTGTGACACATTTCCTATATATACACTAGTGTAATCACACAACTCACATTTAAAAGGCCTCTCTTCAATACGTCTGTGTTTGTAGATGATGTGTTGTGACAGACGGCCTTTCCGCACACTAGTGTAATCACACAACGCACACTTAAAAGCTCTCTCTTCGATACTTCTATGTTTGGAGATGATGTGTCTTGACAGATTTCCTTTCTGTGCACTAGTGTAATCACACAACGCACACTTAAAAGGTCTCTCTTCAATACTTCTGTGTTTGGAAATGATGTGTTTTGATAGATTAGATTTGTCTACACTAGCGTAATCACACAACTCACATTTAAAAGGTCTCTCGTCAATACTTCTGTGCTTGGAGATGATGTGATGTGTCAGATGCCCTTTCCGTACGCTAGTGTAATCACAGGACTCACATTTAAAAGGTCTCTCTTCGATACTTCTGTGTTTGGAGATGATGTGTTGTGACAGATGCACTCTCCATACACTAGTGTAATCACACAACGCACACTTATAGGATCTCTCTTCGATACTTCTGTGTTTGGAGATGATGTGTTTTGATATATAATTTTTGTTTAAGCTAGTGTAATCACAGAACTTGCATCTAAAATGTCTGTCTCTAATACTTTTGTGTTTGGAGATGGTGTGTCTTGACAAATTCCTTTTGTGTATAGTAATGAAATCACACAGCTCACATTTGAAACGTCTCTGTTGACTACTCCTGTGTTTGGTACCAGCCTGTCTCGAGAAATCTGGTTCCTGTAAATTACAGGCCTCATTTAAATCACACTTACTGTCCAACTGTTGGAAAACATCAGTATTCAAACTCGTATTGCGATCATAATTTCCAGAACTGTCGCTATCACTACAGTATTCCTTTTTGAAATTCACGAGTGCAGCCAAATCGTGTTCTCTTATTTCTATTTTGTAATCTTCTGTTTTCACTTCTTGCTCGCATTCTAACTTTAAATTTAAATCGTTAGTGGCATTCATGTTCAAAGTTCTTTATACAGGGGCACTGAATCCTGAAACGATATTTCTGAATTTAACTTTAGTCAATTTATTAGTATGTGTGTGTCACATCTACAACTACACTATGCACTATGGTTTTCCTTCGACCGCCATTTCATAATGCAAACTATTACTACTATTGGTCATGGGTAGTGATGGGTTGTTATTTAATAATCTCTTTTTTTTAACTGTTACCGAGCCGCAACAGTAACAACCTGTTATGGATATATAAAAATAACAGATTAGAGGAGGACCAGAAACGCTACAGCAGAAATCTATTTGGGATTGCGCTTTACACTAGAACTAGGACGCGTATCTGTTTCAAGACTCGATGCATATTCGCAACAATTAGAACCGTAGACCGGTTGGGCTCTCATTAGAGCTCTTCAGTACGGCATACTAATTGCAGCAAAAATGCACCAAAAGTAATACGGCTATCCTAGAGCCAGTCTTAAAATACTCAGTAAGTGGTGGACGTGCCGCCACCTAGTTGCGGAACCAAGTATTATGCTGTCACGCCAGCTCCAAATAACACAAAGTGTTAAAAAAATAGAAACTGGATACAGCTAACTAACAATTTAGAAAATTGTCAGCCCTGGCCCATTTCTACCCCAATATAGGGACAAAGTATGTAAGACTCGATGCATATTCGCAAGAGCTCTAATGAGAGCGAAACCGGTCTACGGTTCTAACTGTTGTGAGAATGCATATAGCCTTACATACTTTGTCCCTATATTATGGTATAAATGGGCCAGGGCTAACAATTTTCTAAATTGTTAGTTAGCTGTATCCAGTCTCTATTTTTTAACACTTTGCGTTATTTGGAGCTGGCGTGAGAGCATTATACTTGGTTCCGCAACTAGGTGGCGGCACGTCCACCACTTACTGAGTATGTTTCTGTTGCACTGCAACTAGCTACGATGAATCAACATCAACATCGGTTTTCATCCGCCACTGTTATAACAGGATGAATGGACATGAGACTGGGAATGCTAAATATGTATGGGTATAGAGCGGACTTTACTTCATAACATATTACTTAACACTTTATACTAGTGTGCTCACAGCTTTGGGAACGTAGGATCGTCGGTACAATGAAACTGTTAAATTTTAACAGGTTGTTTATGGGGACACGGCATACGGACACGGACACTACTACTACTAATCGCTGAAACTTCAAAAATCTTAGGAACGGTACAAATTTTAATGAAATTATAAAAATATTCCCTGTACCCGGTATAGTTGAAACCAGACACACTTCACCCTATAGGTATAGAGAAAAAAAATAGTTTTAATTAAAAAAAAAATGTTTACTTTATTTTTTGCTTACAATAATTCATGTATTCCATATAACTCATTTTCAAGGAAAAGATGTCTATAGAGGTTTTCAAGCTCAATGCCTAACTAATACCAAAGAGGTTGTAATATACAACCTCTTTGAGTAATACTTAATTAGAAAAAAAAATTCGAAAGAAATTTTTCATTGTTGATTTTGTTTACCAAATTATTATTAGTGATTATGGATGTTAATTGCACTTGTTGATATTAAATCCATACGTAAACATTTAATATACTTTATTATTTCACTAACTGAATAAACTATACATTTAACTATAAAACAATCACAGACAGCACATAACAGATAACTGACCGAGCGTGGAGAGACGTATCTTCACTGTGTCGGTTAGTAGCGAGGAGAGAGCGAGAGAGATCCCTGGTGTCTCTTATATAGTAGTTCTTGACAGCTTGCTGTCGAATAACGTAACGCAACGTTTTAGCTGTCAAGAGAAACATAGGGTAGTGTTGACTAAAACACTGCGGTCGGAACCACCGCCACATACTCCCCTCTCAGTGGCAACGCTATTAGTTCAAGTATCTTCGTGGAAATCGAACTCTACGTCCATGGCGTGTAGTTTGAACGGGAACGGGAACTTCACTGTCACTTTCAGTTTCCCTGGGTGTTGGACTTTCACTGTCACTTTCAGTTTCACTAGGATGTCTCTGAGGGTGGAAAGTTGTCTGTTCGTTATCACAAAGAATGAATGCGGGTTTAAGACGGTCAACAGAAATTGTCTCTTCTCCGTGTGATTTCTTGATTTTGAAGACTTTGTCAGTTCGGGATAACACTTCAAAGGGGCCGTCATAAACTGGTTCGAGAGTTTTTCGCGGAATATCAATGCGAACAAAAACAAAAGGAGCTTCCATAAGCTTAGGATGGACAAATACCTTTTTTGCAGTATGATGTTTAAAAGGTACTGGTCGAAGTTTCCTTATGTCTTCTTTCAGCTGAGATATAAGTGGTGGAACATCATGAGCTTGTGTGCTGTTAAAAAAGTCGGTGGGAAGTTTGATTGATTCTCCATAGACTATTTCAGCGGGTGTTGAGCGATATTCTGGAATTATGTACGATCTGAGTCCTAGTAACACAATTGGCAATTTAGCGACCCAGTTTTCGTCCATATGAGCTTTCAAGGCCTGTTTCAGAACTCTATGCCATCTCTCGATTACACCATTTGCTGCTGGGTGGTAAGCTGTGGTCTTGATGTGGTCTGCACCTAGTGTTTTAGTGAGGTGTGTGAAAAGGTGGCAATCGAATTGTTTACCTCTGTCTGTGGTGATGTATTGCGGAACACCGAAACGAGAGATCCAGCATGATAAAATAGTGTTCGCTACTGTTTCTGCTGTAATATCTGACAATGGAATTGCTTCGGGCTATCGAGAAAATCTGTCTATTATTGTTAACAGATAGCGTTGACCTTGTGATAGTGGTAATGGTCCCACAATGTCAACATTTATATGCAAGAATCTTCTCATGGCTGGGGTGTATTGTCCAATGGCACTGGAAGTGTGTCTCCATATCTTGACTTTCTGGCAGGGAATGCAAGTTTTAGACCAAAGAGATACATCGCGTTTCAATTTGGGCCAACAAAATCTATCCTGGACCAGATCGACTGAAGCTGATATGCCTGGGTGAGATAAATTGTGGATAGAATCGAAAATCTTTCGGCGAAATTTGAGCGGAATGAATGGGCGAAGTTTCTTTGAAGAAGAATCGCAAATAAGATTCATTCCGTTGTCAAGAGGCATGTTTTGAAATTTGTATGAGGAAGATTTAGACTGCAGAAGGTGTTTGAGTTCCTCACAAGATGACTGAGCTTGCGCAATTTCTTGGAGTGACACAGTGGAAGAAAGTGAAATTGTTTCAATGCGAGAACAATAGTCTGCGGGAATGTTTGTAGGACCTGGTATGTAGCGAATGTCTGTGGTAAATTGACCTAGGAAGTCTAAATGTCGTAGTTGCCTTGGAGATGCTTTATCGACGCGTTGTTCAAAAGCGTATGTCAAAGGTTTGTGGTCCGTATAAATGGTGAAATGGCGACCTTCTAGGGTATATCTAAAGTATTTAACTGCCTGATAAGCAGCTAGAAGTTCGCGATCGTAGGTGCTGTAAGATTTTTGGGCTGAAGTAAGCTTTTTAGAGTAGAAACCTAGTGGTTCTAGTGTTTGATCACGTAATTGTTGGAGGGAAGCGCCTACGGCATAATCAGAAGCATCGACATGGAGAATCAGTGGTAGCGAAGAAGACGGATGAGCTATTAGTGTAGCGTTCTTTAGTGCCTCTTTCAAACGTTCGAATGCTTCTCGAGTCTGAGGAGTCCACTCGATTTTACGTTTGTCGCGTTTTTTGGGATTCTGGCAGAGGTCGAATAGTGGTTGCTGAATTTCCGCAGCACGTGGAAGAGAACGACGGTAGAAATTTATGAGACCTAGAAATCTTCTGAGTTTTTCAATGGTATCGGGAAGAGGTAGGTCGGTAATAGCTTTGATGCGTTCAGGAAGTGGAAATAATCCAGATTTATTTACACGAAAACCTAAAAATGAAATTTCGGCCACTCCGAATTCACATTTAGATGAATTGATACGGATGCCGTTGTCTTGAAGTGTCTGAAAAAGTTTTGCTAGATGCTCTTGATGTTCTTTTTCAGAGGCTGATGCAACGAGAATATCGTCAAGATAGGAGTAGGCAAAGTCAAGATGTCTTAAAATTGAATGTAAATATCTTTGAAATGTTTGTGCTGAATTACGAAGGCCAAATGGGGTTTTAACAAATTCGAATAACCCAAATGGAGTTATGACTGCTGTTTTGGGAATATCTTGAGGTGCTACTGGGATGTGATGGAAAGCGCGAATGATATCTAATTTTAAAAAAATACGTTTGCCTTCTAACTGGGCATTAAAATCCTGCAAATTTGGAATGGGATATTTGTCTGGGATTGTTTTAGCGTTTAGTGCTCGGTAATCCCCACATGGTCTCCATGAGCCATCCTTTTTTTGCACCATGTGGAGGGGGCTTGACCATGGACTTTTGGAGGGTCTACAAATTCCCAAGTCCATCATGTGCTGGAATTCTAGCTTTGCTTGAGCTAGCTTTTCCGGGGGCAATCTTCTAGCTTTTGCAGTGACAGGTGGTCCTTCCGTACTTATAGTATGGAAGAACTCAACCTCTGGAAGGTTGCTAGAAGAAGTTTCCTTAAACAGGTCAGGAAATTGTTGTAGCAATTTGAAGTACTGGTGTGTCGGGTCTACGAGATGAATTTTAGAATTAAATCCTGGTGGTGGGTTAGCACCGGTCTTAGAGAGGTTTGTCTTTGTATCGATTAAACGTCTTCGTTTCATATCTACAAGTAAAGCAAACTCTGCTAGAAAATCAGCGCCTATAATTGGTTGCTTGATATCGGCAAGTGTGAAGGGCCAGCAGAACCTACGGCGTAAACCTAGATCCAAATCTAATAGTTGTTCGCCATAGGTATGAATAGGGGTCCCGTTTGCAGCATACAAGGTACGTTTCGATTGAAATTTCCGTTGGTCGTGAGTGGGTGGAATAACTGAAATATCCGCTCCAGAGTCGATTAGAAATTTCATATTGGAGCGTCTATCAAAAATAAAAAGGCGGCGTGTTAGGTGGCTCTCGTCTCCTGCCGCGTGGAGGGAGTGCCTTATTAGTTTTCCGACACATGTTTTGCTTTGAAATTGCAAGGTTGGATGCAACGTTTGGCCTTGTTGCCAAATCGTTCATGATACCAACACGTGGAGGTTGAGGAATTTGCGGTTATGGAGTTTCGAGAAAGCTTGGGTCTTTCTCGGGAGGTAGATCGGGAACGCGTTCGCAATTCGTTGACTGATGCTGTTAGCTTCTCTAATTGCGCTTCTAATTTGGCTAGCTTGTCGGGCTCGCGTGACTGAATTTCAGCCACGTTGTATTTATCTCTGGAAAATTCCACGATTTTGTCTGCTGTAACCGACAAATTTTCTAGAGAATCGTTGCTCAAAGCCAAAATTGAACGAACGTTGACTGGTAAACGTTGTAGAAATAAAATTTTAAGGAAATTTTCTCCAATCTGACTACCGGCTAAAAACTTCATTTCGCATAAAAGTTGCGATGGTTTTCTGTCGCCTAATTCTAATTCTGTTAAAAGTTTATTTAGTTTGCGACTATCGGACTCTTCAAATTCTAATAAAAGACGTTTCATTAGATCTGAATAGGGGGTTGATGATAATGGTTGGGTTAAAAAATCTGAAATTGACTCTGCGACATCAGGATCGAGTATAGCGAGTACATGACTGAATTTTGTCTTTTCAGAACTGATCTGCGATATATCAAACTGGGCGTCAACCTGCATTTGCCAGATTTTCACGTTACGTCTCCATATAGGAGGTAATTTTATTGCAACCCTTGCCATGATATTGCTGCTTGAAGAATCTTCGGCCATTGTGAAAAAAATCAGATAATTTTTAAATTAGAAAAGACTGACCTGTTTAGATATTAGTTTTCTGTAGGCATGAGCACGTGCGTGGAAGTTAGGCGACGTCGGCTGGAACATCAGGCTGGGCATCTTCGGCTTGCGGCACGGGGTCACCAATATGGATGTTAATTGCACTTGTTGATATTAAATCCATACGTAAACATTTAATATACTTTATTATTTCACTAACTGAATAAACTATACATTTAACTATAAAACAATCACAGACAGCACATAACAGATAACTGACCGAGCGTGGAGAGACGTATCTTCACTGTGTCGGTTAGTAGCGAGGAGAGAGCGAGAGAGATCCCTGGTGTCTCTTATATAGTAGTTCTTGACAGCTTGCTGTCGAATAACGTAACGCAACGTTTTAGCTGTCAAGAGAAACATAGGGTAGTGTTGACTAAAACACTGCGGTCGGAACCACCGCCACAGTGATAAATACCCAAAAAACCTATTCCTTTTTTTTATAAAAAAATTATTAATTGTTTTAAACATAAAACAAAAATACTTTTTTTAATTTTAAACATTATATAGTATTGCATAGTATAGTAAACAATTTAAATTATGTTTCAGAGAATTAGAGATATCTAAAGTTTTTGCTCTATCCACATATTGTTTCATAATTATTTTTGTCTTTTTATTCAAATTAATCACTTTCACACCTCAGGCCGGATCAACTGATAGTTACATCGCCCGGGGATTGAACCCGTGTAGCAGCGAATCTCCTTTACCCAACTACACCACCGGACGGGTTCAGCTACTGTTACTATGTCTACGTGGAATTCTTAATAATTCATAGTTCATATTGTTATTTTGTACGTGTTATATTTAAATGTTTTTTCTAAACTGTTGCGATCTGGTACAGCAATATAACAGTTTTTCTCAACACTAGTGAGGGGTAGATACAATCGGCGGGGGGAAGGGTTTAGAGATGGGTGCTTGAAGTGAAGTGAACTGGAGGGCATGGAGTGCACATTTACCCAGTTTTCTTAAATAAAATTATAAATTGTGCATTAATTGTAATTACCTTTAAAGCCTGCACACCGTTAAAAGTACAACATCAACATACGGGTACACGTTTGCAGTTTGCACCATAGTGCAAAAATAACACTATGGATTAACACCACAGAGCACTCCCTATAGAAGGAAAACGCCATGGCTGACCACGCTCTCGCTCACAGCTTTGGGAACGTAGGATACTATCGATCGACTATCCAGTTTAAAATAACAAATAAATAACTGGATCTGTTATTTTCAACAGTTATTATTATATAACGGAACAGGTACAACTGTTAATAGAAAATAACCGTTTTGCCCATCACTAATATATAATGAGTAAGTGAGTAGACGTTGAAGGATAACCCGCTGGATGAACCTGTTACCACTTTTCACGGTTGGAACCAAGCGAGGTCACGCCATTAGCGTACCCTATGGGCTTGCTAAAAGGTATAGAAACGACCAGGATTAGCAAATGGTATATCCAAAAAAAAGCCTGGACGCAGCAAGTGCGTTATGGTAGTGAATTTTCATAGAAATGATCTGGCACATAATATTTTATTATAACTTTTTTTTCTTGTAACATAGAAATCTAAATTTTGGTGTATAGTTTACTTTTTATATCCTAAATCTACCTACCAAATTTGGTTATCATAGATTTTTTATTTTTTAAGATAAAAATTATTTTCAAATGAAAACTCAAAATTTTTCCGGAAAACCTCGTCCGATTTTTCTGATTAACGAACTTATCAAAGGCGTTTAGAAAAGAAAGGTACACGCCAAATTTTATCAAAATCGGCCCATTATTCTTTGAGATAAAAAATTTTTTCGAATAAAAACTATAAATTTTCCCTGAAAACCTCGTCCGATTTTTCTGACTAACAAACTTGTCACAGAGATTTACAAAAGGAAGGTACATGACAAATTTTATTAAAATCGGCTTATTACTTTTTGAGATAAGAATTTTTTTCGAATGAAAACTCAACATTTTCCCGGAAAACCTCGTCCGATTTTCCTGACTAAGGAACTTATCCAAGCCATTTACAAAAGAAAGATACATGCCAAATTTTATCAAAATCGGCCCATTATTTTTTGAGTTATCGGTGTGATACATATATTATATATATATATATATATATATATATATATATATATATATATATATATATATATATATATATATATAAACATATAAAAATTGAAACTGACCCCGGATATGGGTTCTAGGGGTCCTAGTTCGCGCATTTGCAAAAATTTTTTCAAAATTCAAATGTCGGAATCTCCCCATTAGTGAATTTTTTCTACGAAAATTCACTAAAAATTAATTAACCTATATATTATTAAGCGAACCAAAAATGATTAGAATTTTCTGCTCATATCAGTCTATTGAAGAATTTTTTCGGATTTCTTCAAGGACATAATATCAAACATATCCCATTTGTTTTTGTTTTTTTTTATACTTTATATTTCAACAACACACCACAAGGGCTTACAGCCTAAATACTATCGTACCGACAAGGAAAAAAGATACAACTTACTAATTCTTAACTTGGAGGTTCGGAGGAAAAGGAAAAACATGCCCCGGCAAGGAATTCCACAACTTGGAAGACAAAAGAGCGGGCATAACAAGATGTTCTATGTCTGGTGACCTGAACAGTAAAAGGGTGCATTCGCTATGTTCCCCTGGTAGATCTGTTGAGGGCAGCAGGTGGAGGAACTATGGAAGAAAGCTCCACTGAGCAGTGCCCGTGCAGGTATCTATAAAAGAGAGAGAGGTCACCAACGGTACGTCGGTGGGCAAGGGATGGCAGCATATGGGTGAGGGTAGGGTCACTGATGAAACTTTTAGCTCTCTTCTGAATGGAGTCCAGGATAGCGAATGTAGAGGCGGCATCGGCACCCCAGATGTGGGAGCAGTATTCGAGGTTTGGTCTTATTTGTGGAATATATAAAGTATAGAGATTAGCGGGTGAAAAGTATTTGCAAGCTCGGAAGAGGAAACCTAATTTTTTAGCAGCCGTTTCTGCAATTGATGTGACATGTTGGTGCCAGTTGAGATTTCGATCCACAGAAATGCCAACAAGTGAAAAGGACTGATTACTTTGAATAACTTGGTTATTCGTTTGGATGGGTCTAGGGTTGGTGTATCTTTTATGAGAAAGAAAGCAAGACTGAGATTTGGTGGGGGTGAATTGTACAAGATTTATACTTCCCCAGTCTAATATTTTTTGGAGATCCACAGAGACAGAACCCTCCATGAGTCTGCGATCCTCATCTAATTGCTTTGGCTGTCGGTTTAGTTAAGTTTATGGTTTAACGGTCTATAATTTTTAGCTAATTTTCGTGGAACAAATTCGTTAATGCATTTTTACATTTTTTATCGAAATATGATGCGTTTGTAAGAAAAAAAATCTGGACGCAGTAAGTGCGTTTTGGTAGCGATTTTTCATTAAATCCTTCAAATTTCAATAACTCAATTTGCTATTAACGTAATGTTTGTTGGCTAGGAAACCAACATTTAAGTTTATTTCGGAAAATTTTTGTACATTTTCAAACAATAAGTAATTTTTATAAAATATAGTACACTGTTTCTACTACATAGGCTATACCGGTAATGAGATTGGTGCCTGCTCGCATTTGCTATTAAAAACATTTTTATGAAAATTCACTTCCATAACGCACTTGCTGCGTCCAGACTTTTTTTATTAACCGATCAACATCATTTTTTTACCAGTTGAGCAACCATAAAAATATCAAAAAAGCCACTACAGAATCTTTATTTAAAACTACACAATATTAACTTAGGTTTTAAATTATCATCCTAATAAATAGCAGGTTTTCTTTAAAGTAATTTAAGTTGGGAACTACTTTGGAAAGGGAGGTCGGGTCAAGGGTCACCATCTAAATGCGTATAAGATAGTAAACTTCATATATCAGTAGTTGATTTATCTTAAACTAGTTTGTGTCTCATCTGCACTATCACCAAATAAACATAAGGGATCAATAGAGAGACACTAAACACAAGCCCTAAATTACACATTTACCCTCCAACACAATTCTTCTGTGTTTGAAGATGATGCGTCTTGATAGACGCCCTTTAAGTACACTAGTGTAATCACACAACGAACATTTATAAGGTCGCTCTTCAATACTTTGTAACGATTCAATTTTTACCTGGAATCATTACTGGTTTAAAAACACTTAGAAAGCCCCCAAGCATCTAAATAATACCAAAAATCCTGTCTATATTAAGCAATTCATGTTTTGATTTCAAAATTATTTTGATGATAAGTCGCTAAATCTTAAAGTACCATAAACCCCTTTACTGCATTTCTGAGTTGAGTTGAGTTGAGTTTTGAGATGGCCTTGAACTCTTCGTCCATCAGCCACAGACTTTTATTTTGTACTTTTGCACTGCATTTCTAATTTGTACGTTATGTTTGCCAAGGAAAATTGCGTCGCATTTTGCTGGAATAATATTTCCAAGAAATAAATATCGTTGCGACTGGGTCTGTAATTTTCCGCATCGATGATGTCACCTAAGAACGACCGTTTGAACCGTTCAACAAATTCCCGGCAAGACCTTGAATTGTAGACACGGGAGGTGAGACGTCAGGAAAAGGGGGTGAGCTGAACGCACAGCACGCGGGATCGAGGGGAGTCAACACTGGCACGTTACCGCGTAAACACCTTTCAATTGCGGTGGCTAAGAATTATCTTAAAAAGTGGTGATAAAACCCTTTCTGTTATCCATACTACCTCATAATAATTGTCAGTGTTTGTTTAAAGTCATTTAAGCGGCTTTTGAATTTAAATAAACGCCGTGTTTAGCATAAAAACGCAAGTTAACAGTGATCCCTTGTTTCCGACCTGTTGTATTTCTATCGTTAATCAGAAAGAGTTTCTGAGTATTAGCGAATTTTGAGTCAATTGGCAGTAAATTTCACTTGAGCCAATTTGTTTTAATTGTTTGAAAAGTTTTCATCAAAGTAATTCAGCGTATCGACGTAGGGGATAAATTGTCTCCTAGTATTGAAACAACAAAATCCACCGGCCCAATAACCACTAATGGGCAGTACCAATCATTCGCTCCAGCATTCTCTCTCTTATTGAAATTTGTGTCAGGCACTGATAGCTGGATAGCATCTTCATAGGGTCATCAGGTAACTCAATGCAGAAGGACTCGGTGAGTCGATATAAATCCTATCTCTATAAACCAGCAGAATTTCTCAAGCAGCAATCTAATATTTGAACCCTTGCAACTTGAACTTTCAAAATAACTTAATCAACTTGAACCAAAATAGTGTCAGCGAGGTGCTGTAAGGATAACTGTAAATTTCCTGTTTAATCTTAGAATTTTGTTAATTTTGTGAATTTAAATACATAGTACTTGAAATTGTAATTAACAAATTTCGTCTGGAAAATATCTAACCTGTACATTCTTTTTAATATCTTTCATTTTCAATAATTAATGTAGAAGTTTCACATAGGAATATTTTTTTATGAAGGCTCACTCAAGGAACTGGCCAGTTAACTGATTGAAAAATTAACCGAATTGATTGATAAACGTCAAGTAATTCACCTAATAATTTGTGTTTGGTTTTGAGCTGTAAAATACAGCATTTGACTTTTAATATACCTCAAGTAGCTAATGTCAATATTTTAGTGACATACAACCATCTTCATCTTATTATTTTGTCATATACATTCGAAATGATAATTTCTTTTTCTTGAAGTTCTTGCTATTCACCTCTCAAGGCCCTAGTTTGATTTTATCTATCTTACAGATTTATAAGAACTTACAAGCATAAGATAAAAGACACACTATGTCAACTGCTACAAAAAAATGAGGCGAATACTTACTATATTTTTGGTCTGTCTTGTCCAAACTCTTAAATTTATGAGGTCTCTAGCTCAAGACCCTGGAACTGCATACATATACTATTTCGAAATCTAGATGAAGTCCAGGTTATAGAGTTACTGTACTTGGAAGAGCTCGATAAGAAATTGGTTACGGAGCCAAGTAGTATGTTGTCACGCCAGCTCCAAATAACATAAAGTGTTAAAAAATTGAGACTGTATACAACCAACTAACAATTTAGTAAATTGTCATCCCTGGCCCATTTCTACCCTAATATAGGGACAAAGTATGTAAGGCTAGATGCATTCTCACAACAATTAGAACCGTAGACCGGTTTCACTCTCATTAGAGCTCATCAGTACGGCATACTAATTGCAGTGAAAATACACCTATAAATTAATACAGCTAAAGTAGCCAGCCTTTCAACAATAAGTGAGTGGTAAGCGTGTCGCCACCTAGTTCGCTGCAATTGGTATGCCGTACTGATGAGCTCTAATGAGAGCGAAACCGGTCTACGGTTCTAATTGTTGTGAGAATGGATCTAGCCTTACATACTTCGTCCCTATATTATGATAGAAATGGGCCAGGGCTGACAATTTTCTAAATTGTTAGTTGTATACAGTTTCTATTTTTTTAACACTTTGTGTTATTTGGAGCTGGCCTAACAACATACTACTTGGTTCCGCAACTAGGTGGCGACACGTTAGTTCGTCTCTCACCACTCACTTAGTGTTGGAAGGCTGGTTACCATAGCCGTATTACTTTATAGGTGTATTTTCGCTACAATTAGTATGCCGTACTGACGAGCTCTAATGAAAGCGAAACCGGTCTACAGTTCTAATTGTTATGAGAATGCATCTAGCCTTACATACTTCGTCCCTATATTATGGTAGAAATGGGCCAGCGCTGACAATTTTCTAAATTGTTAGTTAGTTGTAGTTTTTATTTTTTTAACAATTTGTGTTATTTAGAGCTGGCGTGACAACATACTACGTGGTTCCGCAACTAGGTGGCGACACGTTCACCACTCACTTAGTGTTGAAAGGCTGGTTACCATAGCCGTATTACTTTATAGGTGTATTTTCGCTACAATTAGTATGCCGTACTGACGAGCTCTAATGAAAGCGAAACCCGTCTACGGTTCTAATTGTTGTGAGAATGCATCTAGCCTTACATACTTTTTCCCTATATTAGGGTAGAAATGGGCCAGGGCTAAGAATTTACTAAAATTGTTAGTTGGTTGTATACAGTTTCTATTTTTTAACACTTTGTGTTATTTGGAGCTGGCGTGACAAATTCAAATAATGTACGTAACTCAATTAAGTGCTTAGATTTTCATCAGTTTTTTTTCTGGTCAGATATATTACGTAAACTTAGTGAAAACCACTCGTCTGCTATAAAACAAAACAAAATATTGATTCTTACTTTTGCTGCGGGCTTATATCTGTTGCTTATTAATTTCTGATAATTCATAAGAAAATACTAATAAAGATTCTCAGGAGCAGCAGCAGTACCTACCTCAAATTCACTTGTCAAATAAATAAATAAAACAATGCTTATGAGAGAACATTCCATTGACAAATAAGGAAAACACTGCTAATTATCAATTAATAAAGAAACCACAGCTATATACATGTCTAAAATATTCATAAAGAAATTACTCTATAGTCAACCTCACTGCTTTGTTAAATAACGACTGATCTACTCAGAATTTCTCTTAAAAATCACAAGGTAATAGAGTGTATCTGTTTCAAGTTTAATACACATTCAACAGGTTAATAAAAGTCACTTGTTTAATGAAGGGGCACCTCCAATTGGTCAAATGAGTCAGGTCAGGCCCGTAGATCAAGTCCTGCATTCTGTTGTTTGAATGCAAGCCAAGGTGGGAAGACCTGCATAACTTGGTATCAGTTATCAGTGCTGAACATAGGTGCTTATTAGGACTCGAACGGTTTTGCTACAATCGTTACCATGAGGACAGCTTCTGTGACAGCAGCGAGAGCAATTAGAAGCAGAAGAATGTGCCAGGTACGTTAGGAGCACAATATGAGGCTTCAAACAGCAGTAGGAAGCGTAAAGCCACCCATGCGACGATGATTTAAATGAAAGCGGGTATCTATTGATTGTTATCTCTCAGGGAATAAGCCAACTAGCAAGGGACAGTGAACTTAGTGGGAACATCAATTGAAATCTTGTCTTAGACTTCTACTTAGACCTAGACATAGACCCCCCCCCCTTTCTTAACCAGAGAACGGGGCCTACAAATTATTAACTTCAACAAATCACCTGCACTACACCACCCATGAACAGGTGCACTATGTATCTTAGATAGTGATTTTTAATTATGGGAGCGCTATTCTTAGATCGCCTGTCGGGTAAATTCTCCTCCAGCCCCCCGTAGCGTTCTGATTTTGTTCAACCTTTACCCCTCAAATGTTAAAACAGGTACATGCAGGAACAATTTAAATCTCTTAAATTTACTTGTGTACGAGAGGGGAGAAAACTAATGTGTAGTAAACTCTACAGATCTACACATCGGTCAGTTTAAACAGTCCTTGTGATGCTAAACAAATCGACGTTATATATTCTTGCCCTAAGGTCGACAATCAATGTTTACCTTCAAAAAGCTGAATGGAATCTTGTCACATGTGAATTTTGTGAAGAGTAGCAATGAAAGGCATACATGTTTCTTAAGCCAAAGTAATAACCGCAACATACAGTAACAGCACATTGATCACTAGCATGCGAGCCTATACTATGCACTACACATCACTTTATTGCACAGGTTGCTGATCGTTGCTGCATATCTTCTTTCTCTCATTAAAGATTAAAACCATGTGGCTCCACAGTTGAGCAAAATTTCCCTTTTGTCTTGCTGTTGTTTCTTTGGGTGTAGCTTAAATAATATCAGGAAGACTGTCAATTCCAGTACATGACCTAAAAGTAAATAATTACATAAATACAGGAATACAGAAATATACTATATTTTAAATAGGGTCTTCTTATTATATATCTTGCTTTTGTTTAGTTTGTGATCATTTGTTTCTATCAAGTGTTCTTCTTAAAACATGATTTAATTGTTTTGTTTATCTTTTTCAAATTATCCTTGACATATGTCAAAGTAAGGTTTTGTCATTCTTGTTAATAAACAGTTTTAAATTCTGAATTAAAAATTATCAGTTTTCTCTGGAATTTTATTATCAACTTTCAAAAAAAAAGGGGAAAATTCTCCTCTCGTTTTAATTCAGTCTGCACCTAACTTTTGTAAAAGCCTGGCATTTTGAATAGGTAAGGATTTAACTTTTTTTCTAGTAAAAATTCATCTAATTGTATTTTAAAATACAGTTGCAGGTTTTTTTCTGGGGGCTAGATTGTAGCTGAATGGTTTCTCTCTATTTTATGCCTGTTATAAACAAATTTTTATGGTGTAAAAGTCTACCCACCTATATAACATCTCCAGGTGATTTTATAAACCAATATCTGTTAACTAAAATGGTTATAACTGACTCTACAGCAGCAGAAATACCTCCTCAAATCACAGTCTAGAGGTAACAATGGAAGATAATAAAGATTGAATTTCTAGTAGGTTAGGTTAGGTTAGGTTTAATTGTCAGTGGGCCATACCGGTCCCTCCGCCGCGACCATAAGGTCTATTGTGGCTCACGCCTAAAGTCTATATTTCGCCCAACAAATCCAGCCTCCTGCAGAGGTCGATAATCTTTGTGGGCGAAAGTTGATCCAGGTCTTCTGGAGCAAGCTTTACCTTGTCAAAGAGCAGGTGTCTAGTCCTGTCCGCTGCCGGACAGTAACACAGCACGTGCTCTGCTGTTTCTTCATTCTCCATGTACAGCCGGCACTCGGTCTCCTGACCGACCCCAATACGGTGCATGTGGTGCCGCAAGCGGCAGTGTATACAGGCCGACTAGAGTTCTCAGTTGTTGTCTGTTCAACTCTAGAAGTTTCTTAGCCCTTGACTCAGACAGGCCATTTATGAAGGCCTTAGAGTGGGCTAATCCTGGAAGATTTTGCCAATATTGGATTGTCATTCTTTCTGTCCAGGTCTTTAAGGTGCGTTTTGCTGTGCAAGATGTTATCCCCAGCACCGGTTCTGGTCCAACAAAGTCACTCTGGGCCCCACTCTTGGCAAGCTTGTCGGCCGCAACATTGCTGTCATGGTCCGAGTGACCCGGTATCCAGACCAGCGACACCTCATTACAGCTGCCCAATTCGTTAAGGGCAGATTTACAACTCCATACCGTCTTTAAATTTCTGGTAAGTCCAGCATCCGTAATTAATTTTTCTATCCATCTTGAGGAAAGCATATAGCAGTAGTGGAAGATCCATAGTTACGAAATATTATAAAATCAAAACCAATCACACAGCATCAGAAAACAGGTTAATCATTTCCTTTAACTCAACATAATAATCATTATTACTCACCGATTTGATGTGTTCAAATTTCAATAGCTTCTTTAAATTTGTCGTAAGCCTTTTGTACGCATTTTCTCTTATTTTAAGTACTAAGTTCCTAATCTTTTTATATTCACAAACTAAAACAATTAACTATTAACTAGCGTTTAGCATTATTTGATTATTTAGATTTAGGCTATGATGAACTGTCATTTGTCAGGGTAATTCCAACGGACATTAGAATCTTAGATGATAGTTCAAAAGTAGATAAACTCATTTTGCTTTAGTGTACACTGCACAATGTAAGTTGTAGCTCACACGTGTACACTGGGCGACACAAACTTGTAACACCTCTGTTAACCGAAGCAAGGTATACCATGCGAGGGGAAATTTAATTTCCAAATTTAATTATAACATAGCTCTCTTTAAATAGTTATATAACCAATTATTTTTATTTTGAAGTTCACTCACATAAATTATAATTATATTTACATTTACCCATATCTCATCATATAATATGTCTATATATTTCTACATTACTATTAAAATCAATCAATTGTCTTTCGTGTTTTCATTAAATTGTAGAGTTTAGGGAGTAACTAATTTGAATCAATTTTCACATTTCATTGACTTTAAAAAGCTCAACAGCTGTGTGCTATAAAAAATGTGTGGCGCCCCATCTTTATTTACGAAACATTTCACATGAGAAAGGTAAGTCCAACCCTCTGCCCAGTTGCCTCCGACAATAGAGCTGCCATACGCCTTGTCATTTTGTTTGATAAAAATTGGTGGCATTGTCAATACTTCTGTTTGGACATGATGTGTCTTGACAGATGCCCTTTCTGTACACTAGCGTAATCACACAGCTCACATTTAAAAGGTCTCTCTTCAATACTTCTATGTTTGGAGATGATGTGTTGTGACAGATTCATTTTCCATACACTAGTGTAATTACACAGCTCACATTTAAAAGGTCTCTCTGCAATACTTCTGTGTTTAGAGACGATGTGTTTTGACAGCTCCCCTTTCTCTACACTAGCGTAATCACACAGCTTGCATTTAAAAGGCTTCTCTTCAACATTTCTATGTTTGGAGATGATGTGTTTTGACATATGCCCTTTCCATACAGTAGTGTAATCACACAGCGCACATTTAAAAGGTCTCTCTTCAATACTTCTATGTTTGGAAACAACGTGTTTTAACAGCTCCCCTTTCTGTGTACTAGCATATTTACACAGCTCGCATTTAAAAGGTCTCTTGTCAATACTTCTGTGTTTGGAGATGATATGTTCAGACAGATGCCCTTTTCCTACGCTAGCATAATCACACAGCTCACATTTAAAAGGTATCTCTTCAATACTTCTATGTTTGGAGATAATGTGTTTTGACAGACTCGTTTTCCATACACAAACATAATCACACAACTCACATTTAAAAGGTCTCTCTTCAATACTTCTGTGTTTGGAGATGATGTGTTGTGACAGCTGCCCTTTCTGTACACTAGTGTAATCACACAGCTCACACTTAAAAGGTCTCTCTTCGATACTTCTATATTTGTAGATGATGTGTTTTGACATATTCCCTTTATGTAGACTAGTGTAATCACACAGCTCACATTTAAAAGGTCTCCCTTCAATACGTCTGTGTTTGGAGATGATGTGTTTTGACATATTCCCTTTATGTAGACTAGCGTAATCACACAGCTCGCATTTAAAAGGTCTCTCTTCAATGCTTCTGTGCTTGGAGATAATGTGTTGTGACAGATACCCTTTCCGTACACTAGCGTAATCACACAGCTCACATTTAAAAGGTCTCTCAATACCTCCGTGCTTGGAGGTAATGTGTCTTGACACATCTGTTTTATGTACACTAGTGTAATCACACAAATCACATTTAAAAGGTCTCTCTTTAACGCCTCTATGTTTGGAAATTATGTGTTTTGACAAGCTTCCTTTATGTACACTAGTGTAATCACACAATTCACATTTAAAAGGTCTCTCTTCAATGCTTCTGTGTTTAGAGACGATGTGTTTTGACAGATACGCTTTCTGTACACTGGTGTAATCACACAGCTTGCATTTAAAAGGCCTCTCTTTAGGACTTCTATGTTTGAAAGTGATGTGTCGTGACAGATCCCCTTTCTCTACACTAGCGTGAACAGACGTGTCATATTTAAAAGATCTCTCTTCTATACTTCTAGTGTAATTACATTTACCCTCCAAGGGTTGATAAACATCAGTATTTAAACTCGTCTTGCAATCCTTATTTCCAAAACCATCGTCGTCACTATGGTATTCCTTTTTAACATCCACAAGTACAGTCAAATCATGTTCCACTATTTCCACTTTAACATCTTCATCTGATTTTACTTCTTGCTTGCACTGGAACAACTTTAATTGCAAATCGCTACTGGCAGGGGGATCCATGTTTAACCTCCAACTTCAAGATTCGAAATAGGGATTCACAATTCATCAATTAACCATTTTCTATTTATTTACCAGCAGATGTCTTTCTCAAACGTCACCCCAAGTCCGACTGCAACGAGCGTCTCGCCACAGTAGTAACGCGGGTGCATTGATCATGCGCACTATAAATTTAGTAACGAAATCATACTTACTAACCTTGTATAGATACATGGTCCCTAATTAGAGAAGTAAGTGCTAGGGCTAGCGATTTGGTGTATTAAAGGGCGTAAATGTCGCGAAAAACCAGAAAGGTATTTTCTGTGAAACATGTTTCACGTGTTAACACAATAAATGCACAAAGCTATCGGAAAAAAACATTAAAAAACTCGAAAAAACAACCTCGGCGATCCTTAAGTAGACGGGTACCGCCATTTCGTGCATCGCAAGAGCAGAAATACCAGACTGTGCTTATTGTTCTAGGAACCTGTCTGACCTGACCATCCCTGAGTGTTGTGTGACGTCAGAACAGGCAGGACCCTATAGAAATAAGCACAGTCCAGCAATGCCGCTCTCGCGAAAAGTGTAATCAAGGATTCAGAAGACGTATCAGCGAAGAAGGAAAATAATATTAAAACGCTCCAGAAATCAATAGAAACTCTCCAGAAAACTGTCGAGTTTCTTTCGTCGAAATTTGAAGACTTCAAGATTGCCAATCATAACTACCTTGAAGAACTAATTAGGCTACAGAAATACATGAAAAAGGTGAAAGAGGAAAATCAAAACTTGAAAATGCGAGTTAGCAGAGCTGGAACAAGATGTTAGTTGCTGCGATACCAGATCAACCCCCAAGATAATACAAGGGAAGTGATCCAAAGAGCTTGTGAAATACTGAATGCAACTATGGACTCAGTAGAAGAGGCCTATTTTTTTTCTCCCTCGGGGCTCGTCCGCGGCCTTGCCGCCCCGATAGCACTGCAACCTTTGGTTGATTGTGCATACCCTTAGTCTTACTCCACCCACTCCAAAATCACTGAGCCTTGAACTAGTCTGCACAGCGATTGGTAAGGTGAAGTTTTATATTGCTCTGTCTCCGGTCTAAACTGACCGTAGATCAGTTGTCTTTTGCGGTCCAGAGCTTTACACTCGCACAAGATGTGCTGAGCTGACTCCTCCCCCTCGCCGCAGAGTCTGCATGCCAGGTCCCCCTCGAACCGCCCCATTTTATGTAGGTGTTTCTTGACGGCCATGTGTCCCATCAAGATACCTGTTGTGTTTCTAAGCTGTCCTCTGCTAAGATTTGACTAAGATTATTGACTTCCCATGTCTGAGCCCTGGACAGTCCGCCCAGTACACCTTGTGTTGGTTTCTGACCCAGGACTTATAGGCTCCCCTGGCAGTGCTCTTTGTCACGCCCAGGGCCGGTTCTGGTCCCATAAATGGTTCTGCTGACCCTCTCTTCGCGACACTGTCAGCTTCTTCATTGCCTTTGACCCCCGAGTGACCCGGCACCTAGATTAGGGTCACCTCATTCTGCCCAGCCAGGTCGCTCCTCTCGTCTCGGCACTCACTCACCAGCCAGGAATCTACCCGCGGGCCACTTAGGGCCTTAAGGGCCTCCTGGCCGCCTTTGGCTGTGAGGATCCGCTTGTTGGTGTAGCCTCTCATCTTGTTCTCTTGCACACAGTGCAGGATGGCGTACATTTTGGCCTGAAACACCGTTGCATGGGCTTCGAAGGAAATACTATGACTTACCCTCGGTCTTTCCGAGTAAACACCTGCCCCCGTCCCACGCTCCCCGCCGGATCCCCCCCCCCCTCTTGTTCTCCCGCACACAGTGCAGGATGGCTTACATTTTGGCCTGAAAGATCGTTGCATGGGTTCCGAGGGACATACTATGACTTACACTCGGTCCTTCCGAATAAACACCTGCCCCGTCCCACGCTCCCCGCCGGTTGCGTCCGTGAACCAGAAGAGCGCGTCCCGTGGTCTCCTCCCGCCATGCCTCGCGGTCGGGGATTTCCACTGTAAAATTGTTTTCCCTACAGATTCGCGGGCTCGCGAGGTCTGGCCTCATTTCAAGCATGGGCTCCTTCACGACCTCCTGAATTTTGCAGTGGCCTCTGAAACCTGGGTTGATCTTCAATCTTCCATTGCAGGCTAGTCTGTATAGTCCTAGCCTGGACTCCCCCGTGATAACTAAGTCTAGGCGGGCAGATCCAGCAACACCTCCATTCGGATGATGCCTAGTTTTTGTTTGGCACTGGATTGTGTCACCTTAGGCCACCAGACTAGTGCCGCGTATGTTAACGATGGTCTGACCACCCTTGTGTACAGTCAGTGGGCCATACTAGGTCTTAGGCCCCACGTTCTTCGTAGGGACGGCTAGGGTCATAACTGGCTTGCGCAGTATTTTTTCAATATGACCATTCCAGGTTAGTTTAAGAGTCCAATATGACCCCAAGATATTTTACAGCCCTGGTCATTGGGTAGTTTCTACGGTACAGAGTGAGAGTTCTGGCTCTCCCACTTCCCCCTTCTCGTAAACGATACGACGGTTGCTTTCTCGGGGCTCACCCGGAGCCCCTGGCCAACTGTCCACCTTTCCACCACTTTTAATGCTGTCTTCATGCGCTCCCACACTGACTGTGTAACCTTTTTTCGGACGATGATTACAATGTCGTCCGCATAGCCCTGTATCTTGTACCCCCCTCCCGAGAGCCGCCCTAGCAGGCCGTCCACGACTAGGCACCAGAGCAGGGGAGACAGAACTCTCCCCTGCGGACACCCCGCCGCGACCCCCGCCAGCAGAGTCCCTCCCGCGAGTGAGATGAACACCGCTCTGTCCTAAGCATGGAATCGATCCACCTGCAGCAGGTCTCCTCTATTCCACGCTCCCGGACAGCTGCCAGAACCGATCCTAACGAGGTGTTGCTGAAGGCCCCGTCTATGTATAGGAAGGCCCCCAGCGCCACCTCCCTCTTCTCCAGCGTATTCTCCAGTTTCAGCAGTGCTGTTTCTGTTGATACTCCTGCTCTGTATTCATATTGTCCGCAGTGTAGGGGATATGCTTCCAGTACACGCCCCTAATGTGACGCTCTAGCAGTTTTTAGCAAGAAGGACATGAGACTTATTGGCCTCAGGGACTTTACCTGGGCTGTTGGATGCCCAGATTTAGGAATGAATCCAACCCTGGCCAGTCTCCATGCCATCGGAATGTACCCCAGAGCCAGACTGGCCCTCACAATGAGGGGAAGCACCGGCGCCAGTATATCTATCCCCTGTTCGAGCATGATGGGCATTATTCCATCAAATCCCGGGGATTTGTATGGCTTAAAGCTGTTAATGGCACATCTAATTTTGCTCGAAGTGACCACCTCTTTAGCGACTGTCCAGTCTACTCTAGATGCCCGCCTATAAGGCGCCTCTATTTCTGTTCTGAGTGTTCTCAGTCCGGAGGTGATTGGTTTATTATGTTACAGTCGGGGAAGTGCTTCTGGAGTAAAATTTCCATAGTTTCCTCCCTCGAACTTGTAAAGCCTTCCCTGGATGTTCTAAGAGACCCTATGTTGGCCTGAGTGCCCTTGGACAGGATATTGTGTAGTCGAGCGCTCTCGGACGTGTTCTTCACTTCCTCGCAGTGCCTCTTCCACGACTCTTTCTTGGCGTCCCTCGGTCTTTTGTTATATGTTGTTAGGGCCTGTCTATATTCATGCCATGCTCCCGACCTTTTGGCCGCGTTAAACAGCTTACGAACCTGCGTCCTCCCTTGCCTGAGGTTCCTCCTTCCACCACGGGATGTTCCTGTTGGACGCCCTCATTTTCAGGGGGCAGTTGGCGTTATAGGCCGAGGTGATTGCGCCTCGCACTTGGGCTGCCGCAATCCCGAGGTCTATTGAGTTGTCTATGGTACTCTTAACCCCCCGCAGTTCCACTGCTAGGTCTGCCCTGTAGGCTTCCCAGTTCGCCTTGCGTGGGCCCCGGTACCATACCGTTTGTCTTTCGACTTTGGCGATTTCAAATCGAATGTATCTGTGGTCTGGGCTACTCACTTCCCCAGACACAGCCCAGTTCTTAACAAAGTCACCCAGAAACTGGGTCGAAACTGTTAGATCTAAAACTTCCTCACGCAGTGTTGTGGCAAAGGTCGGTTAATTACCTCTATTCAATATATCTGAATTAAATTTCATAAAGAATTGTAAAACTGCCTCACCCTTAGAGTTTGTGTGTGAGCTTACCCAAAACTCATGATGCGCGTTCGCTCCATGCCGATGATGGTCTGCCATCCACCTGCTCTGCTACTCACCATCAGCTGCTCCAATTCCTTGGGTGGAGGACGGTCCGTGCTGTCCCCCCTGGCAAATAGGCTGATCCGACAGTAATGTCCCTCGGCCCATCCGCTCCTCCACATCGGATTTTGATCGTTGCCAGGTCCCTGGAACAGAAATTCATTAAAGGCAGAAACTCTATCCCTTCCCTGACAAAAAAGCAGGCCCTCGGTTTCTCGCTGGATCTGAGGTAGATGAGCTTTCAAGCAGCTCTGCCGAGTCCCTCGATCTCTCCTTTATAGGAGTACGGTTCCTGGATGAGGGCCACATCCGTGTTCCCCAGAGCCATCAGCAGTCCGGCCGTGGCTGCCCTACTGTGTTGGAGGTTGACCTGAAGGAACCTAAATCCCATTAACCCCTAGTTGCTTCCCCAGTGGGCGCAAGCTAACCCTTTGCAGGCCCCAGAATGCCTTGAGGGAGGTTCCTTCAAGGGCTCTGTAAGACGCCTGGTCGATCGAGAAGACGAGAGTCTGTCCATTCTCTTCTGCCTTCCTGCTTAGAACCGACCAGTGTTGTGTCCCCAGTTCAGGGTTCTGGATCTTCAGTCTACTGATCACCGTCTCATGCGGGACGGTGTCAGGGATCCGTACGCGGACCTTGCGTCTCTTTGGGAATTCGTTGGGCTCGACGGCTGTCAAGTTTGCCCCCTCCCAAATTTGACCGAGGCCCCCGATCGTTATCCGCAGCCAGTCCCGCGACTGCGGGCTGGCACAGGTTATCCAGAGGATGTCCCCCCGCCAAGCGCACCCGGTGGAACTAAGGCGGGCTCTCTCCTTCCTGAAGAGAGTCCACCGCAGCCTGGATCAGGTCCGCCTTCCCCTAATCTAGCGTGACCTCAGGATGGCGTCTGTCAATCACCGCCGTCTCGAGGCCCTCCGCAGCATCCCTATACGAGCCAGTCTGCCCGGTGTTCCGGCCCTGGTCCTTTTGGTACGTCTGTCTGTAGTAGGCGTGCTAGAGCCCGAGCGCGGCCTCTTCTAACTCGCACTCTCCTCTTGCGCATTTACAGGTGCCCTGCCCCCTTTGGGACGTCTGTCTGTAGTAGGCGTGCTAGAGTCCGAGCGCGTCCTCTTCTGACTCGCACTCCCCTCTTACGCCTTTACATGTTTCTCGACCGTCCACGTCTTGGTCGCCATTTTCTGCGCCCTCCGAAGCTTCTTTCTTTGCGCCACGGAAAGACGCTTGGACTGCCGGGGCAGTCCCTCCACCAGTGAAGACCCTACTGTAGGGGCCCCCAGAGTCCGCGGACCTCCCGATCCCCGGGCTCGTCTCAGTTTCCGGAATAGACTCAAGGCACGAGTCTGTAGCCGGAGCCACTCCTCGAGCCTCATTGGTTTTATATCTATTTATGATCATGTTGTTCCCACGAGAATGGGGGAAATACTGTCCACACCATCAAAATCTCCTGCGTGGTTACTCTGGAGGGTTGCCCGGTATTCTAGAGGTTCCGTTCACGACACCATCGCCCTGGTGCCATCCATCTCTGGGCACGGGTCACGTGACACCGTAGATTGGGGGAATTTATTTCGACCTTCACGTCTAGATCCGTCATGTTTAGTTATCAGCAGGCTCACCTCGTGCAGGATGCGGCTCTTCACCGCGCATGACGGTCTTGGGGAGAGCTTCATCGAAAGCTTATGTTGTTTCCACTTCCTCAGCTTGCCCCCTGGAGTCCCTTGGCCCACGACTCCTCGACCCCAACGGTAGCACTTGCTTTGCGGCATTTCTTTCAGTTGTCAACTTTTCTCATTAATTTCCGACTTTATGACTCTCGGTAGCTTTATTAATGTTTCCACCTCTAGTTTATAATATTTTAGATATTCTGCTGTTTCTAGCTTTCCAATTTACAAACATTTTAGAAGGAAAATGTAATAAATAATGATCTTTTGCCTTAAGGCAAATATTTCGTTTGTTGATATTTTACTTGATGTAAATGAAAAGAGAAGGTAGTAAGGGCGCTAGGATGATAATTTTCAATAGCAAATTTTCAACAAATCTTTCCAAAAAAAAAAAACTTGAATTGTAGTTCAATAATAAAGCCACCTGATCTTATTTAAGCTTCCCTTGAGGTTATCGTTATGTCAGTAAGGGAGTTACGGTAATGAATAAAACCTAACCGTTACAACACAAGACACTAGTCTTTATAAATAAAAATGGACACACAAGCTCTACTTGCATCAATTACATGGTGACAGACATACCAGAGAGCCACTGTTCCCCTGGAGTGGTGGATCCAGGTATAGCTGACCATTATGCACATGTTCTGTATATTGCGGTATACATGGGGCAGGGTGTTGAGAGACTTGAGATTGGTGCTGCAAAATTTCATCAGAGAGTCATAAATTCCTACACTGTTGATTCAGTGAACTGGAAGGTGCAGACTGGGTAGGGGTTTTTGCTGAAATCTTGGAGGTGATCTTTACTGATTTCATTAATCGATTGAGGTATCTTGTGGACATGTGTGGTCCTTACAAATCGTGTAATCATGGTTATGGTGACAAACAGTGGGACTAATTGTCTGGTTTTCTCATAGACTAACCAATATGAAAAATGAATTGCTTGACATTCACTGGTTGTTGAGACAAGTTGGAAACCCAGATGGCTTAACAGAGATATAATAAATTTAAAAAAAAAGCCGAAGACGCAGCAAGTGCGTTATGGTAGTGAATTTTCATAAAAATGATCTGGCGCAAAATATTTTATTATAACTTTTTTTTCTTGTAACATAGAAATCTAAATTTTGGTGTGTAGTTTACTTTTTATATCGTAAACCTACCTACCAAATTTGGTTATCATAGAGTTTTTATTTTTTAAGATAAAAATTTTTTTCAAATGAAAACTCAAAATTTTTCCGGAAAACCTCGTCCGATTTTTCTGATTAACGAACTTATCAAAGACATTTACAAAAGGAAGGTACTTGCCAAATTTTATCAAAATAGGCCCATTATTCTTTGAGAAAAATTTTTTTTTTGAATGAAAATCAAAATTTTCCCGGAAAACCTCGTCCGATTTTCCTGGCTAACAAACTTGTCAAGGCCATTTATAAAAGGAAGGTACATGCCAAATTTTATTAAAATCGGCTTATTACTTTTTGAGATAAGAATTTTTTTCGAATGAAAACTCAAAATTTTCCCGGAAAACCTCGTCCGATTTTCCTGACTAACGAACTTATCCAAGCTATTTACAAAAGAAACGTACATGCCAAATTTTATCAAAATCGGCTCATTATTTTTTGAGTTATCGGTGTGATACATATATATATATATATATATATATATATATATATATATATATATATATATATATATATATATATATATATATATATATATATATATATATATATATATATATATATATATATATATATATATATATATATATATATATATATATATATATATATATATATATATATATATAAACATATAAAAATTGAAACTAACCCCGGATATGGGTTCTAGGGGTCCTAGTCCGCGCTCATTTGCAAAAAATTTTTCAAAATTCAAAAGTCGGGATCTCCCCATTAGTGAATTTTTTCTACGAAAATTCACTAAAAGACTAAGGGTGAAAGCAACAAAGCGAAAATAGACTACTATCAAACAAAAATTAAGTCTGCTAAAAATGTTACAAAGTCTACATGGAACTTGGTGAATAAGGCACTTAATAGGGGTAGTTCATGCACGGGGAAAAATATTCCCTTAAAAATTAAATAACGTCTTATAGCTGACCCCGAAGAAGTTTCTGAAATATTAGTCATACAATTTATTGATGATACTCTGGTGACTCGAGCATTGGGATCGTGTCACTGCACTGTAGGTTCGGGCATTGTTGCTGGCAATGCTTGTTCTAGTATTTTATATTTCCTTTGACAGATTCTGATGTTGTGAATGCTATAAATGGGCTTAAGCCTTTCCACACGACTGGTGCAGACGATTTGTCATCCATAATTATAAGACGTCTAAAGAAAAATGCGGACGAGCTCCATCTTGTTGAAACACTAATTGATTTTCTTGATAGCGATCATCATTTTCAACAATGTCAATTAGTAGAGGGTAAACGATATCTTCTGGTAACTCCAAATACGTTTCGCCACTCAAATTGCCATTAAAAAAAAATTGGTCTGATTAAAAGGTCTCCAAAAATGCCAGTCCAGACATTCAATTTCTGTGGAGTTTGAGTGTGGATTTCGTGAAAATTTCTTGGATTATTAACTGCCCAATAACGACAATTATGACAATTGACTGTAGAGTTTAATAGATAGATAGATAGATAGATAAATTTATTTGTCGTGAGCTGATACTATGTTTCAGATAGACACGTCAATAAAATTATAAAAACATAATCAATAAGCAAAATAATGTACAAAATATTCACACAAACACAAACAGTCACAGACTATATCACTATGCAATCACAAATAAGACATCAAAAAGAATAAATATATGCGACATAACAACAACTATGATGACCTTAAGTGATTTTCGAACTCATCGACAGAATAAAAGCACTGCGAATACAGATACTGCTTAAGCTCTCTCTCGAATTGCGCCACGGTACGACAATCCCTAATATGATTAGGCAGCAGATTAAAATAATAAGAACCCGCATACAACGGCGACTTTTTGTAGAATGAATTATTAGGTTTATTCAGATATATATTATCCTTAAAGCGAATGTTATAGCTATGTAAATTGTAATTGTGAGGCAATTTATTTCTTTTCTTAAATACATAACACATTAGCTTCATTAAATAAACCCCAACAACTGTCAAAATTTTATTATTTTTGAAAACCTCCCTACAAGACTCCCGAAACTCAAGGTTAAAAATCAGGCGCATAATGCGTTTTTGATGTAAGAGAACCCTAGCTGCATCCGTCGCCTGGCCCCACGACACTATGTTATAATTTATAGCTGGGTGGCCAAGAGCATAGTACGCAGTCGACAGGCCATCTAAATTAAGGTAGGACTTTAAAGTCTTTAGAATGTAAAAACATCTGTTCAGCCTTGAGCAAACTGCATCAACATTAGTGGACCAGGAGAAAACTCTGTCAATTACTGTTCCCATTAATGATGTGGAGACAACAGAAGTTAAAGAGCTGCCATTGAAGTTAACACTGATGTCAACACGCGGACTTAACTTAGTTTGGAAATGCAGCAATTGGGTCTTGCCATAGTTAATAATCATATTGTTTTTTGTACACCAACTGCTGAATTCATTTAAAACGTTATTAATTTTTTCATAGAGAGATGGAAGATTCGAGGCTGAGACTAAAATTGACGTATCGTCAGAGTACATGAATACCAATCCATTTGATATATGTTTGGGCAAATCGTTAACATAAAGCAGGAATAGCAGCGGGCCCAAAATGCTTCCCTGTGGGGCGCCAGTGTTTATGACTTTTGAGTCTGATAAAGCATCGCCCATCCTAACAATAAGTTTTCTGTTAGACAGAAATGACCGAAAACAGTTGTTCAAATTCTCTCTAATTCCCATATAATGAAGTTTGTCACAAACAAAGCCAGAATTTATAGTGTCGAACGCACGGGACAGATCAAAAAATAACCCCACCGTGTATTCCTTCAAATCCATCCTTTCCAGTGTCGCCTGCACAAAATCAGTCATCGCTGATTCCGCGGAGAGCCCCTTACGGAAACCGTACTGTCGGTTCGAGATTAAGTTGTTTCCGTCCAAGTATTCTTGCATTCTTTGCGAAACTATTTTTTCGAATATTTTGGAGAAAATACTTAGCAACGCAATAGGCCTATAATTCTCGATGTTGTTTTTATCTCCCCCTTTATGTAGAGATATGATAGCAGCCTTTTTCAATCGTGTGGGAAATTCACCCCGAAGCAACGACAGGTTAATCACTTTCGTTAGAGGCATCAGTAATTCATCACACAACTTAAAAATAAACGATGGAATGCCATCCAGCCCAGCCGATTTTTTATTTTTTAAGCCCAGAATAATATTTCTAACTTCATCCTCAGTAACTGGACGTGCAAACATTGATGACTGGGGACAATTAACCGACACAGTACAACGATCCGAAAGGCCATTTTGGAAATGACTGTTTAACTTAGAAGCAACGGCAGTAGAAAAATAATCCGCAAACATATTATCCACAACTGTGGGGTCATTTATTTCAACACCATCATGGGTGAGGGAAACTTCAGATAACTTAGGTTTTTTATTTCTTACTAAATTTACTAAATTCCACAGCACTTTAGGCTTATTATCCGAATTAGACACCAATTGTGAAAAATAGTTTCGCTTTTCATCATCTATTAATTTGTTCAGTCTTATACTACTGATCTTATAGTAATCCCTGAGCTCTTCGCTGCTATATTTTTTACATAATATATTAAGATCTTTAAGGTTCGCAGTTTGAACTCTAACATTGACGCTTGGACGATAACGCAGGCCGGTGTTACTCCTAGTTTTTACCTTTTTAACGGGAAAGGCTGCATCAAACGCAAATTTAAAATGTTCCCAGAATACCTCAAATACGTCATCCACCGAAGTGTTTTCGCAGATACCATTGTCATCAAAAATATTTATATTAGTAAGTAGCCTTTTGAACTGTTTAATAGCAAGCTGTGAGAATGATCTTTTAAACTGAAACACATGACTGTGTCCATTAGTAATATTAACAAGAGGCAGCCAGTCAAAACTAACAGCATTGTGATCCGAGAAGCCAGGACTAACATTCCTGCAATCTACACAATTCTGAACATTCATCAAAATATAATCAATACATGAACCACCTACCTTTGTGATCCTTGTCGGAGAGTCCACGACTGAATGCAGGTTGTAGGACTCAAAAATATCATTCAATAAACTGAGACACGGGGAGCTTTTCAATCCGTCAACATTTAAGTCCGCTGCAATAACTATCGAGGAATACTTCAAGCAAATCTTATTTAATAATTCAGAAAACTTCAAAAGAAACAAATCAAAATCTCCAACAGGTGATCGATAAATTGACACAATACACGTATTCCTGTCAAACTGAACAGCACAACATTCGAAAGAGAGCTCAACTGACATTTTTTTTATAGAGCTAAGTTCACTACAATCTACACTAATGTTTCTCTTGGCAAACAAAGCACAGCCACCATGCGAATGAATGGTTCTCGAAAAATGTTACACAAGTTTATAGTCAGGAAAATAGACTGCTTCCAATTGCTCCAAATACATCCAGTGTTCATTTACTAACAAAAACGATGGATCCTTGTCAGAGAGGAAGTTTTCCATAACGTTTATCTTATTGCTCAAAGACTGAACATTTAAGTGCAGAAGTCTTAAGCTTGTCTGTTGTACGGCATTATTGATGGAACAGTTGTCATTTAATTCAGTCTCACTACTATCCGGAAGCGTTCTCATAACTGCGACGAAAAAACTTATAGGGTTTGATGATAACTCCTCTTGGCCACAATGAACCATCTAAAATGGTATGTTTTGCTTCAGAGTTTATACCAACCCTAAAGCTGCTGTTTTGTCCCTTGCTGTTTAACTTGACACATCGCATATCGATGAGAGGCCATCTTGTCTTGAAAAAACTATTCATGTCCTCTTCAGACACCTGTCCCTTAATTCGCCCCACATAAAACCATGAAGTCGCTGCAACACCCTGTATAGTAGTCTCGTCTGTACCACAGCCTGTGACTATATCATGAGAGATGTAATTCAAACTAGCTTTGTTCTGCTTTTTAACTTCACTAGGTATTCCCTTCTGATCATTAATATGTCGAGAATGTTTGTTTTTATTTTTGTTTATTTTCTGCCAGATATTATCTTCTGGTCCAGTTTCCTTATTTTTACTTACATGTTTTTTTGCTGGTGCTGTCTCGGCCGATTTATCAGAATCCGGCTTATCAGTGACCACCGAGATAATGGTTTCCGTTGATGAACTTGACCTGTGTAGAAAACTTTCACCGTCGCCGTTTAATTGAATGGTGTTATTTACCTGCAAATTAGTAGACGAAACACCAAATTGAGGAAGATTTCCGCTCAGTAATCTAACAAGATCAATGTTAGATTCTTTCAAGTTAACCACTTCCTGTTTAAGTTGAATTATCTCGTCCAGAAGTTCACTAAATGTTATACACACTACTTTTTTAACAGTAGACTCTAGTTCTTCGAGTGTAAACAAACTTTTTAAATTTTTCTCCTCTTCCTTACATAGACTGTTAGTCTTATGACGTAAATTATACACTGCTTTTTGATTTTCTGGAGTTAAACCCATTATTTTCACTTATAATTAACGGAGATCAACGAACACGTTTACACTGCGCGACGTCTACTACTAACTAATAATACTACTAACTAATAAAAATGTACACTCGTCTGAAAAACAGATATTGAACAGAAAGTCTGAAACCGACCTCAGATTTGGTATTTGAAAAAATATTTTCAAAATTCAAAAGTCGCGATCTCATTAATGATTTTTTAAAAGAAAATTCACTAAAAAGGAAACCAAGAACAAAAGAAAGATAGGTGGTGGTAATGCAACAAAAAGCCAAGGAGAAATGCTGGAGTTGCAAAGACGATTTAGAAAGTGATAAAGATGAAGGTGATTTCAAACATGTTGGATGTGATAATTGCCCGAGCTGGTACCACCTAAAATGTACTAACTTATCGGGTAAGTGGTCAATATTTGAATTGAGACAGGAATATTTTAAATGCGATTTTTGTTAAGCATAAGTATATGCTTAATAGTCACTTTTGTTATGAGAGGCATTATTTAAAATATTTAACTGTGTTTATATTTTTGTTATTTTATAAGAAGCATATGTTTGTACGAGTTTATTTATACCTATATTTTTTGTTACCTTCCCTATATTAGGATATTTATGTTTTACATCTTTATTTTTGTTAATAATAAACAATTACCTTTTTAAAAATACAATATCTTTTATTTTCTATCATAAACGGTACAAATCAAATATTTCATGAGACAACAGGCACCATCTCGAACATTGGCATAATCCTGGCCGAAATTAAGACGAAGATGGCAGACCACTGGCCTTTTGGTGGTTTTTTCCTTATTACAAGATTTACCAATGTAAGCAGCACAGCAAATAGAACTTCCATGTATAGTGTTATCTTATAAACTACACAGAATTATATTGTAAAATTTCAATTTAGCATTGATAAAATTAAAGAAGATAGAGATTCACTTCCGAAACCAAGTCTGTTAACTGGCCGACTTATGGCTCAATTACCCTATACTGAATTTCTCTTTTTAATTAATTAATTAAGTAATTTGGCTTATGGTAACCAGCCTCCTAGGACATTGTGAGATCTATGACAGGTTCGCCATATAAATAGTAACAAAATGTGTATAAGGTAATAAAACTTCATCTATCAGTAGTTGATTTATCTTAAACTAGGGGATCAATAAAATTACAAATTTACCCTACAACACAATACTTCTGTGTTTGGAGAGGATGTGTTGTGCCAGATGGTCTTTCACTACACTAGTGTAATCACACAACTTACATTTAAAAGGTCTCTCTTTAACACTCCTGTGCTTGGAAATTATGTGTTTTGACAAATCCCATCCCCGTACAGTAGCGTATTCACACAGCTCACATTTAAAAGGTCTCTCTTCAATACTTCTATGTTTGGAGATGATGTGTCTTGACAAATACAATTTCCATACACTAGTGTAATCACACAGCTCACATTTATAAGGCCTCTCTTCTATACTTCCGTGTTTGGAAATGATGTGTTGTGACAGATACCCTTTCACTACACTAGTGTAATCACACAAAGCACATTTAAAAGGTCTCTCTTCGGTACTTCTATGTTTGGAGATTATGTGTCTTGACAGATGCTCTTTCTGTACACTAGTGTGATCACACAATGCACATTTAAAAGGTCTATCTTCAATACTTCCGTGTTTGGAGATGATATGTTTTGACAGCTGGCTTTTTTGTACACTAGTGTAATCACACAACTCACATTTAAAAGGTCTCTCGTCAATACTTCTATGTTTGGAGATGATGTGTTGTGACAGCAGGCCTTTCTTTACACTAGTGTAATCACACAGCTCACATTTATAAGGTCTCTCTTCAATACTTCTGTGTTTGGTGATGATGTGTTGTGACAAAGCCCCTTTCTGTACACTAGTGTAATCACACAAAACACATTGAAAACTGCTCTCTTTAATACTTCTGTGTTTGGAGTTCATGTGACCTGACAGATGTGCTTTATGTACAGTAGTGTAATCACACAGCTCACATTTATAAGGTCTCTCTTCAATACTTCTGTGTTTGGATATGATGTGTCTTGACAGATACAATTTCTGTACACTAGTATAATCACACAGTTCACATTTATAAGGTCTTTCTTCAATACTTCCATGTTTGGATATGATGTGTATTGACAGCTCCCTTTTCTGTACACATGCGTATTCACACAGTTCACATTTAAGAGGTCTCTCTTCAATACTTCTATGTTTGTAGATGACATGTCTTGACAGATGGTCTTTCCGTACACTAGTGTGATCACACAACTCACATTTAAAAGGTCTCTCTTCAATACTTCCGTGTTTGGAGATGATGTGTTGTGACAGCAAGCCTTTCTTTACACTAGTGTAATCACACAACTCACATTTAAAAGGCCTTTCTTCTATACTTCTGTGTTTAGAGATCATGTGTTGTGACAAAGCCCCTTTCTGTACACTAGTGTAATCACACAAAGCACATTGAAAACAGCTTTCTTTGATACTTCTGTGTTTGGAGATGATGTGCTGTGACAGAAGTGCTTTATGTACACTAGCATAATCACACAATGCACATTTATAAGGTCTCTCTTTAATACTTCGGTGTTTGGAGATAATGTGTCTTGATAGACTTCCTTTTTGTACACTAGTGAAATCACACAATGCACATTTATAAGGTCTCTCTTCAATACTTCTGTGTTTGGAGAGGATGTGTCTTGACAGATGATCTTTTTGTACACTAGTGTAATCACACAACGCACATTTATAAGGTCTCTCTTCAATACTTCCATGTTTAGAGATGATGTGTTTTGACAAAGCCCCTTTCTGTACAGCAGTGTAATCACACAAAGCACATTTATAAGGTCTCTCTTTAATACTTCGGTGTTTGGATATGATGTGTTTTGATAGACTTACTTTATGTACACTAGTGTAATCACACAATTCACATTTATAAGGTCTCTCTTCAATACTTCTGTGTTTGGAGATAATGTGTGTTGACAGATTTCCTTTATATACACTAGTGTAATCACACAGCTCACATTTAAAGAGTCTCTCTTCAATACTTCTGTGTTTAGAGACGATGTGTTTTGACAGATACGCTTTCTGTACACTAGTGTAATCACACAGCTTGCATTTAAAAGGCCTCTCTTTAGGACTTCTATGTTTGAAAGTGATGTGTGGTGACATATCCCCTTTCTCTACACTAGGGTAATCAGACGTGTCATATTTAAAAGATCTCTCTTCGATACTTCTAGTGTAATTACATTTACCCTCCAACCCTTGACAAACATCAGTATATAAACTCGTCTTGCAATCGTTATTTCTACAATCACCGTCATCACTATGATATTCCTTTTTAACATCCACAAGTACAGTCAAATCATGTTCCACTATTTCTACTTTAAATTCTTCATCTGATTTTACTTCTTGCTTGAACTCAAACAACTTAAATTCCAAATCGCTACTGACAGTGGCATCCATGTTTAACTTCCAATGTCCAGAGCTTTGGATTTACTATTACTGTTTATTATTTATATATTTATTAATATATTAATAATTTTCCAGCAAATGTTTTCCCAAACGTCAGCCCCAGTCCAACTGCAATGTAGACAGTGTGACAGATGACAGAGCCGTTAAACATAGATTTTTCACATTCTATGGTCTGCGCTCTGCATGCCGTCCACGACTAGGCACCAGAGCGGGGAGAGAAAACGCTCCCCTGCGGACACCCCGCGGCGACCCCCGCCAGCAGAGTCCCTCCCGCGAGTGAGGTGAACACCGCCCTGTCCCTGAGCATGGAACCGATCCACCTGCAGCAGGTCTCCTCTATTCCACGCTCCCTGACAGCTGCTAGAACCGATCCGAACGAGGTGTTGCTGAAGGCCCCCTCTATGTCTAAGAAGGCCCCCAGCGCCACCTCCCTCTTCTCCAGTTTCAGCACCAGTTGCTCAATGCTGTTTCTGTTGAGAATCCTGCTCTGTATGCATATTGTCCGCAGTGTAGGGTAAAGTGGGGCAAAATGGCCCCTTTACCAATTTGTTGGGCAAAAAAATACAAAAAAACGGAATATTTGATTATGATTTATTCATACAATGAAAGAGACATAACAGAATACATTTCTTTGAAAAAATAACATCTAATAATAAAAAGAACAAAAAAATAGATATTCTTTAAAAAAGACCCAAAGGAACCATTTTACACCCTGGTGGAGCTAAAATGGCCCCCTTCATGAGGTAAAATGACCCCCACATTTTTTTTCACATAAAAGTTATAAAAACACTTTTATTTGCAAAAATCGCAAATGTACATTTTTTGCTTTCTTGCAACACCTGCGCATAATGAATGTCACCATTTTTTACACAAATTGCAAGAAACCCAGACCTCTTTGGCCCGTGACTCACTGAAAAACTCGGAACAAAATATACAGGCGACGTCGTCTTCCTTAACTCTTCTCCCTTTATTTTCTTTATTTTTTCCAAACACCTTCCTGCTCACAGCTTTCCTAGCTGTTTGTGAAGTTGGCCTAGCGGTTTTTGATTTTTCTTTTGCAACCAAATAGTTTGGTGTGGAAGTAAAAACAGTTGCTCCTTGGGACTAGGGTCTTGAACTCCTAGTCTGAGGAGGTGCCAGAGGTAGGAGGTATAAATCAAATGGAGTTACAAAAGTGTCATCTTTATCTTCATTATTCGCAGCACCAGCTTCCAGTTCTATAGCGTTAACGTTAGGGTTTGGATTTGAGGTTCCAACTTCAGGACTTATTATAACATCAACTGGCTTTGAAACGGCAACTTTTATCTTTGGAACTGCAGCGTCTAAAGTTTCATTTTCTGATAAATCATCTGCACTATCTGTAAAAAGGCTGACTTCATCTGAAGATCGTCCACTTGCCTCCCATTCATCTGACTCGTCTGATGATTCATCACGAATTTTCCTCTTTCTTATGGGAAAAGTTATTACAGATGATCTTGGTGGCGAAGAAGGGGGTGTTTTTTGAGGAGGGGTATTTTGAGTAGGAGTTTTCTGAGGAGTTTGTTCTTGGTGACAAATAGGAGCGTCCGCGTCGGTTTCATTTTCCACTAGAGGACGATCAGTTGTGTAGGATGGTTTAAATTTCCAATCTGGGAATATATTCGGATTAAAGGGGCAGATGCCTGTTTTCTCGAATCCACTGAGACCGTTATTAAGTGTGGCAGTTCTTCTATATGCTTTTCCAAACAAACCACCAATGTTATACATTGTTACCACTTTTCCTGGGTTTGCTTTAAGCCATAAAATAACCTCTTCATTAAAATATGCCATTAGAGGTGAAAATACAGCCACATCTAATGGTTGCATCTCATGAGTGCAATGTGGAGGAAACGACAGCAGTATAATGCCATTTTCCCTACAATATTCTATAGCTTGGATGGACTTGTGGCTTGAATGCCCGTCTAGCAACAAGAGGACCTTATTTTCAATGGAACACTGGGTGTGTTGTTTAAAATGCTGCAAGAATTGAACAAAGGTTTCAGATTTCATGTAGCCAGATTCGTTGTAAAGACAAAGCGTTCCATAAGGAACACCTTGGAATAATAACTCATTTCGTCTTTTGCGAGGGAATATGATTGCTGGCGGAATGAAATGACCAGCAGCATTTACACATAGAACAACGCTCACATTTTGTCCCCTTTCAGCACTTGTTAGGAAACCAACCTGCTTTCGCCCTTTATGTGCTAAAATTTTGGGCAGCTTACTGGGGACTGTCTGGATACCCGACTCATCCATATTGTACATTGTCATCGGTGTGATGTTATTTTTACTTGTTATTTCTTCCAAAAGAGAAAAATACTTTGCCACTACTTCTTTATTAAAGCCTCTGGCTCTGGCAGCGGAGGTGGCCTCCGGAGTTCTAAACGAAATCTCTGGATTTCTCTTCAGAAAATCTCTAAACCAACCCGTTCCAGCTGCCTTTTTCTCTCTAGAAAACCTGTGGCTAATACCATTCCTCTCCGCAAGCTCGTAGGCCATTTGACAAATATTTTTTTTTGTCAGACCGAACAGACGGTCTTCCATCTCTAAAACATATTGCTTTAAGTACGTCTCCAATTCCTTCGGCAATGTTGTAGTGAACCTTCCAAGAATTTTCGTAAAACCTTTTGCCTGAAAAAAAAAATAATGACGAATAACTGCCTTCTTTCCCCTAAAATACATCTGCAGAATCGAAAGAATATAAACGTCTAGTTTGAAAATACTTACCAATTTATTCTGATTTTTGGCCCTTCTCTTTAAAGTACTCAAGGGCAGATTATAGGTCCTAGCGGCTGTTTTAAAAGGCATGCCATTAGAAATTTCTTGTAAGGCATGTCGCATTGAATTTGAGTCCCATTTTTGTCTAGAGGTCTTCCGAACGTAATTTCTAACCATTATTTCTGAAGAGATAAAGATATATTCGATTGTTGGAAAAAATTGCTATGCATTTTTTTAGGCGACCATGCGAGGGTAAAATGGTCCCTGGGGCCATTTTGCCTCAATGTAAAGGGACCATTTTACCCAAAGAGTAACCAAATGCATAAAAAATACATAATTAGTGAATCCTCATATTTAGGGCAATGGCGACAGAAAAGAAATGTGCAGGAAAATATACCTTTTAAACATCATACAAAGATGTTTTACTTACCTCAGTGAATACGCCTACAAACACAACTTTGGTCCGCACGAAATTAACAACACCACCTGAGTTTTTATTGGTTATGTTATACTAGCCGAGATACGCTTCGCACATCTTCACCAATTCATACATAGATGGCGATAGTAGTACTGAATGTAATGATTCAAGCTAAACAGTGGTTTTACGCATGCTATGGGAAAAATATGAGGGGATCATTTTACCCGGGGGGGCCGTTTTACCCTACTTTCCCCTATAGGGGATATGCTTCCAGTACACCGCCCCTAATGTGCTGGTCGAGCAGTTTTTCCACTGTTCTTAGCAAGAAGGACATGAGACTTGGCCTCAGGGACTTTGACTGGTCTGTTGGACGCCCAAGTTTAGGAATGAATACAACCCTGGCCAATCTCCATGCCCTCGGAATGTACCCTAGAGCCAGGCTTGCCATCATAATGAGGGTAAGCGCCGGCGCTGGTATATCTATTCCCTGTTGGAGTATGATGGGCATTATTCCATCAAATCCCGGGGATTTGTATGGCTTAAAGCTGTTAATGGGCCATCTGATTTTGCTCCAAGTAACCACCTCTTTAGCGACTGTCCAGTCTACTCTAGATGCCCGCTTATAAGGCGCCTCTATTTCTGAGTGTTCCCAGTCCGGAGGTGATTGGTTTATTATGTTAGAGCCCGGGAAGTGCGTCTGCAGTAAAGTTTCCATAGTTTCCTCCCCCAAGCTTATAAAGACTCCCATTGATGTTCTAAGGGAACCTATGTTGATCTGAATGTCCTTGGACAGGATCTTGTGTAGTCGAGCACTCTCGGACATGTTCTCCACTTCCTCGCAGTGCCTCCTCCACGACTCCCTCTTGGCGTCCCTCAGTCTTTTATTATAGGTCGTTAGGGCCTGTCTATATTCATCCCATGCTCCCGACTTTTTGGCCGCGTTAAACAGCTTACGAACCTGCGTCCTCCTTTGCCCGAGGTCCTCGTTCCACCACGGGACGTTCCTGGAGGGCGCCCTCATTTTCACGGGGCAATTGGCGTCATAGGCCGAGGTGATTGCGTCTCGAAATTGGGCTGCCGCAATCTCGAGGTCTATTGAATTGTCTATGGTTCTCTTAACCCCCCGCAATCCCACTGCTAGGTATGCCCTATAGGCTTCCCAGTCCGCCTTGCGAGGGTCCCGGTACCATACCGATTGTCTTTCGACTTTGGCGATTTCAATCCGGATATATCTGCGGTCTGAGCTACTCACTTCCCCAGACACAGCCCAGTTCTTAACAAAGTCACCCAGAAACCGGGTGGAAACTGTTAGATCTAAAACTTCTTCACGGCGTGTTGTGACGAAGGTCGGGTTATTACTTCTATTCAATATGTCTAAATTAAATTTCATAAAGAATTGTAAAAGAGCCTCACCCCTAGAGTTTGTGTCCGAGCTTCCCCACAACTAGGGTGGGCGTTCGCATCCATGCCGATGATGGTCTACCATCCACCTGCTCTGCTACCCACCATCAGATGCTCCAATTTCTTGGGTGAAGGAGGGTCCGTGCTGTCCCCTGGCAGATAGGCTGACCCGATGGTAATGTCGTTCGGCACATCCGCTCATCCACATCGGATTTTGATCGTTGCCAGGTCCCTGGAACAGAAATTCATTAAAGGCAGAAACTCTATCCCTTCCCTGACAAAAATGCAGGCCCTCGGGTTCTCGCTGGATCTGATGTAGATGAGCTTTACAGCAGCTCCGCCGAGTCCCTTGATATCTCCTTTATATGAGTACGGTTCCTGGATGATGGCCACATCCGTGTTCCTCAGAGCCATCAGTAGTCGGCTGTGGCTGCCCTACTGTGTTGGAGGTTGACCTGAAGGAACCTAAGTCCCATCAACCCTGGTTGCTTCCCCAGTGGGTGGCACGAGTCTGTAGCTGTAGCCACTCCTCAAGCCTCATTGGTTTTATAAGTATTTATGATCTTCATGTTGTTCCTACGAGAACTGTCCACACCATTAGAACCCCCTGTGTGGTGCAAGGCGGGTTACTCTGGAGGGTTGCCCGGTACTCCAGAGGTTCCGTTCACGACACCATCACCCTGGTGCCATCCATCCCTAGGCACGGGTCACGTGACACCGTGGATTGGGGGAGTTTATTTCGACCTCCTTGTCTAGATCCGTCATGTTTAGTTATCAGCAGGCTCACCTCGTGCAGGATGCGGCTCTTCACCGCGCATGATGGTCTTGGGGAAAGCTTCATCGAAAGCTTATGTTGTTGTTTCCACTTCCTCAGCTTGCCCCCTGGATTCCTTTGGCACTCGACTCCTTGAACCCTTACTTAACGTTAGTTGGATTTTAATTCTAAGAAGCTTCTGTTTATTTTGATCATTTTAAAGATTGCTATCCCATTACCCAGGTTTTATGTGTAAGGAAATATTTTAGTCTGTATTTGTCCTGATTTATTAGTATTGATTTTCTGTGATAGTTTTAGTTAATTTTCGTAGAAAAAATTCACTAATGGGGAGATCCCGACTTTAAAATTTTGAAAAAATTTCTTCAAATGAGCGCGAACTAGGACCCCTAGAACCCATACCCGGGGTCAGTTTTAATTTTTATATGTTTATATACATATATACACATATAAATATATATATATATATATATATATATATATATATATATATATATATATATATATATATATATATATATATATATATATATATATATATATATATATATATATATATATATATATATATATATATGTATCACACCGATAACTCAAAAAATAATGAGCCGATTTTGATAAAATTTGGCATGTACCTTCCTTTTGTAAATGGCTTGGATAAGTACGAGGTTCTCCGGGAATATTTTGAGTTTTTATTCTAAAAAAAATTTTATCTCAAAAAATAAAAAAGCTATAATAATCAAATTTGGTAGATAGGTTTACGATATAAAAAGTAAACTAAAATTTAGATTTATATGTGACAAGAAAAAAAAGTTATAATAAAATATTTTGTGCCAGATCATTTTTATGAAAATTCACTAACATAACGCACTTGCTGCGTCCAGGTTTTTAGCGATTTTTTTAAATTCGCTAATGAGGAGATCTATATATATATATATATATATATATATATATATATATATATATATATATATATATATATATATATATATATATATATATATATATATATATATATATATATATATATCCGACCGATAACATAAAAATAATGGACCGATCATGATCAAATTTGGTGAGTACCTTCCTTTTGCAAGTGGCTTGGATAAGTTCCGTAGCCAGGAAAATCTGAGCAGGTTTTCCCGGAAAATTTTGTGTTTTTTTTCTAAAAAATTCATATCTCCGGAAATAAGAAAGTAAGGGCAACCAAATTTGGTACGCGTGGTTTTATTATAAAGAGTGAAGCCTGTACCAAAATTTAGGTCTCTAGCTTTAAAGACAAAGAAGTTATGGGCAGTTAAAGCAACAAATTTCGGAGTTTTCCTCAAAACGTCAAACTCGCAATTTGAAACGTCAAAATTGACAATGTTTAGGCCAAGAACGTGAGACAAATACGGATTGTAAAAGGAAAATGTTGCAAGAAGAGTGTTCTGCGAACCCTCAAGTTTCAGATTCAACTGTCGTTGTCCTTCATTTTACTAAAATATTTACCGAAAATTCATTTCAAATAGACCTTTTCTCTGATGCTTTGACTGCCAGTTTAGTTAAGTTGATGCTTTCGCTGTGGGTTAGTGAAGTTTATGGTCTAACAGTGTATAATTTTTTTAAAGTTAATTTTCGTAGAAGAAATTCGTGAATGCATTTTTGCATTTTTTATCAAAATATGATGCGTTTGTAAGAACAAAATCTGGACGCAGTAAGTTCGTTTTGGTAGCGAATTTTCGGTAAATTTGCAGATTAGACCCCGAACGCTTTTCAAAAAACTGTTTTCACAAACCGGCCTAGGGCCCCCCCTGGATCCACAAACCCCAAGAAAAATGTCTTGTTCACACCCCCCAAGGAAGTTACGGCGTCTGGGGGAATAGAGGTGCTGGGCGGGGTAGGTAGTAAAAAGTAAATATGAGCAGAAAATGCGAATAAAACGGACTTGAAAGTTGTCTTTTTCACAACTTGAAGCCATATCCCCCTTAAACCCTGCCTACCCCGCACAACACCCCTATTCTCCAGGTGCCTTGTCGGATATGAACAAGATATTTTTCTTGTGGTTTATGCAACGAGGGTGGTTGTATGCACGTGAGGGGGGAAGGAAAATCCCCACGATGAAGTAGCCACCCCCAACCCTACCGCAAGTTGAAGTGGGGGGGGTCCTGATTAGTCGTAGGCATTTTCCTTCCCCCCTCGTGTGCATACAACCACCCTCGTTGCATAAACCACAAGAAAAACTTCTTGTTCATACGCTCCAAGGAAGTTACGTGACCTGGGGGCGAATAGGGGTGCTGTGTGGGGTAGGCGGGGTATAATGGGGATATGGCTTCAAATAGACAGCTTTCAAGCAGTTTTCTTCGCATTTTTTGTTCTTATTTCCTTTTTACTACCTACCCCACCCAGCACCCTTATTCACTCCCAGTCCCGTAACTTCCTTGGGGGTGAGAACAAGAAATTTTTCTTGTAGTTTGCGCATCCATGTGGGGTCCTAGTAATATTTCTGAAAACAATTTTTTGAAAAGCGTTCGGGAGCTAATCTGCAAATTTACCGAATTTTCATTAAATCCTTCAAATTTCAATAACTCAATTTGTTATTAACGTAAGCTTTGTTAGTTGGGAAACCAACATTCACGTTTATTTTCGGAAAATGTTTGTATATTTTCAAACAATAAGTAATTTGGATAAAATATAGTACATTGTTTCTACTACATAGACTATACCGGTAATCAGATTGATGCCTGCTCGCATTTGCTATTAAAAACATTTTTATGGAAATTCACTTCCATAACACAATTGCTGCATCCAGACTTTTATTATATAGTGGTTTTATCATGGTTAAGCTAGTGACTAATCTGCTTCGTCTCGCTTGCGTAAAGCCATCCTAATTGCATAAATCACGAGAAAATGTCTTGTTCACACCCCCCAAGGAAGTTACAGTACCTGGGATGAATAGGGGTGCTGTGTGGGGTGGACAGGGTTGTAGACAAGATGTAAAATAGACAGCTTACAAGCTGTTTTCTTCGCATTTTCTGCTATTTCCTTTTTACTACCTACCCCGCTCAGCACCCCTATTCACTCCTGGTCCCGTAATTTCCTTGGGGGGGTGTGAACAAGAAATATTTTGGTTTGTGCATCCATACGCGTGTTTCTGAAAAAAATATTTTGAAAAGCATTCGGGAGGTAATCTGTAAATTTACCATACTCATTATTATAGTTAACACGTAGAAAAAAAGGTTCATTTATTTTTTAATCTATAAGGTGATATCAGGAAATAAAGCATTCAGAACACCATAAATATAATGCTGTAGATGCTGCGTACCATGGTCCTGATTTTCAACGACAATTAAATGGTCTCTGTCTCGTTTGCTAGCACTCACACAATACCAGAGAGACATTCCTCTGTCTGTTCCTGATGGTCGTGAATTGAGTTTCCTGCAACACATCTTTAAACTGTACAGACCAACGGCATTTATCATGTTAAACACGCATGTCATCATGTCATGCAACGGATCAACTACTGTCCCACCACTTGTGATGTGATACTCGTAACTCTCTCTCGCTTTCTTGAATTCCTCACGCCAAATCACATACTCACTTGCATTCAGTCCCAGGAATATCTGCAGCATGCTCTCACAATTTGATATCACCTTGGCCTCCCCAAACTGGTCCCGTAGCGTTACTATCATGGACACATCAACTTTCTCCTCCACACTGTCCATCTTTATCTTGACCGACCTTATCTGTATCGTGACACCCTCGCCGTAAACTAGAGCTCCATAAGGTATGTGCTTTCCCTGACCAAAGAAGAATGGATCGCCACCGAACTCTGTATCGAGTGCACAGTACAAGTTGGCAGTGTTGAAGATGACTAGTGGATCATAAGCCAGCACCTGGAATGTGGTGAGTGGAGTCGACTTGCAGTACTTGCCCTTTTGCTGTGCCACGTCTCTAACAGCTACCACCATGTTGGGTATTAGACCGCACGGAATCAGACTATTTTCCCAGTTGTTCAGGTACACCTTCAGTGTCTTCACTGGATCACCTTCCACCTGAAACTCCAGATAATGTGTCTTCCTACCGGGAGTTCCAAAACCGTAAAGCGCTATGTGTCGCTCCGTCCTACTAGACAGAGGATCCGAAAACCTTTTCTCTTTTAGTTTACCTACGAAAGACACCATGTTAACTCGTGGTTGTGTGGCGATGTATGCCTTGCAGGCGGCAACGTCCATCAGCTGCTCGGCGCTCTTACATTCTTGTTGCAAACAAAAGAGGGCACCTTGGCTCAATTCAAAGCTGCTCTGAGCAGGAGACATCCTTTTAAGTTCCACATCAAACACTTTCTTCAACAATCCATTATAAAACACCTTGTACAGACTCTGACAGTTCAATAACGGTATCCATTTTAGATTGCCCAGTGTTAAACGCAAGAACACACACGTGTCCCTTTGTATATCGTTCTCACTACACTCGATAACTTTGACATGCAACCAACATTCTGTCATGTTTTGTTTGGAATATTTTATTACACTTTTATTTTCCAACGAAATGGCCATGCTGTGTTGGTACTGCAAACTCCCGCCTAATTCCTTAGAAAACAATCGATCCATTTGCCTGTAATTATTTACCACTTGTTTTACTAATTTTATCTCGTTTACATCCACAAAGATGTATTCTAGGTTGGGTACTGACTTGTCACTGTAAATTTCAGTTATAACAAAACACCTGCCAAAGAGGACGTACGAGTCCAGGTATTGCTTGAGATTGTGATTGTCGGCACAAATGATGACACACAACATCTGATGTTTGCACTCCTTTAACATGGGCATTCCATAATCCGGATGAACATACAAATAACCAATCAGGTATTGGTCGGGCTCCATTTGAGGATGTACTCCATGGGTCCAGTAAGGAAAGTTGCTGTATTTGTCTGTTAATATATCAACATACCTGCAATAGGAGACGGGTTTGAGCATGAACGGTGACTGAAACTTCTTATTTGTACAGACACTGAACACGCTGCAGGTTACTGCAGGGGGCACATGCAGTATGACCTCCACTGCTGACAGAAGGAGCTCCCAAACACTGACTTTCTGCGCAACAGGATCAAAATGTAACCTCAGACGGTTCAAATGGGAATTTATCAGCATCAGATCTGCTACACCCAACTCGTATCTCCTGATGAGCTCTACCAGCCTGTGTTGTTTATATAATCTGCCGTGTGAACAGTCTGTTGGATAATCGACGAGTTTGGTTTCTTCACACAAATATACCCCATGGATGTTGTGGTGATGGATATTTTCTATGTGCACCGTTTCGCCGATTGACGGTAAGATTATATGAGACCTCTGCGACAACAGGCATCCCACATAAACATTAACTGACCCAACACGGAAACATAACGATTCTTTATTGACGTGAGTAACTGTTCCTTTAATGCAATTAATTTTAAATGTTTTATTATATAACGACTCTCTGTGAGTAACTGTTCCTTTAACGCAATTCATTCTAAATGTTTTATAATGTATAAACACCAATCTATAAGCTTAATAATAGTGTTGTTACTCTTACTCTTGGAATATTTGAATATATGTTGTCAGACGGCGCAGGCCCAGGGTTGCCACCAGCCAGTGTTGCCAACTAGGGATGTTCGAATCCAAATCGAAAAAGATCGATTATTGTATTGCAAAATGCCGATTTCTGAATCGATTCGCCAGCTCTCGATTTCTACGAAAATCGATTCATTTTCCACAGAGATCGAATCGATAAAAATTAATACGTAAATAATATTAATTAATTTTCAACCCAAAAACAATACTTTTGCGCCACTATTTTAATACAGTGTTCTTTGAACAAGATGTTTTGTATTCTATGACAGTATTACTTAATAATACCACAGAACATGATGTATATAATCTGGCGTGTGGCAATACAATACACAGAGACGTAGCTTGTCGGTTATTGTCACTTGTCATCCAAGCCGTCAAATTGTGGATCAATTACAAAATTATTAATAATTAGAAATTATAACCGTATTAGTGTTTTAGTGTAGTTTCTTATTCCTTGGTGGTTAAGCATGTCTTTTGTAAAAATATTTTTTAAATCAGCCATTAACTTATATTGGTTCTGATCCTCTTTAATATTGGTGATGGCAAATAAGATATTATTTCCTGTGTTATATCCAATTGTAGAGAGAGTAGCAGTAGTTCCAAAATCTACACCATCAGAAAGAATGTTTTGAAGAGCAGGAAACATTTTAGTTGATAACCAAAATAGGCTAAGCCCTCGTCACCTTCAAGAACTATTGTTTTTAAATTGATTAAACTTGGAAGACTGGTATATTACCACAAGTAGCACTGCTTAATAATTTCTTATACTTAAAAATAAAATTGTTTATTTGTATATTTTGTTTTTATTTCCTTTTTATCATCCTTTGTTCTTTTTATTTAATTTTCTTCCCGCATCCCCCTGCGAAGTACAGACATGGACCCCTAAATCGATTGTTTCAAGGCTCACTCAGTCAAACTTCTGGATGATGTACAATTTATATCTGTTATCTCCCAACAATGCGAAGAGGTCTTCCTGAATGATGAAACAGAAGGTAATAAAAATGGAATAATTTGTGAAATACTATTTTAATTGTGTGTATGAGCCGCCAGTCTATCATAGAACTCTCCAGTCTTTTAACGAGCGAGGGACTGTGCTGCTACCAAACTAACAGCGGCATTTTTCAAAAATCGATTCTTTTAGCTCCGATTTTTATTGAATCGATATTTTACCAAACGATTCCTCACGATTCAAAAATATATTTTTTTATGAATCGAACATCCCTATTGCCAACCGATCAGAAACTTATTATCGTATTAACCTTTTAATTATTAGGCCTTTACGAAAAGTAACCGGGTAGATATCTACCATTTGCCGAATGGTACACAGCTAGCTTTGTGGTAAATGGATCCGGTGCAGTAATTTTCGAACGCTTTTAATTGCGCGGTAACTAAATGACAAACGCCAAACTGTCAAAGGGTCGTCTTTGTTGTTTGATGATATTTTGGCTTTGAACTTTGAAGTAGTAATATTACAGTGTGGATATTGAAAAATAGCTTTAGTTAATGTTTCACCTGAAATATTAGACAGCGAGAGCGACGAAGAGTTATTAACAGGAGTTACGACTTATTATACATTAATAAATTCCAAAAAGAAGCGCCGCGCCATTGAAAATTATGTATCTTATGTTGCACACTTTACACTAACTACTATTAACATCCACTAAATGCCAATACAACACATTCACCTTCCTTCAAGTAACGATTGAGAAATGAACGAATGAAAATCAAAAACCTTAGGGCCCTTAAGATATTGGTATTATTATTTATTAGTGATGGGTCGTTATTTAACTGTCAACTATTTTTAAACGGTTACCGAGCCGTAACGGTAACCACCAGTTATCGACTTATAAAACTAACGGCTTAAAAAATAACGCTTTTTACACTAAGCTAGAATTCGGAGTCGTGTATGTTTCAGTTCCACTTCCACTGCAACTAGGTTCGATAAATAAACATCGGTTTTCATCGGCATCGGCAACTGCTATTTAACCATTTAACGGGATGAATAGCCTTGAGATTGGGAATGCTAAATATGTATGGGTATACAGTATAGAGCGGACTCTACTTCATAACATTATTATTTATACTAGCGTGCTCGCTCTCGCTCACAGCTTTAGGGACGTACGATCTTCAGAACAATAAAACGGTTTAATTTTAATTTTAACTTTAACCGGTTGTTGATGGGGATACGGCACACGGACACTACTACACAGAGTTATTCTGTTAAACTGAGAAGCTGTTATTTTTTAAACAGTTGAGTTTCCCACTAGTATGTAAAGCCAAATATTTAATAATAAAAAATGTTTTTTTTAATTTCGACAACACACCACGAGGGCTTACAGCCTAAATACTATCGTACCGTGGGTGTCGACAAGGAGGAAAGAGGGAACTTGTTAATTCTGGACTTGAAGGTTCGGAGGAGAAGGAAAAACATGTGCCGGCAAAGAATTCCATAGCTTGGAAATCCTCAGGACAAAAGAGCGGGCATAACAGGATATTCTATGTCTGGAGACCTGGACAGTAAAAGGGTGCATTCGCTCTGTTCCCCTGGTAGATCTGTTGGGGGCAGCAGGTGGAGGAACTATGGAAGAAAGCTCCTCTGAGCAGTGCCCGCGCAGATATCTATAAAAGAGAGAGAGGTCACCAACGGCACGTCGGTGGGCAAGGGATGGCAGCCTTTGGGTGAGTGTAGGGTCACCGATGAGACGTATAGCTCTCTTCTGAATGGAGTTCAGGATAGCGAGTGTAGAAGCGGCAGCGGCACCCCAGATGTGGGAGCAGTATTCGAGGTTTGGCCTTATTTGTGAAGTATATAAGGTATAGAGATTAGCTGGTGAAAAGTATTTGCGATCCCAAAAGAGGAAGCCTAATTTCTTAACAGCCGATTCTGCAATTGAAGTGACATGTTGGTGCCAATTGAGACCTCGATCCACAGAAATTCCAACCAATGAAAAGGACTCATTACTTTGGATAACTTGGTTGTTCATTGTGATGGGTCTACGGCTGGTGTATCTCTTATGAGTAAGACAGCAAGACTGAGTTTTGGTGGGGTTGAATTGTACAAGATTTCTACTTCCCCAGTCTAATATTTTTTGGAGATCCACGGAGATAGAACCCTCCATGAGTCTGCGATCCTCATCTAATTGGGCTAAAGAGACAGGTTTAGAATATTGTATATTTGAGTGGAGGGTGCTGTCGTTCGCGTAACTGTGAACTGGGTTGGATGTGCTAGAGAGGAGGTCATTGATGTGGAGAAGAAACAAAGTAGGGGCTAAAGCTAAAGAGGAACTCCTGCATTAATTGGATACAGTTTAGAGGAATGGCCATCCACAATAACAGAAATGCTCCGGTTGGAGAGGAAATTTGCTGCCCAGGTACAGAGTTTTGGTGGTAGGCCATAAGTATATTAAGCAGCCCTGCGTGCCAGACCTGGCCAAATGCTTTGGATATGTCTAGAGCGACAATATGGGATTCACCGTGTAGTTCCATAGACTTGTATTAAGAATGGGTGACAGAGGAAAGGAGGTCGGCAGTTGATCTGCGTTGACATATAAAGCCAACTTAATGTCAAATGTCAATTTCAACTTGCATGATGAAAAGAATGGTAATTTTCAGAGACACATAAACAGTTAAGGGGGTGCACTAACTATGTGAAAATAAATCACAATAGTGGAATACACCCTTCCTTAGCTTGATATAAAACGAACGACCCCCAAAAATGTGTAAAACATGTCGCAAAAGTGAGTACAACTTACGTTTTCCCTCCAAAACGTCCAAATAATTCCAAAAGTTGGCTTTTGCCCTCATCTTAATTGTGATTTTCGTCATCCACACCCTAAGACACGTCTGTATACAAAATTTCATAAAAATCGAAAACGCGCCCCGAAAGTAAACCTTTACCAAAGATTTTGACGTTTTAGTGAATTTTCGTAGAAAAAAATCAGATTGGAAGATCCAGACTTTTGAATTTTGAATTTTTTTTCAAACGAGCGCGACATAGGGCCCCTAGAAACCACATCCGGTGTCAGTTTCAATTTATATATATATATATATATATATATATATATATATATATATATATATATATATATATATATATATATATATATATATATATATGTATATCTAAGGAGCGGTTTGACGACCATTTCCTCGCTTAAACAGGCAGTTCCGCGACATTTGGTAGTTTGACGACGGTCGTCAAAGTGCCTCGTGGTATACAGCGGGTAGTTCGACGACCAAGGTCGCCGATGTACCCGTCTTAGGATGGAATTGCTAAAGCGTGAAGTTTGACGACTTTTTAAGGTTTCTCGATATCGCCACCAGAGCTGAGAGTTTTCGCCACTGTAGTTCCAAGATCTATCACCAGATGTGGCCGCAAACTAAAATGTTTCGACATACGTTTCGCAATCTAGACTATCTCTTTCTGTGATATGATAATAATAATAATAGGATTTGTTGTCATTATTGAAATATTGAAAAAGAGGAGTAGAGGTTATGATGCATTTGTAAAAATGTTAAAAGAAATAGAATGATAGGTATTTGTATTTGATATACATTCTAAAAATGCCTGAGAACGTAAATGTTGTGAAAGGAAAAAATTTATATCGACGATTTAGACAAATCGCTTCTACAAAATAGTTCAATAATGTTAGAAAACCATATTGTGCTGAAAGGGTAGGAAACAAGTTTGTATAAAATATTGAAGAAAATGAATACTAAATGGCATTTGAAAGGTAACTTAATTAAAAAGTCAGTTTCAATTAAAAAAAAGCGACATTATATGACATTTTACAAATATCTCCTTGCGGAAAGGTGGAAGACTTCCCAGTTAGCTCTTTTCCTTAGTTTTTCAGTTATACATTAGAATGGCATATCAGATATAAGGAATAAAGAATATAGATGCACCAGCATGAGAGTAAATAAATGGTATAAAAAGAATGCATGAAAAACCAGTACGAAATATAATTGGTAAATTCAATGCCTGAATAACAACATGAGAAGTTATGTACATAAAAGAAGATATTATTGGAAGTGTCGTTTTGAAACGTTTACAGGTCAGTTCCGTGCTTCTAAATATCAATATAGGTAGTGAAAGTTTAACAAAAATACAAAGTATAACAGTTGTATTGGAAACCACTGTAATACTTATATCATGTATCACTGTCATGGATAGCATAATCAAACCTATGTGAAGTTACATGTTTTTATATTTCCATACTGGGATCTGTAATTAAAAAAATGATATCACATCATAAAAGATAAATAGTCAGTAAGTGTAAGAAACAAAAATGAACATAATATGTTAGTGAACAATAGGTACAATTTAATTTTACCAAAATGTGTGTTATATAAAGACTTATACTATTATATGAATAAAGCAGGTAATTTTATTTCAAAATCTTTGGAGCTTGAATTGTTTAATCCCAATAATTTCTAACGGTTTTTAGCACAGATAGCTGGTTAACAAATCTATACATCAGATTATAATGTTTGATAGAATTGCTTTGACCTTTTACATTCCATTTAAAAGTCAATGCAAGATACAAGTTTTGTGCCTGTTTTATAACAAATAATCAATAAAATTGTTTCTTTTGAAATTGTGAGTTATTGCAGTTTTTCTTGATAACTCCATCTTTTTTCATGTGTTAATTGCTATTATTTTGTTATAACATATTATTGGTTTTAAAGTGTGATTGTGTTAAATTTACCACTTATAAACGCCTAAAAGTACAGAACACTTTTGCGTTGTCATTGTGCTGCCATTATAAATGAATAACCTATGTTTATTCTGATGTTCACCTAAGCAATGATGGCTTATGAATCAAATTAACACTTGCAACTTTCAATTGTTTTATTTTCATAGGACTCTGGAGAAGAATTTTGTAAATCACATGTAAATATACATAAACGGGACAACAGAAGTATACTAAATCTAAAATTAATTGATTATTTGTTGTTGCCCTTTTTCCTCCCTTAAGGCTCGTCCGCAGCTTTGCCGCCCCGATAGCACTGCAGCCCTTGGCCTATTGTGCATTACCCTCCACCTTAAGCTCGATCTCAACAACACAAGTGATTTGAAAAATCATCCGCTGCTGGTGAGTCTCAAACCGTCGTCTCCTGAGTCCGAATGGGAAGTTTGACTGGACTTTCCAACACGGCCACGGCGGCACCGTTGTTGCCCTTACTTGGTGAAACTCCATCCTAAATACAGATGTAGAGACTAAATGTCATGGAAGTGGTATCTACATCTGTAAATAATCTCAAATGAATTACCTACCATAGGTAGATATATTTATGCAAATATCGAATGGCTGAAATTTATCTTATTTATGCCAAATATTTCTCACACAGTCAAGTTTAATGATTTTCATTGAAATTTCCAAAATGCAAAAAGTGTTTACTAATCATTAAAAAAAAATGTATTTTTAAACTTGAGTTAGCTAAAATGATTACCTACACATTGACAATGAAAATGAAAAGAGAAATTTGTCAATAAAAACCATTAGTGACAATAATTTTTAAAAAAGCACCCATATGAGAGGTATTAAAAATTATACTTGGTCTACGATAAACAATTGTTTATAACAAAATTTTATTTATTCAAGATAATCTCCTCTAAGCCTTAAACATTAAGCTAAACAATCATAAAGCATTTCTAAATCATAACAAAAATTCTTTATCTTGGTTGAACATTAATTTTATGAATTGTTAGCACTGCAATTAATGACTTGCGGAAAAAGAGCACACCCTTGGCCAGTGTCCCGCAAATTTCTCGCATAATTTAGTTCTGACCTGACCTGACCTAAGTATTAGCTAGAGAATCTCTGAAGCTTAGAAGAAATCATTGTAAATTATAAGTTTTGAATATGTCTGCTTAAGAGTAATTATAAAGATGACGCATAAAATAAATGTGGGATTTGATTGTCATGTTCGTTCTTGGAACAGGAAGAGCAAATTTCGAGTAAGTTAACTCCGGTGACAGCTGTACAGTGTTCCAGAGAAACTAGCAGAATTATCGCATCTGTGTCCCAGAAAACTGTAGCAAGACAAATAATATGTTTTTAGGTAAATAAACAAATTGATTTACACTATTTTATTGTATGTATAACTGCAGTTTCGCTGAAGTTCTCAGCTTTCTCAAATAGAGAATGCATATCCTGTATTTCACAAATGAAATTAAATTGTTTATTTATCTAAGTTGACAATGATTTACAATATCAATAAATTTTGTGGTTGTGGTGAACTGGAATGCTTCCTCTTTAGCTTCTGGATCATAGTGATGGACCCATGTTTCGTCCATAGTGGCAAAGCAACCCAAAAATTTTGAGGCATCTTCTCCATAGCGGTACCACATTTCCTTCGACATTGTCAACCAAACACAATCCTGTCAGCATTTGAGCATTTTGCAATCTATTTAGTAAAACAGTTTAACATGCTAATCATGATTTAACATGCTAGTCATGATGAACAATGAAACACGTTCATAGGAAACATACAATGTTTCTGCCATGTCAGGTCAATTCATCGATCTTCTAAGATCATGACATGGACAGAATCAATCTTTTCTTGAGGGTCACAGAAATTGGTGTTTCAGAGCAGTGATCATCTTTGCCATTCAAACGTCCTTTCAAACGTCCTCTTTTAAATTCCGCAACCCAGTGTTAAATAGTAATATACAAAGGACATTGTTCAGCTAACGTTTCTACCATATCAGAAAACAATTCTTTGCCCGATAGTTTAAGAATAAAAACTTAATAACTGAACGAAACTGTTTTGTTTTATCAAATCGTAACTTCTTCTGACACAAGGTGATCTTTATTTTTCCATGCATCGAAGCACAAAGCTGCTGATTTGTTTATGTCTGTGTTATAAGAAAAAAGAAAATTCGGGACGCAGTAAGTGCCTTATAGTAGCGAATTTTCATAAGAATTATAACTATTATTATACAGCATATTACTAAAATTAATACTTTAAAGTTACACAGACTTTGAAGATCAGTTTTAGAGGTCCTAGTACGCACACATTCAGAGAATTATTTCGAAAGTGTTACCATCGATATCTCTATTATTAAAAAAATCTTGTGTTCTAACTCCTTTTGAGAAAAATGACCAAAACTCAATTTTCTATGCTAAAAAATTAAATTTTACTATATCTGTAGATAGTGTAAGTCTCTTTAAAATAAACTTGTATTACAGATTTCATTCAAGTTACATATTTAGAAAAGTAAACTATCTGCTAAATTATAAATGTATTAGTTATTTTTCCCTATTACTCACCAGAATGATTTCGTTTTAGTCAACCTAATCAAACCAGTTTTTTCAATGTCAACAAAATGTCTATTGAAAATTATAATTTCACACTGAAAGGTGACAAAGTTATTAAAGCGTTTTAAACAAAAATGAGATTTTGTTCAAAACTTATGAATTCTGTGCACTATTGTTTCTCCAAATGGCAAGATAAAAAAACATACATTCATCGAGCTGGAATCGATCACGGAACCTCTTGTGTATCAGCCAACAGCGCTATCACTGAGCTAATGCTGTGTGAAGTAAAGTTTTATTTGCATGATACACGACACTGGCTTCATGCATGCGAGATTGTATATTAGAAGTATACGTAACAATTAATTACAGAATTGCCATTGAAATATATTCAACGAGTGTTTCGATCTTATATGACGTCTTATGTTTAAGTTTAAAGAAAAAAGAAACTATTTTAAAATTATTTTTATAGAGATTTGACTTTTATTTGTTTACATTTCTACTATAGGTATTATGCTACACTTTCAGTCTAAAATCAGAGCATAAAATATCTATGCTGTGCTAAGACTATATTTGGGGCCGCTCATCAAGCTACAAATATAGTGTATTTTAAAAATTGATTGAATCCCCCAGTTCATTTCATGTCGTTTGTCATTAGCGATATTTTTGGCCGAGATTTCACGATTGTTCTTTTGGGTAGTGTTTATGCCCGTTATATATTTAGTTTGGTTAGCGTCGATGTATGGTTTATGCCTGTTGTATGAATCTATCTACACGTGACAGTTAACTACTCTGTCTGTCAGGCATTGGACTGACCACTTTAACCACTAAGTCGTTTCAACGCATGTCTTTCAGATTTTATTTTTAATTTTGCAGACTCTAAATATTGTGTACCAAATTACTTAAAATTCACAACATAGGTTTATTTACAGCATTTCTAGCCACATCTAAAGTCTCATTCGACTTACTCTGATACTTAAAAATATATAGCGGTTTCAAAAACATTATTGTATATTGTTTGGGGGAAAGAAATGTCTGTTGAGCATGATAGGTATATAATAACCACTTGAAATTTTAACTGTGTACTGATTAAGAATATTTGACTGTTTTGGTTCATTGTGAAATAAAGCATGTTCGACCTAATATTTCCGGAAGTTAATCTGCAATTATCGTCATAAATTTTGAAAAATTACCTTTTTTTTTGTTCCCTCAGGGCTCGTCCGCGGCCTTGCCGCCCCGATAGCACCGCAACCCCGTAAAAATTACCTTATACCGATCGCTTTTGAACACTGCAACGATACTGTTATAACCAAAAGACAGTGTTGGAATGCTAGAATATGTAAAAAAAATTAAATATGTGGTTGTTAAATGCCTCTGTCATGTCTCAATGGCAGAGTTCACCAGGGGCCGTCAGCTGCCAACAGTGGAGTTGTTATGTCAAAGAATATTGACAACTGTTGGTGCCTGATGAACTCCGCTAATGTGTCCGACCAAATGTGAAAAATATGCAATAGTGAAATCTAAAATTCCGCTACAGACTGAATGGGGCCGCTACTGGGTTCCAACTTCACTACCTTTGGCAGCTTTGAATGCCTGTAATGTTAAATTTGGAAGTATCTTTTAACAATGAACTTAAAATTATTTTGGAGAATTACGTGTTTCGAATTTCTAACTACTGTAAAATTGCCCAGCGCGTACATTTTTTCGAACGAAGGGTCCGGTTCAAAATTTCGTAGCTCTAGTTTAGTTGCATGATTTACATTTACATTGCAATTCTGACATGATTCTCCAAGAAAAACACAAAAGTGAATCTAGACTGATGACAACACAGCAGAGGTGAATTAAATATCATAATAGTATAAATAAGAACACGGGTTTAGTGTATATAAATAACACAAGTCCAATGACTCAGTTTATTGACAGTGTAAATTAAATACAATAAAACTGTTAATGCTAACACATGAAGGTAAGTCTCAAAATCTACATAAAATTAAAGTTGAAAGTGAAAGAATATAAAAATATGTTATGATGTGATGAATTTGTGTTGTCAACCAAATTTTTTTAGTTTTGATCAATGGCCATCATAATTGCTTGTTACATATCCGACCCCTCTTTCCTGACTTTGTCAGGTCTTAATTAGGAAGATGTTGAAATGAGGTGTCTTCATTAGTGGGTTATCCAGTTAATGTAAAAACTGGGCTTTTTGATCGGACAGCATCGAATTAAGTTATTTGTTAAAAAGAAGGGTAAGTGGATGGGCATGAGAAACAACGCTGACCACATGTAGTCAAGTTGAATTCAAGTTTATGAAGACAAGCACATAAATTCTATCTATATTAAAAAACATTGGATACATCGTTAACGTATACTTGAGAAATGTAAAGGGCACTTCAAACTTAGAAGAATTTTACCAAATGGCAAAGTCCAGGTCCACAAACCAGCAACGTCAGCTGTTTAGAGCATTACGACTTGTTAACTAGTATCTACTTGGACAATTATAGGTAATAGCCTCAGGTCTTCTGGCTATTAAATTTCTAAAGAAACACTCCCAAAGTAAACTTGTTTCCTCCCGAGACATTGTGGAAAAGAGGAACAGAAACTAATAACTCCTAAAGGGAATGCAGTGTTACACCACTAATGTCCTATGAGAAACACAGAAATGTGAAAGTAGATTGGCATGGAAAGCTCAGAAACACAGCAATATGAAAGTAGATTGTCATGGAAAATGAGTATGTCAAAACACACTGGTTTCCATTCAATATGTTCAAGAATGAAGCATATGAGCTGAATCCATTGTAAAGTTGAAGATACGTGAATAATGATCAATTATCTATTAAAATAAAAGTAAATTTGTGAAAGCATTTTTTACTCAAGGGGATGAACATCTTATAAAAGCTGGAAGATGTTTGTTGTATTTTCAGTGACGAAATACTGTATAAATATTGTAAGCAACAGTAGTTCCTGAAATGAGAGCATTGCCTTTGGACTAAAAGGTGTTCAATTATGCCTTTGGACTAAAAGGTGTTCAATTAGGAGGGGAAAGTGTTTCCAATGAAAAAATATATAACGTTCATAGAAATAATTATTATTTACTTTAGATTCTACTGAACGTAATAAAAATCAGAAGTAAGACATAACGGGAGCTTATCTTAAAGGTAACACCAGAGAAGCAGTGAGCAGTGGTGGTAGTACTCAGAACGACATGAGAAAGAGGCTAGAGAAAAATATATACTTATACGTCTTTCACACACCTGGAAAAGACATTCAATAAAACATATTGGAAAATAATGTTTCAAATAATGGAGAGGCTACATTGAACTGGAATGGTGATTGCGTTAGGTATGCTGATCAAAAAAACATGGAAATCTTTGCAACTAATGCTCCACGAGTTGCATAATCAGTGGATAAATATTAAAAAGACAATAGTGATGCAGGTAAGTTACACCAAACACAAACAAGTGGAGCTAACATATGTCAGGAGTATTGTTTGGAATGGGAGATAGTCAACTGAATTCCGAAAAAGAATTACAACTGCAAATAAAGGGTTCGATGGCCTAAGCACCTCGCCAGTATTCTATTCTGATTAGAGGAAGAAGTTCAGTAAATATGGTTTTATGGGATTAATTAACACAGTGTGTATGAAGCTGGGCCTTGAGTGAAGAAGACATAAAAAAGACAAAACTTTCAAAATATTAATGTAAAATGACTTAACAGTACATAGAGACAGAAATGCACCAGAAGAAGGGCGGAAAAAAGTTCATTTCAGTATTATTTAAAAGTTCTATACTTGGCTAAGATTGTAGGCCAAAAAAATTGCTAGGTTTATAAAAAGCACAGCTTATAGCAAAGTCACAAATTTCTGAAGCAAAGTTTGAAATGTTGCACGATGCTATCTTATGTGCAAAGATAACCTAAAATACAGACATGAAGAAATGAATATACAATTAAAAAAATACTCTAAAAAACACTGCAAAATGAATGTCTTAACACAGGTTATTGAAATTAAAATGTTCTTCAGACAATATGGTAAGCTTGATTTCTGTCGGTGAGATTCGTCTATTACAGCATAACTCGGAGTGAAGACCTGCACAACTGCGCTCCTTTGCTGTTAACCTGAAACAATATGAATACAACTATCAGCGAAATTCGCATAATATTTAATAAGAGTAGGGATTTTAAAATGTCAGTGACATATGATCTATTTGTATTTATAACATTTGCAACAGTTATAGTTACTGACAATAAAAAACAAACCAGAAAATTTATATGGTTACTAAATGTAAAAGTTTTCCTAAATTGTACGCCGCAGACTATGATATCTAAAAAGAAGATTGATAATTTTTTAGCCAGTATTTGCAAAATTGGTTTGTATATGATGTAAAATCTTTTTACCCATTGATGTGATTGTGACAACCGTAAAAGTTGGAGATCCCCACAGAAAGAGGGAAAAGGCTTTTAAAGCAAACAGTAAGAAAGGATACATCTGAACAATATATTTTTGAAATTAAGAAAATTGATGTACCTTAATCGAAATGACATTTCGAAAATATTTTTTTATTGTTTTAATAATTTGTATTGTTCCAATGCATTGTTGGACACATTTTTAGACATTACAAATGAAGTAAGCAGATATCATTCTCACTGTGATAGTTAAATCCTAGACCTCAATTTACAATCTATGGTTTGAGTGACTGCTTACATTTACCTCAAGGTTTGTTGGGCGACACTAGACATAGGGCTTACATCAATCCAATAAAAAGTACAGGTCCAGGCAGTGATGGCATGAAATCGCCTTTAGAAAATGGATGAGCTAACAGACATGAAAAAAAAAACGTGATAAAACATGTTCTTGGTGAATGTTTTCTAAGAAACTTATCATTTATCATGTTCTTTATGTAGCCTGTAAAATTTTTCATCAATTAAACAGTTGCATCCACGCTGGGATCAAATCTGATTTCCTCTGCTATACTTGTAGCAGGCAGTTATAATTGTCAACGATATGTCAAAGTATATTACATCTTTTCTAGACATCTATCAAGAAGTAAACCTTTTTTTAATTAATGATTATCTGATTTTTCCCTACTTCTGTATTGTTTAAGTGTACTGGTGGCAAACTACACTATTATGTATGTCACATCAGTGCATATACTGGGTCATTGCTTTGGTGAAAAATGTCAATACATTATCAATAGAAAATTAATATTTAGGTATACTACCTAGAGAGAACGTGGGTTTGACTTAGGATAAAACACAAGGACCTTATTCCATTGGTTGCCCTTTAAAATATTCACCAATGACAGTTTGAAAAAAATTCAATATAGTATCTACAAATCTTATTGCCAGAATAAAATCATTTATTCATGCTGCTATTACAGCCACCAATGTACACTTGCAGAAAGCACTTTTCTTTGTATAATAATGTACATTATGCAAGTGTACATTGGTGGCTGTAATAGCAGCATGAATAAATGATTTTATTCTGGCAATAAGATTTGTAGATACTATATTGGATTTTTTTCAAACTGTCATTGGTAGGGCAACCAAAGGAATAAGGTCCTTGTGTTTTATCCTAAGTCAAACACACGTTTAACAATAATTAACAAAGTATATTTTGTGTGAATATTTACCTCTATCTTAAATCAACTATATGAGAAGCTTGCCGACAAATAGGACACCTTTTCTTTAAACTAAAATCGACAGTCTCCAACCGAACAGCACAGCTGTGGCAAATCAGGTGATTGCAATGTTGAAACATTTCTGCTTTGCCTTCCTCAACAGGCTCCTTACACACAGGACATTCCTTTAGGGTGAAAGTGTCTATATGGCGAAATGGACAGCGAGTTGGAGGAAGGCTGCAATTTCCTCGCAGGTTTCTTTGACAAATCAGCCCAATTTGGAAAGTTATCACTGCTTTGTTCGCAATATGCGATGTAATAAAGCAGCTCTTTCTATATTGAGCTTCCTCTGTGGAGCTGATGTGTATACGTTGACAGTCTTTCCTGCTACACAGTCCATTCTGGTAATTATGACAGATATTGTACTGATGGAATCTGTTACATGTCAGATTATTGCATCTGGACTGTAAAAAGGCAGCACAAGGCTCCACAGTGTGACCTTCACTGGAAATAGTAAGTAATTAGAAATAGAAACTCTCAAAAACTACATTTCTTAAATAAAGAAAAATATGTACAGAGAAAGCTGTAGATGTAAATATGCATATGAATAGGCTTAACAGTAATTTTATCTTAAAACAGTTTTTTTTTTGTAAATTGGAAGGTAAAGGCATGCTACAAAAGTTGGGTTGGAAGTTACCTGCCACGGTATATTTCTTTTTGTAATAATGAAAACGCAGATACTTTTTAAACTATGCACTTTCATTTCGCATTTAGTGATAAAGAATTTTCATACCTCAAGTTTTTCACCGGGCAGATAACGTTGTTAACATATTCTTTTACATATAAACAAAAAACCATAAATACTTACAGGTGATTAGAGAACATGATACTATAAACACAAATTGTTAAAAAAAAATTCACTTCAGCACTATCAAACAAAGCGGGTTGAATGGTAACGTCTCTTCGAGTAACTAACAACAATAACAAACTCCAAAATGCAACTAACCTATACAATATTGCCATTTCCAAATCCAAGCAGATATAATAACAGTTCTACCAATTTAAATTTTATAGTGACATTTTAAAGCTGTATCATAGAGAGGCTAGTCACTTTCTCGATGACTAAAAATAGCTGGAGTTTTTCGAAAACTACAGATTACTTTAATTTTGTATGCCATCCAAATGAAATAAACGTTCAGTTAAGACCTCTGATTATCATATTTGTATAGCGGCACGATATTTTTGGCTGTTTCAACATTTTTCTCGAGTAAAACAATATTTCAATTCGTTTGGTAAAGGCATTTCCAATATAGAGAGATACTAAAATCAGTTTAATCATCCTAATAATTGATAATAGGCATGATCTTTACTTCCGTCTGTTTAGTGGCATCAAATGTTTGCATGCCTTCATTAAATAAACATTTATTTGCATTAGAATTGAAGATACATACATACATTTCTATATCAGGTTCAAAACGTTATATAAAAGATCTACAAGTATAGGTAATATGTTATTATCAACCACAAGCAATGCAATTAAGAAAGCAGTTAAACGAAATTTAATTTTCACTACAACTAGGTATACATAATAGCTATGTTCACTATAAATGGGCCAGTTGTGTTACGTTAGCCTCATATATCATACTTAAATATTTTAATATTTGTAGTATTTAAGCAAATTTTAAAATAATTAAAAGATGTTCCACATCTATTGAAGTAAACGTTTCGACAGTGGTGTGGAAATGCAATATCTGGTTTCAGTGGATTTTCACAGAAACCATTCACCATAAGGGAGATCCCGATTTTGAAATTAAAAAGAAATGTTTTCAAATGAGCCCGTTTTCAATAATAGGGGGAACTTGATGAAATTTGGCAGGTCCCTTCCTTTTCTCACTGGTTTGATTAAGGTCGTTAGCCATGAAAATCGGATCAGCTTTATCCGGAAAATCGGTTTTTTTTTCGAACAAAAAAAGTTATATACGAAAATAAATAACCTATGCTGTCGTAATTTGGTACGTAGGTTCACGTTATGAAAGGTTAAGTGTATACCAAAATTTATTTGTGTATGTTACATGAAAAAGAAGTTATAAGCATTAAGGCTAGGTGCTTTCTCACCATAATTAGAAACGCAGACCGGTTTCGCTGTAATTAGTATTAGCGCACTGACGAGCTCTAATGAGAACAAAACCGGTCTGAATACGGTGAGAATATATCTAGCTTAACATACATTGTCCCGGTACTAGGGAACAAATTGTCCACGGCTGACAATTTACAAAAATGGTTGGTTGGTTGTACACGGCCTCTATTTATAACATTTTCTGTTAATTGGAGCTGTCGTGACAACATATACCTGGTTCCGCACCGAGATGTTATATTCTGTCCACCGTGGTTCCATAGACTAAATAAATTGTTGTTGCTCTACGTCCAATCAAATGACAGCAATGGCCGACGGACGACAAAAATGACACACATTATATTTATAGCATTTGTCTGTGACTATAACACCAGTTTTACTTGTTTTTCTTTTAATCAGTGTAGTGAGAGTGTTATTTATTGAAAACGTGAGTCTATTATTGTGGTATTGTTGCTAAAGAGCAGATGTGTTTGTTTAACTTTTTCCTAAGTGACCTTCATGTGAATTTATCTACTCAATAAACACTAATGTGATCCATGATATAATGACTTAGAAGAGATATGATATTGCGCATATGCCCCGCCCCCTCCTATGCGTCACGTGATGAGTAACGTTATAGAAGTCCAACTACACACTTAAAACAAAGTCATTATGAATCAAAAAGTTTAATGCGGTTGAAGTTACGCCTATATTGTCTTTTTCAGATAATAAAGATCGCAGCACTAAATTTAATCGTTTTGATTTTTATTGCTTCCAACTGTATGCCCTTATATATTAGTAAAATACGTAATTTGTTAAGAGGTTGTGACGAAATGTCAAACCCCACTGTACGACAGCATATTATTGTTGCATTGGACTCACCACTTGACGCCATGCGCGTGACAGGTCTAAAAATAGGTAGTCGGAATATCCTTGTCTCTCGGTATTTGTATCATAAATGTGATCTTTAATAGTTGGGAAGTACAGTACTGTTAATATATTAGGCCATTTTTTTTACTATCCTATAATCCTATAGGTTAGTAACGTTAGATGTAACACAAAGTTGATCAGTGAAATAGAAACTAACGACTTCAAGTAAAATTCCACTAAACCTTGTACACTTAAACACTCTGTTAGGTTTTATTTTAGTTTCGATAACGATGCAAAGTTCGGCAACCTCATCTTGAAAATAGACGTGACAACAGTGTCGTGAGTCGTGACTGAAAATGGGGAACAGGTTTTATATGTTGGTAGTAGTGTAAAATAAGAAACTATGTTTGCATCTTCGTTGTTAGTCAAAGTTACGTATAAGTATGTCATTGTCACAAAATCAATAACTATTAGTTATTTTTGATACTAGTTACTGGCTATAATTGTAGTACTAGTACAGAAATGTCAGGGAATTTGAATGTTTTTGTGTATTCAAAATTCAAATGGAAAACTAAATAAAAGTTTTTAATAATCCTCCCCCAAGTAAGAAGTGTTGACTTAATTAATACCTCATTTTCCACGAGAATCTACTTTAACACGGGTAGTGTTTCTTCTGGCTTTACACATTCCTTTAGAAGTCTTTATATTATCGAATTTCGGAAATTTGAGTTTTCACCTGCCTTCTAATAATCTTGCTGCCAGACTATATTGAGCTGGATTTTAAAAGACAGGTGAAAACTCAACTTTACCTTTGAGATCATTATATGGAATTCGAAAAAAGGGACATCTAAATAAGGAGTGTTTCACTGTATAAGTTTAGGGGAATTTTAACCTGAAATAGTTACTTTCTTTTTCAGTACGAAAGATTAAGTTCCACAAAGTTAGGGCTGACACAATTAATAACAGTAAATATATGAAAGCTTGCAGACTTTAGATTTGTCACTAGGTGCATGTAGACCATAAGCATTGTTTTTTTTTATATTTGGACTATACTTATTTTATTTTATTACAGTTGCAATTGATTCAACATTTGCTGGGTACAAAGAGGCAGACTTTGACAAAATCGTCAGTGAATGATTTCGTTTAAGTCGGATTTGATATGTTTGAGCAGCAAAAAGGAATGAACCTCATTCGATTTGATTTTTGAATAGTGAAATTTTGGCAGTTTAATTTGTTAAGTCTTAGGAATAGATATTCGAATATTTCTTATATATATATATATATATATATATATTTATTATATTCTCACTTCAGAAGTATTTTTAAGTTTAAAAACAAATTTATTTAACTGTTTTCAAGTGTTTTTATTTTGTTCTTTGTATCTCTATTACATAAAAGGGTATTAAAATTTGATAAACCAACAATAATGTTTATTACTGTCACTAAATTTTATGGAAATTTGTTACAACCCTTCTTTTACATTTTGTTATTGATATATCATTACTCCCGCAGGAATGTATTGTACTGTGTTGCTGTTATCACAATTTAAATACATGTGAAAATTTTATCTTTATAAGGAGAACAATAAGATTTTAACTCATTTTCTTTAAAAACTCGTTTTTAGTATTGACAAACAAACTTTTTAAAGGATCGAAAAAAGATTAAAAACAACTATTTTTTCCCTGCTGAACATTCTTTGACATGTGCTTTTATGTCATGTAGTAGCAGCGACAGATAATAGTAATATTTTCACTTTAATCAAAAGCAAGTGGTACTATACAGTCTATCCCAAACTGGATGGGAATATATTGCTATCTCCGTTATTAATAGAGATAAGGAGACGGTTAAATTAGCAATGCTATCATGAATCATTGCGGAAAATTATGTTAAAACTAGAAGTCAATTGTTCGACTCCATGGCCTACTGCTTTTCAAACACTTTTTTTTGTCGTTTGTTTTCTGGTATTGGATTTCATAGCCTACTATCCTCAAAACGGTTCTCCTAATTACAAGATTTCTTAAGCATGTTGTACATCATTAGAAAGCTCTTTTCACAGGCTATCATATGAGCAAAAAATCCAATATAGCTCCCATAATAAAAACAAACGTTGATACTTGTAGCTCAAAAACAAATGACAATCCAAAGTTTAAAATAGCACAAAAAGATTACTCTGCAAAAAGTGTCCTGATAATGTGCAAGTCTTAGACATGTCAGATCAACGCCTGCTTAGATATTGAAGAAAAAAGAAATCGACAAATTTCCGTTCTTTCAAAATAACCCGAAAACGAAAAGAGGCAGGGCAAAATACAGGTCATATTTGGAAGGAGCATGAAATTCTACAAAACATTGCTAATTTAACCGTCTCCCTATCTCTAATAATAACGGAGATAGCAATACATTCCCATCCAGACACAGACTTTTTTCAGTACAATGGGCCCACAGCCATCCACCCAGCTCCGGCTATTTTGACTATATGTCGACAAAAGTGTCAGCCCGTAATTCTTATTGCTGGAACATAATTACTTAACTAATGATGTTTGATCCAAATGTATACACTTATTTTTTTTTCAATTTAACAATCTGTTAAAAATTAATATAATAAACTTGATTGATAAATTGAGAAGAATTTAAGACTAGGCATATTAGATTAAAGTTATAGCATTAATTTAGTAATTTAAGTTCTATATAGTAAGGAGGGCCGACATTTTTGTAAATTCACAGTGTTTTTGTATAGATTTGATGGTACTTTGAGAAAAATGGTGCCGATTATTAAAACTGCTCCTGCCAGACTAAAGTAACTCCAATGTTTTTTCAGAACATTATGAGATGTACGACGGGGTCGCCATTTCGGTGCGGAACCAGGTAGTACGCTGTCATGACAGCACCAATTAACACAAAATGTTATAAATAGAGATTGTGTACAACTGACCAACAATTTTTGTAAATTGTCAGCCCTGTCCCATTTATTATCTAATACAGGGACTGACAATTTACAAAAACTGTTGGTTAGTTGAACCCAGTCTATTTATAACATTTTGTGTTAATTTGATGTGTTGTGATAACATACTACCTCGTTCGGCACCGAGATGGCAACAGTGCATTCATCAGTCTCCAAGCGCTTAAATGTTTCGGTTGTCAGCAGATGAGATCTTAAACTCGGCTGTTGGTCCCTGCTGAACTCAGCCATTGTATAGCATGTATTAGTCAAAATATGACATTCCTAGAAGTATATAAAAGTTACATACGACTTTATTATATCCAAATAATTTATACATATTTATAAAGCATTTCTGTACTTTAAGTAAGACATTTTCATAAGATAAGTTTACAAAAAACTAAAATCTAAAAAATGACTCTTTGAGAGAATAAAATGTAAAGTTATATATATATATATATATATATATATATATATATATATATATATATATATATATATATATATATATATATATATATATATATATATATATATCTTCCATCTTAATAGGCATGCTGTGATGTTTTTGTGACTCCAGTTTGTCTCAAAAATCAAAACATATAAAAAGCAAAGAATTATGCTCACATATACACTATTCAGTGAACCACTCTATATATTTTAGTATCAAGTATTCATTTAAATTTATATTCAAAATTTGCCAACATGTTCTTTAACTATATTTACATGCAGCTGAAAGAAAGGGTGTTATACAAAACCAGCTAAATAGAAGGTGCTCTCTTGATTAACATTTTAGTGGACTAAATGGTCAATTCTCACTAAATTTTATGTCTTCCGCACAGCAATTTCTGTACTAGCACAGTTAATTGTTCTAGTGTGTTATTACATTTACATTAATTGTTACAATTCATTGATTGTTGTTGCCCTTACTTGGTGAAACTTGTCCATACTGCATACAGACTTGGAGAATACTTCTCACCACTAAAAACCAACACTGAAGCCAGAGAAGTATTCTCCAAGTCTGTATGCATTAATTGTTACATTCAATTACAGTACATTACTTTACATTACATTTTTTACTATACAGCATATATAGAAAGTTACTTCCAACAGCATCTACATTAAAAATGGATACTTCTTTCATTATGTGAAAATTGGAACCTGTGATAAGCACTAATAAGGACACTTTGAGAAACCCAAATCACCACAACACTTATTTCAGAGACCTTACGATCGTTTCGTTGACAAAGTCAACATCTTCAGAGGAAGATAAATTCTAACCTAAACAACTAGCTACATGTATTTATATCGTGTCAAGGTAAACTAGCTACATGTATTTATATCGTGTCAAGGTAAACTAACTAGTCCGAAATGGGAAGTCAATAATTGACGGACCCAGTTCAAAGAGAGCTGTGGAGCTGCTAAACCTTAGCAGAGGACAGCTCAGAAATACAACAGGTCTCTTGACGGGACACATGGCCGTCAAGAAACACCTGCATAAAATGGGGCGGTTCGAAGGGGACCTCGCATGCAGACTCTGCGGCGAGGGGGAGGAATCAGCCCAGCACATCTTGTGTGAGTGTATAGCTCTGGACCGGAAAAGACAACTGATCTACGGTCACTCTAGACCGGAGACAGAGCAATATAAAACTTCACCCTACCAATCGCTGTGCAAACTAGTTCAAGGCACAGTGATCTTGGAATGGGTGGAGTAAGACTAAGGGTATGCACAATCAACCAAGGGTTGCGGTGCTATCGGGGCGGCGAGGCCGCGGACGAGCCCTGAGGGAAAAAAAAAAAAAAACTAGTCCGAAGTAAAATGGTCGTCCAGGAACGATCGTTTGTTTATTGTGTGATGAAACTACAAGGTCGAAGACCTGCTTTTAAACTTCTGGTCAAAATATTTATGAGCCCTTATCTAATATATGGATAATAGCTGTAAAGAAACACGAGTTATTTAAAGAATCTGCACGTTCCCTTTACAGCTATTATCCGTATATTAGATAAGGGCTCATAAATATGTCGACCAGAAGTTTAAAAGCAGGTCTTCTAAGTTGTAGTTTCATCACACAATAAACAAACGATCGTTCCTGGATGACAACTTTACTTCGGACTAGTTCGTTTACCTTGATGCGATATAAATACATGTAGTTAGTTGTTTAGGTTAGAATTTATCTTCCTCTGAAGATGTTGACTTTGTCAACGAAACGATCGTAAGGTCTCTGAAATAAGTGTTGTGGTGATTTGGGTTTCTCAAAGTGTACTTATTACTTCTTTCATACAAAACATATTTACTTTTTATAAATATTGACTTTCTTGTCAAATTATATATAGCACCTTTTGCAATAATAACATTTTTATGATTCAAAGCTTTTCATTTAGCAACAAGACATAGTAACCAACCAACTTAGGTATTAAGGACTTGCTGTCAGACTCAAATTTGGGTATAATTTTAATTAACGCTTCATATTTCAGAGGCATACAGGCTACTTACATTAACTTTACAGCCTTCTGTTAAAATACATTTATTATCATACTACAGAATGGTGACTTTTACAAATGTTGCACAATTTGCATAAGAAAATGTTCACACAAGAATTCCAAATACAATTTTATCCAAGCTATATAAAAATAGGTTACAGACTGCCTTGTTCTAACCTTCATATATTGATTGGCTGTTCCAATATTAAACAGGATGAGACTTGGTGATATGAGAACTTTATGTACCCTTTCTAAACTATTATAGACTTATAGAGTCTTAGGCTTACTAGTTATAAATCCAACATTATTAAGTAAACCTCGCCTTCTCTAATAAATATCAAGTATTTAAGGAATCTTCTGCAAAATCTCTTGGTATTATTTACATGGATATACTACAGTGGAGTCTGTCACAACTTTTAACAGTAGCAATACACTTGATCCACAAAACACAGTGTTCACACTACCTGATACACTAGCTTGAGTCATAAAAATTGATGTCATTCATTTGTACAATTAACATATGGATATCCTAAAGTGGATCTAACTCTTAGAAACTTTTACTAATGCAGGCTGAACTTGATTTAGAAAATATGTTACCTAATGGACTCATTGAGCCAGATAAAAAATCTGACCCTTCTCACTTTTCCTAGGTAGTAGATATATTTAGCAGTTGCTGCTAAATCGACTAGGACTGCTGTCAACCACACGAAATACATTTTCAAACAAGTGAATAAAAGTTTATTAAACTGTTTCAGCATGCAAAAACTTTTTATATGTTTGCCTTAAAACATGTTTTAGGTTATCTGTGCATGGTTCCCCAATTATTAAACGATATTTCGCTTTTTAATAACTTTTAGACACAACACTTTATAATTCTTGCAGAATTTGCATTTTCATTTCACAGATTGCTTTTTATACGTCTTACTTAACATATTTGTTAAATACAGGATTTACATTTTAATTTCAGTTTACTTTTCAAACTTCAAACGTCTAACTTAAATGTCAAATCAAAACAAAAATTTAACATTCATTATTATTATTATTATTATCACTGAAATATTGTTCGTAAACTTGAGACGTAAGTCGTTGCTTGCTTAAGCACCAACTGTCACAAATGGTGTGTTTCTCGGCTAAAAAGAAATTCACCGGTATATAAGTCGCTAAAGTGCACAGGAAAAGAAATGTTGGAAAATCTGGAAAACTAAAGAGTATATAGGAAAACGGATTTCACTGTTGAATTCACAATACAATTTACTATTATGGCATGCAAAAAAAATTTTCGTTATATACTAGTATATATATAAGTCGCCAAACTACTCCCTGGACATATATATATATATATATATATATATATATATATATATATATATATAAATATATATATATATATATATATATATATATATATATATATATATATATATATATATATATATATATATATATATATATATATGTGTGTGTGTGTGTGTTTAGCCTTGTTCTTCGCTGCTGCTGTCGTCGGACATTTTAAATTTTACACAGACGATCGCCAACTATATTATATAGTAACCACAAACTAAAAATTTAAAAACACTGTAGTTTTGAGCTCAGAATTAGAAGTATTTTAGCTAAAATGACATCACTCACAGCAGCTCACATCTACGTTAAGAAGGTGACATTGACATATGACATTTATAGACAATTCGACGAGAGAAAAGCACAGATTATATATAAAAAAAGGTTATATATAAAAACACTGGCATATATAAATCAAAACATTATCAAGACATTGCGAGTAAAATATAAACTATTCTGCTAATAGTACGTTTTTATCTATATAACACCACTACTGAAAGGCAGATTCAAATATTATCGTAAATTTCAGTTATGCTATCATATATAGTAACTAAAGCGTCAATTATCGTAAAAATACGATAATTATCGTATGGTTGGGAACGCTGCCACCAGCTGAAGACGAAACTCAGTAAGTATGGTATAATGATGGCCACCAGGTTCACCGACTGTACCGGCAGGCAATGACGTTATCAGTCGCTATATGTCACGCAAATTCACATGACATTTAAGATAAAGCTCACGCAAAAAAGGATATCTGTACGTATGCAATGGCACAATATTTAATTCACACAATTAAACTGAAATGCCTCGATGAGGTGGTTGTTTTCATACTCATCTGTGTGAGACCGGGAGCAGCTCCATCAGCGTACCCCAGGCCGGTAACGGAACCAGATCCATCCCAATAACGGCGGCCTATCGACTGCAGCGACCATCTACGTTCTCAATTCTCCACTACACTGGAATCGCAGTGACCCTAAAACATGAACAACACTACTCTGGCTGTAAGCAGCAGCTTGCCCCGAAAGACATTATTTTATCGGCTTATCGTGGTGACATAAATCTGCACAAAATGGACATGGCTAACATAGCACTCTTGTCATTGCAACAGTCGAAACCAGAAGAGAACAACTCGACAGAGAGGACTCCCGTCGTCTCTAAATACATATGCGCTACCATTCATTCAGTCATGCCAACCCATAGACATTAGATCGACTTTGCACTATGTAACTAGCCCTTCACAGGACATAGAAATACAGCATATGACCCCCAGCTCTGCTGTACTTTTATCATAGACTTTAATAAAATTATACGAGCAGGGCTACTGAAAATATCACCAGCTCGATAATTATTATGGACGAACACAGACATGGTCTGTGTCATCCTAAATAACTCACTCGCGTAAGAACACATTAAATAAAAACAAAACTTATGATGACAGATTAACAATAAAACAAGTTACGACATCTGGATCGTAACAGTATGCACCCAAATTTCAATGAAGCATGTTCTCAAAACTCACTCCCATACACCCACATACATTTAAACATTACTCGAATCATGGAATATAACGACAAGCCCCCAACATGCCCAAGAATACCAACACCACATTATCCTGTATAGTCATGATTTTTTAGATCGATCATCTGGTGGCGCGCTCGCCTTTATCCTAAGAAAATGACTTATCCATGTCTTGGGCCAATTTAAGCCTAAAAGCCCGAGTGCGTTTATTTGATTTTTGTCTGCGATTGATATCTCGTCACATATTTCTATTGGATCTAAATCCGGTCAATAGTGATGCCATAATTGGTAAATTAGTAACTATTATTTTTAATTAAAAAAAAAACAAACATTGGTAATAAAGTATCTATTATTTTTAATAATAAAGAAACATTGGTAATAAAGTATCTATTATTTTTAATAATAAAGAAACATTGGTAATAAAGTAACTATTATGTTTAACTTAAAAAAAAACAAATTGGTAAATTAGTAACTGTTATTTTTAACTTAAAAAAACATTGGTAAGTTAGTATTATTTTTTAAACACATCCATCACTCTGCATTGTAAGTTTGTTTATAAATACGTGTCATATCCTCAAGGTATTTTACATTATATTCTGGGTTGCGCTCCTTTCTAATTTTTGAAATAAACACGTAACGCTGATCTAAGTATTCCTTCATTGTCCCCACAAAACTTATCTAAAAAGCAAAAAAACATCAATTATGCCCTAATATCATCATAGTATGTAGTATATTACAGGTGTCATTCGGTCGACGTTGGGTCGACACAGAATATATATATATATATATATATATATATATATATATATATATATATATATATATATATATATATATATATATACATATATATATATATATATTAATCTGGTTTTACTTAATCGAATTTTTGATTATTGTTAATTATATATATTTCATTATATTATTTTATTTTGATTTGTATAATTTTATTGTTATTTCATATAAATAATCACCCTGTAGATGTGTGTAAACCTTTTTGGTTGTTTTTGTATTTTCTTTGTTTGAATTGGTACAATTTTAGGTATATTGCTTTTGTTGATTATAATTTTAAATGTAACTAGAAATCTTTTATATTAACAGTTTACACAATGTTTTATGGATGACTCTGTATATTTTATCATGTATTTTAACTGAATAAAATGTTTATGACTCTGGTGTTTGAATTTTAGTATATGTATATGTATTTGTCATTTCCAGCTAGCTTCAGTGTTATATGGGTTGCCTACCCGTCTACTATATAAATTGTATTTAAATTATCAATGTACTTACGTTGTCTCAGTGGTAGGTTCTTCTAAATAGCGGAAAAGAAATAGCCTGCAAATATGTAATTAACCTTATTTTTATCTTATGTTTTTTGTTTCAAAGAATTATGTTTTTAGAAAATTTTTATAACAACTTTTATTGGACAGAGTTTTATAAATTTAAATCTAAACGGATCCGTTGTTATAATTCTCAAGCTTACTAGTAAAATTAAATGATTAATATTATTAACAGAATTTTCGACTGCTTTTCAAATGTTCGTGACAACTAATATGGCTCCCTGACCTTCACTCCTGACTCCCTCTACGTTCTTAACTTTGAACTATGGTAAAATGTAAACTAAGATTTCTGTTTATACATTAAATCTTATTTTCCCATAAATGCCTTTGCTTGACGTATGATCGACAGAATAGACTGTCTTTTAAATAAAGTGATTTGCCTCCTTGTGCTGATTTAGATAAAAATAATTAAATCTCAAACCTTGATTCCTCGCTAATGGTGGTAGGTGTCCTTAAATGTAGGCATTCTTGATATATATATATATATATATATATATATATATATATATATATATATATATATATATATATATATATATATATATATATATATACTGTTTATCTTGTAATTTATTACGTTAAAAACTTCATGTAACCTCTTCTGTTTGTTTTAGTGACACAATGGATCTTCTTTACACAATATATACTTTAAAATATTTATATTCAAATGGGAAGCAATAATGACGCTATTCTGGCGTCTGAATTTATTTAACGACCAACCATAATCCATAACAAAAGCGGAAATGTTGCTCAAATTCATCTAATGTTTGATATCAAGGCATCCTTTCTTGACATTAATTAATACATATTTTGACAGCTGTTCATCCGGTAAGTTTAAACATCATTATTCTTAAAAATGACATTTTGCCTAACCTTACTTCTTAGACATAACCATAGTCAACAATAAATTTATAAGTTAATGAAGTTTGTATGCTGCAATCTTGATTTAAAAGGTTCCACAACACAAGCACTGTCTTTGGTAAACTCCAGTTCATTGTTCACATAAATAAAAATAAACTTACATCTAAGTACATTATAGAAAGTGTTTGTTCATTACCTTTAGGTAATTGATTTAGAACATAATTCTTTGGTACGTATTTCATGCTTAAGAGTTTAATCTATTTGTATATAGATTTTTGGCTCTTTTAAATTCATTTAAACTGAGATGCTTTCCAAATTTGCTAGTTATAAATTTTAAAATTTTTATTAATGATCATTTTAACAAATTATGGCATTATATTTTTCATTGCTTATCCAAATAACACTGACTAACAATAATAGAGAATACGCTTGTATATTAATGTTATTATTTTGTTTTCTGTTTTAGTGTAAAGTAAAATATGTCGAACGATGTGGATATGTATACAATCTACAGGTAAACCATATGCATTACGTGTAAACCGTAAGTATTGTACTTACTACTGACCAGTGGTACTACTACTACCCCCCATTACTAATCTGATCCCCCAATTTTGTAGATCTGACAATCTACATTATTAAAACAATAATCGAAACTCAACGTTATCATACTTGTTTCCGTAAGGGTTTTCATTTTTGTTCTTATAGAAATTTATTTGGCCTTTGCCTTTCCCAGCACAATATATATATATATATATATATATATATATATATATATATATATATATATATATGTTTAAAAAGATTTCCGCGGTCTTTAATGTGAGACATACTTGGTTCTCGGGTTGAACCGTGTCCAGAATATATGAAAACTCGACGTTTTGGCTCCTGTTTTGGAGCCATTTTCAAGAGGTAAAGGAAATATGTAAGGCCTTAGAGTGGTGGACAAAGGTGGGTTGGGTTGTTGTAGCTCGATTACGGGGTCTCAATCTGCCTACTCCCCAAATCTCGCCGGTGAGGTCTCAGTGTGTTCAACCTTAGGCCTCAGAGAGATCTGGCCGTTCGTTGCAAGTCTTGTCTTATATATGTCGTTCCGTCTAACTGCTTCGTTATCAGTGAAAGTAGTAGGGTCACGGTCCATTAAGTGGGGGGGGGGGCCTTTGGTCACAGTACTTAAGGGATGAGGAGGATTAAGAGGGTTACCGGCATTTGTTGAGACAGATAATGGGGAAATAAAATTGTCTGTGAAATTTATTTTGTTTTTGTGTGTTTGTAATGAAGACATAATAGGTTTCCAAGTAGTTGGAAGGCGAAAACCATCATCTCTCTTATTTAAACAATCGGGACGTTTTTCAATCTCGATTGCTTCGCGGATAATTCTCGTTTTGAAGTTGTAAACCGGTGCTATTGTTTTTGCATTATCAAAGTCTATTTTGTGTCCTGTATGAATATGATGCATGGCCAGCACCGATGAGGGGTCGGATTTTCTAACTGCGAGGGTGTGTTCATATATTCTATTGTGGATGTGTCTATTTGTTTGTCCTACATAAGTTCGGGAACAGCCGGAACAAGGAATTTCGTAAACTCCGTGGGATTAGTTTCGAATCGTATCCTTGGGATTTTTTATCAGATTTGACAGTTTTTGATGATCTTGTTGCCCAAAACCCCCATGAGTTTCAAGAGGTTATATTATATATATAGACGGAGCCCCACATCACTATTTTAGACAAGTCAGAGATTACCTGGGTAAGGGTTATCAAAATAGATGGATTGGTCGTCGAGGTCCTACAGAATGACCAGCTCAATCCCCAGACCTCACGCCTCTAGATTTTTTTCTTTGGGGATACGTTAAATCTGAGGCTTATAAAACGGCTCCCGGCTCATTAAATGAACTTAGAAACGAATTACAGATGTTTGTTCAAGAATAACGCCACAGATGCTTCATAATATCAGAGAAGAATTTACCTGTAGAATATCTATCTGTCAGGAGGTCCATGGTGGTGATTTTCAACATCTGTAAAAGTAACCACTTCAACAGTTTGTGCCTTTAGATTTAATTTGAAATGTTTTTCAATTTTCCTAGTAAGGGTTATTTAGTTGTTATTTGTTAATGTTAAATTGTGTTTTATTTTGAAACATAAGCAATTTAAAATTATCTATGTGTACTTTACTGGGGAAACAGTACGACAGGAACAATCTATAATGACATCTAATGTTAAAAAAAGTGTGTTATAAACAAGGGTAGTCATAATGTAGAAACCAATATTATTAATTCTCATTTGGAAAATACTGAACCAAGTGTTTTCAAAACTGGAGAATGTTTTGTGCATAAAAAGACCTTCAAAACATTCCGAAAGCGCGCGCAGCTGTCACCTTGACATTTAAAGCTGTCATTGATATGTCAAAAAATGCAGACCTTTCTCATATATTATCATTCCAAATTTCATCACAATACACCGGACGGTTCAGAAATTAGGGGGGGGGACTTTAGGTCCTCACTGTATATATATATATATATATATATATATATATATATATATATATATATATATATATATATATATATATATATAAATGGAAAGTAAATGAAGACAGTGATTGGTAATGTAAGATGGAAGAAAAAATGGTATAAAAAGTTTATTTAAAATGGGTTGTCAAAATTGGAAGTATGTCATGTTTGGATAATGCAGTGTCAAGTATTTTTAGAATAAACTGTTTAAATTATGTCACTATATACAACACAAGTTAAAATGGACTTACTGTAGACACGTATTGTGTAATTTCAGCCAATAAAGTATAAGTATAAGTATAAGTATAAGTATAAGTATAAGTATAAGTATAAGTATAAGTATAAGTATAAGTATAAGTATAAGTATAAGTATAAGTATAAGTATAAGTATAAGTATAAGTATAAGTATATAGTGTGTGTCAAAAATTTGCTATAAACATAGATGAGTGACTATTTACTTACAACATCTCCCTTCTTTAAATCTTCACCTGATGGTACCACGTTTAAATCTTGTAAGGCATTTTTAGCCATTACATACAGTAGCTGGAACAGAAAAAAATTAAAGTCTGGACGCAGCCAGTGCGTTATGGTAGTAAATTTTCATAGAAATGTTGTAAATAGCAAACATGTCTTTTTTTTTTAAAAGAAAACTGCCATCAAATTTGGTCGCTAGTAGAGGTGTGCGAATCCATGTTTTGTTCGAACCTAACTATGAATGAACCCAACCAAATATGTTGTCTCGAACTTCGAACCTCTGAAATAGTATGTCTAAGGTTCACAGTCGAACTTCGAACTTCTTAAAAATTCAAAATCGAACATCGAACTACCCAAAATTCTTCAGTGTTCATATATCATTTCCTTAAATACAAAATTTAGGAAAATTGTAACATACAATATTTGATATGTAAAAGATTCCCTTTTTTTACAAAAAGGAAGGGTTCGGCAAATTTGCAGGTTGACATATAGAGCCAACTTAATGTCAAATGTCAATTTCAACTTATAGGATGAAAAGAACTATGAATGAACCCAACCAAATATGTTGTCTCGAACCTCTAAAATAGTATGTCTAAGGTTCACAGTCGAACTTCGAACTTATTGGAAATTCAAAATCGAACATCGAACTACCCAAAATTCTTCAGTGTTCATATATCATTTCCTTAAATACAAAATTTAGGAAAATTGTAACATACAATATTTGATATGTAAAAGATTCCTTTTTTTTTACAAAAAGGAAGGGTTCGGCAAATTTGCAGGTTGACATATAGAGCCAACTTAATGTCAAATGTCAATTTCAACTTATAGGATGAAAAGAAGGGTAATTTTCAGAGACACATAAACAGTTAAGGGGGTGCACTAACTATGTGGAAATGAATTAGAATAGTGGAATACACCCTTATTTAGCTTAATATAAAACGAACGGCCCCCGAAAATGTTTAAAATATGACAATAACATGCCGCAAAAGTGGGTATAACCTACAATTTTCCAACAAAAAAACGCCATTAGTTGGCATTTGCCCTAATTTTTATTGTGATTTTCGTCATCTACACCCTAAAATACGTCTATATAAAAAATTTCATAAAATTCGAACATGCGCCCCGAAAGTAAACATTTACCGAATTTTTTTCAAAATTCAAAAGTCGGGATCTCAGTAGTGCATTTGTTTAATCAACATTTTTTTAAATTTTAGAACAGCTTATAAGATTCTTACCCTTGAAGAGGAATCATTTTTATTTTGCAGCAGCGCAAATTTGTAATCTTCTTTCTTCTCTGAGATCTTCTCCTTTAAATCATCAACTTGTTGATTTTTTTCCACAAAACAAACTATATTGCTGGTTCCATCATCAACTGTGGAAAATCAAACAGGTAGGTACTGAAAAACAACTGACAAACTACATTTTATAATAATTAACATATCTTGTAACTAACTACAGTAAATAATAATTGTGAATCTTTTTTCTACAAACAAATTTTTGTGAGCGAACAACTGGCCACAATTGTTTCCCATTTACTTTGAGTTATTATTAATAATAATGGAAAAAATGTTTAATTTTCTGTAAAAACTGTCATCTACAATACTACCTACCTAACTAAATACATACCCACTAGCCTAATTTTATCGTTATTGCTGGGGAATCTAGATATAATCGTGCCTGTCAAATAAACCTTAATAAACTTTATATTGTGGCATTCGAAACCTTTTTCACGTTTATCAGCTTTTAATAAATCAGCAATGAAAAACCTCCCCAGTTCGTGTTTAAGTTCTGTAGGTTTTGAAACGGCTTCCTCTTCTATGAAATGCCATTCTACAATAAATAAGTGATATAATATCAAACGATTTGTGATGGTAAACCAAAACAGATATTGGTATCAGTTAATAAATTTCAAGAGCTCTAACTAGCAGGAAAAGGCATAATATATCAGATTGTAACATTTTATATTTATAAGTATTTACTCAAATTATGAATAACTGAACACTCTTTTATTTAGTTATTACTCACCTAAATTCTCTAAATCGGAAATGGGATCGTCCTCTTCTGTATGAGCGATTTTATATCCGTTCTTTTCAATTGTGGTTACAACCCAACCTGTAAAATAATCATTTTAGGGTCGCATATTGATAAATACCTGGAAAGAATAACCTCCTTTTTGAAGTAAATCGCCGGCCGTTGGCTTGTTCGACATTTTATCGGTATGTTTATTATAAATTAAATAACTAAAATAGAGTTGTTATGTTGTTTACAACATTACGATATATAAATAATAAATACATAACGTATGTCATTGGACCACATGGAAATTAAATTTTCAAATATCATACGACAAAAAACAGTTAGACAATCTCATAGAGAAGCAAATAAGTTTTGTTTCTTTGTGGAAGGTAGTAAAATAGTGGTTCCTAAAATATTATCACCAATTGGGTGGCGCTCTAGTAGCTTGGCATCAAATGATGCTTGCTTTAGTCAGAAAGAGGTGAATTGCGAAACGTCTTCTTATTGGTTTATTTTAAAGAATATCGTAATATATTTAAAATGAAGCGATAGAAATCCGTTTGGCTATTCGCGTCTATAGTGACCGTGCACACGTCCGCAATTAGAGACTCCCGCCGGATTGTTCTGAGAAGTTTTGCGGATAAATACAGATCTATTTTGCTACCTGTGTTAACGGGGTGAGTGCGTATCTTTCAACCGACAACGCCTACATGTATGCAACCCCTGCATACACTAATCCATTTTGGCGGACGTACACTAATTTATTGGTCGACTGTAATTCATCACGGAAGTGTTGAAAGTTTATGCAATAGGCAATTTGGTTAACACCTTTGCGTGTTGATATAGTATACCTATGATTAAGTTAAAACAAACCTTGTTTTGAATTTATAAGACCATTTTAAGCAAACCTAAATAGCCAAACTAACAGATCTTTTATATTTGGAAAAAAATAATAAAAGGCACCTAATAAGAGTTATCCATTTGCAATAATAAAATAGTGTTGATGCAGCAAATGCGTTTTGGTAGCGAATTTGTTGTGGTAGCGAGTTTTAATTTTTTTAAATTGGTAATCAAATAGGTAGTAAAAAAAGTATTAAAAAAAGTTTTTCATTCATTTCAAATCTTAAATCCTTCCCATTCAGTTAGAATCTTCAAAAATCTTGATACATATATAGTGAAGCCTTCAGAAAAGCACACATTTATTCCGATACTTGAGAAAAACTAATAAAAGGCACTTGATAATAAGATTTGTTGATTCGTAATAAGAACAAAGTGTGGGCGCAGCAAATGCGTAATGATAACAAATTTGCATAAAAAATTCTTGTAAATATTTGTAAAAAACTTGTATGCAGCAAGTTACTTGTGGTAGCGTTTTATTTAAAAAAATCGTAAATAGTAAATAAAAGTATAAAAAAATCTACATACACAACTGCTTTGTTGTAGAGTTATAAAAATATTTCAAATGTTAATAGGCGAGAACCTGGATGCATATACAATAAAGTTGCGTTTTCTCCGGGTTCTGGATAAGTGAGAATTTAAATTTTAACAAAACAACTTTATTTACACTCTAAATATCGATACAATAAAAGTTGTAGAATATCTCTCTCACAAAACACTTCGTTTATTTGGCCTTACAATCACTAATCTGGACAAAAGTCGCTACTCTCTAACACTTCACACTGGTTACTGCTTCTTCGAGTCACTTCAACATTCTCTAACTAACTGAACTGCACTGCCTGAGCTGGCTTGCTTTCGCCTTTATATACCCATCGTATACCTTCCACCTCGTCTCGGGAGTGTTATATTTCAGAATGTTCCAGGACCTTCTTTTGCTATATATATATATATATATATATATATATATATATATATATATATATATATATATATAACACACACAATTATATATGACACATACTTGGTTCTTAGGTTGAACCGCGTCCATAATTTATTAAAACTCGACGTTTCGGCTCCTGTTTTGGAGCCTTTTTCAAGAGGTAAAGGAAATATATAAGGACACTCTAAGGTCTCAATCTGCCTACTCCTTAGACAGATGGACAAAGGTGGGTTGGGTTGTTGTAGCCCGATAATGGGGTTTCAATCTGCCTACTCCCCAAATCTCGCTGGAGATCGTCTCCAAAGCCTCAGTGTGTTCAACCCCAGGCCTCAGAGAGATCTTACAGTTCGTTGCAAGTTTTGTATTGCATGTATAGTTCCGTCTACCTGCTTCGTTATCGGTGAAAGTAGTAGGGTCACTGTCAATTAAGTCAGGGGCTTTGGTCACGGCACTTTTTACCGGCATATGTTGATACAAATAAGGGGGCAATGAAATTGTCTATTGAATTTATTTCCTTTTTGTGTGTTTGTACTGAAGATATAATAGGTTTCCAAGTAGTTGGAAGGCGAAGACCATTATCTCTCTTATTTAAACAATCGGGACGTTTTTCGTTCTCGATTGCTTCGTGGATAATTCTAGTTTTGAAGTTATAAACCGGTGCTATTGTTTTGGCAGTATCGAAGTCTATTTTGTGCCCTGTATGAATATGATGCATGGCCAGCGCCGATGAGGGGTCGGATTTTCTAACTGCGAGGGTGTGTTCATTATTCTATTGTGGATGTGTCTATTTGTTTATCCTACATAAGTTCGGGAACAGTCGGAACAAGGAATTTCGTAAACTTCGCGGGATTCGTTTGGAATCGTATCCTTGTGAGTTTTTATCAGATTTTACAGTTTTTGCTCGGTTCAACCCGAGAACCAAGTATATATAAGTATATATATATATATATATATATATATATATATATATATATATATATATATATATATATATATATATATATATCTGTATCACACCTATAACTCAAAAAATAGTGGACCGATTTTAATCAAATTTTTCAAGTAGCCCTCTTTTGCAAGTGGCTTGGATAATTTCGTTAGCCAGGAAATCATGCCGAGGTTTTCCCGGAAAATATCCTGTTTTCTTTCGGAAAAGTTATATCTCCGGACATAACAAAGTAACGGCAACCAAATTTGGTAAGCATGTTTATATTATAAAGAGTCAACCATATATCAAAATTTAGGTCTGTAAGTTTAATTACAAAAAAGTTATGGGCATTTAGAAGAAAATTTGAGTTTTCCTCAAAACCTCAAAGTGGCTATTTGAAAGTCAAAATTGGCAACATTTAGGAAAAGAACCTAAAACAAATGCGGCTTACGTAAAGAAAATGTCACAAGAAGAGTGATCTGCAAACCCTTAAGTTTCAGTTTCAACAGTCATTGTCCTTCATTTTAATAAAATATTTCCAGAAATTTCATTTCAAATAGACCTTTTCTCTGATGCGTTTGCGGTAGTTTTAGTAAGTTTGTGGTTTAACTAACGGTCTATAATCTTTAGCTAATTTTCCTAGAAAAAAAATTGTGAGGAGACCGCGACTTTTAAATTTTAAAAAGAAATCTTCAAATGAGCGTAAACTATGCTTCTAGAATCCATATTCAGCTATAGGTTCAATTTTTATCTGTTTACATACAATTTTTGAATTAGATTATGATATTCTGGGAATTGCTTCTGCTTTGTCTTAAACTAAGATGTTGAGGAAATGAACAAAACAATTAATATACAGGGTGGTTTAGAACTGATTTAATTAAATGTGTTAAGAGTAAACTACCTTCGTTTATAAAGATACCGCAAAAAGTTATAAACAAAACTTACTTAGAATTAAAATTTATGACAGGCTCTCAATTTTCAGCCTGATCAGCCTACTTTGAATTTTTAAGTAAATTATTAACAAATTTTTTTTTCTATCAACATGGAGCTTTTTACCTGTGGTTTTCTGAACGCAGGTGCGTACAGTAAGTAACCATGCAATGATAAATAATAATTTATTAGTAAAATACAAAACGCTTATTGCTAACAACAGTCAAAACGAACAACGAAAAATAAAGAAATTATTCAAATGTGCTGCCACCAACTGATACGCATAACTCAGCCCGTTTAGTAAATGCTTTGTGGGCATTTTGAATATGTTGAATTGGAATACCGTCAATTGCCCCTCTCAACCTCAGTTTCAACAAATCAAGATCGTTGTTTAATGGAGCCGCGTAGACTCCTGTTTGAGATAGCCCCATAAATAAAAGTTCATTAAGGTAAGATCGGGACTTCTGGGAGGCCAAGGTATTGGCCCATATCAACTAATCCACCGCCCAGGAAATTCGCGATCTAACCATTCTCGAGCGATTCCTGTTGCATGTGCTGGGTGGCCGTCATGCTGAAAGTATGATGTTTGTCTATCTTCTAGTGACATGTTATGCAAATGGTCTTGAAGAATATTTTCCAGCATTTCCAGATAACTGTACTGGTTCATAATCCGCTCAAAAAAATATGGCCCAATTATCCCAGTGTAAGAAACAGCACACCACACATTTACTTTTTATGGCATTGTCTTTTGCAATTAACTCTATAATTTGGATTCTCCATAGACCAATGCCGTGCATTTTGGGAATTTACCACCCCATTAGTGGTGAAAGTGGATTCGTCCGAATAAATAATACTTCTGCCAAAATTGTGATTTTGTAGATATTGCTCGCTGTACCATAAACAAAAATCTAATCGTCTCGACTCGTCATTTTCTTCCAAAGTGTGTATAAGTTTTGCTTTGAAAGGTTTCACCTTGTTGGTACGATAAATTTGTTGCAAATGCGATTTGCTAATATTGCCAATTTCTAATGCCCTTCTTCTTAATGATAATTTCGGAAAACACCTAACATAATCCATAGCTAATGCAGCTGCAGCATTGTTTTCTTCATTTAGGTCGGATTTTGTCTTCTTAACATTTAAAACAGTCCAAGTACGCATAAATTTTGTAACAACTTTTTTTACATCAGTAGCGGAAACCGAATAATTTGCCCAGTGTTCAAGGAATTTTCTTATCACTCCCTGATAAGAATGTTCTTCACCCAAACCATAGCACTGCGACGACATCACTTTTATTAGTTCGCACAAAAATACTATCTAAATGAAGAATTAAGCAAAAACTTTCGGCTACTTTATATTTACTGCGTAGATTAAAGCATCTAGTGAGCCCACATGATTTAGAAAACCAGGGCTTTTGAGTGACTGAAGAGGTCTTCTGTGTACATGTAATAAATAATTCCATGCCAGCTTGCATAATTTTGGTGACGTTTTGTGAGATATCAGAGGGGTCAGGATGAGAGAAGCAGACAGACGCCCATGGAAATGAGGAAAAGTAATCCCGCATTTCGTCCCAGTTCGCGGAGTTGTAGTGTCAAAGATACGTGGGTGTGATAACTGTGTGACCTCGGGTTGCATTGCGCAGGCAGCAGTGACTATGCCGTGGTCTGTGCGACCAAGAGGGGCGGTGACTGATGTCTTATAGCATTCAGGTTGTGTAGTAAGAAGGAGATCCAAGGGATTTGAGCTGTGTGTTGGGATGCGAGGAAAGTAAGTAGGTTGCTGAACCATATATTGGCTAAAGATTTGCTGACTGCAAAGGCTCTTCCTTGTGGGTCGGTTTTTGAAGATCCTAGTCATTCCTTATTATGAACATTGAAGTCACCAAGAATAGTGACCTCGGAGGAAGGATATTCAGAAATGAGATGGTCGGTTTTTTCAGAAAGGTAGTCGAATAGCTGGACAAAGTTGTTGTCAGAAGGTCACCGGTAAATGCAACAGATGAATTTAGTTGCAGCTCTGAGAGAGAGTTTCATCCAAAGTATATCTTTTCTTCCAGCTTCTAAATTGGGGAGTCTGGTGCAGGATAGATTGCTACGGACGTACGCGCACACGCCTTAGTGCAATCTGAAAGAAGTAAGGAGCTCATACCCCGGGAAATTAAGGTGATTAGTGGCTGTTTTGGCACTGATTTGGGTTTCGGTGAGGAAGAGGAGTTGAGGCCTATTAGCCTGGAGGAAATGGTGGACGGAGTTCAGGTTAGAATTTAGGCCACATATATTCGAGGATATGTTAAATCTTGATGCCGGCGCCCCCTGCACACCCCTCTCCCGGAGATCTGAATGGAGGAGTATTTTATCTCTGGAATCTTTTGTACATGGAGGAGCCATCATCATTTTTGTTTATAAGGGAAACCGACTCATACACCAGAACCGGAAACGTCCGTTGGGACTTCACCGGCCCCTTGATGTAAGGGGTGGTACCTCCTCGGGCGTGAAAAAAATCCTTTACCATCACGTAAAGGAAATGTCCACTACCACTTTCCATTCCACTACCAACTTCCAACCACCCTTATCTCGCAGTCTTACTTCAGCCAGAACTACTAACTGTTGCCGATTTAAATTATCGACAAGACCAGCCTCCGGAATCTTAGTGTATTAGGACGTTACTCTCAGGAGGTTCGATGAATATTTCATCAACATCTCCATCGTCCTCATAAAACATTTGCAACGCCTCTTCAAGCGTAAACTCCCGCCTGCAAAGCAAAGCAGATATAAAAGGTACATGCCGCATGCATAACATTTTGACCGTGTCGATCACTCTGTCCTTTTGAGGAGGCTTGCATCGTATGGATTCAGCGATAGCATGTTACGTCTTTTTGGGGAGTATTTTAATGAACGCGTTCAATTTGTTAGCTATGGCGGGTTCAGGTCATCTGAGCTCATTGTTACTTCGGGCGTTCCTCAGGGCTCTAATCTGGGGCCGCTATTGTTCCTATTATTTATCAATGATTTGACAGTAGTTTAAGTGTGCCGAGACTTTTTTACGCAGATGACTTGAAGCTGCTTATGAGAATGACGTCACTGGATGATTGTGTTAGACTGCAGGAAGATCTAGACTTGCTCTATGAGTGGTGCTTACAGAATGGATTGGAACTAAATGTGAGTAAATGTAAGGTTATGATTTTCACACGTAAAGCTTTCCCTGTTCAGTTTGAGTACACTGTGGGTCGGTTGGTGGTTGATCGTGTGGAGACTGTGAAGGACTTGGGGGGTCCACTTTGATAAGAAACTGTCATTTGACATTCACATCAATACCATAGTGTAAACGAGTGTAACAGGTTTTTGGGATTTATAGAGCGGAACTGTGGGTCGTTTACATGTTTTGGTGCTCTCAAAGCTTTGTATTGTGCTTTTGTTCTTTCCAAGTTACAATATGCATCTCTTGTCTGGGGCCCATATTATGGTGTGTATATAAGCTCACTCGAATCTGTCCAGAGAAGGTTCCTAAAATATCTGTGGTTTAAGGAAACTGGGCGTTATCCGGAAGAAGGGATTTGATCATTCTGTTTTGCTTGGGCACTTTGAATTCTTCAGTTTGTGTAAGCTAAGAAGAGTTGACTCAATCAAGTTTTTATATAAACTGATACACAATGTCATTGATTGTCCGGAATTATTGGCGCAGATAAATTTCCATGTTCCCAGGATGTGTGAACGGCACAATATGTCATTTTATAATAATCAGGTTAGGACTGTTGTTATGTTAAGATCTCCAATACATACATATATATATATATATATATATATATATATATATATATATATAATGTGTGAAACTTTCGATATCATTTGTTCACGTAGTGATATATTTAGCGACAGTTTGTGTACATTGTTGCATAAAGCTATTGAAATGTTGTAGTTTTAGGTTTGTTTTTGGATTAATATTTTGTTATTGTTAATTTATGGTAATCTCACTCGCTAATTAGTTTATAAGTGTCCTGTAATTGGTCCTGTACTTGGTCTGTTGGACACAATAAATTATTATTATTATTTTTGCTCACTGAACCAGCTAGCATTGCCATGTGGGAAACATCAAAATAACTGACATTACAAATTACATATTTTGTGTCATTTTATAATTGTGACTAATACTATGTGCAATTCAACCATTTTACTAATCAGTTCAATAAGTTTTACTCATTAATTACAAATAGCGAATTTTTCATGTTACTTACTGTAGTGTGAAGTCCAATATTTGCGACATTTCCGAATTGGGCGAGATTAGGATAACTGTCAATAAATTGGCAAAAAAAAAGTGTTCTAATATAAATGTTGTGAACAGGGTTGCTATGTTTAAAAACATTTGTTTTAAACACCTGTTTTTAAACATGTTGAAAACAATGCCTAGTGTTTAAAATATATCTTTTTTAAATAGTTTTAAACACATGTTTTAAAACGATTTGTTTTAAATAAATGTTTTTTATGAGGTTTCAATTTCGCAAGAGTTTATTAGTTTTCTGTAAATAATAATTTTTTTATAAATAACTTTCTTTTCAATAAATTGTTATGAATTTAGTTAAAAAATCTGGTAAATATAACAGTAAAACACCACAAGAATCAAGAAGCGAGGCATTTTATTTGAGTTTGAGCATTATTGATAGTAACTTAAATGAAATAAATTGAGAGAGTTAATATTATAATTGTGTATTCACAAACAAAACCAATATCTTTGTGTATGTGTAACATATCACATACAAGCGAATTTTTATTTTAAAAAATCGCTAATAGAGGGGCACATTTTTTTTCAAATGAGAGCGAATTTGGGCCCCTAGAACCCGAAACCAAGGTCAGCTTGAATTTTTATATGTTATATATATATATATATATATATATATATATATATATATATATATATATATATATATATATATATATATATATATATATATATATATATACTTTATTTGTTTGCTGTACGTTTGTGATTTCTTATTGGTTTGTGCGGACTGCAGTTTCGAACCGTCCCAGTTCATTATCAGCACGCTACTCAGTAGTAGTATAAGTATATATTTAAAAGTGATTACAGTGTAGTGCAATATTCCTAAATATATATATATATATATATATATATATATATATATATATATATATATCTAAATATATATATATATATATATATATATATATATATATATATATATATATATATATATATATATATATATATTCTAGAGCTGGTCAGCTCTTTAATAGTTGACTGGTGTGGTATACTTGCAATATGGTAGGTGGTAGTGGACTTTTCCTTTACGTGACAGTAAAGGATTTTTTCACGCCCGAGGAGGTACCACCCCTTACATCAAGGGGCCGGTGAAGTCCCAACGGACGTTTCCAGTTCTGGTGTATGAGTCGGTTTCCCTTATAGGCAAAAATGATGATGGCTCCTCCTTGTACAAAATATTCCGGAGGTAAAATACCCCTCCATTCGGATCTCTGGGAGAGGGGTGTACAGGGGGCGCCAGCATCAAGATTTAACATATCCTTTTCGAATATATGTGGCCTAAATTCTAACCTGAACTCCGTCCACCATTTTCTCCAGGTTAATAGGCCCCAACTCATCTTCCTCACCGAACCTCAAATCAGTACCAAAACAGCCACTAATCACCTTAATTAATTTCCCGGGGTATGAGCTCCTTACTTCCTTTAGATTGCATGGAGGCGTGTGCGCATACGTCCGTAGCAATCTACCCTGCACCAGACTCCCCAATTTAGAAGCTGGAAGAAAAGACATACTATGGATAAAACTCTCTCTCAGAGCTGCAAGTAAATTCATCTGTTGCATTTACCGGTCGCCTTCTGACAACAACTTTGTCCAGCTCTTCGACTACCTTTCTGAAAAAAACGACCATCTGATTTCTGAATATCCTTCCTTTGAGGTCACTATTCATGGTGACTTCAATGTACACAACAAGGAATGGCTAGGATCCACAAGGAAGAGCAGCGGAGGCTTTTGCAGTCAGCAATTCTTTATCCAATATGGTTCAACAACCTATTTACTTTCCTCGCATCCCAAAACACAGCTCAAATCCCTTGGATCTCCTTCTTACTACAATTCCTGACTGCTATAAGACATCAGTCACCGCCCCCCTTGGTCGCTCAGACCACGGCATTAGCACTGCTTCCTGCGCAATGCAACTCGAGGTCACACTGTCATCACACCCACGTATCGTTTGGCACTACAACTCCGCGCACTGGGATGAAATGCGAGATTACTTTTCCTCATTTCCATGGGCGTCTGTCTGCTTCTCTCATCCTGACCCCTCTGATATCTCACAAAACGTCACCGAAATTATCCAAGCTGGCATGGAATTTATTCCACATACACAGAAAACCTCTTCAGCCACTCAAAAGCCCTGGTCCTCTAAATCCTGTGACAAGGCCAGACTTGAAAAGGTCAAAGCTCACATAAAGCTTCTACACAATCCCAGTCAAGAAAACCGTCAAGCATTTAACGACGCAAGAAACCGCAATGTCCGCATTCTTTCTGAGGCAAAATACTCGTTTAATAACCACATCGAAAACAAAGTCCTCTCAAGATCTAAGGGCAGGAAACCTTTCTGGACTCGTGCTAAATCTATTGGGAATAATTTCTGCAAGAGCACGTTTCCACCTCTTGTCTCAGGGGATGAAATCGTTTCTACCGCCCTGGGCAAGGTTGAACTTTTTGCCTCTTTGTTCGCCAGCAATTCTACTCTCAACTCACCTCCAAATGTTCAACCACCAACAGTCCCCAACGTCGCGCATAAAATGACGGATATCATGTTCAAAACTAAAAAGGTACGAAAGATGCTCTCTTCTCTTAATACCAGGAAAACATCTGGCCTTGACGAGATCCCAGCAATTGTTCTCAAAAATGCGCACCAGAACTAGCTCCTGTCCTGACTCGTCTGTTTCAGGCATCTTACAATAGAGGCATATTCCCTAGTAACTTGGAAAACTGCCAGAGTACAACCTGTCCCCAATAAAGGATCCAAAGCGCTTCCTAGCAACTACAGGCCTATTTCCCTCCTTTCAGTCATCTCTAAAGTGATGGAAAAGTATATAAACACCGAATTACTAAAATTTCTTGAAAAACACAGGCTAATCCACGACAGGCAGTATGGATTCCGTCGGCGCAGATCAACTGCCGACCTTCTTTCCTTTGTCACCCATTCTTGGAACAAGTCTATGGAACTACATGGTGAATCCCAGATTGTTGCTCCAGACATATCCAAAGCATTCGACTAGGTCTGGCACGCAGCACTGCTTAATAAACTACCGGCATATGGTCTACCATCAAAACTCTGTACATGGACAGCAAATTTCCTCTCTAACCGGAGCATTTCTGTTGTCATGGATGGCCATTTCTCTAAACTGTATCCAATTAATGCAGGAGTTCCTCAAGGTTCATCTTTAGCCCCTACTTTGTTTCTTCTCCACATCAATGACCTCCTCTCTAGCACATCCAACCCAGTAGTTACGCGGACGACTGCACCCTCCACTCAAATATACAATATTCTAAGCCTGTCTTTTTAGCCCAATTAGATGAGGATCGCAGACTCATGGAGGCTTCTGTCTCCGTGGATCTCCAAAAAATATTAGACTGAAGTAAAAAAAAAAAAATCTTGTAATTCAACCCCACCAAATATCAGTCTTGCTTTCTTTCACATAAGAGATACATCAGCCCTAGACCCATCACAATGAACAACAAAGTTATTCAAAGTAATGAGTCCTTTTCACTTGTTGGCATCTCTGTGGATCGAAATCTCAATTGGCACCAACATGTCACATCAATTGCAGAAGTGCCCGCTAAGAAATTAGGTTTCCTCTTCCGGGCTCGCAAATACTTTTCACCAGCTAATCTCTATACCTTATATACTTCACAAATAAGACCAAACCTCGAATACTGCTCCCACATCTGGGGTGCCGCTGCCGCTTCTACACTCGTTATCCTGGACTCCATTCAGAAGAGAGCTATACGTCTCATCGGTGACTCTACCCTCACCCAAAGGCTGCCATCCCTTGCCCACCGACGTGCTGTTGGTGACCTCTCTCTCTCTCTTTTATAGATATCTACACAGGCATTGCACAGAAGAGCTTTCTTCCATAGTTCCTCCTTCTGCTGTCCCCAAGAGATCTCCCAGGGAAACAGAGCGAATTCACCCTTTTACTATCCAGGTCACCAAACATAGAACATATATATATATATATATATATATATATATATATATATATATATATATATATATATATATATATATATATATATATATATCCACACGATAGCACAAAAAGTTATTAACTAATTTTGATGAAACTCGGCAAGAATCTTTCTTTTATTAATGGCTTGGATCAGTTTGTTAGCCAGCCCTAACACAGCTATTTTGATGAAATTGGTTGGTATGTTGCCCTCGTAAATATATCAACTAGGTTTATAAAAAATTGAGTTATGTAAATTTGAAACATTTAATGAAAATTCGGTACCATAAAGTACTTGCTGCGTCCCGAATTTTTTTTACTAATTTACCATTAGCAATAAGCTACCCAAGGCAAAAAGAGAGTTTTAACTTAACAATAGTACATAACTTATTTAAAATTTTTATAACAAAAATGTTCGGGACACAGCAAGTGCGTTAAGGTAGTAAATACAGGTATAAAACATTACTTTATTTATTTAGGAATAGTAAAAAATAGAGTAAAGAAGGGCAAGCAAAAACATGATCTCTGTCATAAATATTTATACAGTAATTTGTATACAAAACTCAAACAAAAAAATTGATAAACAGGAAATATACTCAACAAAAAATACACTAGAAAACTGAACATAAAAACATTCTTATGGTTCATGCACTGAGGGTGATTGTATGCATGCAGAAGAAGGGGAGGAAGAACCCCCAGGACGAAGAGGGTTTCTGCCCTCTCACACAAAAACATGGGGGGTTCTCCTTTCCCTTGTGCATGTATACAACTTAGTGTTGGGCGATATATCGATCACGGTGATTTTATACCGGTGAGCGGAAAATCACTGGAGTTACCGGTGATCGAAGTTAAACGAATGCAGTGAGTAGCGATTGTGGACTAGCGAAGCAATCACTGGCAACCGCGCAACCGGTAACGTAATAATAAATATCAGTATTAGATCTGATACAGCGCTTGGAAATAAATATCGAATGTTAGTGTTCACCGGTTTGGCGATATACTGGCTCACAGTGCTCACTGCTCAGCCCAAGATTATCTAAAAAATTATTTGTTCGTGCATGCTCGATGCAGAATCGCCGAAGCGCTATGCCCGTGCCCTATCATTTCTATTCATACTTAATACTTAGTTTAGTTTTTGTTTCATCTTTCATCTCAGCGTATATCGCGGCGTTGTGCAAAACATGTCCAAAAAACAAAAAACCAGTGACATTTGGAATCATTTTACACCCATTGACTGGGACAATTGCTATGCAACATGCAATATATGCAAGAAAAAATTTTAGTACAAAACAACGACCTCAAATTAAAAAAATATATAATCTCCAATCACCCCACGGTCTCTATGACTACATTACAAGTTCGCAAAAAAAAAGATAATGCAGGTAGGGACACAAATGACGTTCCAAATTTTGCATATTAAAATCTAGTTGTTTTTTCTTTTTTTTTTCTTTTATGACAAATTAAATTACGCTAATTAATCAACAACAAATTATTTATTACTAATAGGCCTTATAGTTAATTATACAGAATAGTGAGTCAAAATATTTAACGCATGCATATCCTATAATTACTGCACAAAAATACTAGAAATACCACTAGTGAACCCAATCATAACTGCTTTCAGTTATTTCCACGCCGTCTAAAATTCTCAATCACTGCGGTGATTCAAATCACTGCTAAAAATCACAGTGATTTCTAAATCACTTTCACCGGTTTACCGGTTACTTGAAAGTCGCTGTATTTCCCAACACTAATACAACTATCCTTCAAAGCATAAAACACAAGAGAGTAAGTCTTCTTCTTTATTTTACCATTGTTGCTTTAACGTAACTGATTTTTTAATATGTATACTGACTTGCTATAAACATAAGACTACTTATGTAAAACATGGCTAATATAAAATTTGGTGTTCAGCCTGTAACATGTCACACGTGTTTAACATAATATGTGTAACATGTCCCACATGTCACCACCTATAACGAACTATAGAACTACTGAATCAGTCCCACTAGTGACGTCACAATCCTCGGCGCAGCATACACAGTTCGTAGTCAGTTGCTCTACCGCATTACAACTCAATGAGAATACGCCTGCAAACGTGACAACTCGACGATATGTCAGGATAAAAAGTCTTTGTAAGACGATCTGAATACGCGACACGTTCTCTTTTCTGTTATTGAGTCAACCTCAGAACATGTTATCGCATAGTTAATTTTTAATTGGGGAAGGCAACATGCCTAATTGGCCAACGCGCTAGTCAGGGATCCGCCGGTCTGTAACCGCTTGTCTGGACCCGCTATTTTGAGATCCCATCGTCCTGGAGGAGCTTCAATAACACCGAACATCAACCATGTGTGCCAAGTTACCGAAGCCGTTCCTCCAGGAAAATGCACCTACACAGTGAGGCACCTCCAACATCCTGGCCTAGACGGATATAGTCATCATTCCAAGGGCAGCAGTCTGAATCACAAGCTAAGTACATTATTTATCTGCAAAATATCTTCTTTAAAATGTAATGTTATGCTCCACAATTCATTTCAACAGCTTTATATACCAATTCAAAGTAATTAATCCTTTTGTATTTATGAATGATGACTCTGTCCGTAATATATGTTTAGAGTTGATTGATCATTCGTGGAATTTAGACAGCATAGATGTAGATGTTATTTTTAAGGATATTGTAGATAGGTGTAGGATGGTTTTAGACAGATTTGCTCCTCTTGTTACATATAGGGTTGTTAATAAACAGGTTCCTTGATATGATCAAGAGCTTAAGCGTAAAGCAAAAGAGAGGGATTGCGCTTATAAAATTTTTAAAACATCTGTGGGAGATACACGTGAGCATTTGTGGACTGTATACAAGTTGTATAGGGGCGAGTTTGTAAATCTGCTAAAGGATAAAAAAAGGAAATATTTTGAAAGATAAATTGACTCAGAGGTAATTCGAAGGACATGTGGAAAACACTGAAAACCCTGTACAAAGCTGAAGGTGATGCAGTGAACTTTCTGGATTTCAACTTCGGCTGTGATGGTAGGGTTTCTTTTGCAGTAACGAAAAAGGAGGCATGTGCAAAATTCAATGTATATTTTGTAAATAGTATTAATGTGATTGTAGATTCTATTCCAGTGGGTTGTCCATGGTCTCATGAGGGTTATCCCTTGGTTGCATGTTCTTTTGTTGACTTTGAACCTGTGACTCTGGCTGAGCTGAATACATATGTAAACATGATGAAAAAAGGTAGCATCACAGAAATCCTCAGCACGGAGTTTTTGAGAGTAACCTTTGGAGTGATTGGTCATGTAATTTTGAATTTTACTAATGTCTCCCTTAAATATGGTGCTTCTCCGGGGGCTCTTAGGTGCAGTACAATTATACCAATTCCAAAGGGAGAGAAAGATGTTCGCCCTGTGAATACTCTGCTGAGTGTTGAGAAGCTATTGGAACATTTTGTATATTGTCAGTTAATGGATTATTTTCAGAAAAACAAACTGTTTGTTGGTTATCAGTCTGGGTTTAGAAAGCATCATTCTTGCGAGACTGCTTTGCAGCTGACGATTTCGAAGTGGAAGGAAGCAATAGATCAAGGGAAATATGTACTAGCTGTGTTTGTTGATCTTAAGAGAGCTTTCGAAACAATCGACAGGGATATTCTTCTGCGGAAGCTGGCATATTATGGTATTGGTGGAAATGTGTCAGGATGGCTGAGGCAATACTTGACGGGCAAGACACAGAAGACCAGATTAGAGAAAGAAATATCAGATGAGGTGGTGTGCTGCACTGGAGTTCCTCAGGGGAGTATACTCGGACCCCTATATTTTTATCATTTACATGAATGATATTAATTTCAGTGGAGATTTTGAATATATAAGTTTGTTGGCTGACGACACATTGATTGCCTGTACTGGAGACAATGTTGCAAATATGGTTACAAGGATGAATGAAGTTCCTGATAGGTTTGCTGCATACCTGCATGTGAACAGACTGGGGTTGAATGCGGACAAAACAAAAGCTATGTTATTGGGTAGTAAGTATAGGCTGAAGATGATAGATTGTAATAATGTAACTTTGATGATTGAAAACAAGAGGATAGAATTTGTAAAAGAAATGAAATATTTGGGTTTTATTGTGGATGAGGCACTTGGATTTAAGAGTCACTCTGAGTACATAAGCAAGAAAATAAGGAAAAAATTATGTTTGTTCAGCAGACTCTGTCACAATTTGTCAGTGTATGCTAGTATCACAGTGTATCGCACACTGTTACAACCTCATTTTGATTACTGTGCTACCTTGCTTCACGTGATGGATCTGAACTCTCTGAATGTGTTACAGAAACTGCAGAATCGTGGAATTGTCTTAAAAGTGAGCAGATATACACCTATACAACTGATGCTAGCGTCTTTGAACTGGCAATGCGTTGCAGATAGACTGTACTATTTAACGATGATATTTGTTTTTAAACTTGCAAAGAATCTGTTGCCAGCCTATTTCGATTCATTGCTGGTTTTTAACAGAGACATTCACCAATATAATACAAGGGATGCTGATGGTCTACACATATATAGAACCTATACAAGCGGAGCAATGAAGTCAGTGTTTTTTTTAGAGGTATCAGCGAGTTTAACAGCTTACCTGATGATTTGAGAAATTGTGGTACATTGGATTTAATTAGAAGGAAACTTTTTCGGTTATTGATGTTGAGAGCACATGTACGATTAAATGTTAATTTGTTTGTATGTATTAGGATTTCCTATATTGAAATAAACTTATTATTATTTAAATCTGAATAACTTCAAGTAGTCAATTTATATTTTTCTTTATTTAAATTTGCTTAATTGAAAGCAATCAGCATTTTATAACTTAAACAATTTTTAATAAACCGATTTTTTATCACTCGATTTTTATTTGTGCATTTTAAATCCCACCGAGTGCAAGTGCTAAAGGCCACGCCCTCCGTTTAATTTATCTTACAATTTGTGCCTCGACTGAGTGGCCAAGTAAAATGTTATTTATTAATTCTTTAATTAATACACAGGGAATTAAGTTAAGTTATACTTGCGCCCAACATATAGGGCTTTAATTAAGTAATACTGTCTCCACAACGTGTGGATTATTTTAAGTTATACTGGCGCCCAACGTGGGACATGTTACACGTATGTTAAACACATGTGACATGTTACAAGCCTGAGCGGGAACTGGAATATTCACTGGTATGGTATAAAAAGGTTCCCTCCTCTCGAAATCTTCTGTCAATTGGGGTCCCAAGAAAACGGGGAAACTATAACCATTTATCAAATTAGCAGCAAGGACAAGTGAATAGAAAAAAAAAAAAGGAATATATTTACACAATTAAACTTTACAACGTGATACATAAACAATGTAAAGTTTTTAACAATATTTACATGATAAAAGTGGGTAATTAATTAAATAATCCATATTTAATTTAAAATTACATTAAAATTAGTATCTTCATATACAAAACAGTATCTATGTCAGCACCTGCAACAAGTAACAGTCAGTCTGTCGGTCATTAACCGATCTTTTGCTTTTTCACTGGATCTTCGTTTTCGGTGATAGACAGTGATGTTGATGCTCTTTTCTGTGCCCTTTCAGCCTTCCTCTCGATAGGTGACTTCTTCAGTCCTTTCATCTTGCGCGTCTGTAGCTTGTTAATGTCTTGCTTGCCCAGATGTATGCGACCGTGTGTCGTGCCCAAATTATCTGTGCTCATGTTCTTCTTCACGGCCGACCTGAGTTCCCTCGGCTGACGGCAAGCCTCTTTCATCAGATCTTCGCTGGCGAGCTTGCTTCGTCTGAGACTAAACTCTATCCGGGGACCTAAGTAAAACAATATAACATTACCAGATGTTACTACACCATTCATCTCTATATCTACAGTTACCACAATACAAAAGATACAAATACTTCGGGACGCAGCAAGTACATTATTGTAGTGAACTTTCATTAGAATAATATATATATATATATATATATATATATATATATATATATATATATATATATATATATATATATATATATATATATATATATATATATATTAATTTCAACAACACACCACGAGGGCTTACAGCCTAAATACTATCGTACCGTGGGTGTTGATAAGGAGGAAAGAGGCAGCTTGTTAATTCTGGACTTGAAGGTTTGGAGGTTCAGAGGAGAAGGAAAAACATGGGCCGGCAAGGAATTCCACAACTTGGAAGTCCTCGGGACAAAAGAGCGGGCATAACAAGACGTTCTAAGTCTGGTGACCTGGGCAGTAAAAGGGTGCATTCGCTCTGTTCCCCTGGTAGATCTGTTGGGGGCAGCAGGTGGGGGAACTATGGAGGAAAGCTCCTCTGAGCAGTGCCCGTGCAGATATCTATAAAAGAGAGAGAGGTCACCAACAGCACGTTGGTGGGCAAGGGATGGCAGCCTTTGGGTGAGGGTAGGGTCACCGATGAGACGTATAGGTCTCTTTTGAATGGAGTCCAGGATAGCGAGTGTAGAAGCGGCAGCGGCACCCCAGATGTGGGAGCAGTATTCGAGGTTTGGCCTTATTTGTGAAGTATATAAGGTATAGAGATTAGCTGGTGAAAAGTATTTGCGAGCCCGGAAGAGGAAACCTAATTTCTTAGCAGCCGCTTCTGCAATTGATGTGACATGTTGGAGCCAAATAAGATTTCGTTCCACAGAAATGCCAACAAGAGAAAAGGACTCATTACTTTGAATAACTTGGTTGTTCATTGTGATGGGTCTAGGGCTGGTGTATCTCTTGTGAGAAAGAAAGCAAGACTTAGTTTTGGTGGGGTTGAATTGTACAAGATTTCTACTTCCCCAGTCTAATATTTTTTGGAGATCCACGGAGACAGAACCCTCCATGAGTCTGCGATCCTCATCTAATTGGGCTAAAGAGACAGGCTTAGAATATTGTATATTTGAATGGAGGGTGCTGTCGTCCGCGTAGCTGTGAACTTGGTTGGATGTGCTAGAGAGGAGGTCATTGATGTGGAGAAGAAACAAAGTAGGGGCTAAAGCTGAACCTTGAGGAACTCCTGCATTAATTGGATACAGTTTAGAGGAATGGCCATCCACAACAACAGATATGCTCCTGTTGGAGAGAAAATTTGCTGTCCATATACAGAGTTTTGGTGGTAGGCCATAGGCCGGAAGTTTATTAAGCAGCGCTGCGTGGCAGACCTGGTCGAATGCTTTTGATATGTCTAGAGCAACAATCTGGGATTCACCGTGTTGTTCCATAGACTTATTCCAAGAATGGATGAAAGGAAAGGAGGTCGGCAGTCGATCTGCGCTGACGGAATCCATACTGCCTGTCGTGGATTAGACTGTATTTTTCAAGAAATTTTAGTAATTCGGTGTTTATATACTTTTCCATCACTTTAGAGACGACTGAAAGGAGAGAAATAGGCCTGTAGTTGTTAGGAAGCGCTTTGGATCCTTTCTTGGGGATGGGTTGTACTCGAGCAGTTTTCCAGTTACTAGGGAATATGCCTTTATTATAAGATATCTGAAACAGACGAGTCAGGACAGGAGCAAGTTCTGGTGCGCATTTTTTGAGAACAATTGCTGGGATCTCGTCAAGGCCAGAGGCTTTCCTGGTATTAAGAGAAGAGAGCATCTTTCGTACCTTTTTAGTTTTGAAAATGATATCCGTCATTTTATGCGCGACATTGGGGACTGTTGGTGGTTGAACATTTGGAGGTGGGTTGAGAGTAGAATTGCCGACGAACAACGAAGCAAAAAGTTCAGCCTTGCCCAGGGCGGTAGACACAATTTCATCCCCTGAGACAAGAGGTGGGAACGTGCTTTTGCAGAAATTATTCCCAATAGATTTAGCAAGAGTCCAGAAGGGTTTGCCGCCGTTGGAGCTTAAGAGGACTTTGTTTTTGATGCGGTTATTAAACGAGTTTTTTGCCTCAGAAAGAATGCGGATATAGCGGTTTCTTGCGTCGTTAAGTGCTTGACGATTTTCTTGACTGGGATTGTGTAGAAGCGTTTTGTGATCTTTGACCTTTTCAAGTCTGGCCTTGTCACAGGATTTAGAGAACCAGGGCTTTTGAGTGGCTGAAGAGGTTTTCTGTGTACGTGGGGTACATAATTCCATGCCAGCTTGGATAATTTCGGTGACGTTTTGTCAGATATCAGAGGGGTCAGGATGAGAGAAGCAGACAGACGCCCATGGAAATAAGGAAAAGTAATCCCGCATTTCGTCCCAGTTTGCGGAGTTGTAGTGCCAAACGATACGTGGGTGTGATGACTGTGTGACCTCGGGTTGCATTGCGCAGGAAGCAGTGACCATGCCGTGGTCTGAGCGACCAAGGGGGGCGGTGACTGATATCTTATAGCATTCAGGTTGTGTAGTAAGAAGGAGATCCAAGGGATTTGAGCTGTGTGTTGGAATACGAGGAAAGTAAGTAGGTTGCTGAACCATATTGGCTAAAGAATTGCTGACTGCAAAGGCCTCCGGTGCTCTCCCTTGTGGATCGGTTTTTGAAGATCCTAGCCATTTCTTATTATGGACATTGAAGTCGCCAAGAATAGTGACCTCAGAGGAAGAGTATTCAGAAATCAGATGGTCGGTTTTTTCAGAAAGGTAGTCGAAGAGCTGGACAAAGTTGTTGTCAGAAGGTGACCGGTAAATGCAACAGATGAATTTAGTTGCAGCCCTGAGAGAAAGTTTTATCCATAGTATGTCTTTTCTTCCAGCTTCTAAATTAGGGAGTCTGGTGCAGGGTAGATTGCTACGGACGTATGCGCACACGCCTCCATGCAATCTAAAGGAAGTAAGGAGCTCATACCCCGGGAAATTAATGTGATTAGTGGCTGTTTTGGCACTGATTTGGGTTTCGGTGAGGAAGAGGAGTTGGGGCCTGTTAGCCTGGAGGAAATGGTGGACGGAGTTCAGGTTAGAATTTAGACAACATATATTTGAAAAGGATATGTTAAATATTGATGTTGGCGCCCCTGTACACCCCTCTCCCGGAGATCCGAATGGAGGGGTATTGTGCCTCCGGAATATTTTGTACAAGGAGGAGCCATCATCATTGTTGTTTATAAGGGAAACCAACTCATACACCAGAACCGGAAACGTCCGTTGGGACTTCACCGGCCCCTTGATGTATGAGGTGGTACCTCCTCGGGCGTGAAAAAATCCTTTACTATTACGTAAAGGAAAATTCCACTACCACCTGCTATGGATTGGATTCGATCAATGTCTACCCCTTTAAAAATAAGATTAATAAAGGGAATATCAATTGTCCAATAGTTATGCTTTTCGACATAGTAGGAGGATACAAAACATTATCATTTTGCATACATGCCTATTTACGTGATTTAGCCTTATATTGGAAGTTATAAAACATAAATAGAGTAAAGAAGGGCAAGAAAAAACATGATCTCTAACATAAATATTTATACAGTAATTTGGATACAAAATTCAAATAAAATAGTTGATAAACATGAAATAGAAGTACGACAAGAGCAATTTACCAATTCACTTCAGAGGTTCTTCAGGCTATGACTCTTGAAGAGGAGGTTGTTGGTGTTTTCGCGGATCTGTCCAAGGCCGTTGACAGCAAATACTGTCAGATGCTTTATGAAAAGTTGGAGATGATTGGTGTGAGAGGAACGGTGCTGGAGTTGATGAATTCATATCTGACCCACAGAAAACAGTGTATCCGTAGTAAACACACAACTACAGGTAAAACATCTATTCTTCAGTAGATACAGTTAAGAGAGGGGTTCCACAGGGGTCAGTGCTGGAACCACTGCTGTTTATAATTTACATTAATTACTTCTCAACCACAAAACAATCTTATATGCAGATGACACTTCGATCATCCTACGCATGCGACAGACAGATAAACTAGAATATAAGATTATTTCTGTCATGGGAGACCTTGATGCTTGGTTTAGTGCAAATCAAATGAAGGTGAATGCTGAAAAAAACACAGCTAATTAAATTTTCTGTTGTTGGAGGAGAAGCAATCACGATAAATTGTGGTAACACTCAGTTGCAGACTTCACAAAGCTGCAAGTTTCTTGGCCTAATTATAGACAATAATGTGAACTGGAGGAAACACACATTCTTCATATGCCTTAAGAGTGCTGCAGAGAAGTGTGGATGAGGGCATATGTCTTATGGTCTATTATGCGTATGTGTATGCAATACTTAAGTATGGCATAGTGTTCTGGGGAAACTCTGTGGATGTGGACCGCATATTCATACTGCAGAAGTCTTGTGTCAGGTCCATGTATGGGCTGAAACCTCGAGAATCCTGCAGGCAGTATTTCATAGAGAAGAAGATACTGACCTTACATTGTGTATACATATTGGAATGCGTCCTGTTTGTCAAGCAAAATATGTCGTTTTTCTCAAAATACCTGCCTGCGAGCATGAGCATCATACAAGGTTCAGATTGAATCAGAAACTCCTACTTCCGAAAACGCCATTAACAAAGGTGCAGAGTAATGCAGAATATCAGATGATAAAAATATTCAATTACCTACCTATCTGTTGGAAAAATATGGGCGTAAAAACATTGAAAAAAGAACTAAAGGATATTCTACTGAGAAAGTGTTACTATTCCTGCAATGAATTCTTCAGAGACGAAGACATATGTCCACCACTCTAAGATCAAGATTAATAGCTGTCACTTTGGCATGGCAACATTCACCATTACATGCTTCCTCTGAGGGGATTAATACAATATTTGTGGGGTGTATATGCGGGTCTGTGGTTGCTTTGTTAAGTCTGTAAGTTTTATATTAGCGAGTCAATACTGCTGCACTGACGGTATTTTATTTTATGTTTAGAGTTGTGTATACATTTGTTGTTATTTATTATGTTATTATATATGTGTGTATATATGTTTATATCTATATTTATATTTTATTTTATATTTACAAATGACGTGTTCTACACCCAATAGGGTATTTATGGAAGGAATAAAGTATCATCATCATCATCATCATCATCATCATCATCATCATCATCATCATCATCATCATCATCATCATCATTATTATTATTATTATTATTATACTCAACAAAAATACACTAGAAAGCTGAACATAAAAAAATTCCCGTGGTTCATGCATTGAGGGTGATTGTATACATGCAGAAGGGGAAGAAGAACCCACAGGACCAAGAGGGTTTCTGCCCATTCACCTAAAAACACGGGGGGTTCTCCTTCCCCCTGTCCATGCATAAAACTACCTTCAAAGCATAAAGCACAGGAAAAAAATATTGGGTGCAACCCCCAAGAAAGTTACTGGACCTGGGCGAATATGGGTGTTGTTCGGGACAGACAGGGTTTAAAGGAAGTATTGCTGCAAAATGTGAAAAAAGCATATTTTCAAAGTCCGACTAAATGTATTTTTTAGCATTTTTCGCTCAGATTTCCTCCCCGCCCAGCGTCCATATTCATTCATGGTTCCTTAACTTTCTTGGGGCTTGTTTGCAACAAATTTGCCTTGTGACTTGTGCATCCAAGGAGGGTTCTCAGCATGTTTATGAAAAAATCCTAAAAACCCTCCTTGTAGTAAACTGTAAATTTACCGAAATGACATTCGTCCCCTGTGGCCCGGGGAGTAACTAAAAGAATAGGCCCATGGTAACTCCTGCCTGTCGTACGAGGCGACTAATCGGAGTCAAGCAGGTGGCAGTGAAATTTCCCTTTACGTGACAGTAATGGATTTTTTCACACCCGAGGAGGTACCACCCCATACATCAAGGGGCCGGTGAAGTCCCAACGGACGTTTCCGGTTCTAGTGTATGAGTCGGTTTCCTTTATAAGCAAAAATGATGATGGCTCATCCTTGTACAAAAGATTCTGGAGGTAAAATACCCCTCCATTCGGATATCCGGGAGAGGGGTGTACAGGGGGCGCCAGCATCAAGATTTAACATATTCTTCTCGAATATATGTGGCCTAAATTCTAACCTGAACTCCGTCCACCATTTCCTCCAGGCTAATAGGCCCCAACTCCTCTTCCTCACCGAAACCCAAATCAGTGCCAAAACAGCCACTAATCACCTTAATTTCCCGGGGTATGAGCTCCTTACTTCCTTTACATTGCATGGAGGCGTGTGCGCGTACGTCCGTGGCAATCTACCCTGCACCAGACTCCCCAATTTAGAAGCTGGGAGAAAAGACATACTATGAATAAAACTCTCTCTCAGGGCTGCAACTAAATTCATCTGTTGCATTTACCGGTCGCCTTCTGACAACAACTTTGTCCAGCTCTTTGACTACCTTTCTGAAAAAAACAGAACATCTGATTTCTGAAAATCCTCCCTCCGAGGTCACTATTCTTGGTGACTTCAATGTCCATAATAAGGAATGGCTAAGATCTTCAAAAACCGATCCACAAGGGAGATCATCGGAGGCCTTTGCAGTCAGCAATTCTTTAGCCAATATGGTTCAGCAACCTACTTACTTTCCTCGCATCCCAACACACAGTTTAAATCCCTTGGATCTCCTTCTTACTACAAATCCTGAATGCTATAAGATATCAGTCACCCCCTTGGTTGCTCAGACCACAGCATGGTCACTGCTTCCTGCGCAATGCAACCCGAGGTCACACAGTCATCACACCCACGTATAGTTTGGCACTACAAATCCGCAAACTGGGACAAAATGCGAGATTACTTTTCCTCATTTCCATGGGCGTCTGCCTGTTTCTCTCATCCTGACCCCTCTGCTATCTCATAAAACGTCACCGAAATTATCCAAGCTGGCATGGAATTATTTATTCCACGTACACAGAAAACCCTTCAGCCACCCAAAAGCCCAGGTTCTCTAAATCCTGTGACAAGGCCAGACTTGAAAAGGCCAAACCTCACAAAACGCTTCTACACACTCCTAGTCAAGAAAACCGTCAAGCATTTTACGACGCAAGAAACCGCTATGTTCGCATTCTTTGTGAGGCAAAGACTCGTTTAATAACCACATTAAAAACAAAGTCCTCTCAAGCTCCAACGGCAGCAAACTATTCTGGACACTTGCTAAATATATTGGGAATAATTTCTGTAAGAGCACGTTCCCACCTCATGATGATGAAATTGTTTCTACCGCCCTGGGCAAGGCTGAACTTTTTGCCTCGTTGTTCGCCGAAAATTCTACCCTCAACCCACCTCCAAATATTCAACCACCAACAGTCCCCAATGTCGCACATAAAATGACGGATAGTATTTTCAAAACTAAAAAGGTACAAAAGATGCTCTCTTCTCTTAATATCAGGAAAGCATCTGGCCTTGACGAGATCCCAGCAATTGTTTTAAAAAAATGCGCACCAGAACGTGCTCCTGTCCTGACTCGTCTGTTTCAGACATCTTACAATAGAGGCATATTCCCTAGTAACTGGTAAACTGCTCGAGTACAAACCATTCCCAAGAAAGGATCCAAAGCGCTTCCTAGCAACTACAGGCCTATTTATCTCCATTTAGTCATCTCTAAAGTGATGGAAAAGTATATAAACACTGAATTACTAAAATTTATTGAAAAACACAGTCTAATCCACGACAGGCAGTATGGATTCCGTCAGCGCAGATTAACTGCCGACCTCCTTTCCTTTGTCATCCATTCTTGGAACAAGTCTATGAAACTACACGGTGAATCAGAGATTGTCGCTCTAGTCATATCCAAAGCATTTGGCCAGGTCTGGCACGCAGGGCTGCTTAATAAACTTGTGGCCTATGGCCTACCACCAAAACTCTGTACCTGGACAGCTAATTTCCTCTCCAACCGGAGCATTTCTGTTGTCATGGATGGCAATTCCTCTAAACTGTATCCAACTAACGCAGGATTTTCTCAAGGTTCAGCTTTAGCCCCTACTTTGTTTCTCATCCACATCAATGACCCCCTCTCTAGCACATCCAACCCAGTTCACAGTTACGCGGACGACAGCACCCTCCACATAAATATACAATATTCTAAGCCTGTCTCTTTAGCCCAATTAAATGAGGATCGCAGACTTATGAAGGGTTGTCTCCGTGGATCTCCAAAAAATATTAGACTGGGGAAGTAGAAATCTTGTACAATTCAACCCCACCAAATCTCAGTCTTGCTTTCTTTCTTATAAGAGATACACCAGCCCTAGACCCATCACAATGAACAACCAAGTTATTCAAAGTAATGAGTCCTTTTCACTTGTTGGCATTTCTGTGAATCGAAATATCAATTGCAGAAGCGGCTGTTAAGAAATTAGGATTCCTCTTCCGGGCTCGCAAATACTTTTCACCAGCTAATCTCTATACCTTATATATTCCACAAATAAGGCCAAACCTCGAATACTGCTCCCACATCTGGGGTGCTGCTGCCGTTTCTACACTCGCTATCCTGGACTCCATTCAGAAGAGAGCTATACGTCTCATCGGTGACCCTATCATCACCCAAAGGCTGCCATCCCTTGCCCACCGACGTGCCGTTGGTGATCTCTCTCCCTTTTATAGATATCTGCACGGGCACTGCTCAGAGGAGCTTTCTTCCATAGTTCCTCCACCTGCTGTCCCCAACAGATCTACCAGGGGAACAGAGCGAATACACCCTTTTACTGTCCAGGTCACCAGACTTAGAACATCTTGTTATGCCCGCTCTTTTGTCCCGAGGACTTCCAAGTTGTGGAATTCTTTGCCGGCACATGTTTTTCCTTCTCCGAACCTCCAAACCTTCAAGTCCAAAATTAACAAGTTGCCTCTTTCCTCCTTGCCGACACCCACGGTACGATAGTATTTAGGCTGTAAGCCCCCGTGGTGTGTTGTTGAAATAAAAAATAAATAAAAAATTCCATATTGTCGGCTATAACGTCTTTTTCAGATAATATCGAATACAGCACTAAAGTAAATAAATTCACTTGCTGTTTCACTCCTCTTTTATTTGTATATTGCATATATAGGCACAAGATAAGTGAGTATAATAAAGGGGGCCCTTAATTAGTATTGGGGCTACACAAACTTAAAAGTAGAGAGGACATTTTGATGAAAAAAATACGGGTTCTGAAGAGAAAATCTAGTAAGAAGTGTGTTTTACAAAACCTTAAGTTACAGTTTCAACCGTCATTGTCCTTCATTTTATTAAAATATTTTCGGAAAATTTATTTCAGATAGACTCTTTCTCTGAGACTTTGGCAGTAGTCTTAGCTATAGAGTCTATCGTTTAATGGTCTATAATTTTTAGTTAATTGCCCTAGAAAAATTCTCCAACAAGTAGATCGCAACTTTTGAATATTCAGAAGATTCTTCAAATGAGCAAGAACTGGGGCCCCCTAGAACCCATACCCGGTGTTAGTTTCAGTTTTTATCTGTTTACATATATACAGGCTGGCGCATTTCTACGACAAAGCTCGATATATTTGTTATACAGAAATAAAAGGAAAATTTTATACAATTATAGGGTGTGTTGAGCCGCATCTTATATACATCACAGGATGGTCAAGTATTCAACGGTGGACATCAAAGTGGTGTTTATGAGCAAAGACTATTTTCCGAATAGAACCAGAGCTTATTGTTTTCTTATACATGATAGTGTATTAGAATATACACCTCTAACTCGTATCATAAGAGCCATTATGTAATAATTTATAATGTGATAATTTGCTGGGTATTAGTCCTAAAACTTAGGTTTATATAAATCAATTGTTTCATTAGTGAATTTTCTTTAAAAAAATCACCAATGAGGAGATCCCGACTTTTGAATTTTGAAAACATTTCTTCAAATGAGCGCTATTTAGGACCCCTGAAACCCAAATCCGAGGTCGGTTTCAGACTTTATATATATATCACACTGATAACTAAAAAAATAAACCGATTTCGATAAAACTTGGTGAGTACCTTCCTTTCGCAAGTGGCTTGGATAAGTTCGTTATCCAGGAAAATCGGCCCAAGTTTTCACGGAAAATTTTGTGATTTCTTTCGAAAAAAAATTATATCTCCTAAAATAAAAAAGCCTGGACGCAGCAAGTGCGTTATGGTAGTGAATTTTCATAGAAATGATCTGGCACAAAATATATTATTATAACTTTTTTTTCTTGTAACATAGAAATCTAAATTTTGGTGTATAGTTTACTTTTTATATCGTAAACCTACCCACTAAATTTGGTTATCATAGATTTCTTATTTTTTAAGATATAATTTTTTTTCAAATTAAAACTCAAAATTTTCCCGGAAAACCTCGTCAGATTTTTAGTGAATTTTCTTAGAAAAAATTCACTAATGAGGAGATCTCGACTTTTGAATTTTGAAAAAATTTCTTCAAATGAGCGCGATCTAGGACCCCTAGAACCCATATCCGGGGTCAGTTTCAATTTTTATATGTTTATATGTTTATATATATATATATATATATATATATATATATATATATATATATATATATATATATATATATATATATATATATATATATTGTTGCGTTTTCTCCGGGTTCTGGATAAGTGAGACTTTTTAATTTTAACAAAACAACTTTATTTACACTCTAAGTATGGATACAATAAAATTTCTAGAATGTCTCTCTCACAAAACACTTCATTTACTGGCCTTACAATTACTACTCTCAACAAAAGTCACTAATCTGGTACTACAGTCACTACTCTCTTAACACTTTACACTGCTTCTTCAAGTCACTACCACATTATCTTACTGAACTGAACTCACTCGGGCTGGCTTGCTTTCGCTTTTATATACTCGCCGTACCTTCCCCTCCTTTCTAGAGCATTCCATTCCAGAACGTTCCAGGACCTTCTTTTACTAGAAGGTTCTGTGAATACAGATCGGTCCCGTGTGTATACAGGGGGATGTATATACAGGATGATCCAAATGTGGTCACCACTCCTATGTTACACAAGAGGTGTTTCTCGAACTATAAGATCTCTCTGCGTATACAGGGTGTAAGGGTTCTCTGCGTATACAGGGTGTATATACAGGGTGTTCGGAATGTGCAGACCTCAGTTATCCGTTCCGACGGGGTACAAGTTGGTAACTTCGTTATTTCTGGTCCTAGAGGGTTGAGACTTCGCCTGAGGGGGGTCACCCCAGGCACCCCCAGGGGGGTGGGGAGGCGGTGTTGCCAGATTGTGCAAAAATTCCCAGATGTTGGGGAAATTCTGGAGATGTGGCAACACCGCACCTACGTCTGTTGAAGTGCTTTGTAACACTGCCCCCCTCCTTAAGACTGTTCGTCCCGAACAGTATTTACCGGCCGCCAACTTGGGGGTTCGTTGCCCCGATAGGGACTCAACCTCTCTATGTGAACAACTTTGGGTTTAGTTCTTGGAGACAGCTGGATTCTGTAGACTAGGTCGTTAATTTTCTTAGTCACCAAGTATGGCCCTTCCCATGGTTTCTGAAGTTTGGGACTGAGGCCCTTTCTCCTTGTTGGTTGGTACAGCCACACTGCATCACCTTCCTTGAATGTATGGGGTGTTGCTCTGCGATCCAAGCGCATCTTCATCCGGTCACTGCTTAAGAGGAGCCTATCTCTGACACATCTGTGTATAGTGCGCAGTTTTTTTTCTAGGTCGGCGACATACTCAGGTAACGTAGCTAGGTCCGCTATGTCCTCGTTCGGTGGTGGTCTCGTCATGTCGATTGGTAGCCGCATCTCTCTGCCGGTCAACATCATGGATGGAGTGTAGCCGGTAGATTCATGCTGAGAGCTTCTGTAAGCTAGGAGGAACAGAGGTATCAGCTTGTCCCAGGTTCTCTGATTCTCGTCAACAAACATAGCAAGATACTGATTGATGGTCCTGTTATGCCGTTCTACCATGCCGTCTGATTGAGGGTGGAGTGGCGTTGTTCTCGTTTTCTTTATGCCTAGCAAGTCCATTAGGCTCTTCCAGACCTCTGATTCGAAATTCCGGCCCTGGTCGGTGTGAATCTCCAAGGGTACGCCATGCCGTGATATGACATTTTCCATCAGGGCTTCTGCCACGGTCGTTGCCTCTTGGTTGGGGATCGGCGCAACTTCAGGCCATTTCGAGAAGTAGTCCATCGCCACCATTATGTATCTGTTCCCAGACTCTGTGATGGGAAAAGGTCCTGCGATGTCTACGGCAACTCTCTCCCACGGTGTACCTGAGATGTACTGCATCATTTTTCCTCTGGATCGGGTCTTTGGTCCTTTCTTTGAAGCACATTGGTCACACCTTTTGCACCATTCTTCCACGCTTCTTCGGCAGTTTATCCAATAGAAGCGGTCTCTCACTCTGGCAAGAGTCCTGTTGACCCCAAAGTGGCCTCCACTTCTACTATTGTGTAACTCTTGAAGAACACTGCTTATGCACTCACTTGGCACAACGGTCTGGTATATACAGTCTCTACCATCGGCAGTTTCCCATTTTCGAGTGATCATGTCATTCTTTAGACACAATGAGTCCCATTGTAGCCAGTAGCCTTTAACCTCCGCCCCAAACCGGGACACATCGTGCCACTCAGGTCTTTTCCCCTTTTGTAGCCATTCTCTAATATTTTTCAAGTCTGGATCTGTCTTCTGTGCGTCTCTGATGTATTCAAGATTTACGTCTAGATCGGTGTTATTCTCCTGTCCTGCCACCAGTTGTTTGATCTGATGAGTTACTTTGTCGATCTCTTTGTTCTCTTGTCGCTCGCAAAATTTACATTCATGCACTGAACATGGTCTTCTTGACAGGCTGTCTGCATTGGCGTGACTTCTTCCTCTTCGATGTTCAATCCGGAAGTCGTAGCTCTGCAGTTTCTCTATCCATCGGGCTATCTGTCCTTCGGGATTTCTAAAGTTCAGAAGCCATTGCAGAGCAGAGTGATCCGACCTCACGCGGAATGTTCTTCCGTACAGGAAGCTGTGGAAATGTTCGATGGATCTTACAACTGCCAGCAGTTCTTTCCGGGTTACACAGTAATTCCTTTCTGCTTTTCCGAACGTTTTGCTGAAGTAGCCTATCACAACTTCTTCTCCGGCTTGGAGCTGCGAGAGTACTGCCCCAATGCCATACTGGGAAGCATCGGTATCCAGTATGAACAGTCCTTCGTCCTGAGGATAAGCCAGTATAGGAGCAGTGACAAGACGATGTTTGAGTTCTCTAAAAGACTCTTGGCAATCTGGTGACCAGATGAACTCGACCTTATTTTCAGTCAGGCTATGCAGAGGTTTCGCAATGCTGCTGAAGTACTTCACAAAGCGTCGGTAATAGCTGCAAAGTCCCAGAAAACTTCTGACCTCATGTTTGTTCCTCGGCACAGGCCAGTCTCTTACTGCCTTTATTTTCTCTGGATCAGTTTCTATCCCTTTCTCAGAAACGACATGTCCGAGGAAACTCACTTTCTTCTGGAAGAGGACGCATTTCTTGGGATTGAGTTGCAGATTGGCACCTCTCAGCCTGGAGAAAACCTGCTTCAGATTCGACAGGTGTTCATCGAAAGTCCTTCCAATCACCATGACATCGTCGAGATACACCAGGCATGTTTCCCATGTAAGTCCTCTCAGCACTAACTCCATTAGTCGCTCGAAGGTGGCAGGAGCATTACATAAGCCGAATGGCATGACCTTGAATTGGTACAACCCATTCCCGGTTGAAAAAGCAGTCTTCTCCTTATCGTCTTTATGGAGTTCTACTTGCCAGTAGCCACTTTTCAGGTCTAATGTAGAGAACCACTTTGATCCGGCCAAAGTGTTCAAAGTGTCGTCGATCCGGGGCAGGGGATAACTGTCTTTCTTGGTGACATCATTCAGCTTCCTATAGTCCACGCAAAATCTCATAGTGCCGTCTTTCTTGGTGACCAAAACTACTGGGGACGACCAAGGACTATTAGACTCCTCGATCACACCATCTTCCAGCATTTCGTTAACCATCGCCTTGATTTCTGACTGCTTGGCAAAAGGCAGTCTTCTCGGCGGCTGTCTAATTGGTCTTGCGTCGCCAGTATTAATTCTGTGTTGCACTAGACTCGTACGACCTGTGATTTTATCTTGAGCGAAAATATCGGCCTCCTCCAATACGAACTTCAGGGCCATCCCCATCTCCATATTGTTCAATTGGCCCCATGAATTCTTGAACCGCTCTACTATTTCTACTGGCAGTCTTCTGTCTAATGCAGTGGGTGTCACGTTTTTGGACAACGTCACTCGGTCAATAGGTTCGCAAGTGGCGATAACCTCACCTTTCTTCAGTGTGACCCTGTTAGTTTGCACGTTAGCCACTCTTATGGGTATTGTCCTCTTCGGGTCTACTAAGCATCGTGCGACGAGGGCACCATCATGTCTATCTTTTAGGGGCTCCGCTATGAGAGCAGACATACCATCAAGTTTCTTCTCTAGCCTGGCTCTGACAATCTTCTCACTGTTACCAGGAATCCGTGTATCTTCGTCGACAATAAGTCTCACCCTGGGATTAGCTTCGCCTGCTGTTGGAGATAAATACAACTCTTCGTTACCGATTTTCAAGATCTTATTCTGGAAGTCTACTGATAGGACATCTAAATCTTCCATTAAATCCAGGCCCAGAATAAATTCGTCGACGATTTCTGCGACGACAGCCCTTACCTGTAGCCCAGTACTACCCAGCCTAATGTAAACAGTGGCCTCTCCATGCACGGGTATTCTATCTCCTTTTGCCGTCTCCAACACAGGCTGTTTGTTGGTAGTGAGTGCTGACTTGTTTGGCAACATGTCTGGACGTACAACGGATCTAGTGGCACCAGTATCGATGGTGAAACTGCATTGTCTGCCGTCTATGCTGCCAGGTATAACGAGGCTCTCGTGGTAGCGTCGGATAGTGGAGACCTTTACTTTGGGGCCTTGGGACTCGCACGCCAGCTGCCGCCCCCTTACACTGGCGTCAGGTCGTTTCCCTGACGCCGCTCACTGTTGGTGTATTCTTGTCTTCTGCGAGCCACCTGTTGGGTTTGTGAGCACTGTCTACTTATGTGCCCTTTCCTACCACACTTGTAACATTCTATGTCTGACCAATCTGCTTTCGTCCTACGTGCCCCAACCGGTACAGTGAGCTTGCTTATGGCTTCTTTTATCATTTTCATTTCTTGCCTTAGTTCCGCTGTCGTGTCTGCAAATTCCTCTATCTCCTTCACCTCGCGCAGCCTGTTGCGGCGAGGTTGAGATGCATTCTTCGCTGCTTCAAATTCCAAGCCATAAATTACGCAGTCCGTAAGTGTTTTCAACCTTCCGAGCCTTAAAGCTTGTTGCATTTCATTATCAAGTACCCCATCGATGAAGGTCTGGACGGTTATCTGGTTGACAAATTCTTCTGGGGCTTGGGGATATGCCAGTCGCACAAGTTTCTCCACTTCGGCACTAAATTCTTGCAGCGTCTCATTTGGCTTCTGGACCCTTGACTTTAGTTGTGTCTGGTAGACCTGGCTCATGTACTTGTTACCATATCTCAAATCTAGGGCCTGTATCACTGTTAAGTAGTTTTGCTGTTTCGACTCCGGGATGTTCTGGAGGATTTCTAGGGCTTTACCTCGAAGCGAGAGAATTAGAGCAGTTGCTGCCTGTTGTTCGCTCCACCCATTGCTGAGAGCTGCCGCCTCAAACTGCCTCCTGTACATGGGCCACGATGTTTCTCCGTCAAAAGTCGGCGGCTTCAAGGTTCCATGAGGCTGCTGCACGATTGGCATATCTTCTTCCGGACGATTTTGAGCTGGGGACATTCCAGTAACTCCTCTTGGTTGAGTTCTATCAGTTTGGCCCATCACCTGTTCTGTCAGTTCTCTATGTCTGACTTCTGTGCCTTTCATCATCATCTTCATTTGTTCTTTCAACCCTTCAACTTCTTCCCATCGTTTATTCAAATCTTCTGTTACATTATCTACTTTCCTGTCCACATTTTCTATTTGTTCGTTGATCTGTTCAATTTCTTCTTTTACATCGACTCTCATATCATGGAACATACTTCGGATGTCTTCTTTGTCTTCTTGTCGCCGTTTTTCGTCTTCTTCGCGTTGCTTCTTGAGTTCTTCTTTATCTTCAAGGCGCCTCTGTTCTTCCTCTTGTCGTCTTCTTTCATCTTCTTGTCGCCGCTGTTCGTCTTCTTCGCGTCGTCTTCTTTCATCTTCTTGTCGCCGCTGTTCGTCTTCTTCGCGTCGTCTTCTTTCATCTTCTTGTCGCCGTTGTTCGTCTTCTTCGCGTTGCCTCTTGAGGTCTTCTTTATCTTCTTGTCGTCTTCTCTCGTCTTCTTCGCGTTGTCTTTTCAGTAAGTCCATCAACTCTTTGATTTCAGCCATCTTGTCGTAGTCAGTCGATCTGGTGTTTACCATTTACAACTAGCTTAATTGTCCACTTCTTCACTCACTTATCCCACTTCTGACACCAAATTGTTGCGTTTTCTCCGGGTTCTGGATAAGTGAGACTTTTTAATTTTAACAAAACAACTTTATTTACACTCTAAGTATGGATACAATAAAATTTCTAGAATGTCTCTCTCACAAAACACTTCATTTACTGGCCTTACAATTACTACTCTCAACAAAAGTCACTAATCTGGTACTACAGTCACTACTCTCTTAACACTTTACACTGCTTCTTCAAGTCACTACCACATTATCTTACTGAACTGAACTCACTCGGGCTGGCTTGCTTTCGCTTTTATATACTCGCCGTACCTTCCCCTCCTTTCTAGAGCATTCCATTCCAGAACGTTCCAGGACCTTCTTTTACTAGAAGGTTCTGTGAATACAGATCGGTCCCGTGTGTATACAGGGGGATGTATATACAGGATGATCCAAATGTGGTCACCACTCCTATGTTACACAAGAGGTGTTTCTCGAACTATAAGATCTCTCTGCGTATACAGGGTGTAAGGGTTCTCTGCGTATACAGGGTGTATATACAGGGTGTTCGGAATGTGCAGACCTCAGTTATCCGTTCCGACGGGGTACAAGTTGGTAACTTCGTTATTTCTGGTCCTAGAGGGTTGAGACTTCGCCTGAGGGGGGTCACCCCAGGCACCCCCAGGGGGGTGGGGAGGCGGTGTTGCCAGATTGTGCAAAAATTCCCAGATGTTGGGGAAATTCTGGAGATGTGGCAACACCGCACCTACGTCTGTTGAAGTGCTTTGTAACAATATATATATATATATATATATATATATATATATATATATATATATATATATATATATATATATATATATATATATATATATATATATATATATATATATATATATGTATCACACCGATAACTCAAAAAATAATGAGCCGATTTTGATAAAATTTGGCATGTACCTTTCTTTTGTAAATGGCTTGGATAAGTTCGTTAGCCAGGAAAATCGGACGAGGTTTTCCGGGAAAATTTTGAGTTTTCATTCGAAAAAAATTCTTATCTCAAAAAGTAATAGGCCGATTTTAATAAAATTTGGCATGTACCTTTCTTTTGTAAATGGCTTTGACAAGTTTGTTAGTCAAGAAAATCGGACGAGGTTTTCCGGGTAAATTTTGAGTTTTCATTCGAAAAAAATTGTTATCTCAAAGAATAAGAGGGCGATTTTGATAAAATTTGGCATGTACCTCCCTGTTGTAAATGACTTTGACAAGTTCCTTAATCAAAAAAAGGAAGGTACATGCCAAATTTTATCAAAATCGGCTCATTATTTTTTGAGTTATCGGTGTGATACATATATATATATATATATATATATATATATAAATATATATATATATATATATATATATATATATATATATATATATATATATATATATATATATATATATATATATAATATATATATATATATATATATATATATATATATATATATATATATATATATAAACACATAAAAACTAAAATATGGCGGTTAGCGCATGCGCGAACCAAACCAGTTTAATACCCCAGGTGTTGGGTATCACCGCACTCGTCATGATTAGAGGAGATCAAATATGTAGATAAAGACTGTGTGACCAGGATGCTTTGCTTTGCTCGATTAACAATTCTCATTTTGTTTGCAGAGACCTCGTTGGTGTTATCTACTCTCGTATCTTGCCGTTATCAATTTTCATTTCCGGTGTGTCCTATCTGTGACCTCATTTCCTGTCAGCGTTGGCTTATCAATGTTCACTTCCTGCCAGCGCTCACGCAGTGACCTCGTTGCTGTTATCTACCCCCATTTCCTGCCGGCGTTATTTGAGCTGATGCAAATATTGCTTAAGGTTAAAAAATGTCTGGACGCAGCAAGTGGGTTATAGTAGCGAATTTTCATAGAAATGATTTTAATAGCAAATACGTGTGTTCTCTTTTAAGGAAGCAGGCATAAAATTGGTTACCAGTATAACCTATATAGTAAAAACACGGTGCCATGTTTCATCAAATAACTTTATTGTTTAAAAATGTACAAAAATTTTCGAAAGTAAACTTCAAGTGTTGCCAAAAATACTCGTTTCTTGGTCAACCTTATAGTACGTTAATAGCAAATTGAGGTATTAAAATTTGAAGCATTTAATCAAAATTCGCTACCATAACGCACTTGCTGCGTCCCGAATTTCTTTACTTGCAAACATGCATTATATTTCAATGGAAAATGCAAAAATGCAATAACAAGGCGTGTTCGACTAAATAAAAAAATCTCTGGACGCAGCAAGTGCGTTATGGTAGCGAATTTTCTTTAAAATATTTTTAATAGCAAATGTCTTTCTTTGATGAAAGCAGGCATCAAACTTGGTTGCCTATATAGTAGAAACAATGTATCATATTTGATTGAAATAAATTTATTATTTGAAAATATATAAACATTTTTCAAAAGTCTAGATGCAGCAAATCTGTTATGGAAGTGAATTTCCATAAAAATGTTTTTAGTAGCAAATGTGAGCAGGCATCAATCTGATTACCGGTATAGCCTATGTGGTAGAAACAATGTACTATATTTTAACAAAATTACTTATGGTTTGAAAATATACAAAAATTTTCCGAAAATAAACTTAACTGTAGGCAGATTTCTGAAAACAGTTTTTTGAAAAACGTTCGGGAGCTAAACTGCAAATTTACCGAAAATTCGCTACCAAAACGCACTTACTGCGTCCAGTTTTTTTCTTACAAACGCATCATATTTCGATAAAAAATGCAAAAATGCATTAATAAATGTGTTCTACGATAATTAGCTAAAAACCATAAACTTCACTAACCCTACAAATAAATATCCGAAAAGCCACCAAACTTAACTAAACTGACAGCTAAAGCATCAGAGAAAGGGTCTATTTGAAATGGATATTCTGTAAACATTTTAGTAAAATGAAGGGCAATGACGGTTGAATCTGAAACTTAAGGGTTTGCAGAACATTTTTCTTGCAACATTTTCTTTTCACAAACAGTATTTGTTTCACATTCTTTGCTTAAACATTGCCAATTTTGACGTTTAAAATTGCGAGTTTGACGTTTTGCGGAAAACTCCAAAATTTGTTATTTTAACTGCCCATAACTTCTTTGTCTTTACAGCTAGGGACCTAAATTTTGGTACAGAGTTCACTCTTTATAATACAAATACGCGTACCAAATTTGGTTGCCCTTACTTTGTTATTTCCGGAGATATGAATTTTTTTATAAAGAAAATACAAAATTTTCCGGGAAAACCTGGTCCGATTTTCCTGGATAACGAACTTATCCAAGCCACTTGCAAAAGGAAGGTACTCTGCAAATTTTATCAAGATCGGTTCATTATTTTTTGAGTTATCGGTCGGATATATATATATATATATATATATATATATATATATATATATATATATATAAACACAGATCTCCCCATAAGAAATTTTTTTAAAAAAATTCGCTAAAAAGAAAATTTGTATCACCAACAACTTATGGGCCACCCTCTGGTTGTATAAATATTTTTTAAAGATGTAGCTCAAGACACCCTATAATTAATGTATACAATTTTTTTTTCATATCTTGTATAATAACGTATATATTGAGCTTAATTGATTTTTTACGAAAATTCGATAAAAGTTATATACCATTAAACGATAAACTCTATAGCTAAGATTACTGCCAAAGCATCAGAGAAAGGGTCTATTTGAAATGAATTTTCTGGAAATATATTAGTAAAATAAAGGACAATGACGGTTGAAACTAAGACTTTAGGGTTTGTAAAACATTCTTCTTGATACATTTTCTTTCCATAGCCCGTATTAATTTCAAATTCGTTGCCCAAATGTTGCCAATTTTAACGTTTTAAATCGCGATTTTGACGTTTTGAGGAAAACCACAATTAATTTTTCCTTAAATGCGTCTAACTTTTTTGTCTTTCAGCCTACATAGCAAAATTTTGGCAGGTAATTTACCTATAATGACGTAAACCGGCGTACCAAATTTCGTTGCCCTTACTTTTAGTGAATTTTCTTAGAAAAAATTCACTAATGAGGAGATCTCGACTTTTGAATTTTAAAAAAATTTCTTCAAATGAGCGCGATCTATATATCCGACCGATAACTCAAAAAATAATGGACCGATCTTGATAAAATTTGCAGAGTACCTTCCTTTTGCAAGTGGCTTGGATAAGTTCGTTATCCAGGAAAATCGGACCAGGTTTTCCCGGAAAATTTTGTATTTTCTTTATAAAAAAATTCATATCTCCGGAAATAACAAAGTAAGGGCAACCAAATTTGGTACGCGTATTTGTATTATAAAGAGTGAACTCTGTACCAAAATTTAGGTCCCTATCTGTAAAGACAAAGAAGTTATGGGCAGTTAAAATAACAAATTTTGGAGTTTTCCGCAAAACGTCAAACTCGCAATTTTAAACGTCAAAATTGGCAATGTTTAAGCAAAGAATGTGAAACAAATACTGTTTGTGAAAAGAAAATGTTGCAAGAAAAATGTTCTGCAAACCCTTAAGTTTCAGATTCAACCGTCATTGCCCTTCATTTTACTAAAATGTTTACAGAATATCCATTTCAAATAGACCCTTTCTCTGATGCTTTAGCTGTCAGTTTAGTTAAGTTTGGTGGCTTTTCGGATATTTATTTGTAGGGTTAGTGAAGTTTATGGTTTTTAGCTAATTATCGTAGAACACATTTATTAATGCATTTTTGCATTTTTTATCGAAATATGATGCGTTTGTAAGAAAAAAACTGGACGCAGTAAGTGCGTTTTGGTAGCGAATTTTCGGTAAATTTGCAGTTTAGCTCCCGAACGTTTTTCAAAAAACTGTTTTCAGAAATCTGCCTACAGTTAAGTTTATTTTCGGAAAATTTTTGTATATTTTCAAACCATAAGTAATTTTGTTAAAATATAGTACATTGTTTCTACCACATAGGCTATACCGGTAATCAGATTGATGCCTGCTCACATTTGCTACTAAAAACATTTTTATGGAAATTCACTTCCATAACAGATTTGCTGCAACTAGACTTTTGAAAAATGTTTATATATTTTCAAATAATAAATTTATTTCAATCAAATATGATACATTGTTTCTACTATATAGGCAACCAAGTTTGATGCCTGCTTTCATCAAAGAAAGACATTTGCTATTAAAAATATTTTAAAGAAAATTCGCTACCATAACGCACTTGCTGCGTCCAGAGATTTTTTTATTTAGTCGAACACGCCTTGTTATTGCATTTTTGCATTTTCCATTGAAATATAATGCATGTTTGCAAGTAAAGAAATTCGGGACGCAGCAAGTGCGTTATGGTAGCGAATTTTGATTAAATGCTTCAAATTTTAATACCTCAATTTGCTATTAACGTACTATAAGGTTGACCAAGAAACGAGTATTTTTGGCAACACTTGAAGTTTACTTTCGAAAATTTTTGTACATTTTTAAACAATAAAGTTATTTGATGAAACATGGCACCGTGTTTTTACTATATAGGTTATACTGGTAACCAATTTTATGCCTGCTTCCTTAAAAGAGAACACACGTATTTGCTATTAAAATCATTTCTATGAAAATTCGCTACTATAACCCACTTGCTGCGTCCAGACATTTTTTAACCTTAAGCAATATTTGCATCAGCTCAAATAACGCCGGCAGGAAATGGGGGTAGATAACAGCAACGAGGTCACTGCGTGAGCGCTGGCAGGAAGTGAACATTGATAAGCCAACGCTGACAGGAAATGAGGTCACAGATAGGACACACCGGAAATGAAAATTGATAACGGCAAGATACGAGAGTAGATAACACCAACGAGGTCTCTGCAAACAAAATGAGAATTGTTAATCGAGCAAAGCAAAGCATCCTGGTCACACAGTCTTTATCTACATATTTGATCTCCTCTAATCATGACGAGTGCGGTGATACCCAACACCTGGGGTATTAAACTGGTTTGGTTCGCGCATGCGCTAACCGCCATATTTTAGTTTTTTAGTTTCGCATGCGCTAACCGCGCACTTACATACGTCATTTTTAGTGAAATCAATATGTCCGATCCTCTTATCTTGAATGCTCAGGCCTGATACCTTTTTAAAATGTTCTCTTCTTATTTCCAACAGCCGCCGTATCGGATTACGTCATCTCAGGTCAGACCTCTTGTCACACTCCATCCAACCGCCATCTTGTTTTGCCACTCTGACGTCACACGCCTGTGTATTAGCAGTAAGTGGGCTTAGAACCGCTCTACTCTATCTACTCATAACGTTTTACTTCCACATCGTCACAACGTGTGAAAGTATCGCACGGGCCGCAAAAATTTTTTTTTTTTGCTTAAACGTCGTAAAAAGTATGAAAACATATAGAAAACATTTTCTGGGAACGACATGTTTTGTGTGTCTGTTGGTCTGTATGACTGTCTGTCTGTAGCCAAGATAACTTTAGAACTAATTGAGATATCATCTTCAAATTAGGTATACAGTTAGCACCCGACAAGCGAACGGTTCGAATTGTTTTTTGGGTGAAATCGCTTTAGGGAGTAGGGGATAAATGACGAGTGATTTGGTGAAAATTGACATTTTTTCGGTAAATGTAGAGTAATATAACGTTTTAGAGTTTATTTATTTAAAAACTTTGAATTACATCTGGTATTCTGTGCTTAAATTAAATTAGGGGTTAAATGTGTAGGGGTAGAATATTGTTGACACAAATTTCGATTTTTTTTTGCTAAAACGGCGTAAAAAGTCGCAAAACGTGTAGAAAACTTGATTCTGGAACGAATGTTTTTCTGTCTGTCGGCATGTACGTCTGTCTGTCGGCATGTACGTCTGTCTGTTACTAGGCGCAGTAACTTTCGAACGAATTGAGATATCATCTTCAAATTTCGTATCCAGTTAGCACACAATAAAGGAAGACTTTCATGGGAGGTTGTTTCAAAAGAACACAACAAATGTAAGTCAGTTAAAGAAAAATAATAAAGAGATACAATAAAACAGAGAAAACTATACACAGAACTTAAGTGGTAATAAAATAGTCAATATAGAGAACATATTGTTCCTAAACGTCAAAATGTTCGGGGTTGACACCTTTGCGTGTGTTGAATAAAAGGCTTTTTATTTCCAAACAATTTTTTATTCCTTACCTGACGCGTTTCGACCTTTTTAACCGGTCATCCTCAGGGGAATTTGTCCATTGTTAAACAGGACTAAAAAACTATACAGTTAAATGCTCAAGGAACTCGCTTCATCTGTTGTAGGATGGATTCATCGAGTCAGAGGTATTACTAACCCGAAAGGGAGCAACTCTTATTGAAATTAAGAACGAATTTTTGTTTTAACTTGTAAAAATTAAGATTAAAACAGACGTCTCTAGTGGCGACGGACATGGTCTAAGTTAAAACAAAAATTTTATAATAGAGGCATATTCCCTAGTAACTGGAAAACTGCTCGCGTACAACCAGTCTCCAAGAAAGGATCCAAAGCGCTTCCTAGCAACTACAGGTCTATTTCTCTCCATTCAGTCGTCTCTAAAGTGATGGAAAAGTATATAAACACTTTGTCATCCATTCTTGAAACAAGTCTAACATCTTGTTATGCCCGCTCTTTTGTCCCGAGGACTTCCAAGTTGTGAAATTCCTAGCCGGCGCATGTTTTCCTTCTCCTCCGAACCTCCAAACCTTCAAGTTCAGAATTAACAAGTTACCTCTTTCCTCCTTGTCGACACCCACGGTACGATAGTATTTAGGCTGTAAGCCCTCGTGGTGTGTTGTTGAAGTAAAAATCAACGAATCTATTACATATAATGGTTAGATAGATAAAGCGGACCCCAAACAAGGAAAACGTGCGACTTCGTCTACCTTGTCATTGTTATGAACAAGACTTGTTAAATGCATCAGCAAAGGCTGGATAATGCTCTGCTTTTCCATCAAATTTTTCGATGGTTAGGTTAGGCAAACGAACATTTGTTACTGCTTGTCTAGATGTGTCATTATTTTGCATTGTGATTACACGTTTGATGGAGCTGGAGATGAGTAACTAGAATTATGGGCATTATTAGTGAATTTTTATTTAAAAAAATTCACTAATAGAGAGGTATCGATGGTGAGACTTTGCAAAAATTATTTCAAATGAGTGCGAACTAGGACCCCTAGAACCCATATCCGGGGTCAGTTTTAATTTTTATATGTTTATATATATATATATATATATATATATATATATATATATATATATATATATATATATATATATATATATATATCTGATAACTCAAAAAATAATTAACCGATTTCGATGAAACTTGAAAGTGCATTTCTTTTATAAATGGCTTGGATGAGTTCGTTAGCCAGAAAAATCGAACGGGGTTTTCCGGGAAAATTTTGAGTTTTCTTTCGAAAATTTTTTTTTATTCGAAAGTAACAAAGATGTTTTAATGAAATTTACTATATATGTTGCCTCATGAGAGATCTTACTACGTACCAAAATTCAACTTTCTAAGTTTAGAGGAAATTGAGTTATTCAAATTTTAAATTTTCTTTTGGAAAAAATTTTTTTCTCCGAAAATTACAAAGTTATTTTAATGAAATTTTGTGGATATCTTGGCTTAGGAAAGACCTTACTACGTATTAAAATTAAACTCTCTAATTTTGTACAAAATTGAGTTATTCAAATTTGAAGCATTTAATAAAAATTCACTACCATAACGCACTTGCTGCGTCCCGAGTTTTTAACAATGTTGATGGTGGACTTTTCCATAACAGGGTTATTAACAGATGTAGGAGAAGTGGCTTGATGTCGAGAGTTGGCATAATCACAAAGGAATTTCGTAGCAAGGGCGTGCGAACAAAATAACGAGAACGGCAGGCAGTCCTTGACGCTAGTGTCGAAGAAAAACTGCAGTTTTCGTCAAGAGAACAGCAGTTCTCGCTCTTGCCGCACGCACGCCGACGACGGACACGGCTCAACAGTCCCGACCGGCGGGCACACGAAAAACTGCAGTTCTCGTCCTTGGAGAACGGCAGGCAGTCCTTGACGCCAGTGTCGAAGAAAAACTGCAGTTCTCGCTCTTGCCGCACGCACGCCGACGACGGACACGGCTCAACAGTCCCGACCGGCGGGCACACGAAAAACTGCAGTTCTCGTCCTTGGAGAACGGCAGGCAGTCCTTGACGCCAGTGTCGAAGAAAAACTGCAGTTCTCGCTCTTGCCGCATGCACGCCGACGACGGACACGGCTCAACAGTCCCGACCGGCGGGCACACGAAAAACTGCAGTTCTCGTCCTTGGAGAACGGCAGGCAGTCCTTGACGCCAGTGTCGAAGAAAAACTGCAGTTCTCGCTCTTGCCGCACGCACGCCGACGACGGACACGGCTCAACAGTCCCGACCGGCGGGCACACGAAAAACTGCAGTTCTCGTCCTTGGAGAACGGCAGGCAGTCCTTGACGCCAGTGTCGAAGAAAAACTGCAGTTCTCGCTCTTGCCGCACGCACGCCGACGACGGACACGGCTCAACAGTCCCGACCGGCGGGCACACGAAAAACTGCAGTTCTCGTCCTTGGAGAACGGCAGGCAGTCCTTGACGCCAGTGTCGAAGAAAAACTGCAGTTCTCGCTCTTGCCGCATGCACGCCGACGACGGACACGGCTCAACAGTCCCGACCGGCGGGCACACGAAAAACTGCAGTTCTCGTCCTTGGAGAACGGCAGGCAGTCCTTGACGCCAGTGTCGAAGAAAAACTGCAGTTCTCGCTCTTGCCGCACGCACGCCGACGACGGACACGGCTCAACAGTCCCGACCGGCGGGCACACGAAAAACTGCAGTTCTCGTCTTAGAGAACGGCAGTCCTTCACGCAGGTGCCCGTGGCGAGAACAGCAGTCCTTGTCGCACCACGCACTGACGTTTCAGGCGGCGGGCTCGCAGCCAACAGCGCATCGGGTCATCCCGTGCAGACGGGCCACGGGGACGGCGCTTCCGTCTTCGAGAGAACCGCACCGTCGTCAACGATGGTGGAGGGCATTTCATGAGCCATCCCCGGTGCGGCTTCGGTGTTCGGCAAAAATACCACAGCCGTCGGACGCGCGTCCTCAACTTAACTCCATGCGCCTCTCGGAATTGGTCGGGCAGCGTCCCTTTGTGAGTCCGCGGGTACTATATGTGGGTAGCGGTGATTGAGGAGTAGACCAGCCGAGGCTGAACCAGCCGTCAGACGGATGGCGCAGCCGAGCGGTCTCTCCGAACTGTCCTGCTCTCACGACGGCGTCTCGCTGTCCCAGTCGTGTCTGGTGGCACACGTTCCCGCATAAACGGCAAACCCCGTCCTTGTGTGTGTGTACGTCCGCCGACCGGTCATTTCTCCTGCAGAAAGCTGACGACGACTTGGGACAGTACGGGCTGTCGGAATTGAGTTATTCAAATTTTAAATTTTCTTTCGGAAAAATTTTTTTTCTCCGAAAATTACAAAGTTATTTTAATGAAATTTTGTGGATATCTTGGCTTAGGAAAGACCTTACTACGTATTAAAATTAAACTCTCTAGTTGAAATTTGAGGCATTTAATAAAAATTCACTACCATAACGCACTTGCTGCGTCCCGAGTTTTTAACAATGTTGATGGTGGGCTTTTCCATAACAGGGTTATTAACAGATGTAGGAGAATTGGCTTGATGTCAAGAGTTGGCATAATAACAAAGGAATTTCGTAGCAAGGGCGTGCAAACAAAATAACGACTCTCAAATTCATTTCTGATTGCTAAACAATTTTCAAATGCGTCATCGGTTACCAACTCAACAATTCAATTTCGGACTGAAAGCTTATCAAATGTTTCCAAAGATCTTTTAAAGAGTTCTAAACTGTGGCTCAGGCGAGCCACAGTTTCCTCGTTAACCGCGTTAATAAGCCGCTCTTTTCCTAATAACAGCTTTTAATTGAGCGGCAGCTGCATCGGTCATTTTGGAAATCACAGAAAAATTGAAATGTTTATAGTTATAGGTGTTAAGTAATGAGTAATTATTAAATTTAAGCAAATATGCAAAATATTTACAATACCTGAAAATTCTAGTATTATTCAAACAGAAAGTGAAAGTGGAGTAATAAAAGAAAGGATACTTTAGGCAGGTATCTTACGGGCTGCTCCAGCAATGTTAGTTTCTTTGTAGTTTGTTTGGAGAACTGTACCTGACCACTGACCATTCCCTATATAGACGGGATGCGGCTATTGTTGATGTGCTGCCTTACTTCAGCGAAAGTCACGATAACGGTACCGGACTGCGAGGGAGTCTTTTGTGTCTTGCTTTAGGGGTTGCTATGCTGCTACCTGCTTGTTTAACTTGAAAGCGCGGCTTGTATCTGCTTCAATGTTTGGTTAATCTAACTGAACGGTCTGATTTGAATTATTGTAATTCGTCATTATCGAATATTGAATTCAATTGTTGATTCGATCGATGTGGCTGAGAAGGACCAGATTTTATGTTGCGTAATTATGGTTCGATAATAAATACGACTGTTAGATTAACCACATTTAACAACACAAACTAAAAACTAAGAAACAAATTAAACACCAGTAAATGAACTAGCTCGCGTGATGACTTCTTTTAGAGTGTCTGCTCGGAACCAATTCCTTTTAGAGCAGGCGGTGTTGTCGGGTGAATGCGGCGATGCCGTTTTCACATTCTTGCTTATATGATAAATATTCTGAACACCTATATAGTAAGACTCGATGCATTTTCGCAACAATTAGAACCGTAGACCGGTTTCGCTCTCATTAGAGCTCCTCAGTACGGCATACTAATTGCAGCAAAAATGCACCAAAAGTAATACGGCTGTAGTATAGCCAGTCTTAAAATACTCAGTAAGTGGTGGACGTGCCGCGGTACGTCCACCACTTACTGAGTACCTATATAGTAAATACAATGTACCATATTTCTTCAAAATAACTTTATTGTTTGTAAGCTACCGATGACCAGAGAAACACACAACACCAAATAACATAATCTATTGTATATTATAGAGAAATATTAAGTTTTTTGGTGCAAAAATGTCAAGAAATACCACAAAAATTGCTTCGAAGATTTAGTAGTTTTAGCGAATTTTCATTACGAAAAATTCCCTGATAAGAGAGGTCACGACGAAAAGCTTTTGAAAAAAATTCTTCATATGAGCGCGAGTTTGAGTCCGTAGAACCCAAAACCAAGATCCGTTAAAATTTATATATATATATATATATATATATATATATATATATATATATATATATATATATATATATATATATATATATATATACATACAGTGTGTCCACGTGTACGTACAATGTGGGTAAGGTATAAGTGACAAAAAATCAAAATCAAATTAGAATCTAATATTCTGGGAATCACTCCTGCTTTGTCTTAAACTGAGATGTTGAGAAAATGAACAAAATCAATTAATATACAGGGTGGTTTATAACTGATGTAATTAAATGTATTAATAGTAAACTACCTTCGTTTATGAAGATACCGCAAAAAGTGAATAACAAAACTTGTTTAGAATCAAAATTTATGACAGGATCTCAATTTTCAAACTGTTTAGCCTACTATTAATTTTTTTAGCTGCGACTTTATTTAAATGACGTTCGACGGCTTCTGTGATTAGGTGTACTTTAAAAAATACTTGAAACTGCATTAAAAAAGTATTTACCATAATTAAACTTGGGGTAGATTTGCTTTCATCTCAACCAATAAAAAAAGTAAAGTAAACGCACAATTAGACTTTCGAAGCAATAATTAACGAGTTGCATGGCTACTTGAGCCCTGCCTTGTTCGTTTCCCGGGATACTACTTATTTGGAAAATTGAAACGTCAATTTTATTTGTCACGAACGGCAAGCTTCTGTATTTAAAAATGTTAATAACAGAACAAAAAGTGTTTATTGTGCAGTGCTATGGTTTGGGTGAAGTAACATTCTTATCAGGGAGTGATAAGAAAATTCCTTGAACGCTGGCCAAATTATTCGGTTTCCGCTACTGGTGTAAAAAAAGTTGTTACAAAATTGGTGCGCAGTGGGAGTGTTTTAAATGTTAAGAAGACAAAATCCGACCTAAATGAAGGAGACAATGCTGCAGCTGCATTAGCTTTGGATTCTGTTAGGCGTTTTCCGAAATTATCATTAAGAAGAAGGGCATTAGAAATTGGCAATATTAGCAAATCGCATTTGCAACAAATTTATCGTACCAACAAAGTGAAACCGTTCAAAGCAATACTTATACACACTTTGGAAGAAAATGACGAGTCAAAACGATTAGATTTTTGTTTATGGTACGGCGAGCAATATCTACAAAATCACAATTTTGGCAGAAGTATTATTTTTTCGAACGAATCCACTTTCACCACTAATGGGGTGGTAAATTCTCAAAATGCACGGCATTGGTCTATGGAGAATCCAAATTATAGAGTTAATTGCAGAAGACAATGCCATAAAAAAGTAAATGTGTGGTGTGCTGTTTCTTACACTGGGATAATTGGGCCATATTTTTTTGAGCGGATTATGAACCAGTACAGTTATCTGGAAATGCTGGAAAATATTCTTCAAGACCATTTGCATAACATGTCACTAGAAGATAGACAAACATCATACTTTCAGCATGACGGCCACCCAGCACATGCAACAGGAATCGCTCGAGAATGGTTAGACCGCGAATTTCCTGGGCGGTGGATTAGTTGATATGGGCCAATATCTTGGCTTCCCAGAAGTCCCAATCTTACCTTAATGGACTTTTATTTATGGGGCTATCTCAAACAGAAAGACTACGCGGCTCCATTAAACAACGATTTGGATTTGTTGAAACCGAGGTTGAGAGAGACAATTGACGGTATTCCAATTCAACATATTCAAAATGCCTACAAAGCATTTACTAAACGGGCTGAGTTATGTGTATCGGTTCGTGGCAGCACATTTGAATAATTTCTTTATTTTTCGTTGTTCGTTTTGACTGTTGTTAGCAATAAGCGTTTTGTAATTCACTAATAAATTATTATTGATCATTGCATGGTTACTTACTTTGCGCACATGCGTTCAGAAAACCACAGGTAAAAAGTTCCGTGTTGCTGGGAAATTTTTTTAATAATTTACTTGAAAATTCAAAGTAGGCTGATTTGGCTGGAAATTGACAGCCTGTCATAAATTTTAATTCTAAACAAGTTTTGTTAATAACTCTTTGCGGTATCTTCATAAACGAAGGTAGTTTACTACTAACACATTTCATTACATCAGTTCTAAACCATCCTGTATATTAATTGATTTTGTTCATTTCTTTAACATCTCAGTTTAAGACAAAGCAGGAGCGATTTCCAGAATATCATAATTTAATTCTAAATGTTTTTGTCACTTATACCTTACCCACACTCAATCCGTGGACACACTGTATATATATATATATATATATATATATATATATATATATATATATATATATATATATATATGTATCCGAGCGATAACTCAAAAAATACTAAACTGATTTCAATAAAACTTGGCAAAAACCTTGTTTGAGCGAAAACCGAGGTATAGTTCGTTAATCAGCCTTAATGCTCAAGTTTTCCGGTGGAAAATCGGGGAAAACTTTTTGAAAACGCTATATCTTTTTAAGTATCAGATTAACTGGAATGAGACTTTACATGTGGCTAGAAATAGTGCAAATAAACCTATGTTGTTAATTTTAAGTGATTTGGCACACAATATTCAGAATTTTTTCTATATTAAAAATAAAATCCCAAAGACATGCGTTGAAACGACTTAGTGGTTAAAGTCCAATGCCTAACAAACAGAGTAGTTAAATGTCACGGGTAGATTGATTCATACAACAGGTATAAACCATACACCAACGGTAACTAAACTAAATATATACCAGACGGAAAACATACTATCCGATCCAACAATCGTGAAATCGCGGCCGTAATTGTGGAAAATGACAGACGACATAAAATTAAAAATATGCCAATTGATTGCCTTTTAACTGGGGGTTCAATCAATTATTAAAACACTACATTTGTAGTTGTATAAACGGCCTCAAATACAGTTTTAGCGCAGCATAGATATATTATGCTGACTTATAATATACTAGAAATGTAAACAAAATCAAGCCAAGTCTCTATAGAAATGATTCCAAAATAGTTTTTTTATCTTTAAACTTAAACATAAGACGTCATATAAGACCGAAACAGTCGTGGGATGTGTTTCAATGGTAATTCCACTAATTGTGTAATTAATTGTTACGTATACTTTGAATATAATATCCCGGGCATGAAGCCGATCTAAAGTATCACACAAATGAAACCTTTGTTGACGTGTGCCAAGATAACGCAGGGGGCTTTGCGCTTGCCTCCTAAGCAGAAGGTTACGCGATCGAATCCAACTCGATGTATGTTTTAGTGAATTTTCTTAAAAAAATTCACTAATGAGGAGATCTCGACTTTTGAATTTTTAAAAAATTTCTTCAAATGAGCGCTAATTAGGCCCCCCAGAACACATATCCGGGGTCAGTTTGAATTTTTATATGTTTATATATATATATATATATATATATATATATATATATATATATATATATATATATATATATATATATTTATATATATATATATATGTATCACACCGATAACTCAAAAAATAATGGGCCGATTTTGATTAAATTTGGTGAATAAATTCCTTTTGCAAATGGCTTGGATAAGTTCGTTAGCCAGGAAAATCTTCCCAGGTTTTCCCGGAAAATTTTGTGTTTTCTTTCGAAAAAAATTTATATCTCCCGAATTAACAAAGTAAGGGCAACCAAATTTGGTACGCAAGTTTACGTCCTTATATGTAAGTTACCTACCAAAATTTAGCTCTGTATGTCAAAAGACAAAAAAGTTATAGGCATTTAAAGAAAAATAAATTGGGGTTTTCCTCAAAACGTCAAAGTTGCGACTTAAAACGTCAAAATCGGCAACATTTTGGCAAATAACTTGAAACTAATACGGGCTATGGAAATCAAATGTCTCAAGAAGAATGTTTTACAAACACTGAAGTCTTAGTTTCAACCGTCATTGTCCTTCATTTTACTAAAATGTTTCCAGAAAATTCATTTGAAATAGACGCTTTCCCTGATGCTTGGCAGTAGCCTTAGCTATAGAGTTTATCGTTTAATGGTATATAATTTTTGTCGAATTTTCGTAAAAAATCAATAAAGTTCAATATATCCGTTATTATACAAGATTTGAAAAAAATTTGTATATATTAATTATAGGGTGTCTTGAGCTACATCTTAAAAAAATATTTCTACAATCACAGGATGGCCCATAAGTCATTGGTGATACAAATTTTCTTTCTTTTTAATCAAACACGCCTTATGTTATTGCATTTTCCATCGAAATATAATGCATGTTTGTAAGAAAAGAAATTCTGGATGCAGCAAGTGCGTTATGGTAGCGAACTTTGATCAAATGCTTCATATTTGAATAGCCCAATTTGCTATTAACCTATAAGGTTGACCAAGAAACGAGTTTTTCCGGGAACAGTTTAAGTCTACTTTTGGAAATCTTGGTACATTTTCACACAATAAAGTTATTTTTATGAAACATGGCACATTGCTTTTACTATATAGGTTATACTGGTAACCAAAATTGATGCCTGCTTTCTTAAAAAGAAAACACACATATTTACAATAAAAACATTTTAATGAAAATTCACTAGCATAACGCACTTGCTGCGTCCAGAGTTTTTTTATGTTTTATTTTGGAGAAACAATAGTGCACAGATGTCAAACGTTTTGAACAATATCTCACTTTTGTTTAAAACGCCTAAATAAGTTTGTCGCCTTTGAGTCTGAAATTATAATTTTGTTATTGTTGATATTGAAAAAGCAGATTTGATTAGGTTAACAAAAACGGAATCATACTGGTGATTAATAAGGAAAACTAACTGCTAGGTTTATAATTTGGCAGATAGTTTACTTACTAAGTGAGTGCGGAACCAAGTAGTATGTTTTCACGCCAGCTCCAAATAACACCGGTCTACGGTTCTAATTGTTGCGAGAATGCGTCTAGCCTTAGATACTTTACTTTTCTAAATATGAATTAAGTTTCCTTCTGGAAATCTTCTCTATGACTTTAATGAAATTTGTAATACAAGTTTCTTTTAAAGAGACTTACATTATCTACAGATATAGCAACATTTAGTTCTTTAGCTTCATATAAAACTGAGTGGGCATTTTTCTCAAAAGGAATTAGAATGCAAGATCTTTTTTTTTTGATGATAATAGAGAGATATCGATGGTAACACTTTCGAAAGAATTCTTCAAATGTGCGTGTACTAGAACCTCTAAAATAGATCTTCATGGTCTGTGTAAGTTTAAAGTATTAACTTTACTAATATGCCGTATAATAAGAGTGTACAATTCTTATGAAAATTCGCTACTATAACGCACTTGCTGCGTCCTGAAATTTTTTATATTATAAACCTACCTCCCAAATTTGGTTACCATAGCTTTTTTATTTGTTGAGTTAATTTTTTTTTACAGAAAACTCAAAATTTTCCCTTGTCCGATTTTCCTGACCAAAGAACTTATCCAAGGCACTTACAAAAGGAAGGCACCCAAATTTTATCAAAATCGGTCCATTATTTTTTGAGTTATTGGTGTGAAGTGTATGTGCTTGTGTGTGTGTGTGTGTATGTATGTATGTGTATATATATATATATATATATATATATATATATATATATATATATATATATATATATGTAAATTGGAACTGACCCTGGGTATGGGTTCTAGGGGGTCCTAGGTGGCGCTCATTTAAAAACTTTTTTCAAAATTAAAAAATCGGGATCTCCCCCTTAATGAATGTTTTCTAAGAAAATTCACTAGAAGTTGTAATAATACAATAGATTGATGTGTGTGGATATTCTGGTTGTAAGGTCTGATTTATTGATGTTATTGTTTAGTTATTTTATTGTTGTAATTGTTGTTAGTTAGGGATTTTTAGTTGTAGTTGTCATGAATATGTATAAAACAATGAAATCCTGTCTGAGGATGCTGTCAGGCAGCAAAACCAGTCACAGAAAAGAAAAGGAACATGTGCCAAGCCAGAGAAATAGTCTCTACGGGGACGGTGCACTTGACCGCAACCGAAATGTAGCAAAACGGCACACACCACAAGAAAGAGTATGTAACGTAGATAAATAATCGTGAAAAAAATTTACGGAAAAACCACAAACAAGAGAAAAAATGAGAAATGTAGTTCTTAAAAATTCACCATTTTCACGTTCCGTACTGTCAATTTTCAGCAACGTTGCCACATTGAATATAAAATTCCAAGAGTGTCTGGCCACTGTAATGAGATAAAAGTCTAAAATGCTTTTTACACACAATCCTGCCAACCTGTCCGGCGATCGTTAAGTAGACGAGTCCCGTCACTGCGAGAGCGGCATTGCCGGACAGTGCTTACTGCTCTATCGGCCTGCCTGACCTTACATCCCAAAACACTCAGTACCCAGTAACAAGTAAATAGCTTCGAAACTGACAACAACGCCTATCTCCATCTAATATGTCAACGAAACAACAGTCATAACCTCAGGTACAAAAATATAAGTTTTTGTTGTAATCTAAAGGTTTTTATTGCGTTTATCATTGAAAGGTTATTAAAAACGAAATATATCACATTGTTTTACATTATTAAGGTATGTACAACTGTTTTTAGGCCATATTTTATTGTAATACGTTAATATGTTGTTGCGGTTAAGTGCAGTGTTGCCGTCTCTATTGTTATTTTATAGTAATTACTATAAAACGGTATCACCAACTAGGGAGTAACAACAATTAATGAATTAGCTGCAATATTTTAAACAAACCACAAGATAGACACACATACAAACAACTTACCAATTTCTTCAAGTTCCACCCGCGGTGTCCTGGTCCCAGACTTTTTGAGCAGCACCTTGTATGACCTTATAAACACCTTTCCGTCTGTTGTGGCAGTAAAGCTAATTGAATGTTCCAGACCCTGCAACCTGATCGTATCTACGTCCTCTCTGTGAAAAAAGTCAATAAATATTGATTTGAGCTGCTTCAGTTCATCTTTTTGCTCCCACAGCGTCCCATTAAATACCAAACAGGGTTTACAACCCAATAACACTTTCGAACCGAGAAAATCACTCAAACCCTTAAAATTTTCTACGTGCAACTCGATCATGTCCAACAGAGAGTTGTTGTACATCCTGCCGATAACCATATTATCTGGCCGTTTCTTACTATGAGACACCATTACGAACAACGGGGTGTCGTATTTTCTACAAAACCCTTCCACGGGACTCACATTCTCAAATATCGTTATGTCGTTCTTTCTCGACAACATTACCCCATCCGGCTTCTTCAGGTGGTAAAGATCCTTCAGTACGAGGCGGACTTTCTCGGAGGACTTCCTTCCCTGGAAAAACAGTGCCTTCTTCTGACCCTCGATCAACTGTGGTTCTCGCCGAAGCAGGAACACTTTACCTTTACGTGTGGTGGGTTTACTGGAAAATTAAGCGGCATGTAACAATGGAAAACATTAATTAACATAAAGATACTTACACCACACGCTGCAATACCGACATTTTATGTGGTTTTGTTCACTTTTCTTCACTTTAATTAATATTACAAGTTAAACACTTTAACCAATTCACAACACGTGTTGACAAGCAAACTTCACCAAACCGATCAGACAAGACAGACTGTTGAACTAACACTAAAAGCGTACCACACCACCAACATTAAATAAATGCCAACCGATAAAATGTCCCTTTTAACCCGCGAGTTTATTACTTTAAATCTTATCTATTTAAAATAAAATAAAAGTCTTATACCAACTATCAACGCAGCACCCAAAATTATCCTAATCTGTTTTATTACCACAAAAACTTCCCTATTATTCAAACAATAACGGTCCTATAACTTATACTGCCAATTTTACTATAAGTGTTAACACTGAAAAATGGCGACTAGCGAGGGCAGCACGGCAACCGGCAACACAACAGGTTCAGCGCTGCCAAACTAATCGCCTCAAAACATTCAAAAACCGAAATAGAGAAAAAAATTAACAGTTAACAAAATGTTACAAAAATGATGGTCCATGTGACAGGTGCACATTCAGCACAAAAAAAAATAAGAATATTTTTTTTATATAAACATGGGTCCCCAAGTGTTTAGTTTTTTAAATACAGCGTGTTAAAGTTATTTGTATTTGACAGTTTTTCACGAATAAGTCTGAGGCAAATTAAAATTTTGGCGTAAAAATTGGAATGTGGGGTTTTAGAGGGCAAGAAATTTAAATATGTTATTGTTAATAACACTGCTGGTAGAGGGCGCCACCTGGAAGACTATGCTTGATTCAATTGGCTATAATTTTTTGACACCCAGTAATATCAACCTACCGTATAGCTACATTGCAGCCCTTTTTTTTTTTTTTTTGTTCCCTCAGGGCTCGTCCGCGGCCTTGCCGCCCCGATAGCACCGCAACCCTTGGTTGATTGTGCATACCCCTAGTCTTACTCCACCCATTCCAAAATCACTGTGCCTTGAACTAGTCTGCACAGCGATTGGTAGGGTGAAGTTTTATATTGCTCTGTCTCCGGTCTAGAGTGACCGTAGATCAGTTGTCTTTTCCGGTCCAGAGCTATACACTCGCACAAGATGTGCTGGGCTGATTCCTCCCCCTCGCCGCAGAGTCTGCATGCGAGGTCCCCTTCGAACCGCCCCATTTTATGTAGGTGTTTCTTGACGGCCATGTGTCCCGTCAAGAGACCTGTTGTGTTTCTGAGCTGTCCTCTGCTAAGGTTTAGCAGCTCCACAGCTCTCTTTGAACTGGGTCCGTCAATTATTGACTTCCCATGTCTGAGCCCTGGACAGTCCGCCCAGTACACCTTGTGTTGGTTTCTGACCCAGGACTTAATGGCTCCCCTGGCAGTGCTCTTTGACACGCCCAGAGCCGGTTCTGGTCCCATAAATGGTTCTGCTGACCCCCTCTTTGCGAGACTGTCAGCTTCTTCATTGCCTTTGACCCCCGAGTGACCCGGCACCCAGATGAGGGTCACCTCATTCTGCCCAGCAAGGTCGCTCGTCTCGTCTCGGCACTCACTCACCAGCCAGGAATTTACCCGTGGGCTACTTAGTGCCTTAAGGGCTGCCTGGCTGTCTGTGGCTATGAGGATCCGCTTGTTGGTGTAGCCCCTCCTCTTGTTCTCCCGCACACAGTGCAGGATGGCGTACATCTCGGCCTGAAACACCGTTGCATGGGCTCCGAGGGAAATACTGTGACTTACCCTCGGTCCTTCCGAGTAAACACCTGCCCCCGTCCCACGCTCCCCGCCAGATCCGTCCGTGAACCAGACGAGCGCGTCCCGTGGTATGCCCGGTGTCTCCTCCCGCCATGCCCCGCGATCAGGGATTTCCACTGTGAAGTTGTTTTCCCTGCACATTCGCGGGCTCGCGAAGTCTGACCTCATTTCAAGCATGGGTTCCTTCACGATCTCCTGAATTTTGCAGTGGCCCCTGAAGCCTGGGTTGATCTTCAGTCTACCATTGCAGGCTAGTCTGTATAGTCCTAGCCTGGCCTCTCCCATAATAACGAAGTGTAGGGGGGGTAGATCCAGCAACACCTCCATGGCGGCTGTTGGGGTTGAAGACATGGCCCCTGTGATGCCTAGGCAAGCCATCCTTTGGATCTTGCCTAGTTTTTGTTTGGCACTGGATTGTGTCACCTTAGGCCACCAGACCAGTGCCGCATATGTTAACGATGGTCTGACCACCCTTGTGTACAGCCAGTGGGCCATACTAGGTCTTAGTCCCCACGTTTTTCCATATAGCCGCCTAGTGACGGCTAAGGTCATGACTGCCTTACGCAGTATTTTTCCAATGTGACCATTCCAGGTTAGCTTAGAGTCCAATACGACCCCAAGATATTTTACCTCCCTGGCCATTGGAACGCTCCTACCGTATAGAGTGAGAGTTCTGTGGCTTTCACACTTCCTCCTCCTCGTAAACGGCACGACGGTTGCTTTCTCGGGGCTCACCCCGAGCCCTTGATCAACCGTCCACCCTTCCACCACTTTCAGTGCAGTCTGCATACGCTCCCACACTGCCTGTGTGACCTTTCCTCGGACTATGATGACAATGTCGTCCGCATAGCCCTGTACCTCATACCCCCCTCCCGAGAGCCTCCCCAGCAGGCCGTCCACGACTAGACACCAGAGCAAGGGAGACAGAACGCTCCCCTGCGGACACCCCGCCGCGACCCCCGCCAGCAGAGTCCCTCCCGCGAGTGAGGTGAACACCGCCCTGTCCCTGAGCATGGAACCGATCCACCTGCAGCAGGTCTCCTCTATTCCACGCTCCCGGGCAGCTGCCAGAACCGATCCGAACGAGGTGTTGCTAAAGGCCCCCTCTATGTCTAGGAAGGCCCCCAGCGCCACCTCCTTGTTCTCCAGCGTATTCTCCAGTTTCAGCACCAGTTGGTGCAGTGCTGTTTCTGTTGAGAATCCTGCTCTGTATGCATATTGTCCGCAGTGTAGAGGATATGCTTCCAGTACACCGCCCCTAATGTGCCGGTCGAGCAGTTTTTCCACTGTTTTCAGCAAGAAGGACATGAGACTTATTGGCCTCAGGGACTTTGCCTGGTCTGTTGGACGCCCAGGTTTAGGAATAAATACAACCCTGGCCAGTCTCCATGCCCTCGGAATGTACCCCAGAGCCAGGCTGGCCCTCATAATGAGGGTAAGCACCGGCGCCAGTATATCTATCCCCTGTTGGAGCATGATGGGCATTATTCCATCAAATCCCGGCGATTTGTATGGCTTAAAGCTGTTAATGGCCCATCTGATTTTGCTCCAGGTAACCACCTCTTTAGCGACTGTCCAGTCTACTCTAGATGCCCGCCTATAAGGCGCCTCTATTTCTGAGTGTTCCCAGTCCGGAGGTGATTGGTTTATTATGTTACAGCCGGGGAAGTGCGTCTGGAGTAAAATTTCCATAGTTTCCTCCCCCGAGCTTGTAAAGCCTCCCGTGGGTGTTCTAAGGGAGCCTATGTTAGTCTGAGGGCCCTTAGACAGGATCTTGTGTAGTCGAGCACTCTCGGACGTGTTTTCCACTTCTTCGCAGTGCCTCCTCCACGACTCCTTCTTGGCGTCCCTCAGTCTTTTGTTATAGGTCGATAGGGCCTGTCTATATTCATCCCATGCTCCCGACCTTTTGGCCGCGTTAAACAGCTTACGAACCTGCGTCCTCCTTTGCCTGAGGTCCTCGTTCCACCATGGGACGTTCCTGGTGGACACCCTCATTTTCAGGGGGCAGTTGGCGTTATAGGCCGAGGTAATTGCGTCTCGCAATTGGACTGCTGCAATCTCGAGGTCTATTGAATCCCTTATGGCCCTCTCAACCCCCCGCAGTTCCACAGCTAGGTCTGCCCTGTAGGCTTCCCAGTCCGCCTTGCGGGGGTCCCGGTACCATACCGTTTCTCTTTCGACTTTGGCGATTTCAAACCGGATGTATCTGTGGTCTGAGCTACTCACTTCCCCAGACACAGCCCAGCTTTTAACAAAGTCACCCAGAAACTGGGTGGAAACTGTTAGGTCTAAAACTTCCTCACGCCGTGTTGTGACGAATGTCGGTTTATTACCTCTATTCAATATGTCTAAATTAAATTTCATAAAGGATTGTAAAAGTGCCTCACCCCTAGAGTTTGTGTCCGAGCTACCCCACAACTCATGGTGCGCATTCGCATCCATGCCGATGATGGTCTGCCATCCACCTGCTCTGCTACCCACCATCAGCTGCTCCAATTCGTTGGGTGGAGGAGGGTCCGTGCTGTCCCCTGGCAGATAGGCTGACGCGACAGTAATGTCCCTCAGCCCATCCGCTCCTCCACATCGGATTTTGATCGTTGCCAGGTCCCTGGAACAGAAATTCATTAGAGGGAGAAACTCTATCCCTTCCCTGACAAAAATGCAGGCCCTCGGATTCTCGCTGGACCTGCTGTAGATGAGCTTTCCATTAGCTCCGCCGAGTCCCTTGATCTCTCCTTTGTAGGAGTACGGTTCCTGGATGAGGGCCACATCCGTGTTCCTCAGAGCCATTAGTAGTCCGGCCGTGGCTGCCCTACTGTGTTGGAGGTTGACCTGAAGGAACCTAAGTCCCATTAACCCTTAATTGCTTCCCCAGTGGGCGGAAGCTAACCCTTCCCATGCCCCAGAATGCCTTGAAGGAGGTTCCTTCAAGGGCTCTGTAAGATGTCGGGTCGATCGAGAAGGCGAGCGTCTGTCCTTTCTCCTCTGCCTTCCTGCTTAGAACCGACCAGTGTTGCGTCCCCAGTTCAGGGTTCTGGATCTTAAGTCTGCTGATCACCGTCTCCTGCGGGACGGTGTCAGGGATCCGTACGAGGACCTTGCGTCTCTTTGGGAGTTCCTTGGGCTCGACGGCTGTCAAGTCCGCCCCCTCCCAAATCTGACCGAGGCCCCCGATCGTTTTCCGCAGCCAGTCCCGCGACTGCGGGCCGGCACAGGTTATCCAGAGGATGCCCCCCGTCAGGCGCGTCCGGTGGAACTGAGGCGGGCTCTCCCCTTCCTGAAGAGAGTCCACTGCAGCTACCACCGCAGCCTGGATCAGGTCCGCCTTCCCCTGGTCTAGCGTGACCTCAGGATGGCGTCTGTCAATCACCGCCATCCCGAGGCCCTCCGCAGCCTCCCTGTAAGAGCCAGTCTGCGCCGGTGTTCCGGCCTTAGTTCCTTTGGGAGGTCTGTCTGTAGTAGGCGTGCTAGAGCCAGAGCGCGGCGTCTTCCGACTCGCACTCTCCTCTTGCGCCTTTACAGGCACCCTGGCCCTTTTGGAACGTCTGTCTGTAGTGGGCGTGCTAGAGTTCGAGCGCGTCCTCTTCTGACCCGCACTCCCCTCTTGCGCCTTTACAGGTTTCTCGACCGTCCAGGTCCCGGCCGCCATTTTTTGCGCCCTCCGGAGCTTCTTTCTTTGCGCCCCGGAAAGACGCTTGGACTGCCGGGGCAGTCCCTCTACTCTAACAGTAGAGTCCTCACTGGTGGAGGGGCCCCCGGAGTCCGCGGAGCTCGCCGCCCTCCGGTGGGACCCAGCCTCCAGCTTGGGTGTCGGGGACAGGTCTCTGGCCGAAGCTACCCCCTGATCCCCCGTATCTACGCCGGTCGTGGGACCTCCAGAGTCCGCTGCCGCACCCTGGCTCGTCTCCGTTTCCGGGATAGACTCAAGGCTCAAGTCTGTAGCCGGAGCCACTCCTCGAGCCTCATTGGTTTTGGTTTTATATGTATTTATAATCTTCATGTTGTTCCCACGAGAATGGGGGAAATACTGTCCACACCATCAGAACCCCCTGTGTGGTGCAAGGCGGGTTACTCTGGAGGGTTGCCTGGTACTCCAGAGGTTCCGTTCACGACACCATCGCCCTGGTGCCATCCATCCATAGGCACGGGTCACGTGACACCGTAGATTGGGGGAGTTTAGTTCGACCTCCTTGTCTAGATCCGTCATGTTTAGTTATTAGCAGGGTCACCTCGTGCAGGATGCGGATTTTTACCGCGCATGACGGTCTTGGGGAAAGCTTCATCGGGAGTTTATGTTGTTATTTCCACTTCCTCAGCTTGCCCCCTGGAGTCCTTTGGCCCGCGACTCCTTAACCCCATTGCAGCCCTTACAATGGTAAGCAGAAAATGTATACTTGATTTAAATCTCTCAGACGCACCATTTTCGAGATATTTCAATTTTTGTATGTCGATGACAGGTCAGGTCAGAAACAGGTATAACATACTTACATTATCTAATACATTGATCTATCTCTTTTGATTATAGTATTTTCTTTTACCAGGTACCCTTAATAAAGTTACTGCTGATCGAGGCAGACCACGAAGTGCACGAAATCCTGATTTTGAAGAGGCTGTTCTGGATGAAATTAAACAAAATTCAAAAATAAGTACTAGGGAAATAGCCAGTCATCTGGGCAGCAGTGTTATTAGCAATAACATATTTAAATTTCTTGCCCTCGAAAACCCCCACATGCCAATTTTCCCGCCAAAATTTTAATTTGACTCGGACTTATTCTAGAAAAACTTATAAAAACAAATAATTTTAACACGCTGCATTTAAAAAACCAATATTTATATGAAAAAAATAGTCTTATTATTTTGTGCTGAATGTGCACCTGTAACATAGACCATCATTTTTGAAACACCTTGTATAAGAATTAATATTATATGCTTTTAATATAGCTTTATATTTAAAGATTATATGGCAGATACGTCATATCAGTAAATTGGGGCGTCCAACCGATACATGTTGCCTTGCAACGTAAACCAATTTCTGTCATGTGTCTGTGTCTGAACGTCATATTGACTGTTGGATGCCCAATCACAAGATTTTGTCATCACTGCCATTGGCCGCCAGCTAAACTAACATTTTTTGTACAAAAAATAAGATTAGAAATCAACGTATATTTCAGTCAACGTAAATAATCTTGGTGTTTAATAAGATGTCCAACAGTTGAGAGTCAACGCAAGTCAACTTTTAGCATTCAGCGTACTAAACAATTAAACATACTCAACTGTCAACGATTATAGACAGGAAGGATGGCTTAACTGCCCATATTTGTTAGACAAATCTGAACCAGTCGTGACGTCGACAATGATGCCCGGCCGATGTCAGCTTGCGCCAACGGTCGGTTTCAAATTGATGAAAGTTATATACCTACAATAGGTATGTGTGGTGTTATCATGTAATATTGAATATAATTTTCTATTAATAAGGAGACAGCACCAATGGAGGAAATGTGTGGAATCAACCTACGCCGGGCATCATCGCTGACGTCAAAACGGCGTGGTGAGGCTCGATATTTGTCTAACGTTACGCTTATGGGGATGAGCTATCCTTCCTAGTCTATAATCCTTGCTAAAATGTTGGGTACGTTAAACACAACCATTGATCGACAATGATCAGAAGCGCGAAGTGTATCATTTATTTAATTTATAAATAAATTAACGAAGAAAAGAGGAATCTGTGACCCTGGACATTATTGCAGATATTAGTCAGTTTTGAGCATAAAGCGCCTTTATCATTTTAGATGTCAATTTTACGTTATTATTTGATTCGGTTGTGAAAGTAACCGTAAGATGAAGGGTCAATTTACTATTATTACAGTCTCTTATTTTTTTGTTCCCTCAGGGCTCGTCCGCGGCCTTGCCGCCCCGATAGCACTGCAACCTTTGGTTGATTGTGCATACCCTTAGTCTTACACCACCCATTCCAAAACCACTGTGCCTTGAACTAGTCTGCACAGCGATTGGTAGGGTGTAGTTTTATATTGCTCTGTCTCCGGTCTAGACTGACCGTAGATCAGTTGTCTTTTGCGGTCCAGAGCTTTACACTCGCACAAGATGTGCTGTGCTGATTCCTCCCCCTCGCCGCAGAGTCTGCATGCGAGGTCCCCTTCGAACGGCCCCATTTTATGCAGGTGTTTCTTGACGGCATGTGTCCCGTCAAGAGACCTGTTGTGTTTCTGAGCTGTCCTCTGCTAAGATTTAGCAGCTCCACAGCTCTCTTAGTATCATTGGAAGTGAACCCAAATGAATAGCAGTTGAGGCAAATTTCCAACAGAAACAGATGGGATATAAAAGGTGTTGTTTTGTAAGATTATTTTCAGAAGAGGTTAAAGAAGAGCTGAGAAAAAGAAACGAAGAAGAGAAAGAAGAAATGAGAAAAAGAGATGAAGAGGCCAGAAAAAGAGGCGAAGAGATAAGAGAGGAACTGAGAAAAAGAGAAGTTAAAGAAGAAATGAGAAAAAGAGGTGAAGATGTCAGAAAAAGAGACGAAGAAGCCAAAAGAATAGATGAAAAAACAAAGAAAATTCTGAAAGAACAAGCCAGCAGAATTGAGAATATTACTTCGTGTGTGGACGAACGTATGAAGCAGGTAAAAGACGACATCTTCCAACAAGTAGAAATTCGAGTACGGGGTATCAGCGACGATGTACATGACAAACTGATGAGTATACAAGAAGTTGAGCAGGAAATGCAAACACTACAAAGGAGGTGTGATACCCTAGCCAAGGGAAAAATCAGACACGAAGATAGCCCGGTCGTAAGAATTAAGGTCCCCACATTTGATGGCTCAGTCCCATGTGGTATTTATCTACGCCAGTTTGAAGCCGCTGCTACAGCAAATGGTTGGAGCCAGAGAGAGAGAAAGCGACCTCGTTAGTAGTAGCTCTCAGAGGAGATGCTCTAGATGTGCTCCAAGGTATTCCCAGGGAACAACCGTTGAATTTTGACAGCATTAAACATCAATTAGTGATGAGGTTTGGTGACCCCCATTTACAACAGCTGTATCGATTGCAGTTGAAAAATCGTTGTCAGAAATCGTGCGAAAATGTTCAACATCTCCACGCCGACGTTGTCAGACTGACACGATTAGCCTACGCCATAGCTCCGATAGAGTTTTTAAACCAGCTGTCGCTGCAAACCTTCATTGACGGCATCCGAGATACCGACACGCAACAGACGCTGATGATGGCCCCAACAAAAACTTGAACGATGGTTTGGCACATTCCTTGGAGTTTAAAGCGGTAAAGCAAGCGTCGGAAAGTCATGTGAAAGTTCGCAATCTTCAAGTCCAAGAAGAAAATAAAACAGATTCATCCAAGATCATGCAGCTACAAGAGAAAATAGCAGAACACATAAGGCCGACGTCTGATGGACACCCAATACGAGCTCACCGTGCAAATGACTTGCGCTGCTGGAACTGCGGCAAGGTGGGACATATAAGCGGCGAATGTTGGGCTCTAAGATCAGGCGCAAGGGAGAAAGTGAAGCTAAGGCCGGTAACCATTTCTTAGGTTAGCGATTCTGGCAGCGGTCTCGTCGTAGACAGATACGTAAGCGGCAATAAAACTCAGATGGTCGTTGACACAGGCGCACCTAGGACGATTATTCGCCGCGACATGGTTCCAATATGGCGAGTAAGAGAACCAGACAGAGTGTACAGAGTAAATGCAGCCGGTGGTGATCGGATTCAGGTATTTGGCGAAATTGACGTCGAGCTGTAAATTGGGACATGAAAGGCAAAGCAGAGAGCCATAGTCGCGGCCATATCAGACCCGATTATAATTGGCTTGGACATACTTCAGGATCAGTGCGCTAAACTCGATCTTGGCACTAACATCCTGACTATCGGTGGTGAAGAAATAATTACTCAGCCAGAAGCAAGTGGGGAAGAAAGTATGAGAGAAATACAAGGTGACGGGTGCAAAGACCACGTAAATGCGAAGCCAACCCAGAAAAAGGTCAGTAAACACATTTGTTGGAACAGAGCCAATGTCGAAAGGATGAATAGGGCCCGCCGAAATATTTGTGCAAGTTGAAACATCAGAACAACAGCAACTACACTGAAGAACCAGTACGACCTAAGAACTTCGCTTGAAGAAATCCTCTCATATGGACGAGAAGGAAAACCATCCACTCTGCTGTCGGAATGCATATACGAGTAGAAAGCGACCGCATGAAGACCCGTTATGACGTGCAACCTAATTCAGCTGGTTTTAAAGAAGAAAATCGGGTGTTGTTCTACAAGCCAGTACGACGCAAGCGACGATCACCGAAACTACAGAAATTATGGCAAGGTCCTTATAAGGTGGTCTAAAGGATTAATGACGTTGTTTATCAAATTCAGAGGAGCCCGAAGAACAAGATGAAGGTGGTCCATATGCACAGACTTACGCCATTCCAAGAAATGTCAGAATTCGACCGAAACTATCTAATATAAGAGGGGCAGTGTCACATTTGTCTATGAGAATTAGGTTTAGGAACTTTGATACTTCTATGGTACTGTGTTGGTAACAGCGAACACCCTGGAATGATATTTCTAGAAGGGGCCAAAAGTAACAGGTGTAGAAAAGTTTAGAAGGTCTAGAATCTCTATGGACAGTATAAATAGACGAGCGGTGCGCAGAGTTAGTCAGTTCAGTATTGAGTTAGTGTGGTGTAAAAGAAGATCATAGATCACGAAAATGAAGTAATTTAAATGGTTTTAGAAGGAAATAAACATTTATATGCTTATATCAGTGCGGGGATGGGCTAGAAGGAGGGGGGGGGGGGGGGGTCGGGGGTTAGCATCAAATATCTATTTAATGTAAAAGTGATATAATCCATTTGATGACCACATGTATATCCATACAATATCCATTAGATATATATCCATATTGGTGAATATTAGTAAGACATCTGTATGTCCATTAGATATCCATGTATATATCCATTGGACGTTTTGCATATCCAATGAACATCCGTGTGCTGTGTGGGAATGCGTGGTTCAGAATTATAATAAGTTTTTTAATAAGCCCTTCTTTGTTTTTCTTCTACATAAAAATAAATTTATTAATTAATACACATTTATTTGAAAAAAATCAAATTCCGTTGCTTTGTGGGGTAAAGGTTTACTTTCGGGGCGCGTGTTCCATTTTTATGAAATTTTGTATACAGACGTGTTTTAGGGTGTAGACGACGAAAATCACAATAAAGATGAGGGCCGAAGCCAACTTTTAGAGTTATTTGGACATTTTTGTAGGAAAGATGTAAGTTGTACTCACTTTTGCGGCATGTTTTTGTCATATTATACACATTTTCGGGGGTCGTTCGTTTTATATCAAGATAGAGAAGGGTGTATTCCACTATTCTAATTCATTTTCACATAGTTAGTGCACCCCCTTAATTGTTAATGTCTCTCTAAAAATTACCCTTGTTTTCATCCTAAAAGTTGAAATTGACATTTGACATTAAGTTGGCTTTATATGTCAAATGTCAATTTCAACTTAGGATCGGTTATACGATAAAAACAAGGGTAATTTTCAGAGACACATAAACAGATAAGGGGGTGCACTAACTATGTGAAAATGAATTAGAATAGTGGAATACACCCTTCTCTATCTTGATATAAAACGAACAACCCCCGAAAATGCATTAAACATGCCGCATAAGTGAGTACAACTTACGTTTTTCCTACAAAAATGTCCAAATAACTCTAAAAGGTTGGCTTTTGCCCTCATTTTTAGTGATTTTTCTTTAAAAAATTCACTAATGAGATCTCGACTTTTGAATTTTGAAAAAATTTCTTCAAATGAGCGCTCTTTAGGACCCCTGGAACCCAAATCCGAGGTCGGTTTCAGACTTTATATGTTTATATATATATATATATATATATATATATATATATATATATATATATATATATATATATATGTTTATTTATTTATGTGTCACACCTATAACTAAAAAAATAATTGAATTTTCATTAAATGCTTCAAATTTTGAATCAATTTGCTATTAACCTATAAGGTTGACCAGAAAATCAGTTTTTTCGGGAATAATCTAAGTTTACTTTCGGAAATTTTTGTACATTTTCAAACAATAAAGTTATTTTGATGAAACATAGCACATTGTTTCTAATATATAGATTATACTGGTAACCAAATTTGGTGCCTGCTTTCTTAAAAAAACACATTTGGTATTAAAACATTTTTATGAAAATTCACTACCATAACGCACTTGCTGCGTCCAGAGTTTTTATTGCTAGCCTGGTCTCCCCCATGATACAAATATCGAGAGATATGATATTCAGACAACCTATTTTTAGACCTGTCACGCGCATGGTGTCAAGCGTGGTGAATCCAATGCAACAATAATATGCTATCGTCCAGTGGGGTTTGACGTTTCATCACAACCTCTTAACAAATTACATATTTTACTAATATTTAAGTGCATACAGTTGGAAGTAATAAAAATGAAAACGATTAAATTTAGTGCTGCGATCTTTATTATCTGAAAAAGACATTATAGGCGTAACTTCAACCGCATTAAACTGACGTATAGAAACTTTTTGATTGAGACTGACTTTGTTTTAAGTGTGTAGTGGGACTTCTATAACGTTATTCACCACGTGACGTCATAGGAGGGGGCGGGGCATATGCGCAATATCATATTTCTTCTAAGTCATTATATCATCGGTCTCCCCCATAATAACTAAGCAAGGGGGGGTAGGGGGGGCAGATCCAGCAACACCCCCATGGCGACTGTTGGGGTTGAAGACATGACCCCTGTGATGTCTAGGCAAGCCATCCTTTGTATCTTGCCTAGTTTTTGTTTGGCACTGGATTGTGTCACCTTAGGCCACCAGACCAGTGCCGCATATCTTAACGATGGTCTGACCACCCTTGTGTACAGCCAGTGGGTCATACTATGGCTTAGTCCCCACGTTTTTCTATATAGCCGCCTAGTGACGGCTAGGGTCATGACTGCCTAACGCAGTATTTTTTCAACGTGACCATTCCAGGTTAGCTTAGAGTCCAATACGACCCGAAGAAATGTTACCTCCCTGGCCATTGGAATGCTCCTACCGTATAGAGTGAGAGTTCTGTGGTTCTCGCACTCCCTCCTCCTCGTAAACGGCACGACGGTCGCTTTCTCGGGGCTCACCCCGAGCCCTTGACCAACCATACACCCTTTCACCATTTTAAGTGCTGTCTGCATGCGCTCCCACACTGACTGTGTAACCTTTGCTCGGACTATGATGTCAATGTCGGCCGCATAGCCCTGTATCTTGTACCCCCCTCCCGAGAGCCACCCCAGCAGGCCATTCACGACTAGGCACCAGAGCAAGGGAGACAGAACGCTCCCCTGCAGACACCCCGCCGCGACCGCCGCCAGCAGAGTCCCTCCCGCGAGTGAGGTGAACACCGCCCTGTCCCTGAGCATGGGACCGATCCACCTGCAGCAGGTCTCCTCTATTCCACGCTCCCTGACAGCTGCCAGAACCGATCCGAATGAGGTGTTGTTGAAGGCCCCCTCTATGTCTAGGAAGGCCCCCAGCGCCATCTCCCTGTTCTCCAGTTTCAGCACCAGTTGGTGCAATGCTGTTTCTATTGAGACTCCTGCTCTGTATGCATATTGTCCGCAGTGTAGGGGATATGCTTCCTCCACTAATGTGCCGGTCGAGCAGTTTTTCCATTGTTTTTAGCAAGAAGGACATGAGACTTTTGGCCTCAGTAAACCTTTACCCTTTCTGGATGGTTATGCTCCACCGTTACGCCGCTTCCGAAGGTAAATTCTGCTCCGCGTAGCGGAATTAAGCCACTGTTGGCAACACTAACACTAGACGTGTAGCGATATTGGCCATTTTTGAGTTGGCAACCCTCGGCCAAGTTCATTATTGAATTTTGAATTTTGAATTATTGTATCATAGTATCATGATCATGGATGCCGGTAGCGATATGGAATTTAAGCTTCAGTGCAAGCAAGAAGTAAAATCAGATGAAGATTTCAAAATAGAAATAGAGCAACATGATTTGACTGTACTTGTGAATTTAAAAAAGGAATACTGTAATGATAGCGACAGTTCTGGAAATAATGATCGGAAAACGAGTTTAAATACTGTAGTTAGTGAACAGTTTAAGTGTAAGCGTAATTACACTAAGAGTATTGAAGCGAGACCCTTTAAATGTAAGTTGTGTGATTACACTAGTGTAGCTAAAAGCAGTTTGTCAAGACACATCCTCTCCAAACACAGAAGTATTGAAGAGAGACCTTTTAAATGTGAGTTGTGTGATTACACTAGTGTACAGAAAGGAAATCTGTCAAGACACATTATCTCTAAACACAGAAGTATTGAAGAGAGACCTTATAAATGTGAGCTGTGTGATTTCACTAGTGTAGAGAAAAGTGCACTATCGAAACATTTCATCTCCAAACACAGAAGTATTAAAGAAAGACCTTTTAAATGTGAGCTGTGTGATTACACTAGTGTAAATAAAGGAGATCTGTCACAACACATAATCTCTAAACACGGAAGTATTGAAGACAGACCTTTTAAATGTGAACTGTGTGATTACAGCAGTGTACGGAAAGGAGATCTGTCACAACACGTCATCTCCAAACACAGAAGTATTGAAGACAGATCTTTTAAATGCGAGCTGTGTGATTACACTAGTGTACGAAAATTGCATCTCTCACAACACATTATCTCTAAACACAGAAGTATCGAAGAGAGACCTTTTAAATGTGCGTTGTGTGATTACACTAGTGTACAGAAAGGCCGTCTGTCACAACACATCATGTCCAAACACAGAAGTATTGAACGGAGACCTTTTAAATGTGAGCTGTGTAATTACACTAGTGTAAATAAAGGAGATCTGTCACAACACATCATCTCTAAACACGGAAGTATTGAAGACAGGCCTTTTAAATGCGAGCTGTGTGATTACAGTAGTGTATGGAAAGGGGCGCTGTCAAGACACATCATCTCCAAACACAGAAGTATTGAAGAGAGGCCTTTTAAATGTGAGCTGTGTGATTACACTAGTGTGAGGAAAGGAGATATATCAAAACACAGTATCTCCAAACACAGAAGTATTGAAGACAGACCATTTAAATGTGAGCTGTGTGATTACACTAGTGTACAGAAAGGAAATCTGTCACAACACACAATCTCTAAACACGGAAGTATTGAATACAGACCTTATAAATGCGAGCTGTGCAATTACACTAGTGTACGGAAAGTGCATCTCTCACAACACATTATCTCTAACCACAGAAGTATCGAAGAGAGACCTTTTAAGTGTGCGTTGTGTGATTACACTAGTGTACAGAAAGGCCGTCTGTCACAACACATCATCTCTAAACACAGAAGTATTGAAGGGAGACCTTTTAAATGTGAGTTGTGCGAGTACACTAGTGTAAAGAAAGGAGATCTGTCACAACACATCATCTCTAAACATGGAAGTATTGAAGACAGGCCTTTTAAATGCGAGCTGTGTGATTACAGTAGTGTATGGAAAGGGGCGCTGTCAAGACACATCATCTCCAAACACAGAAGTATTGAAGAGAGGCCTTTTAAATGTGAGCTGTGTGATTACACTAGTGTGAGGAAAGGAGATATATCAAAACACAGTATCTACAAACACAGAAGTATTGAAGACAGACCATTTAAATGTGAGCTGTGTGATTACACTAGTGTACAGAAAGAAAATCTGTCAAGACACAACATTTCTAAACACAGAAGTATTGAAGAGATACCTTTTAAGTGTGAGCTGTGTGATTACACTAGTGTATGGAAACAGAGTCTGTCGGCACACATCATCTCCAAACACAGAAGTATTGAAGACAGACCATTTAAATGTGAGCTGTGTGATTACACTACTGTACATAAAACACATCTGTCAAGACACATCATCTCCAAACATAGAAGTATTGAAGAGAGGCCTCTTAAATGTGAGCTGTGTGAATACACTAGTGTACAGAAAGTGTATCTGTCACAACACATTATCACCAAACACGGAAGTATTGAAGAGAGACCTTATAAATGTGAGCTGTGTGATTACACTACTGTACATAAAGCACATCTGTCAAGACACATCATCTCCAAACACGGAAGTATTGAAGAGAGACCTTTTAAATGTGAACTGTGTGATTACACTAGTGTACAGAAAGGGGATCTGTCAAGACACATCATCTCCAAACATAGAAGTATTAGAAAAGGGCCTTTTAAGTGTGATCTGTGTGATTACACTAGTGTACTGAAAGCGACTTTATCAAGACACATCATCTCAAAACACACAACTATTGAAGAGACCTTTTAAATGTGAGTTGTGTGATTACACTAGTGTACTGAAAGGGTCTTCCTCAAGACACATGATCTCCAAAGACTGAAGAAAGACTTATTAAATGTGAGCTAGTGGTGGGCAATATATTGGTGACTGTTGTAAATAACCAGTTACTCTCAAATAACTGTTTATATTGATACCTAATATTGGAGTAACCAGTTACTTGATATGTTGAGGACTGTGATAATCCAATAGAATATTATAATCTGTGTTATGGATTACATGTATCAGATTTTGAATACTTATTCAAGTTTGATTATACGATAACAATACACTCTACATTTCTCACATTAACAGTTGTTTTTACATTGATTGTCCATTAAAAGAATATGTTTATGATTCAAGCGAGTACTGCTGCATCTGCTATGTGATTATTATACAATATACATGCTTGTACTGTTTTTGTTGCCTGATTGCGGGTATCTGTTTGGCTGTTATTACTAGATGATGTTATACGGTACCTACTATTGAATGTTTCAAGGAAGGTTTTAAATTTGCCTCTTTTTGAAGGGTTCTTGGGACTCTCCAAACTACTGACAACAATATATGAAAATGAAATTAAACTGAATATTTACAATTAGTTGAGTAATATTAATAGCCATAATATAATATATTGCTTTACTGTACCCCCTTATTCAATTAATTCTAGTTTTCCAATGAAATGTGTTATTTATTGTACTGTTACATTTTAAGGGATATAATGTTGTTCATCTGTTTATTGTTATTTAGAAAACGTGATATAATTCCTTTATTAATTGTCGTATTATTTATGTATTCACCCATTCTCTAAAATCTTATGATTTTCTTTTGTTATTTGTATAATTTATCGAATATATATAATACAATATTCAATTTTCTTTTATTGTACTGATATTTCATGAATATACAATAATGCATTGACAAATTTAGCGTGATTTCCTATTTAGCATTCTTAAGATGCTTATATACCTTTATTCATTATTACTCCTGATATAACTACAGAATGTAATAGTTCGCCCGCTCGCTCTGCCATTCTCTTTACCTATACTCATTCATTTCTAAGATTCGACCAAATAATTAAAAACATTTTTATGAAATTTCACTTCCATTATGCACTTGCTGTGTCCAGACTTTTTAATATATTCAAGTTCTCTGTTGTATCTTTCTTTATTTAACTGTATTAATCTATGAACCAGAAAGTTCAAACTAGCTGTTTTTTGTGGAAAACTATGGTGTGAATCAATCGAAATGTAACTCACAGTAGTGGTTTCCTTTCTGTGGATGTCAAATTCTAAAGTGTCTATTAGTGAATTTTTATTAGAAAAAATTCACTAATAGAGAGGTATCGATGGTGAGACTTTGCAAAAATTCTTTCAAATGAGCGCGAACTAGGACCCCTAGAATCCATATCCGGGATCAGTTTCAATTTATATATATATATATATATATATATATATATATATATATATATATATATATATATATATATATATATATATATATATATATGTAACCGTCTGATAACTCAAAAAATAGTTAACCGATTTAGATGAAACTCGGCAAGTGCCTTTCTTTTATTCATGGCTTGGATGAGTTTGTTAGCCAGGAAAATCGGACAGGGTTTTCCGGGACAATTGTGAGTTTTCTTTCAAAAAAATTTTTTTCTCCGAAAATTACGAAGCTGTTCTAATGTAATTTAACGAATATATTGCCTTAGAAGTGACCTTACTACGTACCAAAATTTAACTTTCTACGTTTATAGAAAATTGAGTTAGTCAAACTTTAAATTTTCTTTCGAAAAAATTTTTTCTCCGAAAATTACAAAGTTATTTTAATGAAATTTGGTGGATATCTTGCCTTAGGAAAGACCTTACTACCTACCAAAATTTAACTTTCTAAGTTTATAGAAAATTGAGTTATTGAAATTGGAAGCATTTAATAAAAATTCTCTACCATAACATACTTGCTGCGTCCCATTAGTTTTAGTGAATTTTCTTTAAAACAAATTCACTAATAAGAAGATCCCGACTTGAATTTTGAAAAAAATTATTCAAATGAGCGCTAATTAGGCCCCCCAGAACACATATCCGGGGTCAGTTTAAATTTTTATATGTTTATATATATATATATATATATATATATATATATATATATATATATATATATATATATATATATATATATATATATATATATATATAACCGATAACTCAAAAAACAATAGACCGATTTTAATTAAATTTGGTGAGTACCTTCCTTTTGCTTGACGTTAGCCAGGAAAATCGGCCCAGGTTTTCTCGGAAAATTTTGTGTTTTTCGAAAAAAATTGTAAAAAAAAATTATATCTCCGGAATTAACAAAGGGCAAACAAATTTGGTACACGGGTTTATATCATTATATGTAAGTTACCTACCAAAATTTAGCTCTGTAGGTCGAAAGACAAAAAAGGTATAGGCATTTAAATAAAAATTAATTGGGGTTTTTCACAAAACGTCAAAGTTGCGATTTCAAACGTCAAAATTGACAACATTTAGGCAAAGAACTTGAATGTAATACGGTCTATGGAAAGAAAATGTCTCAAGAAGAATGTTTTACAAACCCTGCAGTCTTAGTTTCAACCTTCATTGTCCTTCATTTTACTAAAATATTTCCAGAAAATTCATTTCAAATAGACCCTTTCTCTGATGCTTGGCAGTAGTTTATCGTTTAATGGTATATAATTTTTGTCGAAATTTCGTAAAAAATCAATAAAGTTCAATATATCCGTTATTATACAAGATACGAAAAAAAATTGTATACATTAATTATAGGGTGTCTTGAGCTACATCTTAAAAAATACATCTTAAAAAAATATTGCTACAATCACAGGGTCACTGGTGATACAAATTCTCTCTCTTTTTTTAGTGAATTTTCTTAAAAAAAATTCACTAATGACGAGATCCCGACTTTTGAATTTTGAAAAAATTTCTTCAAATGAGCGCTAATTAGGCCCCCCAGAAAACATATCCGGGGTCAGTTTCAATTTTTATATGTTTATATATATATATATATATATATATATATATATATATATATATATATATATATATATATATATATATATATATATATATATGTATATATATATATATATATTTATATATATATAAATATATATATATATATATATATATATATATATATATATATATATATATATATATATATTTATATATATATATTTATATATATATATATATGTATCACACCGATAACTCAAAAAATAATGGGCCGATTTTGATTAAATTTGGTGAAAAAATTCCTTTTGCAAATGGCTTGGATAAGTTCGTTAGCCAGAAAAATCTGCCCAGGTTTTCCCGGAAAATTTTGTGTTTTATTTCGAAAAAAATTTATATCTCCGGAATTAACAAAGTAAGGGCAACCAAATTTGGTACATCCTTATAGGTAAGTTATCTACAAAAATTTAGCTATGTGGGTCAAAAGACAAAAAAGTTATAGGCATTTAAAGAAAAATAAATTGGGGTTTTCCTCAAAACGTCAGTGGCGATTTAAAATGTCAAAATTGGCAACATTTAGGCAAATAACTTGAATCTAATGCGGGCTATAGAAATAAAATGTCTCGAGAAGAATGTTTTACAAACCCTGAAGTCTTAGTTTCAACCGTCATTGTCCTTCATTTTACTAAAATGTTTCCAGAAAATTCATTTCAAATAGACCCTTTCTCTGATGCCTGGCAGTAGCCTTATTAGCTATAGAGTTTATCGTTTAATGATATATAATTTTTGTCGAATTTTCGTAAAAAATCAATAAAGATCAATATATCCGTTATTATATAAGATATGAAAAATTTTTGTATATATTAATTATAGGGTGTCTTGAGCTACATCTTAAAATAATATTTCTACAATCACAGGATGGCCCATAAGTCGTTGGTGATACAAATTTCCTTTTTTTTAAATCAAACACGCCTTATGCTATTGCATTTTTGCATTTTCCATCGAAATATAATGCATGTTTGTAAGAAAAGAAATTCTGGACGCAGCAAGTGCGTTATGGTAGCGAATTTTGATCAAATGTTTCATATTTGAACAGCTCAATTTGCTATTAACCTATAAGGTTGATCAAGAAACGTGTTTTTTCGGGAACACTTTAAGTTTACTTTTGGAAATTTTTGTACATTTTCACACAATAAAGTTATTTTGATGAAACATGGCACATTGTTTTTACTATATAGGTTGTACTGGTAACCAAATTTGATGCCTGCTTTCTTAAAAACACACATATTTGTTATTAAAAACATTTTTATGAAAATTCACTATCATAACGCACTTGCTGCGTCCAGAGTTTTTTTAAATCAAACACGTCTTATGTTATATATATATATATATATATATATATATATATATATATATATATATATATATATATATATATATATATAATATATATATATATATATATATATATATATATATATATATATATATATATATATATATATATATATTTATGTGTCACACCGCAAACTCAAAAAATATTGCGCCGATTTTGATAAAATTTGGTGAGTACCTACCTTTCGCAAGTGGCTTGGATAAGTTCGTTATCCAGGAAAATCGGACTAGTTTTTCTCGGAAAATTTTGCGTTTTCTTTCGGAAAATTTTTATATCTCCGAAAATAACAAAGTTAGGGCAACCATATTGGGTGCGAGGGTTTATATCGTAAAAAGAAAACCATGCACCAAAATTTGAATCTCTACGTTAAAATAAAATTAAGTTATAAGCTTTTATTATGTTTTTATTCTTAAAACGTCGAAAAAGTCACGATTCTATAAACGTCAAAATTGACATGTTCTAGAATGGGAACTTACATGAACGGCTATGTAGCGTAAATGTCGTAAGAAGTTAAAAAGCCTTGAGTTTCAGCTACAATCTTCATTGTTCTTTATTTTATTAAATTATTTGCAGAAAGTTAATTTAAAATAGACTCTTTATGTGATGTTTTGGTAGCAGTTTCAGTTATTTATTTAATTTTAAAGAATCAGATTACGCTTATTATGTAGCGTTTTTTTTCAATTTTTGGAGGTAAAATTTTTTTTCGAACGAAAATTTAAAATTTGAATAACTCAATTTTCTATAAACTTAGAAAGTTGATTTTGGTACTTAGCAAGGTCTCTCCCAAAGCAACATATATAGTAAATGACATTAAAACAGCTTTGTTATTTACGGAGAAAAAATTTTTTTTGACAGAAAACTAAAAATTTTCTTGGAAAACCCCGTCCGATTTTCCTGGCTAACAAACTCATCCAAGCCATTAATAAAAGAAACGCACTTGCCGCCGAGTTTCATTGAAATCGGTTAATTATTTTTTTAGTCATCAGACGGATACATATATAATATATATATATATATATATATATATATATATATATATATATATATATATATATATATATATATATATATATATATATATATATATATATATATATATATATATATATATATATATATATATATATTGTACCCGGTAACGAAATTTGATGGCTGTTTTCTTTAAAAAACACATAGTTGCTATTTAAAACATTTAAATGAAAATTGACTACCATAACGCACTTGCTGCGTCCAGACTTATTTATATATTCATATATGTATATAATTTTTTCAACATATTTCTTTGTCCCGTATGTGTTTCATTAGCGAGTGGTTACATGACGACATTGTTTATTATGCCACGTTTAATATTCCCGGGTTTTACATTGTGACGTGTGACGTTCAGTTGGCAGTTGGCATCCCTTTTCCAAATAGAAAAGTGTAAAGGCATTTATTTTCACTAGTACTACTAAAATAAATTGATTGTTGAAAGGGCAAGTAATAATTGACGTAGACGACGCTGAACTAATTAGTGGAATAATTTCTGGATTGATGGAAAGCTAACAATGCATTGTAATGTACCTTATCACTTTGTCATCCGATAAGAATGTTTCGATGTTGCAGTATGCGTAATTAGCGGCTGTTGTGGCGTATCCTCCCACAGATTGTGATGTTTGCGTATTAACATTAACCGGGTGTCGATGGTTCAGAACATAGTTGTTGTGATGCTCAGATACAGTTGAGAGTGAATAATGTCGAACAACAACGGCCTGAACCCCCCGGGGAAGGTTAGAGGACCCGGCAGGCCGCCCAAGAAGATAATAGCATGTACCTGGTGTAACGAGAACAAGTTGCCCCTGAAGTATGTGTATCCGACTAGCAATGGCAAGAAGGAGTTCTGCTCGGAGACATGCCTGGCGGAGTTCCGCAAGGCGTACATTAAGGGAGCGTGCCTGCAGTGTGACAACGTCATCAGAAGCAACATGAACAGCCCCGGTAAGGAGTACTGCTCCACGTACTGCATGAACAAACACCAAAAGAAAAGCGACAGCAGTGCTAACCGTTTGAGTGCAGTGGCCCCTACGACACCCCTGGAAGGCTCTCCGGGACCCTTCCAATATGAGACATTCCAACAGTTTGACTGGGACGAGTATTTGCGTGAGACGAACAGTGTGCCAGCCCCACAGCACTGCTTCAAGCAGGCTGCCAGTCCCCCATTGAATGACTTTAAGGTGGGCATGAAGCTGGAAGCTCTGGACCCCAGGAATGTCACATCCACATGCATAGCTACAGTGATCAGTGTGTTGGGACCCAGATTGAGGTTAAGGCTGGACGGCAGTGACAACAAGAATGATTTCTGGAGACTGGTGGATTCTAGTGAGATTCATCCTATTGGACATTGTGAGAAGTCTGGTGGAATGCTGCAACCACCATTGGGTAATAAGCATTTCTATTATATTTTGTTTTTTATTGTGATTGTGGTGTATGATGCCATATGAGATAATAAAGTTTAGGGTAATTGTGTAGATTGTAGTGACAGGAGGTATGGGAAACAATTCAGATGATACCTTTCTCGTACCTAGTACCCGGATTCGGAATGAAAGATCGGAACTCATGACAGTCGGCACCGCTGGCAGCTACCTCTCGCTACCTTACTGCTTTGCTGGTGTGTGGTAAAGAGCAAGAGGGAAAATGATCGGTTTATGTAGCCAGACAAAAGCAGGAAATAGAATGAGAATTTGTGTGTGTGAGAGAAAATGAGAACTATTGAAAGGGATTCAAGTCTGACATATATGAATCATCCTATCCCTGGATTTGGAAATAAAACTACAAAACATTGTTCATCAATCGTCACACGGCATTACTGACAGCTGATAGCTATATGCGATGTTTTCTTGCCACTCATAGACTAACATTATAACCAGATAGTAATTATTTGATACTCTATCAATATGAACCTAATTCTAATAGGTCAGATTTTAAAAGTAGAATAATAAAATCTTTGGTTGGCCTAGCTTGAGTTCAATCAGTTGTTCTGAAATGTATTATCGAAAAGTCATTTTGAAATAATTCTGTACATTGTACAATTTTTTTCTTCAATGTTCTTTATTTACAAACTCAAAACACTACATTTGCACTGGTAACAAATTCTACAATTAATAATATAAGATTCCATATGATTTTGAGGTTATCTTAAATGATATCAATGTCAAGTAGGTGCCTTAGAAACTATACACCTACTCTATAACTGGAAACTGTCTTTTCCATTTAATAAATGTCTTTTTAGGTTCATTGTGGATCTTGGCATATGATGTATGTTGCTGAGTTCTTCTGGTCTTAACTAATCTTATGCTCCTTGTAATCACACACTGTTGAGCTTTATATTTGTTGTTGATGCTACTACTAGTGGGTCTGCCCGTTGTCTTGTTGAATATATATGCACTTCACCACTCTTTGCCACTTTAATGTCCATTCTTAGTGAATTTTCTTTAAAAAATTCACTAATGGGGAGATCCGTATTTATATATTGTATCGATAACTCAAAAAATAATCGACCGATCTTGATCAAATTTGGTGAGTACTTCCTTTTGCAAGTGGCTTGGATAAGTTCGTTAGCTAGGAAAATCGGACTAGGTTTTCCCGCAAAATGTTGTGTTTTCTTTCTAAAAAATTTTATGTCTCCAGAAGTAACAAAGTAAGGACAACCAAATTTGGTACGCATGTTTGTATTATAAAGAGTGAACCCTTTATCAAAATTTAGGTCTCTAGCTTTAAAGACAAAGTTATGGGCAGTTATAGAAACAAAGTTCGGAGTTTTCCTCAAAACATCAAACTCGCAATTTGAAACGTCAAAATTGGCAATGTTTAGGCAAAGAACATGAAACAAATACGGATTATGAAAAGAAAATGTTCCAATAAGAGTGTTCTACGAACCCTTAAGTTTCAGATTCAACCGACATTGCCCTTCATTTTACTAAAATATTTACAGAAAATTAATTTCAAATAGACCCTTTCTCTGATGCTTTGGCTGTCGGTTTAGTTAAGTTGATGCTTTCGCTGTAGGTTTAGTGAAGTTTAAGGTTTAACGGTCTATAATTTTTAGCTAATTTTCGTAGAACAAATTCGTTAAAGCATTTTTGCATTTTTTTTATCGAAATATGATGCATGTTTGTAAGGAAAAAAATCTTGACGCAGTAAGTGCGTTTTGGTAGCAAATCTTCGTTAAATCCTTCAATTTTCAATAAAACAAATTGCTATTAACGTAAGCTTTGTTGGTTAGGAAACCAACATCTAACTTTATTTTCGGAAAATTTTTGTATATTTTCAAACCACAAGTAATTTTGATAAAATATAGTACATTGTTTTTCTACCACATAGGCTATACCGGTTATCAGATTGATGCCTGCTCACATTTGCTATTAAAAACATTTTTCTGGAAATTCACTTCCATAACACACTTGCTGCATCCAGACTTTTGCAAAATGTTTATATATTTTCAAACAATAGAGTTATTTTAATGAAATATGGTACATTGTTTCTACTATATAGGCAACCAAGTTTGATGCCTGCTTTCATCAAAGACATTTGCTATTAAAAATATTTAAAAAAAAATCGCTACCATAACGCACTTGCTGCGTCCAGACTTTTTTGTATGTACATGCTTTAGTCTTTAACATATTCTGTCTTTGTTTACACACATTTAAGTTTTTAATTAGTTTTTGTTTTTGTTTAACTTGATCACTTGTTTTGGACTATATTTTTGTTCATATATATATATATATATATATATATATATATATATATATATATATATATATATATATATATATATATATATATATATTATAATAATAATAATAATAATAATACTTTATTTGCCAAGTTTACAAATTTCAGATTATAATCATACATAGTCGATATTATCCTAAAGATTTATTAATCTTTGTGCATAAATTAATTAAAATTTGTGCGCACCTTTTTTATTCAAGTCCTTCCATTTTTACCCAGAATAAAACTATCAATGTTCCTCTATTACATCTAACATAAAAATACAAACTAAAATGCCTAAAAACTACCTAACCTACTTAATGTCTTACTAACCTACTTAGTCTATTTAAATTCCTATTCCCCTAAATTTTACTATATAACTCAGTTTACTAGTAATCTTATTGTATTGTGTGTGTTTTTTTTTTTCATGCGAAAGTCGAAGTTTCACTAGTGGTCAGATCACAGCAGGTAGCACTATCCCTTAAAACCTGTCACACAGATGTTTTTTGTTACATTGAAACCACTTTAGCATACCCTTTAGACCTCTTGCTGTAGTATCATTTCTGATGTTTATGGGCACTTCATTGAATAGCTTTGGACCTACATAAGACACATGGCGCTTGCACGCAGTTAGTGATTTATATGGGACTTTTAAGGAGTTGTCTGTCACTGCTCTTGTCTTTATTCTATTAGTGACTCTAGTTTTAAAAGAATTTCTTTTAAACATAAATTTTAATGTTTCCTGTACACATAATTCTCTAATGGTGTTTATGTTAGATTCCTCAAAAAGAATGTCACTAGGATATCTTCTTTGTTTATTTAACATTGTCTTTATAATTGATTTTTGTGTTATAGTCAACATATTGAGATGTGTATTCCATGTCCATTACCCCACGCTGTTATCCCATAGGTTAGAACTGACTCTACAAGGGCTAAGTAAATAGTTTTGATTGTACTCGCGTCTAGGATATTTCTTAAACCTAAAAATGTATAAATCGTTTTTCTCAGCTTTGCGTTAAGGTAAATTATGTGGGTATCCCATTTCATAAATTGATCGATAAAAACTCCTAAATATTTTATATTGTTTGTTCTATCTATGTTCACGTTGCATAAACAATTTCTTGGTATTTTGCAATGTGTCGCATGTATGTTGATTACATTTATGTTTGGCTTTGGCGAGTTTGTTGGAGAGAACATAATAAACTTGGTTTTATTGTAGTTGATAGTGAGTAAATTTTTATCTATCCATTTATTTATTTCAGAAAAACCTTCTGTAGCTGATTTTATCGTACTTTCCCACTTGTCTTCTGTAAATAATAAAACCTTATCGTCAGCAAAACAAATCGTACTGCCTTTTGTCTTTACGTTCATGATGTCATTTATGTAAATGAGAAACAGAATAGGTCCCAAAACTGTTCCTTGTGGCACCCCACAACAAATTTTCCTACTTTCACTAAAAGAATCCTCAATGCGCACCCTTTGAACTCTATTGGTGAGATAGGATTCAAAAAGCTCAATTGCAACACCTCTTACCCCTAAATGTTCCAACTTTCGTAGTAATATATCATGTGACACAGTATCAAATGCCTTTTTTATATCCAGAAAAATTCCTACACACTTACGATTTTTGTTAAATGCTTCATTTACTATGCTTGTTACTTTTGTAATGGCATCGTTTGTTGATGAATTTTCTCTAAACCCTAACTGATTTTCATTTAGAATTTCATGTTTTTGTAAGAATTTTAAAAGTCTCAATCTAATACACTTTTCAATTAGTTTACTAATGACACATGTTATAGTAATTGGTCTATAATTATTCACGTCCCTTTTATTGCCGTCCTTAAAGAATGGCAATACAGTAGACTCTTTCAGAACTTTAGGGAAAAGCCCTGACGATATTATTGTATTTGCAATATGTGTAATCGGTTTTACAAAGTAAATGCTGTATAATTTAATTATTCTGTTGCTTATGCAATCGTGACAATTTTGAATCGAGTTTTTTAACTGATTTATATATTTTAAAATTTCATCTTCGCTAACGGGGTCAAGAAAAATTGACGATTCATTTCGAGGCTTAATTTGAGCATCTTCCATATCTAAGAAATGTTGTTTTGTTTTGTTTAGTTTCATACCTATTTCAGAGAAGAATTTATTAAACTCATTTGCAATACCATCTTTATTATTTATTATTTTATCAGTGCCATTTTCAGCAATACTTGTGACCGCGATGTTTTTTCTAACTGATCTATTTGTGGCCTCGTTTACGGTTTGCCAGAGATTTCTAGGTGAATTCTTGTTTTCTTCTACTTTTTTTTTATAATGCATTTCCTTAATTTTACTTATAACTTTATTTAGCATATTTCTATATTTTCTAAATGAACTTAATGCGTTTGTATCATTGGGTTTATTTTGAGCTATAATTCGTAATCTATTTCTGGTTTTAATAGATTTTAACACTCCCCTTGTGATCCACGGTTTTCTTTGTTTTATTATCTGGATGTCAGTAGTTTGCGACGATTTTAAAATATAAGCTTTCAATTTGTTTAGAAACATTTCAGTACACAAACTGGCATCCGTGCTATCCAAAATATCTTGCCAGTTCTCAGACATAACTAATTGTTTTAATTTATTGTGGTTTACTTTGGTGTGATTCTGTGTAAGATTAGTTTTTATTGGTGTAGTTCTATTTACCACTACACTAAGAATAACAGGTAAGTGATCAGTAAAACTGTCATTTAGAATTATACTGGTTACATCGCTATTACATCGGTTGCGTATAAAATAGTGGTCAATGCATGAGCTTGATAACTGAGAGTGCCTTGTCGGTGCATCTATTTGTTGAATAAAACCAAATTCGCCCATCAAGTTTAGATAATTATTAGCTACTACACTACTATGTTGATTAAGGATGTCAATGTTTATGTCGCCTGTAAAAATTTCTATAGAGCACTGTTTCGCCTGTCGTTTACTTAAAACCGCTCGTAAGTTACTAAGAAACTCATTGCTGTCAATCGCCGGTGATTTATATGTAGCTATAATCCCCACTTGGATGTTGTTTTTAGTTAAGACAATATTGAGAAATTTTGTGACATCCTCAGAAACTACACTACATACGGAATTTAAGGATGATTTGATGTAGGCTATGCAGCCGTCATTTTTATTATTCTCACTTTCGTTGTAATAAATATCATATCCGGCAAGAGTAAAATCTGATAAACTTGTTATGTTCCAGGTTTCGCTCAACACAATTGCATCAAAATCGGCCCCAAGGTGTTCTAGAAATGCAATTAATTCATTATAGTTTTTGCTGATACTTCTTACATTAAAGTGAATAATGTTTAAGTGGTCATGATTACTTTTCAGCGATGGAATGTTATTGATATCATCTACCACAAGCGTGTTTTTTGAAATATTTTCAGTTATGTTTAGGATATCGTCTTCAAGCATGTCTGTAGACTAAAGAACCGGGTGTGTGACGATACAGATATGTCTTAAATGTCCACAAAGAAAACAAAAGGAATAGAAATATCAATAGTTACAAATCCGTTTGTGTAGAGGTTATAACTAAAATTGGATTTTCAAAAATAAAGATTATGTTGTCAAAATCCGCAGCAATCTCTTGAGTTTAATTTACTAATGTCTACGTTAGTTCCTAGTTAAGAATTTAAAACTATAGATTATAAAAATTAAAACTAGTGACACTACCTATAAGCAAACAAAAAAAAAAATCTGGTGAAAATAAGATACATACAAATTAAATAAAAACTAGTAATAGTAAAAAAAAAATTGTCATACACACATATACATACACACACATATACACACACGCACAACAGCGTGCATATACACACATATATACAATATACACATATACACATATATATCATCCATACACAGTTATACCTATTTTTAAACCTTGCTTTGAACAATCTGATTATTCCCATTATTTAGCAGGTCACTGGCACCGGTTTGTGGCCTTATCTTCTGTAATAAATTTTCTCCATGTTGAGATGAAGTGAAAGTTTTTCAAAGAGTTGTCTGGTAATTTTACGGTGACAATTCCATCATTACTCCACACATTTTTGTACCCAAACTTTTCAGTTGCTTCCTTGATGAGCGACAGTTTGTTTTTAGTCAGGTCTTCTTTAATTGTTATTGCTGTTCCTACTAATTTTTTCTTGCTGTAAAATATGTTATTCCTCTCTTTCTTTGAGGCGAACCTAACAAATATTTGCCGAATTCTATTTCCCTGTTTCTTGCCCACCCGAAAGCATTTTTCAATTGTGTTAACATTTATGTTTAAGTTTTTATGGCATATCATTTTGATTACCTCTTGCGTGTTCTCTTTATCGGATTCTGGAGCGCCAAATATTCTTAAATTATTATTCCTGTTTTCCTGATCTAAGCTTTCAATGTTGCTTTCTAATTCTTCAATGCTTCTCCTTTGCTCCTCTATAATTTCTTCTTGTCTTGTAATTTTCTCAATACACATTGACATGAAGTCATTAATTTTTGACTCAATTCGAGAAAATAATTTGTTGCATATTTTCTCTATGAATTCTTCTGACTCAATTAACTCGACTATAGACGCTGCTGGGGTTTGCAGTGAACTATTCGATTTTTTATTTACTCTCTCAGCATTGTTATCACTAAAGGATTTACGTTGATTACGTAACACACGATCACCAGCCATTTTAGGTAAATAATTTCACACACAAGGAGCACGTATATCAACACTAGTTAAGACAGATTTTTTATTTTATTTTACGACAGAGAAGTGTACCGGCACCAGCGACTAGCGTACGCGTCTACTCCGCACTACTGCACATTTGAGATATATATATGATATGATATTATATATATATATATTTATATATATATATATATATATATATATATATATATATATATATATATATATATATATATATATATATATATATATGGATGGATGGCGCATTGAAAACAAAACAGACTGATTTGCGCCCAGAGAATTTTTTTTTCTAAGAAATGCTGAAAGACGTCAATCTAAATATTGAGGGGGGGCATGTTTTGACATAAGACATCAACCTCTTAAGGGGGGTGATAACAACCCTTATATTTTAAATAGGGATTATGAGTCGAGTGTTACATAATTTGAAAGCTCTCTCTTTTCTGAATTCAGCACACTAATTTTAACTCGTTTAAAAATTATTCACAGTTGAAGATGCAAAAACGCATTTCACTCATTCCGATAAGAAATGTGCTGATAGTCAATGTTTTGTTGGTTTGTAAGCAAAAAATTTACCATCAGAACATTTCTTATCGGAATGAGAGAAATGCCGTTTATTATTTCAGTTTATCGGTCGGTTTGATACTTGATAGTACTACCGAAAATTAATTTTACAATGGTGTATTCAGTAGAAGAAAGAGTTGAAATAATTACTCTTTTTTTCAAAAACGATGACTGTGCCAACCGTACCGCAAATTTGTTTAATGAATGACATCCAAACAGACATGTTAACAGAAAATACATTTTGGAGTTAGTTGCAAAGTTTCGACAAAGTGGTTCAGTAGTCAACAAAAAATGGGTTCCTGAACGTGAATTTCCGGTTATAAATGAGACTAATGAGATTGAATTTTTAGGACAAATTGCTGCAGGCCCAACTTTGAGCACGAGAAAATTGGCCACTGTTTCAAACATCAAAAGAAGAACTATTCAGTAAATATTGAAGCATCATGAATTTCACCTGTATAAAATTCACCTTGTACAACAACTGAATAAAGACAATTTTGATGAGTGGCTGGAGTTTTGTGAAGTTATGACTGCACGAATAGCTGATAACGGGAACTTTCTGTTCAATATCTGTTTTTCAGACAAGTGTACGTTTTTATTCAACTCTACAGTCAATCGTCATAATTGTCGTTATTGGACAGATAATAATCCAAGAAATTTTCACGAACTCCACACTCAAACTCCACAGAAATTGAATGTCTGGACTTGCATTTCTGGAGACCATTTAATCGGACCGATTTTTCTTGATGGCAATTTGAGTGGCGAAACGTATTTGGAGTTACTAGAAGATATCGTTTACCCTCTACTAATTGACATTGTTGAAACTGATGTTCGCTATCAAGAAAATAAATTAGTGTTTCAACAAGATGGAGCTACTCCGCATTTTTCACAACGTGTTAGGGAGTTTTTGAACAGAGTTTCCAGGACAATGGATCAGGCGTAGAGGTGCTATTGAGTGGCCCCCTAGATCACCGGATTTAACTCCTTTAGACTTCTTTCTATGGGGTCCATTTAAAGACTAGAATTTACGCAACAGAACCGGAGTCTCTGGAAGAATTACGACGACACATTGTTGAAGAATGTCGTCTAATAACTCCACAAATGCTCCAGAATGTCAGAGCTCGTTTTGAACAAAATTTGTACTTTTGTATGGAAGCTGGTGGTCAACAATTTGAACACTTGACTGAATAAACATTTTTGAAAGTTTGGTTTTGTTTTTTTAACGAAAAATCGACTAATCAATGCATTTCTTATCACAATGAATGAAATACGTTCTTGCAACTCCAACTGTGAATAATTTTTAAACGAGTTGATGAAACTTCCATAAAAATTAGTGTGCTGATTCAGAAAAGAAACAGCTTTCAAATGATGTAACACTCAACCCATGTTTTCTATTTAAAATATAATGGTTGTTATCACCACCCTTAAGGGGTTGATGTGACAAAGTTGAGTTTTATGTCAAAACATGTCCCCCTCAATATTAAAATTGATGTGTTTCAGCGTTTCTTAAAAAAAATTGCTCTGGACGCAAATCGGTCTGTTTCGTTTTCAATGTGCTACCCTGTATGTATATATATATATATATATATATATATATATATATATATATATATATATATATATATATATATATATATATATATATATATATATATATATATATATATATATATATATATATATATATATATATATATATATATATATATATATATATATATATATATATATATATGACCTGTCACATGTACAGCTTGTACCCAAGGTGGCCAATAAAAATTATTATTATTATTATTATAACACATTATATTACTCGAGTTTTAACGAAAAAAATGTCACCATATCACCCCCCATTCATGGCCTACTCCCTGGAGCGATTTTATCCAAAAACAATCTGCTCTGTTCGTTTGTCAAGTGATAACTGTATACCAAATTGGACAATTATATCTCAATCCTTACTAAAGTTATCGTGGCTACAAACAGACAGATGTATGGACCGACAAACAAAAAAATTTTGTTCCCAAATCATGTTTTCTATGTTTAGAATTTTTTTTCCATGTATTGACGATGTGGTAGTAGACATTAAATGGAAGGTCAGCTGAATGTGATTTGAAAAGACATATATATTTCATTCAATATAGTTTTGCCTGTAATAATTTTGATTTATGAGTTGTGTTTAATGTGTGGCAATTATAGGTTTCAGAATGAACGCTAGTTCCTGGCCGATGTTCCTACTGAAGACTCTGAACGGAGCGGAGATGGCGCCCGCCAAGATCTTCCAGAAGGAGCCGACAGGGCCACGCATCAACTTGTTCCAGATTGGGCAGAAGCTGGAGGCAGTGGACAAGAAGAATCCCCAGCTAATATGCTGCGCCACTGTGGGAGCCGTCAAGAATGACCAGATTCATGTCACGTTTGATGGTTGGAGAGGTGCCTTTGACTACTGGTGCAAGTACGACAGCAGAGACATCTTCCCTGTGGGTTGGTGTGCCAAGTCCGGACACCCCATGCAGCCACCGGGACAGAAGAACAACACCGGACCCAACAGGTGCTTTATATTTATTATTCAAGCAACAAACAACATCTGAACAGTCTCAAGGCCGATGATGTCGCCTAGTTCTTGCTCATTTAATTTCATTGTATGCCAGTGGTGGCTCGTGACTTTGGGAGTGGGTGAAGCAATTTTTAATGTAGTTTCTGAATCTGCTATCGCTTTTCAAGAATTTTGAAAAATGTACGAGGTGGAACAAAAAAAAATATTTTTGAAACGGAACACCCTATATTTTTTTACATATTATAATTTGTCGATTTTTTCTGATTACAAAAATATATAGTTATAGCACATTTGGATACGAAGTTGTTAAGTTCTCATGAAATATGTAAAACGACAAATTGTTTACGTATTACTCAATAATAAATGAAGTATAGCCTTTGGAAATACAATTTTAACTTTGTATACAAACGTTAAAAAGGTTAGGATGAGCCGACGAGCCCTGATGGAGAAAAAAAAGTCTCGGAGAAGGCAAAACATTCCACAGGACATGTCTAGGAACAGACAAAGTTATAAACTTAAAGGGTCTCAGTTCGCAGACCCCGTACTATTATTAATTATTAAATAAATATCTAATCCTATCACCACACATTTTGGCACATTTCCTTTATATTAAAATACATATCTTCCACTCGTCTTCCTCGCTTTGTGATACCATAAGAAAGTGTACTAGTTGTATTATCCTGATATCCTGGGACTTAGCAGACAACCTATACTTAGACCTTACTTAGACAACCCATGTTTAGAGGGGTGGACTGAATGACTTCCAGCCCGTTCTACTTTGTCTAAACTCTCTCGGTCGGTTGCCAAATGTTTTGCCAACCATAGCTGTTGCCTTCTTCACCACCTGAACTAAAACTGTTTTGGCTATGGTTGACGAAACATATAGCACAACAGCCCGGAAATCAATCAGGATTCCAATGGAAACCTGCTGTGAATCTCTCTAGAATCACAACCTATGTTTAATTTATTTTTCATCTCATTCCATTTTAATCAGTTACATTATAACAATATATAATGTTTAAGGCTGTAGACGCTTCTGCAATGATACATAAATTATTCATATTGCAGGTTTAGGATAAGACCTGCCCTGACGGCTCCTATAAGTTCATCCATAACTTCGACGGGCATTAGTGGAGTGGCAGTGGCAACGGGAGCGGTGGCTGGTGTCACAACGGAGGTGCAATCTCCCGAAGCTGACACATCCGCTCCCCCTCCGCCCCCCGTTACGGTGCATTTTCACAAGACCTGTTCAGGAGGACCGTTTGTGGACACGACACAATTGCCCCCTTCTGTGGAGGACGTGTCGCCCACGGCCGTCTGCAAGCAGCTGGTGGGGGAAATACTGAAGACATCACACAAGCCAGAGAAGATCCTTGCGAGACTGGGGACCCTCAGTGGATACGAGATGGTCATCACACACAACGCCAACACCTATACCATAAAGCTGCCTCAGACCTCCAAGACTGCGGATTTAGAAGGTGTGTTTGCGGCTATCGCCGGATCCATACAGTGCTGCAGGAATCTTTTCCGTAAGTTCATTTGCATTTACACATATTTGTTCACTTTCATGTTGTACAGCCGAAATAAAATTAAGAGGTGCAGGCAAATGGTTTAGTATACACATATTAAAGGTAATTGACCTATTAGTTGTTCAATGCTCTTCATTTAAGAACTCAAAACAGTACTTTTGCACTGGTAGCAAGTTCCATATTAATAACATAAAATTACCTTATGGTCGCGGTGGAGGGACCAGTATGGCCCACTCACATTCAAACCTAAACTAACCTAAACATAAAATTACATATGGTTTTGAGGTTAACCTAAATTATATAATCGTCAAGTGGGTGCTCTAGAAACGATACACCTACTCTATAACTGGAAACTGTTTTGTCCATTTAATAAATGTATTTTTAGGTTCATTGTGATCTTGGCATATGATGTATATTACTGAGTTCTTCTGGTCTAATAGTCTTAAATGATCGTATGCTCTTCGTAATCACACTGTTCACCGTCACTACTTTTTCAGTAGCCGTGACTCCCTTCAGAATAGGGTAATTTGAGAGTGTAAATAATACAAGATAAAAAACATAAAATAGTCGGGCTTGATTGAGTCCACAATAAAAAATAAGGTCAAGATTGTCAAATATGCACAAAAATTCCTGATGAGGATTGTTTACTTTCTGTTTTATACCCTAGTATTAAAAAGAGCTGGATAGGGCAAGTTAATGAGTCTAAATGCAGTATCAATTAGGGTGACTAAGTTAAATGGGTACTTCCTCTATCTTCCTGGAGAAATTCTGTCTACAAGCTCGTATTTCTTAGACACCCAGTACAGAACTTATGTGGTGCTAAAGATAAATGTCAGTTTAGAGATCTAGATAAACTTGAATTATTCTCTCTGTGTGTTGCCCTAACTTCGACACTAAAAACAGGGTTTAGAAGACTGTATAAATGATAGTCACTTAGTGAATTTTTATTTTAAAAAAATTCACTAAAAGTCTGGGCGCAACAAATGCGTTATGGTAGCGAATTTTCTTTAAAATGTTTTTCATAGCAAATGTAAATTGGGGTTTTCCTCAAAACGTCAAAGTGACAATTGAAAACATCAAAATTGGCAACATTTAGGCAAAGAACTTGAATCTAATACGGTCTATGGAAATAAAATGTCTCAAGAAGAATGTTTTACAAACCCTAAAGTCTTAGTTTCAACCGTCATTGTCCTTCATTTTACTAAAATATTTCCAGAAAAATCATTTCAAATACACCCTTTCTCTGATGCTTGGCAGTAGCCTTAGCTATAGAGTTTATCGTTTAATGGTATATAATTTTTGTAGAATTTTCGTAAAAAATCAATAAAGCTCAATATATCCGTTATTATACAAGATATGAAAAAAATTGCATACATTAATTATAGGGTGTCTTGAGCTACATCTTAAAAAATTATATCTACAATCACAAAACCGATCCACAAGACAGAGCAGCGGAGGCCTTTGCAGTCAGCAATTCTTTAGCCAATATGGTTCAGCAACCTACTTACTTTCCTCGCACCCCAACACACAGCTCAAATCCCTTGGATCTCCTCCTTACTACAAAACCTGAATGCTATAAGACATCAGTCACCGCCCCCCTGGGTCGCTCAGACCACGGCATGGTCACTGCTTCCTGCGCAATGCAACCCGAGGTCACACAGTCATCACACCCACGTATAGTTTGGCACTACAACTCCGCAAACTGGGACGAAATGCGGGATTACTTTCCCTCATTTCCATGGGCTTCTGTCTGCTTCTCTCATCCTGACCCCTCTGATATCTCACAAAACATCACCGAAATTATCCAAGCTGGCATGGAATTATTTATTCCACGTACACAGAAAACCTCTGCAGCCACTCATAATGCCCTGGTTCTCGAAATCCTGCGACAAGGCCAGACTTGAAAAGGTCAAAGCTCACAAAATGCTTCTACACAATCCCAGTCAAGAAAACCGTCAAGCATTTAACGACTCAAGAAACCGCTATGTCCGCATTCTTTCTGAGGCACAAAACTTGTTTAATAACCCCATCAAAAACAAAGTCCTATTAAGCTCCAACGGCGGCAAACCCTTCTGGGCTCTTGCTAAATCTATCGGGAATAATTTCTGCCAAAGCACGTTCCCACCTCTTGTCTCAGGGGAGGAAATTGTTTCTACCGCCCTAGGCAAGGCTTAACTTTTTGCTTCGTTGTTCGCCGGCAATTCTACTCTCAACCCACCTCCAAATGTTCAACCACCAACAATCCCCAATGTCGCGCATAAAATGACGGATATCATTTTTAAAACTAAAAAGATACGAAAGATGCTCTCTTCTCTTAATACCAGGAAAGCCTCTGGCCTTGACGAGATCCCAGGAATTGTTCTCAAGAAATGTGCACCAGAACTTGCTCCTGTCCTGACTCGTCTATTTCAGATATCTTACAATAAAGGCATATTCCCTAGTAACTGGAAAACTGCTCGAGTACAACCCGTCCCCAAGAAAGGATCGAAAGCGCTTCCTAGCAACTACAGGCCTATTTCTCTCCTTACACTCGTCTCTAAAGTGATGGAAAAGTATATAAACACCGAATTACTAAAATTTCTTGAGAAACACAGTCTAATTCACGACAGGCAGTATGGATTCCGTCAGCACAGATCAACTGCTGACCTCCTTTCCTTTGTCACCCATTCTTGGAACAAGTCTATGGAACTACACGGTGAATCCCAGATTGTCGCTCTATACAATATTCTAAGCCTGTCTCTTTAGCCCAATTAGATGAGGATCGCAGACTCATGGAGGGTTCTGTCTCCATGGATCTCCAAAAAATATTAGACTGGGGAAGTATAAATCTTGTACAATTCAACCCCGCCAAATCTCAGTCTTGCTTTCTTTCTCATAATACACCAGCCCTAGACCCATCACAATGAACAACCAAGTTATTCAAAGTAATGAGTCCTTTTCTCTTGTTGGCATTTCTATGGATCGAAATCTTATTTGGCTCCAACATGTCACATCAATTGCAGAAGCGGCTGCTAAGAAATTAGGTTTCCTCTTCTGGACTCGCAAATACTTTTCACCAGCTAATCTCTATACCTTATATACTTCACAGATAAGGCCAAACCACGAATACTGCTCCCACATCTGGGGTGCTGCTGCCGCTTCTACACTCTCTATCCTGGACTCCATTCAAAAGAGAGCTATATGTCTCATCGGTGACCCTACCCTCACCCAAAGGCTGCCATCCCTTACCCACCGACGTGCCGTGGGTGACCTCTCTCTATTTTATAGATATCTGCATGGGCACTGGTCAGATGAGCTTTCCTCCATAGTTCTCCCACCTGCTGCCCCCAACAGATCTACCAGGGGAACAGAGCGAATGCACCCTTATACTGTTCAGGTCACCAGACATAGAACATCTTGTTATGCAGGCTCTTTTGTCCAGAGGACTTCCAAGTTGTGGAATTCCTTGCCGGCACATGTTTTTCCTTCTCCTCCGAGCCTCCAAACCTCCAAGTCCAGAATTAACAAGTTGCCTCTTTCCTCCTTGTCAACACCCACGGTACGATAGTATTTAGGCTGTAAGCCCTCGTGGTGTGTTGTTGAAATTAAAAAAAAAAAGGCCATAAGTCGTTGGTGATACAAATATTTTTTTTAGTCGAACATGCCATATGTTATTGTATTTTTGCATTTTCCATCGAACTATAATGCATGTTTGTAAGTAAAACATTCTGGACGCAGCAAGTGCGTTATGGTAGCGAATTTTGATTAAATGCTTCATATTTGAAAAGCTCAATTTGCTATTAGCCTATAAGGTTGACCAAGAAACAGATTTTTTCGGGAACACTTTAAGTTTACTTTCGGAAATTTTCGTACGTTTTTAAACAATAATGTTATTTTGATGAAACATGGCACATTGTTTTTACTATATAGATTATACTGGTAATCAAATTTGATGCCTGCTTTCTGAAAAAACCACACACATATTTGCTATTAAAAACATTTTAATAAAAATTCACTACCATAACGCACTTGCTGCGTCCTGAACTTTTTCTTTTAGTCAAACACGCCTTATGTTATTGCATTTTCCATCGAAATATAATGCATGTTTGTAAGAAAATAAATTCTGGGCGCAGCAAGTGCGTTATGGTAGCGAATTTTGAGTAAATGCTTAATATTTGAATAGCTTAATTTGCTATTAACCTATAAGGTTGACCAAGAAACCAGTTTTTTCGGAAGCATTTTAAGTTACTTTTGGAAATTTTTGTACATTTTCAAACAATAAAGTTATTTTGATGAAACATGGCACATTGTTTTTACTATATAGGTTCTCCAAATAGTTTTCGTGCTCTGTCTCTACCTCCTACCATCTCTAAAATAGTTGAGAAATTAATTAAAAATAGAGTGCAGGTATTTATTGGTAAGCACAAGAACCTAACATCTTCCCAGTTTGGATTTCAACCGAAAAAAGGTACAAATGATGCAATATTTTCTTTTCTTGAAAATCTGTACCTTTCACTGAATAACAATCAGGTGGCTGCTGCAGTGTTCTGTGATCTCACTAAAGCATTTGATTGTGTTGACCATGAGATACTGTTACGTAAACTTCCTACTTATGGCTCTAGGGGGACTTTGCTTGAATGGTTGAGGTCCTATTTATCTGATTGTCAGCAGAGTGTTCAACTTGGTCATATTAGCTCTGGGTATCAACATATTCACCATGGTGTTCCGCAGGGGTCTGTTCTTGGCCCACTGCTACGCTGATGATATAACCGTCTTGTGGAGTAGTGATAGTGTCGGAGCACTGGAGCGCACTGTGGCAGAGGATATGAAGATGATAGAAAACTGGTTCATTTCAAATCTGTTAACTTTAAATGTCTCTAAAACTAATATCATGTATTTCAAATGTAGACTGCCTGCTGTGACTGTAGCAGCTGAGAAACTTGGGAAGGAGAGCTGTGTTAGGTTTCTGGGACTATACATTGATCAATCGTTAAAATTTGAAACACATATAAATCATCTATGTAAGAAGCTTTCATCAGGTTGTCACGCACTAAGAGTTGTTTCAAAAAGCTTGGACAAGAGTACATCTATAAGTGTTTACATCTCACTTGTGGAGTCCCATCTAAGGCATGGCTTTTGTTACTGGGGCTCTTGTGCAGGTTATCTTTTCAATTCTGTATTTATTCTGCAGAAAAGAGCCCTCAGATATTTGTGTGGGGTTAGTGTCTGTGACTCTTGTAGACCTTTATTTGTTTCTGAGCAGATATTGACCCTACCGTCTCTGTTTGTTTTGGATGAAATCAGGTCAGTGCCTTCTCGTGATACAAGAGAAAAGAACTGTATTCCTCTTCATATACCGTCCACATCATTTTTAAAGAGGTCATTAATATATAATAGTAAAAAGATATTTAACCAGATACCACTGAACTTGAGCAGGATTGGTGACATTGAGATTTTTAGGAAAGAGCTTAAGGAATTTTTAATTGCAAAATGTTATTATTCAATAGATGAATTTTGTAATGATGCACTACTGTGACAGATTCGATTAATGATGTTTGGGAGTTTTCATTAGGACTGCTTTGTGTTTATATTGTTATTTATATATAGTTATACTAGTTACATGTGCACTTATATTACTATTTGTTGTGAACTTATATTTTTGTGTTTTTATATTTTGACAACTTTTACTTTTATATGTTAACTTTGCTTGTCAATAAGATTTTTATCTTTGGACAATAAAGCACCCATCTATCTATCTATACTGGTAACCAAATTTTATGCCTGCTTTCTTTAAAAAAACACATATTTGCTTTTAAAAACATTTAAATGGAAATTCACTACCATAACGCACTTGCTGCGTCCCGAACTTTTATTTTGAATTTGGACAAAAACTCTAAATATTGTGTACCAAATTACTTAAAATTCAGAACAGACTTTACAGTATATTTGAAGAACATGTTCTTCAGTGCAAGAGGTCATCTAGAAAATTTCCTCCCTGGTTTACTAATGAAGTAATAAATGATATAAAAAATAAGGAGAGGTGCTATGCAAGATATAGGAGGCATAAACGTGACAGTGATCATGCAGAGTATCTTCTTCTTAGATCTATAGTTAAAAACAAGCTGCGAGAGGCATATGCTGAGTATGTCCATGGAACTGAAGAGTCTCTTAAGGTTGATCCCTCTAGATTTTGGTCTCACATACGGAAAAGGAGGCGAGCAAGTGACATTCCAAGTGCTGTGTCTGACGAAAATGGCATGGTTTATAAGAAGCCTCAAACAATTGTTAACTGTTTTGGAAACTATTTTAAAAGTATGTACCGTCCTCAATGCATCACTGAACCAGTGGCTACCTCCGGACCATCGCACGTGGCAGTCAGGGTGGCAGTGATTGGTGATAAGGAAATTCTTAAAGCCATCAAGAAGCTCAAGAACAAGTTCACTGCTGGACCAGATTTGGTGCTATCCTTTTTGATTAAGGACTGTGCACATGCTCTTCTCAGACCCCTTAGAACCCTATTTAACTTGTCACTGCGCACACATTGCTTCCTTGAGGTTAGGAAGGTTGCTCGGATCTGTCCTGTTTTTAAGTCTGGGGACCGTTCGAGGGTCAGCAACTCCAGGCCTTTAGCTATCCTATGTAATTTTGCTAAGATTTTTGAGGCAATTGTGTATGGTATCCTGCTGTGCAGTATTGCTTGTCACAACACCAGCATGGGTTTATGCAGAGACGTTCAACACTGATGAATTTATCCCTGTTCACGCAGTATGTAAGTGAAGCTTTGGATCGACAGGGTCAGGTGGATGTCATTTATACAGACTTCTCCGTTCGATCATGTTGACCACTCAACACTTCTGCACAAGCTGCATTTGGCGGGGCTTGATGGACGGCTGATAGCATTCTTTGGATCCTACTTGACTAACCGTATGCAATATGTTTTTTATAATGGGTTTAAGTCTGAACCCTTCACTGCTAGTTCCGGCGTTCCACAGGGTTCCAATCTTGGCCCACTCATCTTTTTGTTATTTATCAACGACATAAGCCCTGTAATTTCTGGTAATCATCTATTATTTGCTGATGATCTCAAGTTATACTCCATTGTTCACTATATTGGTGACTGTTCAAGAGTCCAGGTGGACCTTGACAACTTGCAGCTGTGGTGTGTTGAGAACAGACTTGAATTAAATGTCTCGAAGTGTAAAGTGATGACACACACTAGAAAAACCAGCCGTATATATGAAATCACTTGTGTATACAATGAGCTCTGACTTTAATAACATTGCAAACTTGTGCGACTTCTATTCAGATAGAGCTGTGGTTATTCGTAGGGTGGCTAGATCTTACTTTGTCAGTTATTAGAACCATTATATGTACTGTTTTGTGGAATTTCTGCCCTGTGATATTTTGCACAGTATATTAGTTTTGTTTTTTGAAGTATTTTTGTTCGTATTGTTACATATTGTTCCTTTTGTTTGGTGCCCTATTAATGGGATTATCCTGTTGGGCATGTATTCAATAAATAAAGAGTATTCAATAAATAAGTAAACATAGGTTTATTTGCACTATTTATAGCCACATGTTTGAGGCTGAATAATAGCCCTAAAAAAGGTGAAACATGTATTAAATGAATTGAGGATATATGTGTGTGTGTGTGTTTTGTTAGGTTTGGAGGAAAGTATTAAGGAGTGTCCGCAGTGTGACGTGAAGGCTGCGCCGTCGCCGGCCAAGCGGAAGCCAGCTGAACAGGAAGCGGCCACATCTACAACACCCGCAGACACCTCAGAATCCCCATTAGCCAGTCTCAACAAGATGCCTACCCAGGAGTGGGGCATAGAAGAGGTCATACAGTTCATTGATTCCACCGATCCCTGTCTCGGAGTGCATGCCGATCTTTTTAGGAAACACGTAAGTTATAACTTTATATTTTACATTTTTAGTGAATTTTCTTAAAAATAATTCACTGATGAGAAGATGAGGAAAAATAATGGACCGATTTTGATAAAATTTGATAGGTTCATTCCTTTTGCAAGTGGCTTGGATAAGTTCGTTAGCCAGGTATATCCGACCGGTTTTCCTGGAAAATTTTGGGCTTTTTTTCGAACAAAATTTGTATCTACGAAAATGAGAAAGCTATGCCAACCAAATTTGGTACTTAGGTTTACACTATTAAACTTGCCCTACATCCCAAAATTCAGATCTCGAAGTTGAAAGGAAAAAAAAAAGATAGACATTTTCGATCTTAAAATGCATACTCTATATTAAGTGCAGTACAATTATACCAATTCCAAAGGGAGAGAAAGATGTTCGCCCTGTGAATACTCTGCCGAGTGTTGAGAAGCTATTGGAACATTTTGTATATTGTCAGTTAATGGATTATTTTCAGAAAAACAAACTGTTTGTTGGTTATCAGTCTGGGTTTAGAAAGCATCATTCTTGCGAGACTGCTTTGCAGCTGACGATTTCTAAGTGGAAAGAAGCAATAAATCAAGGGAAATATGTACTAGCTGTGTTTGTTGATCTTAAGAGAGCTTTCGAAACAATCGACAGGGATATTCTTCTGCGGAAGCTGGCATATTATGGTATTGGTGGAAATGTGTCAGGATGGCTGAGGCAATACTTGACGGGCAGGACACAGAGGACCAGATTAGAGAAAGAAATATCAGATGAGGTGGTGTGCTGCACTGGAGTTCCTCAGGGGAGTATACTCGGACCCCTATATTTTTATCATTTACATGAATGATATTAATTTCAGTGGAGATTTTGAATATATAAGTTTGTTTGCTGACGACACATTGATTGCCTGTACTGGAGACAATGTTGCAAATATGGTTACAAGGATGAATGAAGTTCCTGATAGGTTTGCTGCATACCTGCATGTGAACAGACTGGGGTTGAATGCGGACAAAACAAAAGCTATGTTATTGGGTAGTAAGTATAGGTTGAAGATGATAGATTGTAATAATGTAACTTTGATGATTTTGAGGATAGAATTTGTAAAAGAAATGAAATATTTGGGTTTTGTTTTGGATGAGGCACTTGGATTTAAGAGTCACTCTGAGTACATAAACAAGAAAATAAGGAAAAAATTATTTTTGTTTAGCAGACTCGGTCACAATTTGTCAGTGTATGCTAGTATCACGGTGTATCGCACACTGTTACAACCTCATTTTGATTACTGTGCTACCTTGCTTCACGTGATGGATCTGAACTCTCTGAATGTGTTACAGAAACTGCAGAATCGTGGAATTCGAATTGTCTTAAAAGTGAGCAGATATACACCTATACAACTGATGCTAGCGACTTTGAACTGGTAATGCGTTGCAGATAGACTGTACTATTTAATGATGATCTTTGTTTTAAAACTTGCGAAGAATCTGTGTTGCTAGCCTATTTTGATTCATTGCTGGTTTTTAACAGAGACATTCACCAATATAATACAAGGGGTGCTGATGGTCTACACATACAGAGAACCTATACAAGCGGAGCAATGGAGTCAGTGTTTTTTAGAGGTATCAGCGAGTTTAACAGCTTACCTGATGATTTGAGAAATTGTGGTACATTGGGTTTATTTAGGAGGAAACTTTTTCAGTTCCAAAACAACTAATGTCCAGTATTTGTATTGAAAAAGTTATGAAGGTTTTTATCTTGTATGCAATGCTACACTTAACCTCAAATATCTATAAAAAAACGGTTGATATCATGAAACTTGTGAATAGAAACAAATTTAATCGAAATATACTTCTTAATCAAACGCAACCTATTTCAATGATCTGGGGATCGAAAAGTTTATTTGCACAGCAGCGCCATCTACATGTGTGGTAATAAAATTATTTTTTTTTTCACAGACCTCAAGTCTTTCACGTTATTAATTAAACGGCGTTGACAGATTTCAAATATCCTATTTAGTTTTGAAGTAAATGGCATATGGAGTTTTAAATGGTACAGCCTGTGTATAAACACATAAAAATTCAAACGGACCTTGGATTCGGATTCTAGAGGCCCTAAATCACGCTCATCTGAAAAATTTCCGAAAGTCTTACCTCTCTATTAGTGAAGTTTCTTAATGAAAATTCCCTAATAAAGATCTGAACAGCCAAAGACAAAATTTCACACATAGAAAAAAGTACATGTTGCCATCATAAAAATATATAACCATATACATAATGAAAAAAAAAAAAAAAACCTGGACGCAGCAGGTGCATTATAGTAGTGTATTTTCCTAAAAATGTTTTAAATAGCAAATATGTTTTTTTTTTAAGAAATTTCGTTACCAATATGACGTTTATAGTAGAAACAACGTACCTCATATCATCAAAATAACTTTATTGTTTGAAAATGTACAAAAATGTTTTGAAAATAAACTTAAAATGTTCCCGAAAAAACTAGTTTCCTGGCCAACGAACCTCATATGTTAATAGCAAAGCTATTCAAATTTGAAGCATCTAATAAAATTCACTACCATAACGCACTTGCTGCGTCCCGAATTTCTTTTCTTACAAACATGCATCATATTTGCGTGGTCGAAATTCGATACATTAAAGGTCAGGTCAGAACTGGCACAGACCGGGGAATCCGACTCTAATTAAAACAAAGCATTATTTAATCTATTTGGACTGAGAAGATTTTAATAAAAATACGCTACCATAACGCACTTGCTGCATCCCGGATTTATTTTCTTACAAACATGCATTATAATCAACGTGTTCGAAATTAGATACAAAGTCAGCTCAGAACTGACACGGAAGGTGAAATCCGACTGTCTAATTAAAACAAAACATTGTTTAATCTATTTGTACCGACTAGATTTTCCTGGATAATGGGTTTATACAAGCCACTTGCAAAGGGAAGGCATTCACCAAATTTGATCGTCATCGGTGTGAAACATAAATTTATATATATATATATATATATATATATATATATATATATATATATATATATATATATATATATATATATATATAGAAGTTTTTTTCAAAAAAGTCACGATCTCATGTGAAATTTTTTTAAAGAAAATTCACTAAAAATGCAATCATTCGACACTCAAAATAAAACTGAGAAAGATATTAGAAGGGAAGGCTTACTATACCATCGATGAGTAGTTAGCTGATCAAACAATACAAGGGGGAAAATATGGGAGACAATAACATTTTAGTTTATTTTATTATTATTTTTTGCATTTTTTATTATTATTTCACTTGAATTTATGGTAACATTCTTTTATGTTCTGATTGTTAATTTGTTACTGTTTTGGTAAGTTTCACACCCATTACAGGTAATGTACGCATGTATGAAACAGATAAAGTATTATTATTATATTATATATTGTTGTGTTTGGTGTTAGTGATTGTTGTCTTGTGTTGTAGGAGATAGATGGTAAGGCGCTGTTGCTGTTAAACTCAGACATGATGATGAAGTACATGGGTCTGAAGCTGGGACCCGCCCTCAAGATATGCAACCTGGTGTCGAGGTTAAAAGGCAGACGGTACTGCTCACTCTAACACCATCACAAATCATGCACATGCGAAGGATGGAGGGTGCAGAAGAAGGAGAGAGGCATTTATATTTGTTAATCCATTATCTGTATTGTAATATATGCAAGGGTGGGGTACCATATACAATACCGTCTTTATATATGGGAATCTGTCGAAATCTTCCAATTCTCTTTTCCAGGTATATACAGCGTATTGACAAAAAAAGATACATACCAAAGTTATATTAATATAACACACTATATATATTATGTATTTTTTTGAATGCTAGCATAAAATAATAGTAAGTTACAATAAATTTTCCAAGTATACTTTGGAGAACCCAATTCACAACAACACATTTTTTCAGACCTGGCAATCGTTTCACAAAGAAGGTAAGCTTTATCAAATGAGGAATAATCCTTGTGACGAGCTTCTTCTTGTTCACGATCGCCAGATTGTTGTTTAAAGAAATGTACTCTCTCTTGCAAGTTTTGGCTGATGTTCTGCTAGCTTTTTGGCTATGATATAATATACACAAAATACTTTAACTACATCGACAAAATCACAATATATCACTCAACATAAAATATAACCTACTTATATACACATATATACTATATCCAAAGTATGTACAATTGTCACAAGCGTCTGTCTCCGGTCTAGGTGCTACATACACGACGTGTTTCGTGCGTGACCCACTATTCTCTGAATGCCCAATACTTTCATCTGGGACACGGACTTTCACTGACAGAGAGAGAGAGAGAGAGAGAGGTAGAGTTACAAGTCGGTTCAGCGAACGAGGATGTTCACACGTTACCTCCACCTAAAGGCAAATCTTGGGGCACGGACTTACACAGCGCAAACGAATGGGGGGAGGGGGGTAGGAAGCTAAAAAGGACGTTTGTTCCACTTAATAGCAATACTTGTGGCATGACCCAAGAGAATAGGTGGGAGAGTCGGTTCAGAAAAAAGACGTACACATCTTACCTCCAACTAGTGGCCATTTTTGGGGCACGGACATACACAGTCCAAGAGAATGGGAGTGAAAGATTGGTTCAGCTAAAGAGGACGTACACACCTTACCTCCACCTAGTGGCAATATTTGGGGCGCACACTTACACAGTCCAAGAGAATGGAAGGGAAAGATCGGTTCAGCTAAAGATGACGTACATACCTTACCTCCACCTAGTGGCAATTTTTGGGGCATGTATGTGCTTGGCACAAGAGAATGGGAGTGGAATGTCGGGTCAGCTAAAGAGGACGTACATACCTTAGATTTACCTAGTGGCAATACTTGGGGCACGGACTTGCACGGTCCAAGAGAATGGGAAAAGGGTCGGTTCAGCTAACTGGGACATACACACCTTAGCTTTACTGAGTGGTAGGTGTTGGACACGGACTTACACGGTTCCAGAGAGGAAATAACAGGAAAGGTCTCTTACGAGAACAGCTGGATCCAGACACTCGGACTGAGTGCTGGTCTACAGTGGAAGCGTACTTATATAAAGAACTGTTATCAGCTTCGAAGTTTAGTGTGTCCACCACTACCGGGCATGTTAAGTAGTGGGAGCGGGGTCTTGTGTCTCTTGTTTTGTTACACTAAGCCATGTAGATCAACGCTCGGTAAACAATTTGGTTTATAAACATATAATATTAAAATAAATTCAGTATGTATATAATGCGCCATGTAAACAATCTTAATTATCTGTATCGTCGGAAATTAATATAAAATTAAACTAAATTTATATTTACAGAAAAGCTAATAAGTACAATTTGGAGTACTCAATTCATCGTAATACAGTTTTTAGACCTGACGATTGTTTCGCTAACAAAGTTTTAAAGTTTAAAACTACATATATAATTAAACTAAAAAAGTAACTTTGTTAAATCCTTTGATGATTGATTGAATGGTTATTTATTCTCTTGATGACGTTAACTTTCTTAGTTAAATGATCATCAAGTCTGAAGTTTGTGTTCTAGTGATTTGGGTTGCCAAAAAAAATTTGCTTGTCACTGCTGATTGCTCATCACAGGTTATAATTTTCACTAGGTGAAGGTATCCTTTAGCAAACATTCTCCATTTTAGAAAAACTTTGTGGGTTTCGAAATTTGCAGCCTTAGTTCAAGTTATATTTTTTCTGCACTCATTATTATTAGAATATATAATCATATACAGTATTTAGTAGAGGAATTATTGTCATGATAAGATGAAACAGGATAGTTGATATCCTAACCTCAATCTTATGTACAAACCCTATTGAAAATAACTGCCTTATATATTAACCCCTTCAGACCTGAATTTTTGTCTGCGGCAGAAAATATATATACACAGATTACATGATATTTCAATATATGACTCCTTGGAAGACTGAGACTTAAAAAGATTATATATATTGCGACGGCCACTTGGGGTAGCCGGGGGTTAACCACACCTAAAACACTTATTATTTCTATTTGTGCTGGGATTATTACCTTGGTTTCTCCAACGTTGACCAACTGTAACAGTGTTCCGACTTCCCTGCTCAGATAATCTCCCAACATTTTCCAGGCTATCTTGTACTATGAGGCTTTGTGTTTCTACAGCTTCCACATTTATTGCCAGCAGACAAGCTTCTTCAAATGTTAATGATTCAGGTTCACCTAATAGTTTTTTCTGAATACTTACATTATGAACACCACAAACCAGTTTATCTCTCAGGGCTGAATTAAAAATTGATCGAATTTGCAAGATTTTGCTAACTCTTTCAGGGCTGACACATATTCAGATACCTTTTCTGAATTTAATTGCTTCCTATTATAAAATTTGAACCTCTCCACAATTACGCTGCTGGTACACTTAAATTGATTCCTCAATACTTCCACCAATTCATTATACATCTTCTCCAGCGGTTTACTCAGAAATAACGCATTTTTCAAGATACCATACGTTTTCCCACCCAACAGGGTTATTAAATTGGCTACTCTGACTTCCTCTTGTACTTTGTATACCACGAAATATTGCTGCAATCTCTCTTCCCATACCTCAAAGTCTTCCACTTCGACGTTATATTCTTCAAATTTCGACATTTGATTTTGATTATATCAAAATATGACAAATGACAGAACCACCGAATATGTGGTAACAGGACTGCCACACTGATCCAGTACACAGAACATACAATTTCTGCCGCAGGTTGACAATTCTGTCACTTCTACTTCCGGTGCTCCGATATTCAGCATAGGAACTACCCGACTCATCGCCAAACTGTTGTGTATTCGCTTAAACTGATTGCCTTGGTTGCTTAATACCAGAAGAAACTACGACACTGATTAAACTATTTAATTACTGAGTACATATACAACAGCTGCTACAACCTCCTAACCCAACACCCATATTATTACAACTGTCACTTAAGAACTAGAACCTACAACTGTCTGTGTCTATTGCCAACCTTAATACACAACATGTGTGTTAAGCAGTTTTTAATGTGATTCATATATAACACGAATAAAAGAGGACCCAGTACGCTGCCTTGAGGAATGCCACATAGAATTTCTTTTATTTCTGATACCTCCGCTTCACACTTAACATTCTGTACCCTCTGATTTAGGTAACTCTCAAACCATTTATAATTAATAGTAATATTAAGATTATGGGATGTAATTAAAGCTGCAATCAAACCTCACTCATAATTCTATTATAAAATGGCAATTTGGGAAAATATTAACAATTAAAAATAAATTATACAAACAACTTAAACCTACCAAACAATTACATAATTTAATTTTTACACACAATAAATTAACTATTATAACTAATGTTAATCAAAGAAATGGTTATGTGACTTGCACCATATTATTAAAATGAATGTCTGGCTTAAGATACAAAACGAAAATCAACAAGTGACATACAACTCCCTCCACTCCATACTGTTCCTTTATTAACTGAATACATTTAAGGTTTTTGATATTAGTTTATTAACACATATCAAATGGGAAAGTTAATGAATTGAGAAATACATTTACATTGTCAATGTATGTCCATTGACGTTGATGTTCTTCTGTCTTGTTGGCCGTCGATGCAACCATAGAACCTACTGCTTAGGCAACACTCTATTATTGAAAAGTCAATACAACACATACATCCTCAATTTCATCAGCAGTCTCCCTCTATCAACAGTTGCGAATGCTCTCTTTAAGTTTAAAAACACAGCAACTGTTACACGCTTTTCATCCATGCTATTCTTCCATTCATTCAACACACACTGAAAAGCAGTCTGGCAACTATAGTTTTTCCGAAAGCCAGACTGATGTTTCATCAAAATATTATTATTTTCAACATGATCTGAAAACTGTTTAAATGTTAGCTTCTGATATGCATATATTAATAGCTCTAAATTCCTGTGCTTTTATTGTGTTAGTCACTTTTCTTACTGGTATTATTGTACATATACTTTCCATTTTCTACATACACACACCCTGTCTCAAGTGAGGAATTTATTATATTTACTAAAAGGCCATATACCTCATCAAATGTTATTTTAAGTAGATCAATTGTGACTTCATTTTGACTGGATTTATTAGGGAGTGAAAAAATAACATCTCTCAGATCTTCCTTATCTATCAACTTAAATGTATCTAATTTTTCAGTTACCTAAACTCCAAAGCATAATCACCCATATCTACATCCGGAATACTATTTACTATGACCCTAATACTGTCTACAAAGAAATTATTAAATTTATTAGCTACTACTTTTTTTATTATTAAATCTACCTTCTCCAATTTCCATTTCTTGATAACAAGATTCTGCCTTTCCTAAAATCATCGTTTTCATGGTTTTCCACATTTGCTTGGGATCGTGGTTACTTTCATCAACTAATTCATGAAAATGGTTCACTTTCTGCTGCCGGATCATTGCTACAACCTGATTTCGTTCTTTCTTATAAGTTCAGTGGTTGCTACATCTACTGAAAACAAACTTCTTGTATAAGTTGTGACATATTTTCATCTGTTCAATTATTTCTCTAGTTACAAATCATTTATATTTATGTGAAATTTTTATTTCCCTCATCAACTATAGCTAAAAAGTTTTTTATAAAAACTATCATATTTTTCATCGATACCATTTAGGCGATAATTATAGTCTAGATTGTCCATTTTCTGTCTAAGCAAGTCAATATTATTAAGTTTCGATCTTTTAATTACAAAGTGGCTGTTATTTACAAGAAGCCTAATTTAATAAGTGAATGGTTATTAAAAGCATTTACTTTCACTTCCGTAGTGATAGGGATATGATTGGCTATAACTAAGTCAATTAATGATTTTCCTCCATTTATCGAGAAGTGAGTGGATTCACGTACATACTGTTTTAGTCCATAATTATTCATGCATTTTTTAAGTCTATCTGAGCATGTGTAACTTTTATTTAAATCAATATAAAGTCTCCCATTACTATCAACGAACCTATGTTATTCTCAATGAAATCATCACACCACTCCTCAACAAATTTAAGAAATTCTGCATCTGAACTACTAGGAGAGTGCTATACACAACCTAATCTATATTTTACACCTCCTAGTACCTATATCTGTTAAGGTATGGACATAAGTAGTCTTGCTATAATAAAATATAAGGCTTTATTTCTGACAAATAAGATACAAATACATACATAATTAAAATGTGCATTGTGCACGCGGTAATCGAAATAGAAGTGGACGAAGACGTGGCTCATGCCTCTCTCTACAATTGACAACTTCTTCCTTCTTCTTATTCTTCTCCTTTACAGACACGTATCGTTTAATAAATACACCAATGTACAATATAAATGGAGTACATATACCTAACAATATCTAATACAAGAAGTCAATAATGTTTTTCTAACACGTACTTTGCTACTTGTTTAAATTCTACATCGGCTCTTACATAGCACTGCACTCCTCCAATAGCTCTGCTGGAGGAATCTGCCCTAATAATATTATAATTATGTACGCTAACTTCATGCTCCATGATATTTTCTGTTAAATGTGTTTCAGTCAAACACATAATTGCTGGCTGGTTTGTGACAATTAAATGTTTTATTTCATCAAAATGGGCCACTATGCTTTGTGCATTATGAAGAAAAATTACCTCTTGCACTCTGCTCTTGACAAATAATGTTCTCTTGCACTTTAAGGTTTGGTCACTATCTACACAATTCACACTGTTACTTTTCCTGTCTGGGTAACTTTTATCTTCATTTACCAATTGCTATACTGCTGTATATAACATTTTCTTTTGTTCATTTTCAATTTTCTTATTTAGTATCACACATTTCTTGTCAAACGGTGAATGACTTATTTCCAAATTCATATCAAATATGGTATTCATTTCTACACAATTTGGACAAGATTTAGTTTCATTTTGTATGACTTCCGAGACATGCCCCCCTTCTCCACACTTCGTGCATACATGTTTCTTTGTACATACATCAGTCTTATGGTTAAAACCCCAGCACCTATAACATAGATAGACATCAATGATTTCATAGACTGCACATACTTTATATCTGTAAGATACTTTTACATGGGTCCTATTAAAATGTTAAGTTTAATTATCATTCTATTTTATTACATTATATCTCATACATAGCATTACATATTACTAGTCGGACATCATTACTTGACATTCTATATGACAAGTGTGACAGAAGAATAACATCACCGTCCAAGGTTTCTATAGTTCTGAACCTTACAATATCCAATGCATAAATAGCCTTTTTTCATTATTTTATCATATGTATCTCCACCACACTCAATTACCACTTTAAACCGTTGTTTCATTTTCTTAATTGCAACTATTTTAATATCACTATTCTCCTTTAGCTCTTCATTCCATTTTATAATGCATTTGATTATTTCCTCTTTCGACACTTCATATTCTATATCTATAATCTTAACTCTGGGCTTTCTAAGCTTGGGGACATGTACCTGATATCTACCCTCTGTCTTTCCTTGCACCTCACTACTTAGTTTCTCACTTTCCACTTTTAGTGAATTTTCTTAAAAAATATCACTAATGAGGAGATCCCGACTTTTGAATTTTCAAAAAATTTCTTCAAATGAGCGCAACTAGGCCCCCCATATCCAGGGTCAGTTTCAATTTTTATATGTTTATATATATATATATATATATATATATATATATATATATATATATATATATATATATATATATATATATATATATATATATATATATATATATGTATGTATGTATGTATGTATCACACTGATAACTCAAAAAACAATGGGCCGATTTTGATTAAATTTGGTGGGTACCTTCCTTTTGCAAATGGCTTGGATAAGTTCGTTAGCCAGGAAAATCGGCCCAGGTTTTCCCGGAAAATTTTGTTTTCTTTCGAAAAAAGTTGTAAAAAATTTATATCTCCGGAATTAACAAAGTATGGGCAACCAAATTTGGTACAGGGGTTTATATCAGCATATGTAAGTTACCTATCAAAATTTAGCTCTGTATGTCAAAACACAAAAAAGTTATAGGCCTTTAAATAAAAAATAAATGGGGGTTTCCTCAAAAAGTCAAAGTTGCGATTTAAAACGTCAAAAATTGGCAACATTTAGGCAAAGAACTTGAATCTAATACTGGCTATGGAAAGAAAATGTCTGAAGAAGAATGTTTTTACAAACCCTGAAATCTTAGTTTCAACCGTCATAGTCCTTCATTTTACTAAAATATTTGCAGAAAATTCATTTCAAATAGACCCTTTCTCTGATGCTTGGCAGTAGCCTTAGCTATAGAGTTTATCGTTTAATGGTATATAATTTTTGTCGAATTTTCGTAAAAAAATCAATAAAGCTCAATATATCCGTTATTATACAAGATACGAAAAAAATTGTATACATTAATTATAGGGTGTCTTGAGCTACATCTTAAAAAAATATTGCTACAATTACAGGTGATGCATATTCTCTCTCTTTCTTTTTTTAAATCAAACACGTCTTATGTTATTGCATTTTTGCATTTTCCATCGAAATATAATGCATGTTTGTAAGAAAAGAAATTCTGGACACAGCAAGTGAGTTATGGTAGCGAATTTTGATCAAATGCTTCATATTTGAACAGCTCAATTTGTTATTAACCTATAAGGTTGACCAAGAAACATGTTTTTTCGGGAACACTTTAAGTTTACTTTTGGAAATTTTTGTACATTTTCAAACAATAAAGTTATTTTGATGAAACATGGCACCTTATTTTTATTATATAGGTTATACTGGTAACCAAATTTGATGTCTGGTTTCTTAAAAAACACACACATATTTGCTAGTTAAAACATTTTAATGAAAATTCACTACCATAACGCACCTGCTCCGTCCAGAATTTTTGTATTGCACCTTATTACAATAGTGCCATTTTTTGTTTCTGATACATTTGTAATGCCCATTTCTATGTCAACTGGTTTAACTATTATTTTCATTACCTCTCTTGTCTTGGAAGTTTATTTCATCTTGAGTGGTTTTATTACAACTGAATGCTTTGCCTTTTCTTTAACCCATGAGTGATCCTTTGGGTTACAATCGCTTACATTTGCTTTTTCGTTTTCAGATATTACTTCCTGTCTGGTTTTGCCTTTGAATTCTTCTCTCAATAATCTAATTTTGACCCTCTGCTTTTCTACTAATTTATATAAGTCTGTTAATATATCATTAATCCTGCTTACATTTAGACTAGGTGCTATACAACTACTTACACTATTTTCACCCTTTATTTTCTTCAATTCGAAGGCTTCTTTATTTAATTAATCAGCCGCGCCGATTTTATTTTTACGATTCTTCACCTCACATAACTCACATTACCAATCTTCGACCATTTGGTGTTTTTCACTCTTTAATTATAACGTCTTAACTCTTTACTGTTTATGTTGACACATTTCACATGAAATCAATTTTCACATTTGCCTTTGCATTCAATTGATTATGTATGATTTTGATTTTACTTCGTTATTGTGATTATAATTTGTCTTACCGAATTGACAGCTAATAAGTATACCCTATTAATTCTTGAATTAATAAGTCATGCATAAAAATAACAAGCAATTTATAAAAAACTTACCACTTACGTTTGACACAACACACACCCGCGCTTCTTCTCTATCAAGATCATTGTGTTCAATGTGTTAGATACCGAGGTAGGATCACAAACATGTACCATCACCGAAATTACCCAATGTTTTACGACAGAATTTGGTATATTATTGTATGTGACATAAACAGAATACATTTGCCTTATATTGTCAGTGTAATAAGTGTATCTAATAGCACGCAAAGCTAAATAATATCTAATTGCTTATTTAACTGGAAAACAACATGGTTAACATACAATTTTATAAGAAGGGACAATTACCGGAATGACGTTTTATGTATAAAATTGTTTATTGATAAATAAATAAACATAAGTATGTATAAATATGCTGGTAATTCTGTTAAGTGAAGCCCAAAGTACACAACACTATTATTTGAACACTAATCTACTGTCAAACCTGACCCATTAGGGAGCAAGGACTCGATTTGACCCATTATATGACATTTACCCTTACGCAAGTCCCATGGTTTGGCTTGGAGGAGATAAGGTAAGTTGTGCCATGTGTTACATTGACTAAGTACCACCGTACTTGCTGCGCATTGACTTTTTTTGTGTGTGTGTGAACACGTATAATTAACAGTATTTTTTAATTGTGCTTCTTAGTGTGTAGTATATGCCTGAAAATAAAAAGGATTGTAAAATTCGAACAGATTCCCATATAAAGAGGTTGGTGTATATGGTGCCCCACCCCTGTATATTATATGATAGATACATACACACATGGATTTTATATTTTCAGCAATATATAGACATCCCCGATGATGAGACGGGATGGATAGATAGATGGATGGATGGATGGATACTCTCATTTAGTATTTTCCTATTGTTTTTTTGTGATATGTCTTGAATAGAGTCTAATATGACACACGACAACTTGTTTGTATTGACAAGTTGATTTTCAATTGTGATTTTCATATAATGTTTGGTTGGTGTGAGAGAGTATTTTTAGTGTTTGTAGCGTGTAATGTAGGATGAGGTTCAGTTGAGGTTTACCATGAGAAAGATGTGACGGCACCAACATATATGCACGTGTGTGTGTTGATGGCGTCTCCATCTATCTCTGGCTTTGTTCATATGATCAGTTCTGTAAGTAAGGTACGGTAATATTTTTAGTTGCTTGTTGTTCTTATTTAAGTTTAATAGATATAGAAATAGGTCTAAATGCATATTATTATTATATGATGAATAATGATACACTCTGATATTCTATTTTTAAACAAGACATTGTTGACATTCAGCTCTGTACAATTCACTTTATAATAGAGAGAGAGAGAGAGAGAGAGAGAGAGAGAGAGAGAGAGAGCATGTCAGTAAGACTTGTTGGGAACATGCAGTAGGCAGCAGACGATCATGAACTGATCCTTGATGTGATCAGCCCCTTTGTAAAAACTTGTAAAGTGATGAACATTTGTCTAACTTTATTTTATATGTCTTAAGTTTTACTTTATACACAACACGGCAAGTGCCTTTCAGTTTAGTTGCAGGTGTTTTTGTTTATTGCTAAGTGTTTTCATTATTTTTTTAACAAGCACATTTTAATTTACAGTTGGTGACATTGCTGACCCTTAATTAATTTACTATAACAAATATCAACATTATGTTTTATTTATTTATTTAGCTTTCTACACTATACTTGAGCTGTAATAAAGTTATCATTGCCATGATAATATATATATATATATATATATATATATATATATATATATATATATATATATATATATATATATATATATATATATATATTGTAAATGTGAAGATAATTGTATTGGGTTTGTGGATGTGATTTTGATAGAGCGAAGTGTATGTGTGAGTGATGATGGTTGTTTCAGAGAGTGGTGATGAGAGCTGGGTTATAATATCACACACACACTACACCCCTGAAGATATGTGTAAGATTATGACGTATGTATATTTCTGTTATTAATAGTAAAATAATATTAATATTGTATTATAATATGTCACGACTCTGTCTATTGCATAGTTTTAAAAGCTCTGTCATGTGAACAGTGCATTGTTACATTGATATCATCATAAGCAGGTTGCAGCAGAATAAAAGTCTATTCAAGATTACATACATTGGTGTTTTTATTAAACCCTACTTGTACTGTTAGAGGGTAGACTAGGGAGGGGTAGATAATCTAACAACTGTTAACTACTACTAACTTTAATTACATAAAGTATCTACATTCTACATTATGCCACTTATATTAAGATTAGCGAGAGCTGTCAGGCTTCCATGATACCCACCACCCCTGTCAATCTAAACTGCAGTGTTGCCAGGAATCACTAGCAGCACAGAACAGTTCATTAACAGGACACTTACATACAGTGTGTCCCAAACTGGATTGGAATGTGTTGCTATCTCCGTTATTATTAGAAATAGGGAGACGCTTAAATTAGCAATGTTTTGTAGAATTCCATGCTCGTTCCAAATATGACTTGTTTTTTGCCCTGCCTCTTTTCGTTTTCGAGTTATTTTGAAAAAAAACAAAATTTGTTGATTTCTTTTTTCTTCAATAACTAAGTAGGTGTTTATCTGACATGTCTAAGACTTGCACATTATCAAGACACTTTTTACAGAGTAATCTTTTTGTGCTATTCTCAACTTTGGACTGTCATTTGTTTTTGAGCTACAGGTATCAACGTTTGTTTTTATTTTTGGCAGCCATATTGGATTTTTTGCTCATGTGATAGCCTGTGAAAAGAGCTTCCCAATGATGTACAACATTCTTGTGAAATCTTGTAATTGCACTGACAATTTTGAAAAAAACCGTTTTGAGGATAGTAGGCTATGAAATCGAATACCAGAAAACAAATGACAAAAAAAAAGTGTTTAAAAAGCAGTAAGCCATGGAGTCTAACAATAGACTTCTACTTTAACATAATTTTCCGTAATGATTTATGATAAAAGAATAGGAACTTTGAGCACACGAATGAATCGGCCCATTGTTACAAATGATATTTTACATTACATTATCCTAAAAAAATGTTATAATTTAATTAAATAGGTAAACCTAGTAAATAACTAAATTTACTAACAGAACTCAATAAATAGCAGATTAATGATTTATCTGCGTAGACCCCACACCCCCCACTTGTTCACACCCCCCAAGAAAGTTACGGGACCAGGAGTGAGTAGGGGTGCTGAGCGGGGTATGTAGTAAAAAGGAAATATGAGCAGAAAATTCGAATAAAACGGGCTTGAAAGCTGTCTTCTTCACATCTTGAAGCCATATCCCCCTTAAACCCTGCCTACCCTGCACACCACCCCTATTCACTTCCAGTCCCATAATTTCCTTGGGGGGTGTAAACAAGAAATTTTTCTTGTGGTTTGTGCATCCAGGTGGGGTCCTAGTAATGTTTCTGAAAACATGTTGAAAAGCGTTTAGGAGCTAATCTACAAATTTACCGAATTTTCATGAAATCCCTAAAATTTCAGTAACTCAATTTGCAATTAACGTAAGCTGTTGGTTAGGGAACCAACATTTAAGTTTATTTTTCGGAAATTTTTGTCTATTTTCAAACAATAAGTAATTTTGATATAGTACATTGTTTTTCTACTACATAGGCTATACCGGTAATCAGATTGATGCCTGCTCGCATTTGCTATTAAAAACATTTTTAGACTTTCGAAAAATGTTTATATATTTTCAAACAATAAATTTATTTCAATGAAATATGATACATTGTTTCTACTATATAGGCAACCAAGTTTGATGCCTGCTTTCATCAAAGAAAGACATTTGCTATTAAAAACATTTTTAGACTTTCGAAAAAGGTTTATATATTTTCAAACAATAAATTTGTTTCAATGAAATATGGTACATTGTTTCTACTATATAGGCAACCAAGTTTGATGCCTGCTTTCATCAAAGAAAGACATTTGCTATTAAAAACATTTTTAGACTTTCGAAAAAGGTTTATATATTTTCAAACTAAATTTGTTTCAATGAAATATGGTACATTGTTTCTACTATATAGGCAACCAAGTTTGATGCCTGCTTTCATCAAAGAAAGACATTTGCTATTAAAAACATTTTTAGACTTTCGAAAAAGGTTTATATATTTTCAAACAATAAATTTGTTTCAATGAAATATGGTACATTGTTTCTACTATATAGGCAACCAAGTTTGATGCCTGCTTTCATCAAAGAAAGACATTTGCTATTAAAAACATTTTTAGACTTTCGAAAAAGGTTTATATATTTTCAAACTAAATTTGTTTCAATGAAATATGGTACATTGTTTCTACTATATAGGCAACCAAGTTTGATGCCTGCTTTCATCAAAGAAAGACATTTGCTATTAAAAACATTTTTAGACTTTCGAAAAAGGTTTATATATTTTCAAACAATAAATTTGTTTCAATGAAATATGGTACATTGTTTCTACTATATAGGCAACCAAGTTTGATGCCTGCTTTCATCAAAGAAAGACATTTGCTATTAAAAACATTTTTAGACTTTCGAAAAAGGTTTATATATTTTCAAACAATAAATTTGTTTCAATGAAATATGGTACATTGTTTCTACTATATAGGCAACCAAGTTTGATGCCTGCTTTCATCAAAGAAAGACATTTGCTATTAAAAACATTTTTAGACTTTCGAAAAAGGTTTATATATTTTCAAACAATAAATTTGTTTCAATGAAATATGGTACATTGTTTCTACTATATAGGCAACCAAGTTTGATGCCTGCTTTCATCAAAGAAAGACATTTGCTATTAAAAACATTTTTAGACTTTCGAAAAAGGTTTATATATTTTCAAACAATAAATTTGTTTCAATGAAATATGGTACATTGTTTCTACTATATAGGCAACCAAGTTTGATGCCTGCTTTCATCAAAGAAAGACATTTGCTATTAAAAACATTTTTAGACTTTCGAAAAAGGTTTATATATTTTCAAACAATAAATTTGTTTCAATGAAATATGATACATTGTTTCTACTATATAGGCAACCAAGTTTGATGCCTGCTTTCATCAAAGAAAGACATTTGCTATTAAAAATATTTTAAAGAAAATTTGCTACCATAACGCACTTGCTGCGTCCAGAGATTTTATTATATATATAGTTATTTCAATTGTTTTTCAACTTTTTACATTTTGGAACATATAAAAAATTATGATACGGCGTTTTTACCAATGGAAATCAGAGTCCCATGAAAATGAAGCATTTAGGAAGGTTTTCAATAATTATATTATTCATTAAAAGAATCGAGATGTGTCATATACAGAATGATCTCAAATTACTTACCCAGTCTTTGCAACAAAAAAAAACGTCGAATTATCATGAAACAGATTGTTTACAAATCTGCATGTAAAGTTTTTTTTTAATTTCTGACAAAAAGCTTTCTGTGAATAATTGTGTCTTGGCTGTTGTTGTTTTTGTGTAAATTACGTGGATAGGTTCGTTGGCCAGGAAAGTCAGACTATTTTTTTTTAGGAAAATTTGTAATTTATCTGGAAAATTTGTATATTTTTTCAAACAAAAAGTTAGTTTGATAAAACACGGTAGATTGTTTCTATTATAAACATACTATCTATAAATTTCATGCCTTTCTTTAAAAAAAACAACATTAAAAACAGTTCTATGAAAATTTGCTATCATAACGCACTTGCTGCATCCAAACTTTAGTGAATTTTCCTCAAATATTTCCAGAAAATTCATTTCAAATAGACTATTTATCTAATGCTTTGCCAGTTATAGTTTATGGTTTAATAGTCCATAATTTTTAGGGAATTATCATAGAAAAAAGCTCAATGTATCCGTTAATATACAAGATATGAGAAAACATTGTATATGTTAATTATAGGTTGCCATGAGCTGCATCTTACAAAATTTATTTTACAATCACAGGCTGGTCTATAAGTCGTTGGTGATACAAATTATCTTTAAAAAAAAGTCACTAATGAGAAGAACCCGACTTTTGAATTTTGAAAAAATTTCTTCAAATGAGCGCAGGTTAGGCCCGCCAGAACACATATCCGGGGTCAGTTTCAATTCTTATATGTTTATATATATATATATATATATATATATATATATATATATATATATATATATATATATATATCTATATATATATATATATATATATATATATATATATATATATATATATATATATATATATATATATTTATATACAGGTGTTTAAAAAAGATGGGGCAATATTTAAGGGGTTGATTTCCCAGGTCATTTTATGAAAAAAAGTTCCCATAAACGTAGGTGCTAAAATGCATTGTTTCCAAGATACAAGGTGTTAAATTTTTTTGTAAAATAACGATTTTTTAAAAATAATTCAAATATCTCCTCACCGATTGTTTTGAAATTTGGCAGCGTTGTTTGTATTATTAATGGGCTGATTTGGCCCTAATTAGATACAGATTGTTAAGTCCATTGGCGTGAGGGGGGGCACCTCAACAAAATTTAGTGACAAAAATGTACGCAACTGACTGCAATATGATTTGTATATTATTTTCAGATAAAGAAACTCAACCTACTATATATATATATATATATATATATATATATATATATATATATATATATATATATATATATATATATATATATATATATAGGGTGATTCGCATAAGAACTGACACAGAGCAGGGGCATGTAGTGAAACCCAAAATATTGTGATTTAACGCAACTTACCCCTATACTAAGTTGCACCCCTGAGAAGTTATAGGCTTTCAAAGTGGGGTTTCTAATTTCGAAAAAAATCAATATCTCAGTTATGCTTTAACTTAGAAGAACTTAATTTGGTACACATTTTGAGAGTACCAAGAGCAATAATCGACAGTAATAGGAATTCAATTGAAGCATTTTAATAGGTTGATAGGGGATGATTCACCCATATAATGTGACAGAATTTTTTAACCGATTGGCGGTTTAAAAAAAATATTATTTCACTTTATGGGAAATTTAATTATAAAACTTTTATTACTCCTATTATTTCCCAAAAAACGTTGTCGTTTTCTACAAAATTCCGAATAACTAAATACACATATTAGAGCTGTTATTTAAAATCATCGGAAATTCAAACGTTGGCTATGAAATTTAATGTCAGACTTGACAAGCAGGAAAATAAGTCATTTTCTTTTAGTAATATTTGCTGAGTGTTGTGAAAATGGCCGGGAAGTTTTGATTTAGCGAACAAGTTGACATGCTATTAGTGTTAGGTTTCTGTGAAGGAAACTACAGAAGAAGTGTTAAAGAATATCTAAGAAGATTTCCTAATTGTGTAATCCCTCATAGAGAAACATTTGCCAATGTTGAAAGACAGGCTCGAAAAACAGGCAAGTTTTTCAGTAACACTCGAGAACGTGCTACTGCAACCAGGGCACAAGACGAAGAACTTATTTTGAATACAATTAAAGATGACCCACATATTAGTACTAGAAATCTATCTCGACAAACTGGTATATCACAAACTTCTGTTCACCGAGTAATAAGACGTAATATACTGCACTCGGATCATATCCAAATAGTGCAAGAATTGTTACCGGAAGATTGGGTTAAATGAGTGAATTTCTGTCAGTTCAAGAAATTAATTTTCAAAAGACAATTCTTTTTACTGACGAAGCTCCGTCGCAGTGGAGGGACCGTTATGGCCCACTCACAATCAAACCTAAACTAACCTACTGACGCAGCTACCCGCAGAGGTTTTACAAATTTACATAACCATCATGAATATTCTGATGTAAACCCTTATTCTCGAAAGACAAACGGTATGGTACCAGGACCCCCACAAAGCGGACTGAAAAGCCTACAGGGCAGACATATCAGTGGAACTGCGGGGGGTTAAGAGTACCATAGACAATTCAATAGACCTCGAGATTGCGGCAGCCCAATTGCGAGATGCAATCACCTCGGCCTATAACGCCAACTGCCCCCTGAAAATGAGGGGGTCCACCAGGAACGTCCCGTGGTGGAACGAGAACCTTAGGCGAAGGAGGACCCAGGTTCGTAAGCTGTTTAACGCGGCCAAAAGGTCGAGAACATGGAATTAATATAGACAGGTCCTAACAACCTATAACAAATGACTGAGGGGCGCCAAGAAGGAGTCGTGGAGAAAGCACTGCAAGGAAGTGGAGAAAACGTCCGAGAGCGCTCGACTACACAAGATCGTGTCCAAGAACACTCAGACCAACATAGGCTCCCTTAGAACTTCCACGGAAGGCGTTACAAGTTCGGGGGTGGAAACTATGGAAATTTTACTGCAGACGCACTTCCCCGGCTGTAACATAATAAACCAATCACCTCCGGACTGAAAACACTCAGAAATAGAGGCGCCTTATAGGCGGGCATCTAGAGTAGACTGGACAGTCGCTAAAGAGGTGGTTACTTGGAGCAAAATCAGATGAGCCATTAACAGCTTTAAGCTAAACAAATTCCCGAGATTTGATGGAATAATGCCCATCATGCTCCAACAGGGGATAGATATACTGGCGCCGGTGCTTACCCTCATTATGAGGGCCAGCCTGGCTCTGGGGTACATTCCGAGGGCATGGAGACTGACCAGGGTTGGATTCATTAATAAACCTGGGCGTCCAACAGACCAGGCAAAGTCCCCGAGGCCAATAAATTTCATGTAATTCTTGCTAAAAACAGTGGAATGGCACATTAGTGGCGGTGTACTGGAAGCATATCCCCTACACTGCGGACAATATGCATACAGAGCACGATTCTCAACAGAAACAACACTGCACCCACTGGTGCTGAAACTGGAGAACAGGGAGGTGCCGCTGGGGGGCCTTCCTAGACATACAGGGGGCCTTCAGCAACACGCATTCAGATCGGTTGTGGCAGCTGTCACGGAGCGTAGAATAAAGAAGACCTGCTGCAGGTGGATCTGTACTATGTTCAGGGACAGGGCGGTGTTCACCTTACTCGCGAGAGGGGCTCTGCTGGCGGGGGTCGCGGCTGGGTGTCCGCAGGGGAACGTTCTGTCTCCCTTGCTCTGGTGCCTAGTCGTGGATAGCCTGCTGGGGTGGCTCTCGGGAGGGGGTATGAGGTACAGGGCTATGCGGACGACATTGTCATCATAGTCCGAGGAAAGGTTACAAAGTCAGTGTGGGAGCGCATGCAGACAGCACTGAAAGTGGTGGAAGAGTGGACGGTTGATCGAGGGCTCGGGGTGAGCCCCGAAAAAGCAACCGTCATACCGTTTAAGAGGAGGAGGAAGTGTGAGAGCCACAGAACCCTCACTCTATACGGCAGGAACATTCCAATGGCCAGGGAGGTAAAATATCTTGGGGTCGTATTGGACTCTAAGCTAACCTGAAATGATCACCTAGAAAAAATACTGCGTTAGGCAGTCATGACCTTAGCCGTCACTAAGCGGCTATATGGAAAAACGTGGGGACTAAGACCTAGTATGGCCCACTGGCTGTACACAAGGGTGATCAGACCATCGTTAACATACGCGGCACTGGTCTGGTGGCCTAAGGTTACACAATCCAGTGCCAAACAAAAACTAGGCAAGATCCAAAGGCATCACAGGGGCCATGTCTTCAACCCCAACAATCGCCATTGAGGTGTTGCTGGATATGCCCCCCCTACACTTAGTTATTATGGGGGAGGCCAGGCTAGGACTATACGGACTAGCCTGTAATGGTAGACTGAAGATCAACCCAGGCTTCAGGGGCTACTTCAAAATTCAGGAGATCGTGAAGGAGCCCATGCTTGAAATGAGGTCAGACTTCGGGAGCCCGCGAATCTGCAGGGAAAAGAACTGTACAGTGGAAATCCCCGACCGGCAGGCATGGCAGGAGGAGACGCCGGGCACACCACGGGACGCGCTCGTCTGGTTCACGGACGGATAGTCATAGTATTTCCCTCGGAGTCCATGCAACGGTCTTTCACGCCGAAATGTACACCATCCTGCACTGTGTGCGGGAGAACAAGAGGAGGAGCTACACCAACAAGAGGATCCTCATAGCCATAGACAGCCAGGCAGCCCTAAGTGGCCCACGGGTAAATTCCTGGCTGGTGAGTGAGTACCGAGACGAGACGAGCGACCTGGTTGGGTAGAATAAGGTCACCCTGATCTGGGTGCCAGGTCACTCGGGGGTCAAAGGCAATGAAGAAGCTGACAGTCTCGCGAAGAGAGGGTCAGCAGAACCATTTATGGGACCAGAGCCGGCTCTGGGCATGACAAAGAGCACTGCCAGGGGAGCCATTAACTCCTGGGTCAGAAACCAACACAAGGTGTACTGGGCAGACTGTCCAGGGCTCAGACATGGGAAGTCAATAATTGACGAACCCAGTTGAAAGAGAGCTGTGGAGCTGCTAAATCTTAGCAGAGGACAGCTTAGAAACACAACAGGTCTCTTGACGGGACACATGGCCGTCAAGAAACACCTGCATAAAAGGGAGGGTTCGAGGGGGACCTCGCATGCAGACTCTGCGGCGAGGGGGAGGAATCAGCCCAGCACATCTTGTGTGAGTGTAAAGCTCTGGACCGCAAAAGACAACTGATCTATGGTCACTCTAGACCGGAGACAGAGCAATATAAAACTTCACCCTACCAATCGCTGTGCAGACTAGTTCAAGGCACAGTGATTTTGAAGTGGGTGGAGTAAAAAGATTAAGGCCATGCACAATAAACCGAAGGTTGCAGTGCTATCGGGGCGCAAAACTTATTTAGAATTTCTCCGAAACAATCTCCCGGATCTAGTCGACGAGGTGCCTCTACAACTTATACTGGAACATTGGTTTATGCACGATGGAGCACCGCGTTTCATTTCAGTATTGCTGTTAGAGACTATTTAAACCACCAGTATCCAAATAAATGGATTGGAAGAGGAAATAATTGCGCACAAGTTTGTCCTCCACGATCGCCAGACCTGAACAAATGTGACTTCTTTCTTTGGGGAATGTTAAAAGAATTTGTGTATTCCTTGCCAACAATCAACAGTTGTTGGATATATGACTGATAACCAAATTTGATGCCTGCTTTCTTTAAAAAAAACACATATTTGCTATTTAAAACATTTTTTATGAAAATTCACTAACATAACGCACTTGATGCGTCCAGACTTTTTACAATGTTTAAGGGAAAAAAACATACCTCCGCACGTATTGACGATGTGGAAGCAATAATATATTGTAGTATTACATAGGCAACCACACATACAGCGTAAAGCACACCTGTTGTATCGTCCACCTCTTCACTTCTCGTCTACCTGTTACCTATTACCTGATCGCCAACAAATACAAACACAAAAGAAAAAGAACCGTAACATAACACCAAAGAGGTTCATAACACAAACCTGCTTTGTCTGCTTATTTTGATTACCTCGCCCCACAAACATCATCGTTCATCATTTAGGTTTAATAGTCACAGTCAGACACAACATTACCTACTCTCATAGTTCATATAGCAGTCATAGTGATCAGATATCAGTAGTTAATATATAAAATTATATGCTGGGATATGATTTAGATAGGTATAATACCTCCACTAGTGACAGTGTCAGTGCCGAGTGCCAGTATTTTGCAGTGCAAGCCCCAGCAAGAATACACCGCAACCTTCGAAGATCATCTGGATGGTTATTATTATGTAAGTAAGAAAACCTAATATGGATAATATATAAGTATATTATATTTGGTGTTAGGATGTAATAATAAGTGGTTTAATAAGTTAGTATTTACTTCAATAGGTAGTTACCTACTTTATACATATATGTAAGTTATATACTTTTCAAGGCTCACCGCCTTATTAGGAAAATACATTTATTGTTGGCAGTTCACACGAACATGGAATTTCCTTCACCAACACGTTATTTCTCCGAATTGTGGTCTTCTGGTCAAGGTGTTTTAATCCTAATTCCTAATTTAATATCGTCGCTTGTTAACTCGAGAGGTGTCTATAGTTAGTCTATATGAGTAGGTAGTGTCTGTTGAGAAGATCTACCACCTGATTAAAGTGTGTCACAACAAAATTTAAATAAACAGTAACAGAGTAACTATATTTAGGATTAAGGTAGGTAACATATGAATATGTGTTCTGTGTTCAATTTTAAACACATGCTCCCAGTTGACTTACTCCTTTCAATTTATATATATATATATATATATATATATATATATATATATATATATATATATATATATATATATATATATATATATATACATGAGGGTTAAGGTTGCTATTCTAATAATGCCTACAGTCTATTTTCATTTCGATATATATTAAGAGTAGGTATACCTATCCACTCTTGATTCACTTTTTGCAACAGGTGGTTATAGGTATATACATATTTTATAATGCTTTGTAAACATAATTTTCAATGTCTATATCATAATAGCTGTTACCTATTATGTCATTAAAAGTTATGCAATGTTTTGTATAAACAATTAATCAGCTAACTACAACCTTATATATATATATATATATATATATATATATATATATATATATATATATATATATATATATATATATATATATATATATATATATGCAAACACAAGTTAAAAAACATTGTGTGCAGTATTTATTAGTGAATTTTCTTAAAAAAAATTCACTAATGAGGAGATCCCGACTTTTGAATTTTGAAAAAATTTCTTCAAATGACCGCTAATTAGGCCCCCCAGAACACATATCCGGGGTCAGTTTCAATTTTTATATGTTTATATATATATATATATATATATATATATATATATATATATATATATATATATATATATATATATATATATATATATATATTTATTTATATATATATATGTATCACACCGATAACTCAAAAAATTATAGGCCGATTTTGATTAAATTTGGTGAGTACCTTCCTTTTACAAATGGCTTGGATAAGTTCGTTAGCCAGGAAAATCGGCCCAGGTTTTCCAGGAAAATTTTGAGTTTTCTTTCGAAAAAAATTATATCTCAAAAATTAACAAAGTAAGGGCAACCAAATTAGGTACGCGGGTTTATATCATTATACGTAAGTCACGTACCAAAATTTAGCTCTGTAGATCAAAAGACAAAAAAGTTATAGGCATTTAAATAAAAATTTATTGGGATTTTCCTCAAAATGTCAAAATTGCGATTTAAAACGTCAAAAATTGGCAACATTTAGACACAGAACTTGAATCTAGTACGGTCTATGGAAAGGAAATGTCTCAAGAAGAATGTTTTACAAACCCAGAAGTCTTAGTTTCAACCGTCATTGTCCTTCATTTTACTAAAATATTTCCAGAAAATTAATTTAAAATAGACCCTTTCTCTGATGTTTGGCAGTAGCCTAAGCTATAGAGTTTATCGTTTAATGGTATAACATTTTTGTCGAATTTTCGTAAAAAATCAATAAAGCTCAATATATCCGTTATTATACAAGATATGAAAAAAAAATTATATATTAATTATAGGGTGTCTTGAGCTACATCTTAAAAAAATATTTCTACCATCATAGGCTGGCCCATAAGTCGTTGGTGATACAAATTTTCTTATTTTTAGTGAATTTTTATTAAAAAAATTCACTAATAGAGAGGTATCGATGGTGAGACTTTGCAAAAATTCTTTCAAATGAGCGCGAATTAGGACCCCTAGAACCCATATCCGGGGTCAGTTTGAATTTTTATATGCTTATATATATATATATATATATATATATATATATATATATATATATATATATATATATATATATATATATATATATATATATATATATATATATATATATATATATATATATATATATATATATATATATATATATATATATATATATATATATATATATATATATATATATATATATGTATCCGTCTGATAACTCAAAAAATAATTAACCGATTTAAATGAAACTCGGCAAGTGCCTTTCTTTTATTAATGGCTTGGATGAGTTCGTTGGCCAGGAAAATCGGACGGGGTTTTCCGGGAAAATTTTGAGTTTTCTTTCAAAAAAAATTTTTTTTTCCGAAAATTTCGATAAAATTTGGTATACATATTGCTTTGGGAAATACCTAACTATGTGCCAAAATTCAGCTTTCTAGGGTTACAGAAAATTGAGCTATTTAAATTTGAAACATGTTTAAATCATAAGTATCTGGTTGCTCTTGGTTAGTCAATGCTTTTCTTATTGACTCATGAGATTCATTTGTAAGTTTCCGAGAAATGTCAATAATACTGAATTCACTGATTGTTAATCATTGGAAGCATTTGCGATTATATATAACCCTATTGTAATGTATTATCATTTATAACCTTTGTAGTATAATTATTTTTGCCTTACAACTCGCAGCGTTTTTAGTCAATTGTTGTTATTAATAGTGAATAGTTTCCCGAATACACAAACCTTCCATTGACTTCTGCTTCTGCCGCTGTTACAGTCCTTTTATTTAGAGCTAGAGTTGTAACCATTGACTATCTATATACGAATAGACTGGGCACACAGCCGAATTGTTTGAAGCCAACATTCAAGGGACTCTATGTTTACATCGGTCCTCTGCTCTGATTGGGTGGTGGCTAACGCGTTGCCGCTATGTAATAATTCATCCTTAAATCGCCGAATATGATGACAAGGAAGTCATTGAGGATGACAAATTTATTACTTTTCTGTCACTTAAGACATTACACTTTCATTAGGGCTTATTTATGAATGTAAAGATGTACTAACATATATTTTCCTTGGTTTCTCCCTTCTTTATGTAAATATAACCAGAAAACTCAGCCCGATATTTTAAATCGTTTTCCTGCTGCATGTGAAGTATCTAGATTTTTATTAATCCTCAGTTGTGGCTTGTATTGGTCTGTGAATAGTATGCAAGTATACTGAGAGTTTATTTTTATGTGTTACCTTGATTGGCAATAAAGATTTTGAGTTTTGTTTTGGCAAAATGGTGAAAAGGTGTATTGTTTGTAGAAGATTACCTGGGGATGTGGCAACGGTGTCTCTGCATACGTAAGTACCTTGCTATTTGCTATTTTCAGCGGCGGCACGTCAGTTTGGCACTATTTTTAGGTTTCCATCTATTAAAGAAATGAGAGAAAAATGGTGCGCAGCCTTAAGTATAAAAACGGATACGCTGCCGAAATATTCTTATTTATGTTCTCAGCACTTTAATGAAGACTCTTTTAGTGAATTTTTATTAAAAAAATTCACTAATAGAGAGGTATCGATGGTGAGACTTTGCAAAAATTCTTTCAAATGAGCGCGAATTAGGACCCCTAGAACCCATATCCGGGTCAGTTTGAATTTTTATATGCTTATATATATATATATATATATATATATATATATATATATATATATATATATATATATATATATATATATATATATATATATATATATATATATATATATATATATATATATATATATATATATATATATATATATATATATATATATATGTATCCCTCTGATAACTGAAAAAATAATTAACCGATTTAGATGAAACTCGGCAAGTGCCTTTCTTTTATTAATGGCTTGGATGAGTTCGTTGGCCAGGAAAATCGGACGGGGTTTTCCGGGAAAATTTTGAGTTTTCTTTCAAAAAAAATTTTTTTTTCCGAAAATTTCGATAAAATTTGGTCTACATATTGCTTTGGGAAATACCTAACTATGTGCCAAAATTCAGCTTTCTAGGGTTACAGAAAATTGAGCTATTCAAATTTGAAACATGTTTAAATCATAAGTATGTGGTTGCTGTTGGTTCATTCATCAACCTTCCATTGACTTCTGCTTCTGCCGCTGTTACAGTCCTTTTATTTAGATCTAGAGTTGTAACCATCATACAAACAGTGTTTTTTAACCACGTGGCTGGGCGACTGACCGAATTCATTCCCAGTTGCTGTTGATTTACTCATATTCTCTTAATATGTTTGAAGATGTGGTGTCTACTTCATTCCAAGTCACTATTAACCGACTATTTATGAAATCAAATAAGTAAATTAAATCGATTGTTATAAAATATGTAGTGTATTAAGACAAGGGAAAAAGAAATAAAACATATATAACTGTGCACATTTTGATTATATTTTAGGGTGCTTGAGAGAGGTATTGTCACAGCATAATATCTTATTAAAGTTCATTTGTAAATAGGTTTAATTTTTATATGTTTATATATATATATATATATATATATATATATATATATATATATATATATATATATATATATATATATATATATATATGATAACTCAAAAAATAATTAACCGATTTCGATGAAACTTGGAAAGTGCCTGTCTTTTATTAATGGCTTGGATGAGTTCGTTATCCAGAAAAATCAGATGGGGTTTTCCGGAAAAATTTTGAGTTTTCTTTCGAAAAAAATTTTTTTCTCCGAAAGTAACAAAGCTGTTTCAATGAAATTTACTATATATGTTGCCTCAACCTTACTACGTACCAAAATTCAACTTTCTAAGTTTAGAGAAAATTGAGTTACTCAAATTTTAAATTTTCTTTCGAAAAAAATTTTTTTCTCCGAAAATTACAAAGTTATTTTAATGAAATGTTGTGGATATCTTGCCTTAGGAAAAACCTTACTACGTATTGAAATTAAACTCTCTAAGTTTATAGAAAATTGACTTATTTAAATTTGAAGCATTTAATAAAAATTCACTACCATAACGCACTTGCTGCGTCCCGAGTTTTTTTTAATCAAACACGCCTTATGTTATTGCATTTTTGCATTTTCCATCGAAATATAATGCATGTTTGTAAGAAAAGAAATTCTGGATGCAGCAAGTGCGTTATGGTAGCGAATTTTGATCAAATGCTTCATATTTGAATAGCCCAATTTGCTATTAACCTATAAGGTTGACCAAGAAACGAGTTTTTGTGGGAACACTTTAAGCTTACTTTTGGACATTTTTGTACATTTTCACACAATAAAGTTATTTTTATGAAACATGGCACATTGTTTTTACTATATAGGTTATACTGGTAACCAAAATTGACGCCTGCTTTCTTAAATAAAAAGAAAACAGACATATTTGCAATAAAAACATATTTAAGAAAATTCACTACCATAACGCACTTGCTGCGTCCCGAGTTTTTAATATTAGTTTTGTTTGTGCATATGTCGAGGCAAATTATTAATGAATTTTCTTTAAAAAATTCACTAATAGGGAGATCCAGACTTTCGAATTTTGAAACATTTTCCGCAAATGAGCGCGAACTAGGCCACCTAGAATCTATATCCAGGATCCGATTCAATTTTTATATGTTTATAAATATATGTATATATATATATATATATATATATATATATATATATATATATATATATATATATATATATATACCTAGTGTGTCCACGGATTGAGTGTGGGTAAGGTATAAGTGACAAAAAAATTTTGAATTAGATTATGATATTCTGGGAATCGCTCCTGCTTTGTCTTAAACTAAGATGTTTAAGAAATTAACAAAATCAATTAATATACAGGGTGGTTTAGAACTGATGTAATGAAATGTGTTAATAGTAAACTACCTTCGTTTATGAAGATACCGCAAAGAGTTATTAACAAAACTTGTTTAGATTTAAAATTTATGACAGGCTCTCAATTTCCAGCCAGATCAGCCTACTTTGAATTTTCAAGTAAATTATTAAAATTGTTTCCCTATCATCACGGCACTTTTTACCTGTGGTTTTCTGAACGCATGTGCGCAAAGTAAGTAACCATGCAATGATAAATAATAATTTATTAGTAAATTACAAAACGCTTATTGCTAACAAAAATCAAAACGAACAACGAAAAATAAAGAAGTTATTCAAATGTGCTGCCACGAACCGATACACATAACTCAGCCCGTTTAGTAAATGCTTTGTAGGCATTTTGAATTGGAATACCGTCAATTGTCTCTCTCAACCTCAGTTTCAACAAATCAAGATCGTTGTTTAATGGAGCCGCGTAGACTTTCTGTTTGAGATAGCCCCATAAATAAAAGTCCATTAAGGTAAGATCGGGACTTCTGGGAGGCCAAGGTATTGGCCCATATCAACTAATCCACCGCCCAGGAAATTCGCGATCTAACCATTCTCGAACGATTCCTGTTGCATTTGCTGGGTGGCCGTCATGCTGAAAGTATGCTGTTTGTCTATCTTATAGTGACATGTTATGCAAATGGTCTTGAAGAATATTTTCCAGCATTTCCAGATAACTGTACTGGTTCATAATCCGCTCAAAAAAATATGGCCCAATTATCCCAGTGTAAGAAACAGCACACCACACATTTACTTTTTTATGGCATTGTCTTCTGCAATTAACTCTATAATTTGGATTCTCCATTGACCAATGCCGTGCATTTTGGTAATTTACCACCCCATTAGTGGTGAAAGTGGATTCGTCCGAAAAAATAATACTTCTGCCAAAATTGCGATTTTGTAGATATTGCTCGCCGTACCATAAACAAAAATCTAATCGTTTAGACTCGTCATTTTCTTTCCAAGTGTCTATAAGTTTTGCTTTGAAAGGTTTCACCTTGTTGGTACGATAAATTTGTTGCAAATGTGATTTGCTAATATTGCCAATTTCTAATGTCCTTCTTCTTAATGCTAATTTCGGAAAACGCCTAACAGAATCCATAGCTAATGCAGCTACAGCATTGTGTTCTTCCATTAGGTCGGATTTTGTCTTCTTAACATTTAAAACACTCCCAGTACGCATAAATTGTGTAAAAACTTTTTTTACACCAGTAGCGGAAACCGAATAATTTGGCCAGCGTTCAAGAAATTTTCTTATCACTCCCTGATAAGAATGTTCTTCATCCAAACCATAGCACTGCACAATAAACACGTTTTGTTCTGTTGTTAACATTTTTAAATACAGAAGCTTGCCGTTCGTGACAAATAAAATTGACGTTTCAATTTTCCAAATAAGTAGTATCCCGGGAAACGAACAACAAGGCAGAGCTCAAGTAGCCATGCAACTCACCAATTATTGCTTCGAATGTCCAATTGTGCGTTTATTTTACGTTTTTATTGGTTGAGATGAAAGCAAACCTACCCCAAGTTTAATTATGGTAAAGACTTTTTTTAATACAGTTGCAAGTATTTTTTAAAGTACACCTAATCACAGAAGCCGTCGAACGTCATTTAAATAAAGTCGCAGCTAGAAATATTCATAGTAGGCTGATCTGTTTGAAAATTGAAAGCCTGTCATAAATTTTAATTCTAAACAATTTTTGTTAATAACTTTTTGCGGTATCTTCATAAACGAAGGTAATTTACTCTTAATACATTTCATTACATCAGTTATAAACCCCCCTGTATATTAATTGATTTTGTTCATTTTATCAATATCTCAGTTTAAGACAAAGCAGGAGCGATTCCCAGAATATAATCTAATTCGAATTTTTTGTCACTTATACTTTACCAACACTCAATCCGTGGACACACACACACACACACACACACATATATATATATATATATATATATATATATATATATATATATATATATATATATATATATATATATATATATATATATATATATAATTTTTGCAAGGGCACGTTCCCACCTCTTGTTTCAGGGGATGAAATTGTTTCTACCGCCCTGGGCAAGGCTGAACTTTTTGCCTCGTTGTTCGCCGGCACTTCCAAGATGTGGAATTCCTTGCCGGCACATGTTTTTCCTTCTCCTCCGAACCTCCAAGCCTTCAAGTCCAGAATTAACAAGTTGCCTCTTTCCTTCTTGTCGACACCCATGGTAAGATAGTATTTAGGCTGTAAACTCTCGTGGGGTGTTGTTGAAATATTATTAAAAAAATTGAAATACAGTAGATTAAGGTGACGCTTTTATAAATTCAATATGGCTATTTTCTTTCTCATTCTAGTATGCTTAAATAATAGAAGTTGGTTTATAAAGAAATTCCCATCAGCTTATTGACATCTAGTTTCTAGGGTATCAATTTGGCAGCACATTTTGGTGACACCTGTATATCGTCATTGTGGAAACGATAAACTGAAGCTAGTATTTTCTAGAGGTTTGCAATGAAATTTCAAACCACATGACATCATAAGAAATGGTGTCTAAACACTGCTGTCTTTGGCTTGGCAGGCATATACACAAACATCACTATTGAACTAACGAAATTATGGGTTGGCACTGCGAAGGGAGGAATTTGGGGTTCGGCTTGAAATAGGAGATTCGGATTGTTTATTTTGAAGATTTGGAATTCATATTAGCGTTCAATCCTCGAATGTTGGAAAATTCCATTGTAAAGTTGCAATCGCGGTCTGTTTATTTTAACACAATCTAATAGATCTAAATATAGTTTTCTCTCACAAAGTGATTAAAGCTTATTGTTACAGGATGTTCTCCAAAGAGCAGATACTTTGCGTCATCTTCACTTTGTTGGTCATCCAAGTGGCGTCCAAGACAAACGAGTGCATGTCGCCCAAACTGGACGGGTGCAGCTGTAGCAAAGACTTCTATCAGGGGAAGGTGTACTTTACTGTTCGTTGTGAAGGTCTTGGCTTCATCAACACCGAAGTGTTGAAAGAACTGCCCGAAGAAACACAGAGACTAATATTTACCGGGAATCACATACCTATCTTGGAAAATAATCTGTTCGCTGACAGGGATCTCAGTACGCTCAAGATAATTGACATGACCAACAACGGCATAGGAGAAATCAAGGGGCAGGCGTTCCACCACGTTTTGGGCGTTGAGATGCTGATACTTGATCACAACAACATATCCATATCCAATCAGAACAGGTCTAAAAACCACCACCCAAGGGTTTTCTCCAACTTTTACAATCTGCAGGAACTGCATCTGACTAACGCCTTCGCAGACAACACGGACGAGGCGCTCGCCGCAGACCTGCATGATATTTTTGTCAACAGCAACCTCACCAAGCTGTACAAGCTACATCTGGAACAGAACGAAATAAAAAGTTTCAAAGACTCCAAAGTGTTCTGCGATCTACCTCAACTTCACGACCTTCATCTGGGCGACAACAACATCCCCACCTTGAACTTCAACGTCACCTGCATCAAGAAACTGCGCTTTCTCGATCTGGAAGACAACAACATAACGAAGTTTTCCCAAAACGATTTGGACACGTTTGACAGAATGGCTCGCCCCCACCGTTCGCAAAATCTGATTCTCCAAATAAAAAATAATCCTTTCAGGTGTGACTCTGCCATCAAGAACTTGTACAACTGGCTTCAGAGGACCAAAGTGGACGTACAAGGAAGAGACCATTTGGAATGTCATCAGGCCAAGTATGGCAAAAAGTACATACTGAACATGAAAAACCTGGCTGAAATCAAGCATGCCAAGTTCTCACAGGCTCTAACGGTTTTGTTGGTGATCCTGGTACTGATACTGGTCACTCTGTTGGCGGCCTACATCTATCTGAGGAAGGATGCAGTCAGGAAGAAACTGGGGCCGGTGCTAGAAAATGTCACCAGGAAAGTACATTATACAACCATAGAATCTCAAGACGTATAGTTCCTCGTGCGCATCCTTTTCTTGGTGTTCTTCTATTTGTTTTGCTTCAATAATAATAAGTAGAATGAGAGATTGAATAGATTCCTTGCCGGGGTCTTGTGAATATGTGAAAGACATGATGTGCCAGTGACTTGACATTAATGTTTCATCATAAAAGCGCTATATGTATGTTCTGTGTGTGTGGATATGCGCACAGGGTGGTTTATTGAAGTGCCATGCCCCATAATTTTAGCAGTTTTTCCATCAGACCAGTTTACTGTTCTGTTTGATATGTGATCACAATTTTAATGATGTATCTATAGCTATTTTGTTGGTGAAAAAGTTTACACTTGCATATTACATATGTAACTATATGTATGTATTGCGTTGTAGGAAATTGGGGACAGAATAATATGGCCATCTACACCTTCTCTCTACAATTATGTTGCCAAATTTTAAATAATTTGTTACCGATTATGCGTCACAAATCTAAAATACAACATGAAACACATTTGTACGCCAATAGCGTGCAGAATTTAAATAAATAATCTTCATAAAACAGGTCTTTTTTCGATTTAGCTTTGAAATACGGGATGCTAAAAATGAAAAAATAAATGTTTTGTTTCTTACCAGTTAGACGGGACATTACATATTTTTAAAACCTGGTGGGTATAAATTAGGACTAGAGATGCATATTTTATAAGGAAAACGTATTTTCAAATTTAACCAGTCCCACTATTAGTACAACCATGAATATTTTTTGTAGAAAAATATAACACCTCGCTGCTTTTTAAATTAGTTGTTAAATAGTGCTTTATTTTCTAACCAAAAAAGTCGCTTGACCTTTTTCGTATCTTAAACTGTTTTCTAGTAAAAAAATGATTTGCAATTTCCTAAAAAAACACCCTATAAATAACTTGTATAATATTTTTCTGTATCTTCTCCTCCTTTCTTTCGTCACCCATTCTTGGAACGAGTCTATGGAACTACACGGTGAATCCCAGATTGTCGCTTTAGACATATCCAAAGCATTCGACCAGGTCTGGCACGCAGCGCTGCTTAATAAACTACCGGCCTATGGCCTACCTCCAAAACTCTGTACCTGAACAGCAAATTTCCTCTCCAACCGGATTTCTGTTGTCGTGGATGGCCATTTCTCTAAACTATATCTAATTAATGCCGGAGTTACTCAAAGTTCAGCTTTAGCCCCTACTTTGTTTCTTTTTCACATCAATGACCTCATCTCTAGCACATCCAACCCAGTTCACAGTTACGCGGACGACAGCACCCTCCACTCAAATATACAATATTCTAAGCCTGTCTCTTTAGCCCAATTAGATGAGGATCGCAGACTCATGGAGGGTTCTGTCTCCGTGGATCTCCAAAAAATATTAGACTGGGGAAGTAGAAATCTTGTACAATTCAACCCCACCAAATCTCAGTCTTGCTTTCTTTCTCATAAGAGATACACCAGCCCTAGACCCATCACAATGAACAACCAAGTTATTCAAAGTAATGAGTCCTTTTCACTTGTTGGCATTTCTGTGGATCGATATCTCAATTGGCACCAACATGTCACATCAATTGCAGAAGCGGCTGCTAAGAAATTAGGTTTCCTCTTCCGGGCTCGCAAATACTTTTCACCAGCTAATCTCTATACCTTATATACTTCACAGATAAGGCCAAACCTCGAATACTGCTCCCACATCTGGGGTGCCGCTGCCGCTTCTACACTCGCTATCCTGGACTCCATTCAGAAGAGAGCCATACGTCTCATCGGTGACCCTACCCTCACCCAAAGGCTGCCATCCCTTGCCCACCGACGTGCCGTTGGTGACCCCTCTCTCTCTCTTTTAGTGAATTTTTATTTAAAAAATTCACTAATAGAGAGGCATCGATGGTGAGACTTTGCAAAAATTCTTTCAAATGAGCGCGAATTAGGGCCCCTAGAACCCATATCCGGGGTCAGTTTGAATTTTTATATGTTTATATATATATATATATATATATATATATATATATATATATATATATATATATATATATATATATATATATATATATATATATATATATATATATATATATATATATATGTATGTATGTATCCGTCTGATAACTCAAAAAATAATTAACCGATTTAGATAAAACTCGGCAAGTGCCTTTCTTTTATTAATGGCTTGGATGAGTGCGTTGGTCAGGAAAATCGGACGGGGTTTTCCGGGGAAATTTTGAGTTTTCTTTCAAAAAAAATATTTTTTTTCCGAAAATTTCGATAAAATTTGGTCTACATATTGCTTTGGGAAATACCTAACTATGTGCCAAAATTCAGCTTTCTAGGGTTACAGAAAATTGAGCTATTCAAATTTGAAACATTTATGTTTAAATCATAAGTATGTGGTTGCTGTTGGTTAGTCAATGCTTCTCTTATTGTCATTGACTCATGAAATTCATTTTTAAGTTTCAGAGAAATGTCAATAATACTGAATTCACTGATTGTTAATCATTGGAAGCATTTACGATTATATATAACCCTATTGTAATTTATTATCATTTATCACCTCTGTAGTATAATTATTTTTTTCCTTACAACTCGCAGCGTTTTTAGTCAATTCTTGTTATTAATAGTCAATAGTTTCTTTCCGAATACACACACCTTCCATTGACTTCTGCTTCTGCCGCTGTTACAGTCCTTTTATTTAGAGGTAGAGTTGTAACCACTCATACAGCCAGTGTTTTTTAACCACGTGGCTGGGGGACTAACCGAATTCATTCCCAGTTGCTGTTGATTTACTCATATTCTCTTAATACGTTTGAAGATGTGGTGTCTACTTCATTCCAAGTCACTATCAACAGACTATTTTTGAAATCAAATAAGTAAATTAAATCGAGTGTCATAAAATATGTAGTATATTAAGACAAGGGAAAAAGAAATAAAACATATATAACTGTGCACATTTTGATTATATTTTAGGGTGCTTGAGAGAGGTATTGTCACAGCATAATATCTTATTAAAGTTCATTTGTAAATAGGTTTAATTTTTATATGTTATATATATATATATATATATATATATATATATATATATATATATATATATATATATATATATATATATATATATATATATATATATATATATATATATGATAACTCAAAAAATAATTAACCGATTTCGATGAAACTTGGCAAGTGCCTGTCTTTTATTAATGGCTTGGATGAGTTCGTTATCCAGAAAAATCAGACGGGGTTTTCCGGGAAAATTTTGAGTTTTCTTTCGAAAAAAATTTTTCCTCCGAAAGTATCAAAGCTGTTTTAATGAAATTTACTATATATGTAACCTTACTACGTACCAAAATTAAACTTTCTAAGTTTAGAGAAAATTGAGTTATTCAAATTTTAAATTTTCTTTCGAAAAAAATTTTTTTCTCCGAAAATTACAAAGTTATTTTAATGAAATTTTGTGGATATCTTGCCTTAGGAAAAACCTTACCACGTATTGAAATTAAACTCTCTAAGTTTATAGAAAATTGAGTTATTTAAATTTGAAGCATTTAATAAAAATTCACTACCATAACGCACTTGCTGCGTCTCGAGTTTTATAGATATCTGCACGGGCATTGCTCGGATGAGCTTTCTTCCATAGTTCATCCACCTGCTGCCCCCAACAGATCTACCAGGGGAATAGAGCGAATGCACCTTTTTACTGTCCAGGTCACCAGACATAGAATATGTTGTTATGCCCGCTCTTTTGTCCCGAGGACTTCCAAGTTGTGGAATTCCTTGCCGGCACATGTTTTTCCTTCTCCTCCGAACCTCCAAACCTTAAAGTCCGGAATTAACAAGTTGCCTCTTTCCTCCTTGTCGACACCCACGGTACGATAGTATTTAGGCTGTAAGCCCTCGTGGTGTGTTATTGAAATAAAAAATCTCGGGACGCAGCAAGTGCGTTATGGTAGTGAATTTTCATAAAAATGTTTTTATTGCAAATATGTGTGTTTTCTTTTTAAGAAAGCAGACATAAATTTTGGTTACCAGTATAACCTATATAGAAAAAGCAGGCATCAAATTTGATTACCAGTATAACATATATAGTAAAAACAATGTGCCATGTTTCATCAAAATAACTTGATTGTTTGAAAACGTACAGAAATTTCCAAAAGTAAACCAAAAGTGTTACTGAAAAAATCCGTTTCTTGGTCAACCTTATAGGTTAATAGCAAATTGGGTTTTTCAAATATGAAGCATTTAATCAAAATTCGCAACCACAACGCACTTGCTGCCTCCAGAATTTCTTAACTTACAAACATGCATTATATTTCGATGGAAAATGCAAAAAAATAAGGCGTTTTCGACAAAAAAAAAATATTATTTGTATCACCAACGACTTATGGGCCACCCTGTGATTGTCGCAATATTTTTTTAAGATGTAGCTCAAAACACCGTATAATTAATGTATACAATATTTTTTCATATCTTGTATAATAACGAATATATTGAGCTTTATTGGTTTTTTACGAAAATTCGACAAAAATTATACACCATTAAACAATAAACTCTATAGCTAAGGCTACTGCCAAGCATCAGAGAAAGGGTCTATTAGAAATGAATTTTCTGGAAATATTTTAGTAAAATGAAGGACAATGACGGTTGAAACTAAGAGTTCGGTGTATGTAAAACATTCTTCTTGAGACATTTTCTTTCCATAGATCGTATTAGATTCAAGTTATTTGCCTAAATGTTGCGAATTTTGACGTTTTCAATTGTCACTTTGACGTTTTGATGAAACCCCCAATTTATTTTTCTTTAAATGCCCATAACTTTTTTGTCTTTTGACCTACAGAGCTAAATTTTGGTAGGTAGCTTACTTATAAGGATATAAACCAGCGTACTAAATTTTGTTGCCCTTACTTTGTTAATTCCGGAGATATAAATTTTTTTCGAAAGAAAACACAAAATTTTCCGGGAAAACCTAGGCAGATTTTCCTGCTTAACGAACTCATCCAAGCCATTTGCAAAAGTTATCGGTGTGATACATATATATATATATATATATATATAAATATATATATATATATATATATATAAACATATAAAAATTTAAACCGACCCCGGATATGTGTTCTGGGGGGCCTAATTAGCGCTCATTTGAAGAAATTTTTTCAAAATTCAAAAGTCGTGATCTCCTCATTAGTGAATTTTTTTTAAGAAAATTCACTAAAAATAACCGATATATTAAGCCTTACAGTAAAAATGTACCACCCTGTATATATCTAAACATGTAAACACTGAAATTGACGCCGGAGATGCCCAGTTCGCACTCCTTTGAAGAAATATTTTACAAATTTTTAAGCCTCTGTCTTCTCAATAACCATTTTTTTGTACGAAAATTCGCGAAAAAGTATAGACTATTAAACAACAAACTCCACACATTTTAAGAGGATAAACGATAAAGTTTTCAAAGTAATTTTTCTGTGATTTCCTGACATTTATGCGTCAAGAGAACCTAATTTTTGTCTGTAATATACAATAGATCTTGTTATCCATACAAAATATTTTGGTTTGTGCATTTCTCTGGTCATCAGAGTCCTTTTTTAGTGAATTTTCTTAAAAAAAAATCACTAATGAGGAGATCCCGACTTTTGAATTTTGAAAAAATTTCTTCAAGTGAGCGCTAATTAGGCCCTCCAGAACACATATCCGGGGTCAGTTTCAATTTTTATATGTTTATATATATATATATATATATATATATATATATATATATATATATATATATATATATATATATATATATATATATATATATATATATGTATGTATGTATGTATGTATCACACTGATAACTCAAAAAATAATGGGCCGATTTTGATCAAATTTGGTGAATACCTTCCTTTTGCAAATGGCTTGGATAAGTTCGTTAGTCAGGAAAATCGGCCCAGGTTTTCCCGGAAAATTTTGGGTTTTCCTTCAAAAAAAAATTATATCTCAGGAATTAACAAAGTAAGGGCAACCAAATTTGGTACGCTGGTTTATGTCATTATAGGTGAGGTGCGTACCAAAATTTTGCTCTGTAGGTCAAAAGACAAAAAAGTTATGGGCATTTAAAGAAAAATAAATTGGGGGTTTCCTCAAAACGTCAAAGTGACAATTTAAAACGTCGAAATTCGCAACATTTAGGCAAAGAACTTGAATCTAATACGGGCTCTGGAAAGAAAATGTCTTAAGAAGAATGTTTTACAAACCCTGAAGTCTTAGTTTCAACCGTCATCGTCCTTTATTTTACTAAAATATTTCCAGAAAATTCATTTGAAATAGACCCTTTCTCTGATGCTTGGCAGTAGCCTTAGCTATAGAATTTATCGTTTAATGGTATATAATTTTTGTAGAATTTTCGTAAAAAATCAATAAAGCTCAATATCTCCGTTATTATACAAGATATGAAAAAATATTGTATACATTAATTATACGGTGTCTTGAGCTACACCTTAAAAAATTATTGCTACCATCACAGGGTGGCCCATAAGTCGTTGGTGATACAAATAATATTTTTTTTAGTGGAAAACGCCTTATGTTTTTGCATTTTCCATCGAAATATAATGCATGTTTGTAAGTTAAGAAATTCTGGACGCAGCAAGTGCGTTATAGTATCGAATTTTGATTAAATGCTTCATATTTGAAAAGCTCAATTTGCTATTAACCTATATAAGGTTGACCAAGAAACGGATTTTTTCGGTTACATTTTAAGTTTACTTTCGGAAATTTCTGTACGTTTTCAAACAATAAAGTTATTTTGATGAAACATGCCACGTTGTTTTTACTATATAGGTTATACTGGTAACCAAATTTGATGCCTGCTTTCTGAAAAAAAACACATATTTGCTATTAAAAACATTTTTATGAAAATTCACTACCATAACGCACTTGCTGCGTCCAGAGTTTTTTATTTATATATTTTTTTTCTTTCAACTTACTGAATTTTGGCATGTAGGGTAAGTTTATAGTGTAAACCTAAGTACCAAATTTGGCCATAGCTTTGTTATTTTCGGATACAAAAATTTTCCGAAAGAAAACCCAAAATTTTCAGGAAAAACTGGTCCGATTTTCCTGACTAACGAACTTACCCAAGCCACTATAATATATATATATATATATATATATATATATATATATATATATATATATATATATATATATATATATATATATATATATATCTTATAAACATAGATCTCATTAGTGATTTTTTTTCCATAAAATTCTGCAACAATTGTGACAATTTTTCTACTGTAAACCTTAAACAATATTTATTCTTGTATTAGGTTTGTTAGTTATAGATTATTATTGATTTTCATTGTGTAATTAATTAATCCAGCAACCTACAGATGACTATAAAACATCATCACACTGTTTAATAGTGTGCATGGGTTGCTGGACAAAATATTCCCGCTTGTTAGCTGATAAGGAGAGATGAGTCTTAATTTTACATCAAGTATGTTCTCCTCGTTGGTTAGTTGATAATGTTATTATTAAGATGGTGCGTTCCATATTTTATATAAACTATTACAAAAGAGAATTTGCATGGATTTTCCATTACACGAATTTAACATTTACCTAATAGTATTTTATACATAGAACATTATGACATGCATGAAAATACCCAAAAACATATGTAGTTGACAGAAAAAGACTTTTAAAAGCAAAAAACTTCGAATTGTTATCACGTGACCGCGAATGTTCTGCTATTTGCCGTGACGTACTTGGACAGTGAATAAATGACGTGTTTACATTTGCCCTGTGGTATGATAAGCACGTTCGCTTGTTTCTCAACATTGTAATGATGTAAACACAGAGAAGCAAGCTGATTGTCATTGTGACATTATCGGCTAGTTACATCACGTATTATGCCGGCAAAATAGTGGTGTTTGAAATCAATTATGAAATTCGCATTTTCAAATATGTTTTGCGTCGTTATTTTTGTAGTATGTGAAATGAAAAAAATATTAAAAATCGTCTTTGTGGATGTGATAAGAACAAAATTCGGGACGCAGCAAGTGCCTTATGGTAGTGAATTTTTATTTAATGCTTTAAACTTGAATAACTCAATTTTCTATAAACTTAGAAAGTTTGATTTTGGTATGTAGTAAGGTCTTTCGCAAGGCAAGATATACCCCAGATTTCATTAAAATAACTTTGTAATATTGGAATAAAATAATTTTTTCGAAAGAAAACTCAAAATTTGAATAACTCAATATTCTATAAACTTAGAAAGTTGAATTTTGGTACGTAGTAAGGTCTCTCCTGAGGCAACATATATAGTACATTTCATTAAAACAGCTTTGTAATTTTCGGAAAAAAAATTTTATGAAAGAAAACTCAAAATTTTCCCGGAAAACGAACTTATGTCCGATTTTCCTGGCTAACGAACTCATGCAGGCCAGTAATAAAAGAAAGGCACTCGCCAAGTTTCATCGAAATCGGTTAATTATTTTATGAGTTAACGGATGGATACATATATATATATATATATATATATATATATATATATATATATATATATATATATATATATATATATATATATATATATATATATATATAAACATAAACATATAAAAATTAAAACTGATATGGGTTCTAGGGGTCCCAGTTCGCGCTCATTTGAGAAAATTTTTGCAAGGTCTCACCATCGATACCTCTCTATTAGTGAATTTTTAAAAATAAAAATTCACTAAAAACATGCAAATTGTCCATTATTGACTATTTGTGATTTAGATTTTCCGTGATTTTCATGTAATTTTGTGTAGGTAAGTAAGTAAGTACCTACTTTGTGTTCTTGCATTTACTATAATTATATATATATATATATATATATATATATATATATATATATATATATATATATATATATATATATATATATATATATATATATATATATATATATGAATCCAAATTGAATTGTGGTTGTGACGGAAAGTATTGTTAACGTTAATTCATTTTTGTATTTATTGTTTAATTATGATTAGTTTTCTAACTTGAATATTTTAAATGTTGTACTAGACAAATATTTGTATATAAATAAGAGTTTGTAAATATGTACTGATGAGTACTAATTATATAATAAATATATGTTTTCATTTGTATATAGCCATTTTGCCATACATACACGCTGACGACATAGCTACACATCTACCGCTCGTTTCATCCTTTGGGTACTGCCCAGGCTTGTCAAACTATCAATTCTGATCTCGTGAGCTTAATTCAAATTTCACACAAATTTTGTCTTGATATTAATCCAGGAAAGTCAAACATTATGTTATTTGGAAGAGTCGAATATACAGGGTGCGAGATTTCGCTGGTAAAGCTAGACTGTGCTTACACTAATGGCATTATCAAAGACTTCACTTCAGAAAATCACTAAGCAGCATATACTTCAGAACCTAAAATTATTGCCGAATACACAGGGTGTTCCATTTGAGCTGGCCACTCACCAACTTTGTTATTTTAAATAGAACACCCTATATATTTTTACATTTTCGGATTTCCCGAGTGATTCTACGTCGAAAATATATACAGTAGTATGAGCGAAAATCCATCCATTTTTGAGTTATTTCTTCTTTTTCAAAAATAATGGCCTTTGCAGTCTTTATTTTACAAGCCTCTATCTTGGTAAGTGATAGAGAGATGACCATAATTTTAGCCAAGCAGGTGCGCAAAACTATTGTGACTATCATAATGTACACTAAAGCGTGACTAGATATACAGTGCGTTCACAAAACGGCAACCACTTCTGACAACTTCAACAATCAAAAACTATTTTCTTTCAAATGGAACAGCCTGTATATTATTATATCGTTAAACTTGAAATTTCATTACCTTTTATCCTATGTATGCATACCTATACAAAAACTTAAAACATTTTGAGATATATGATGAAACAACAAATTTAGAATGAATTATACGGCTGTTCGTGTGTGGGAGCTAAGAGAGACCCAGTATAAGCTAATTTGTTGGACTTTAAATAATTTATTTAATTGATTTCCTCATAAGCCTTTCATATTTTGGAAATTATGAAATCAGAGACACACCTAATATTCATTATATTTTTTTACGAATTTTATGCAAAGTCTATGCAGTTAAAAGTATACATTTATCATACTTGAAGAAATACCAACAGATTTAATGAATATTTAACCTTTCACTTGGTTGTAGCCCTTTATTGGAAACAACATTGTACATCAACATTTTCCCCTTTTATCATGTAGACAGCTTTGCTTTACTTTTCGTCGACAGACTTTACATATTATCTGCTCTTGTTTACAAAGTGTGCTTTGCTTAGAAATTTAAAAGTTGACAAACTCACTCGCGACACTATTTGACACTGTCAAAAAGTATTCTGTTAATTGTAGTTTAAAAAATCTTCCGAAAATAAAAAAAAAAGAATTATTCTGAAGCCGAATTACGAGATATGTTCTTAGCTTTGGGCGAATGTGATAGTAATACATTATTAGCATCCAGAATTTATCACCAACGTTGTCCTGACAGACGATTGCCAACCATAACGTCATTCAAAAGGCTAAACACCCGTTTTTCCACTACAAGCAGTGTAAAATATTTCAATAATGCCAGGGGTCCGTACAAAAACAATGAGCTAACGCAATTAGGTATAATTTTATCTGTGATTGAGGATCCACAAACCAGTACAAGAAGAATATCAAGACAACTTAACATAAGCGATTGGTCAGTGCGAAAGGCTTTGAAAAGAAACCATTACCATGCCTACCATGTTTCAAGGCAGCACGCTTTACAAGAGGCAGACTACAGGAATAGGGTGCAATTTTGTGAGTGGGCAGTAGAAATAATGGACAATGATCCCAATTTCTTTGAATATGTACTTTTCAGTGCTGAATGTTCATTTAGTAGTACCAGTAAGCCAAATCAACACAATCCTCACTACTATGCAGATAGGAATCCCCTTTTTAGGCATACTGTGGACAACCAACATCGATGGACTGTAAACGTATGGGCAGGATGTTTTGGAAACTACATCATTGGGCCATATTTTTATGAAGGTACTCTGACAGGCCAAAGGTATTTTAATTTTTTAGAAAATATTTTGCCTGAATTTTTAGATAACGTGCCATTAGAAACGCTGCGACGAATGTGGTTCCAACAGGATGGTGCACCACCTCACACAACGTTACGTGTCTGAGATTGGCTCAATAATAATTTTCCTAATCGCTGGATTGGTCGCGGGGGACCAGTTCCCTGGCTAGCTCGATCTCCAGACCTCACATCCTGTGATTTTTTTTTGTGGGAGTATATTAAAGATCTTGTTTATGCTGTGCAACCAACCACTCCAGAGGACATGATTCTTAGAATTAGGGAAGCATTCAACTCGATAATACCAGCAATATCGCAAAATGTTACAAATTCTTTTAGACGAAGAGTGCATTTATGTCTGCAGGAAACTGGACGTAACTTCGAACATCTTCTTTAGTTTAGTTTCATTAATATTTGTTATCTCATTGTTTGTTATAGTCGTTCCAATCGTTTCTAAAGTTTTTAAGTTAATTTTTTTATTGTTATCAAATAGGTACTATGCAAAACCTTTATTTAACGTATTATCTTTAAGCTTTATGATATTATTATTTAATAAACCGCTTAATAATGTTTCAGGGGTTTTATTTGGAATTGTAAGGCATTCAAAGCCCAACTAATTAGCTTATACTGGGTCTTTCTTAGCTCCTACACACGAACAGCCGTAAATTCATTCTAAATTTGTTGTTTCATCATATATCTCAAAATGTTTTAAGTTTTTGTATAGGTATGCATACATAGGATAAAAGGTAATGAAATTTCAAGTTTCACGATATAATAATATACAGGGTGTTCCATTTGAAAGAAAATAGTTTTTGATTGTTGAAGTTGTCAGAAGTGGTTGCCGTTTTGTGAACGCACTGTATATTTAGTCACGCTTTAGTGTACATTATGATAGTCACAATAGTTTTGCGCACCTGCTTGGCTAAAATGATGGTCCACTCTCTATCACTTACCAAGATAGAGGCTTGTAAAATAAAGACTGCAAAGGCCTTTATTTTTGAAAAAGAAGAAATAACTCAAAAATGGATAGGTTTCCGCTCATAATACCGTATACATTTTCGACGTAGAATCACTCGGGGAATCCGAAAATGTGAAAATATATAGGGTGTTCCATTTAAAATAACGATGTTGGTGAGTGGCCAGCTCAAATGGAACACCCTGTGTATTCGGCAATACTTTTAGGTTATAAGGTATATGCTGCCTAGTGATTTTCTGAAGTGAAATCTTTGATAATGCCATTAGTGTAAGCACAGTCTAGCTTTACCAGCGAAATCTCGCACCCTGTATATTGTACATAACTTTCCTTTATTATTATTATTATTGACTGGCCAATTAAACAAATGCATTGTCATTTATCATAGTCATTGAAACAAAATAATAAAAAGTATGAATGCAGCAAGTACGTTATGGTAGTGAATTTTCATACAATATATATACATATATATATATATATATATATATATATATATATATATATATATATATATATATATATATATATATATATATATATATATATATATATATATATATATATATATATATATATATATATATATATATATTGATACTGACCCCGGATATGGGTTCTAGGGGTCCTAGTTCGCGCTCATTTGAAGAATTTATTTCAAAACTCGGGATCTCCTCTTAGTGATTTTTTTAAAGAAAATTAACCAAAACGATAAACCAAAAATTTAAAATTAAACAGTTTATTTTTTGGAAAATTAACAAAAATAATTTCTTTTGAAATACATGAAAACAAATATATTGTAGGTGCCAGTGACAATTTATTAATGTTGAGGCACCAATTTTTTTTAAATAAAAAAAATCTTACAAAATAAAATAAAAATCCATAAACATTTGGGGATTTGGCATTTGACGTAACAGTTTGACAGTACGCAATACGTAAAAGTAGAAAAGGTATTAAGTGAGTGGTGAGCGTGTCGCCACCTAGTTATAACACAAAGTGTTAAAAAAATAGAGACTGTATACAACCAACTAACAATTTAATAAATTGACAGCCCTGGCCCATTTCTACCCTAATATAGGGACAAAGTATGTAAGGCTAGATGTATTCTCACAACAATTAGAACTGTAGACCGGTTTCACTCTCATTAGAGCTCTTCAGTACGGCATACTAATTGCAGCGAAAATACACCTATAAAGTAATACAGCTAAAGTAGCCAGTGTTTCAACACTAAGTGGTGAGCGTGTCGCCACCTAGTTGCGGAACCAAGTAGTATGTTGTCACGTCAGCTCCAAATAACACAAAGTGTATACAACCAACTAACAATTTAATAAATTTTCGCTGCAATTAGTATGCTGTACTGACGAGCTCTAATGAGAGCGAAACCGGTCTACGGTTCTAATTGTTGTGAGAATGCATCTAGTCTTACATACTTTGTCCCTATATTAGGATATAAATGGGCCAGGGCTGACAATTTATTAAATTGTTAGTTGGTTGTATACAGTCTCTATTTTTTAACACTTTGTGTTATTTGGAGCTGGCGTGACAACATACTACTTGGTTCCGCAACTAGGTGGCGACACGCTCACCACTCAGTGTTGAAAGGCTGGTTACCATAGCCGTATTACTTTATAGGTGTATTTTCGCTGCAATTAGTATGCTGTACTGAAGAGCTCTAATGAGAGAGAAACCGGCTCACGGTTCTAATTGTTGTGAGAATGCATCTAGCCTGTTATAAGGTATGTTAACCTATAATAATGAATCTAATCATCGAGTAACGGGTAGACGGGGTCGGTAATGCGCATGCGGAAAACGGAAACTACAAATGTGGTTCATGAATGTGTGTATGTTTTATATTCGTGCCTGACTTGAGAATGACGCGTAGTTTGAAATTTTTTAAATATGGCAGAAAAGTGTAAAGGGGTGCTAGAGTACCAAATCTGAAGAGACAGTACTACATCTGGTACGATCGTGCTAGCAGGAACAACAATGTTGTTACGTTCTGCGGGGTTCTGGATTTGTTGTCCCATAAGGCCCTGTACACATATAGTGGCCACGAACGCGTGACCACACTATCTTTACATAGCCACTGTAGTGACAATAACTGCCGGCAGCCAAGGTTTATAGGCAAACCTTGGCCGGCAGCTCCATTGTAATGTTGACAAATGTCAATTTTTTTTTGACATAACATTGGAGCACCTGGTGAACTCCTCTATGTAGATGTAGTCAGCCATCACTATTAGCAGTGGTGGCTCGTGACTGTGTGAGTGGGTAAAGCAGAATCCACGCGTCCCCAAAGGGGGGTCCAGGGGGGCGGAAACCCCCTCTGCGCCGTAGAGGAAAATTTTTCTAAATTTTCAAGGTCGCGCGTTCTCTTGGCATTTCAGTATTAAATGAAAAATCCATTTGTACACAAATATAGACTTTCACAAGGAATAATTTTCGGAATAATAACCACGAATACTCCATGAGAGGTCATAAATAAATAAATGTATTATTATTTACCTTATTTTTGTCACAGTGTACACGCACGAGCACGGTAATATAATACGGCGCGTATTATGAAAATCTGTTAACAGTGCAAGAAGCTACAAGCATTTTTTTCAAATTCAAGGACCTTCTCTTTTTTATAACTTGAAATTTTGTATCTAATATTTTATTATTTTGAAATTATTCCTTTATGTGTGATAATAAACAAATCAATTCCACTTACCAAAAAGAAACATGAAAAATCCAGCTATTCAAAGTTTGTAAATGTGACACATACCTGATCATTTAACGGAAACATAGTAAAAATAAAAATACGTGTCTGATGATCCGACTAAATCTAAATAAACGTCGGAAACTAAGATTTGAAGCAGGCTCAGAATTCTGCATCACTTGTGTGGCCATAATACACACCAACTCGACAGCGCGCGTGCCGTTGTCATGACAACCGTCGCATGTAAGCGATAAGACATCGAGCCAACATTTGTATATACACGATTCTGGCTCAGTGCAGTCCGCAGTTGCTCGTTGCTCTGCAACACGTAATACGCTGTGTGTTGGAGTATGTTGTGTAGCACTCAATTCGGGAATTAGCGGCTTGCATATTATATCTTGTCATAAAATACTATAAAAATACATTATCAACTGCGGCGCAACGTAACCAGACATTTCTATGTGGTTGTACTAAATTAATTTGAGAGAGTGAAAATAATTAAAGTCATGATAGATTTTGAATAAAAACGTTTAGCCTAACCGAAGAATATAGGTGAAGCAACGCTTCACCTGCGTCATCTGACGAGCCGCCACTGGCCTATTAGTACTATGAGCAGGGTGACTGAATTCACCAGGCCCCAACTGTTAAATAGTGGTGTCAACGAGTCTTGCTAAGTTTCTGCGGGAACTCATCAACTGTTGCTAATTTGTCAAAGCGGAATGACAGACAGAAGTCACAAAACAGCGCTTGAAGAGAACCGCGTTCATCAGTCTCTAACACTGTCATGTATCGGTAGTCAGCAGATTAAAGCATTATTAAACTCAGCTGTTGGCGCCTGTGAACTCAAAATTCATTTACCATTAAACATGTACGGCTAGATGCATTCTCGCAATTTCTCTCTATTTTTTTTAACACTTTGTGTTATTTGGAGCTGGCGTGACAACATACTACTTAGTTTCGCAACTAGGTGGCGGCACGTTACTTCGTGTCTCACCACCCACTTAGTGTCATTAAACACGTTTGCCTACGGGCAAGCTTACCCATAGATAAACAGCTTTTTCTACATAGTCTAAAAATAAATTTTTATCGGAATATAAAGTAAAAGAAGAAGTAGGTATTTGCAATATAATCTCAGATTAGAAGATTAGAATATGAAATTTAAAATCTAATTCATGTAGGAGATTCCAGAGGTAATAATCCTAGAAGCACCTGTTAAAAAGATTACTGTATTCTTTTATTATGGACGAATAAATGCGTAGGTTTTCATAACACACATGTTTGTTTTGCATTTTGTTTTAAAACGATATGAAACTTATAATTTGTACTAGTATCTGTCTGATTTATTGGCTAATATAAATTTAATAAGCATCAAACTCGATACGCCTAGTTTCTCACAAAGCAGTAAAATGCCCCACGATGACTCAATAATGTTTAATTAATATTCCACGAAGGTAGGTCACTATGGATTCCTATGGAAGGAAACGAGAAACAAGTTTATGCAGAAGAATGTGCTTATCCACCTATATCGGACACAGACAAGAAAACGTTCGCCGGTTTCAGACAAGGACTGTTGAACACAGGGAGCTTAGAGCTTAACGTAACAGGTCGAAAGTCATGTATCGTTGTGACGTCACAAAAACTAAACGTCAGGTTCGTGGTTCGTAAAAATATTCAATTTCAATCATTATTGTGACTTGCAATGTCGACTGTGGCACACATTATTTATTGTTTTACTTACCATGCAAGAAAACAATAGAAAACTACACTATACGAAAATCACTTTGTTAATTTTACTTCAACTACGTTTGAAAGTTATAAAATAATGACTGTTCACGATTTTATTAAGAAACATTATTATGGTGTTATTTATTGGCGCTATGTGCTTCAGTTGTAAAGTAGACGCAGTAGGGTACATGGAAAAAACTGTTGTTTTTATAATGGGCAAGTTTACCAGGCGCCAGCGCTGCCAACAGCTCCACTGTTATGTCAATAAATGTTGACATAATGTTGACGGTCGTCATTTTTTGACATAACAATGGAGCTACTACAATAATTAACATGCTGTCGTACAGTGGCGTTTGACGTTTCATTACATCTTATAACCTCTTAAGCCCCTAATTATGCTGTGTTGTTCATATATATATATATATATATATATATATATATATATATATATATATATATATATATATATATATATATATATATATATATATATATATATATATATATATATATATATATATATATATATATATATATATATTGAGATGTCCCCGCTCTTGGACATGCTGTACATTATAATTTTTATTATCAATACAATTAATTCCCGTCTACATGTGTCGATGCTAGAACTCTAAGAAAACAATATACTGTTAAATTGTAAAAATACATTATGTGGCATTTTCACCGTATTGTTCACATAGACCAGGGGGTTGACTTCGCAGACCTGCCTTGAAATTAATGAAATAGCAATGTATGTGTGCCTTCTGTTACCAATATTTAACGTCAGATAAGGTAACCTATCCTGACAAAATGTTAGAAGCGTGATGCGTTCTGCAAAGTCTGGTTTTTAGTGAATTTTCGTAGAAAAAATTCACTAATGGGGAGATCCCGACTTTTGAATTTTGAAAAAATTTTTGCAAATGAGCGCGAACTAGGACCCCTAGAACCCATATCCGGGGTCAGTTTCAATTTTTATATGTTTATATATATATATATATATTTATATATATATATATATATATATATATATATATATATATATATATATATATATATATATATATTTATATATATATATATATATATGTATCACACCGATAACTCAAAAAATAATGGGCCGATTTTGATAAAATTTGGCATGTACCTTTCTTTTGTTAATAGCTTGGATAAGTTCGTTAGTCAGGAAAATCGGACGAGGTTTTCCGGGAAAATTTTGAGTTTTCATTCGAAAAAAATTCATATCTCAAAAAGTAATAAGCCGATTTTAATAAAATTTGGCAAATACCTTCCTTTTGTAAATGGCTTTGACACATTTGTTAGTCAGGAAAATCGGACGAGGTTTTCCGGGAAGATTTTGAGTTTTCATTTGAAAAAAATTCATATCTCAAAAAGTAATAAGCCAATTTTAATAAAATTTGGCATGTACCTTCCTTTTGTAAATGGCTTTGACAAGTTCGTTATTCAGAAAAATTGGACAAGGTTTTCCGGGAAAATTTTGAGTTTTCATTTGAAAAAATTTTTTATCTTAAAAAATAAAAACTCTATGATAACCAAATTTGGTAGGTAGGTTTACGATATAAAAAGTAAACTATACACCAAAATTTAGATTTCTATGTTACAACAAAAAAAAGTTATAATAAAATATTTTGTGCCAGATCATTTCTATGAAAATTCACTACCATAACGCACTTGCTGCGTCCAGGCTTTTGTCTATCGAGCGATAAAAAATATACTATCACCTAAGAAACATGCACTAGTGTCGCGCTTTAAAAGCTTAAATAAGTAAATTAATATCTTAATGGCCACTCAGCTAAGATGAGATGCAGTTCTTACGGCTAGATGCTTGAGATTATCGTTGTTGTGTTAAGGGGAAGATAGAGGGTTGAACTCGATGGTCGCGAGGGTGATAAAACAAGTGATATGTTTATCTTGACTGCGAGGTATGCGAGAGAAAGAATGTTTTGATAAACAGACTGTGTAATAATTACATGAATAACTTGGGAAACCATAACGTACTTGTAATATATGTACTGCATGTTGCAATTGGCTAATGAAAACCCGGTCAATTGCGAATGTTAGACAGGGGACGGCTGATTTAAAGAACAAGTTTTATTGTCTAAGGTCATATTTGGTATTAATTTTTACCACTAAAGAAAAACAGAGTTCATGAGTCGCTTAAGTAAACCCTTATACAAGGGAAAGCACACACATAAATCTTTGATGTAGTAATAAATTCACTGTATTCTTTGTTTTGGGCATGCCTACAGAAATTAGAAACGGTTTGCCATAATTTTAAATGCGATGAAGCACTTTGCTGCAAATTTTTGTAGCTTGGAACCTGTGATGAGCACTAATAAGCATAATTTGGAGAGCCAGATTCATCACGACACCGTGTTATACTTGACTATTGCTTTGAGTTTATTCATACAAGTAATTAAAGTTAGGCTTCAGTCATTGAGTGAAAGGGTAATGTAATCTGTTTTTCGTACAAGTAAGTGAAACGTAAGCGTCGCCTCGCTGATAAGCTAGATTTACTATCGTTGGAGTAAGTTTAATATGCTTATTCGTGCCAGTAAATGAAAGTTGTGCACGTTTCGTGTAAAAAAATAATAATAATAAATAATAATAAGCAAGGATGAAGAGAATGCGTAGTGCTAGGGAAATGTGTAATATTTCGGGTAACGTGGCTGTACTAAATAATTTATACAAATATGTATTGTTTTTCTATAGTAACCGGATCGTGTAAAGAAAATAATATAAATCTAATTATTTTTCACCTCATATTGTTGATGAAAACAAAACTTATTAAATGGTAGAACAGATGGAAATGCCCCATGAAATGAATACTAGCAACTATATTTGTACATATATTTTTAATAGGTAAAATACACTTATTCCTGATATTCTAGTTCCCTGATTCAGATTATGTTGAAATATTGTAATTTTAGTTAATGTAAGTAGGACATGAAATAATTTTCTGTGTAAATTTGTAAGTTGTTAGAATATTTCGTTAAATATGATGCAATTGTTGTCAGGCTAACTTTATGCGAATGTAGGATTAATAAGGAGACATGGTATAGGCGAAGTCATATAGAATACACGGCAATATGAACCTAATGTCGTTTTCAGCGTTGCGATATGCAACGTCTGAGACGCGGGACTTTCGCCTCAATTAACCAGCGTTCGCGTCTCTAGCATTGAGAAGGGATATGGACATGATATAAAAGCAAGGGTGTTTCGGATATCAAGACAGACAGATTCTCCCTATCTACTTCGCTACATCTGCCTCAAATTCGCGCTCACTGCGACCCCGTTCTCTTACTAGTCGTCATTACACTGCCCTTGTGAAAAAGTGGTTGTTTCTACATTTCCTACGTCTGATCACACCAGATCCGTGGTGCGTAGAATCCACAATTTTGCAAGTAAGCATTTATTACTAGACCCGCTCTCTTATTTACTTTATTTTACTGCCAGGTGACAAACACCAGGTCTTAACATTTGTCGTTCCTAAATTGCCCTTGTGAAAGAGTGTTTGTTTCCACACTTCCTACGTTTGACCACACCAGGTCCGTGGCGCCGTGGAATCCACGATTTTACAAGTAAGCATTTATTACTAGACCCGCTCTCTTATTTACTTTATTTTACTGCCAGGTGACAAACACCAGGTCTTAACATTTGTCGTTCCTAAATTGCCCTTGTGAAAGAGTGTTTGTTTCCACACTTCCTACGTTTGACCACACCAGGTCCGTGGCGCCGTGGAATCCACGATTTTACAAGTAAGCATTTATTACGCAACCCGCTCTCTTATTTACTTTGTTTTACTGCCAGGTGAAAAACACCAGGTCCTAACATTTGTCGCCCCTATATTGCCCTTGTGAAAGAGTGGTTGTTTCCACACTTCCTACGTTTGACCACACCAGGTCCGTGGCGTCGTGGAATCCACGATTTTACAAGTAAGCATTTATTACTCAACCCGCTCTCTTATTTACTTTGTTTTACTGCCAGGTGAAAAACACCAGGTCCTAACATTTGTCGCTCCTACATTGCCCTTGTGAAAGAGTGGTTGTTTCCACACTTCCTACGTTTGACCACACCAGGTCCGTGGCGCCGTGGAATCCACGATTTTACGAGTAAGCATTCATTACTCAACCCGCTCTCTTATTTACTTTGTTTTACTGCCAGGTGAAAAACACCAGGTCCTAACATTTGTCGCTCCTACATTGCCCTTGTGAAAGGGTGGTTGTTTCCACACTTCCTACGTTTGACCACACCAGGTCCGTGGCGCCGTGGAATCCACGATTTTACAAGTAAGCATTTATTACTCAACCCGCTCTCTTATTTACTTTGTTTTCCTGCCAGGTGAAAAACACCAGCTCTGATATCAGCAGACCTCACTTAGTTACCTATCAAATCCCTAGGAGCCGTGCACTACCACGACATCAGCGCGCATTAAGAACCGTCCCCTTATTTTTCCTGCCGATTCTTAGTGCAGCATCCTTGTGAGAAGCTTGACCTCTCCCAGTAGACGCCCGCATAACCCTTTGACCCGGGAAGGCTGAGCACTACCACTATACAATAATTGCCACAAAACCGTAGCGACCCCTGCCATCATAGGGAGAATCACCACAATACCCACGTAGACTTTTCTGTAATTCACGCCGCCCCCAGATTCCCCTGATAACGATGTCCAGCAGCGAGACAGAGGGTGAGTTTCGTATATTTCTTTATATTACTTTTATTTTTTACTTGCAGTCCTAAGGAATGCGTTGTTGGTCATTATGAAGGGGGACACGTAAAAAACCTTGCATATTTTGAATTAGTATTGTAATTCCGCGAGGTGACGAGGGTGCTAGAGTGTAGGGACGACCCGGCATTTATCACATTTGTCACATCTAAGTATAGGTATAGGGATGCCTTTAAGCAACCCCGTTCGTGTTCAGAAAGCCTATGCCACCTCCTTTAGCGTGACTCGATAGGTATGTGTTAATATTCATCTTCCAATAAATCGGAGCAAATGAATATGCAACGGTTTAGTCTCACGAGTAATAAAAAAAAAGAATGTCACCGTGGTGACGGCACCTGAGTCATGTTTAAGCAAGAAACAGATAATCGCTATCTCTCGCTTTAGTAAAATTGTCTATGTATTATCAGGTTAATGTTGTTATAGCTCAGGGTTACATAATTAGTTTTCAATGCTTTAGCTTTATAAGCAGGAAAACAAATACGCCACCGTACTGACGTCACACGATATTCAAGTGAATTAACGTGTGTTTGGAATAGGTATTTTCATATCTCTCGCTTTAGTAAAGTTGTCTATGTATTATCAGGTTAATGTTGTTATAGCTCAGGGTTACATAATTAGTTTTCAATGCCTTAGCTTTATAAGCAGAAAAACAAATACGTTACCGTACTGACGTCACACGATGTTCAAGTGAATTAACGTGTGCTTAGGATAGGTATTTCCATATCTCTCGCCTATGGTCAAATTACTCATGTATTTTAGGGCAATGTTGTCCTAAATTAGAGTTAATTAGTTTGCAACGGGTTAGTTTGATGCAAAGCAAACCCGTACGTCACAGCAGTGACGTCACATGAACCAAGCATGTGTACTTCATATACCTGAGCTTAGCGAATTATCTATGTGTCTAATATGTATTTTTTATAGGTCAGACTGATTGTGTAAAATGGGTTAGGGAACTAGATATGTCACTGTCCCGACGTCGCACAGGCAACCCTGTTCATGTATCAAATAGGCATAATAAAAGGTTATTTGCTAGCAAGAAGGTAAAGGTAATATACATAACTAAGATAGAAGAGAAATCCCGTAACGTACGCTTGGTTCCCTCGATTAAATTAAGCTTAAAATACTTTGTTGTTGTTGTGACTTCTCACTATGTCTTCCAGCCGTTGCTTAATAAATAAACTAGATTTTAAACATGCTTAAGTGAAATTTGTGCTTCATGAATTGCACAATTTGTGCAACCCGAAAGACCAGCATTTGGCAACCCATCCAAGAAGGATAAACGCGAAACGTACATAGATGCAGGAGTGAAGTACAACTGGCAACTTAGCATGCACTAAAAATAAGTATAACTAAAAAGGGCTGGACATGGAGATAAGTCTGTAAATAAGTGGACACTAATATGAATGAAACCTATAAATTTGCGATGGCATCCCGCCAAGACCGCGCATAGCGGCAAAACGTCCCTGAAGGACATTCGCGAAACTACAGGTGTCGGGACAGATGAAAAGGTAAATTTCATATAAGTGATCTGGTTGATTGAAAGATAGCGCGAGAAGATGAGCGACTGACGAATTGCGATTGCGCTGCATTATCCTTTCTGAGTGCTCTGTGCTTGTGGTTATCCTTCTACGACAGTACAAAAATGTAAATGAAACTAAAACTCGAAAACTAAAGGTTAACTCTGAAAGCTAAAATAGAAAATCCCAGTATATCTAAACAATGGAAACCCCATGCTACAGGATCACTCAAGCTCAGGAGATGCATTTTCGTTGCAAGTCAGTAACGGCTCGTCTTATTACTAAACAGGGAATCAGCGCTCATTACGGATCCTTTAGGTAACGCGTTTTTTATCATTGTAGGATATTTTCGGATTGCCTCGCGAGATCACGATGTTTAGCTAGGGATACACTTTTGTAATGTCATGCTAACTTTGAAGGTACTAAATAAATCATGTTAAGTCGAGAGTTGCTTTTTCTTTCTGATCCTTCATCCCTAGTGCAGCAGGAAAATGTGCAATAGAAAAAATTATTTAGGGCATGGTACTTCTCACAACTTGGGGTCCTAACACGGGGTGATCACGGAACATTTCTATCAGGTAATTATTCAATTGCAAAGAAAATAATAAAAGGTAAGATCATGTATTGCTTGTGCTACAAATGGTGGTACTTGTTGAGTTGCATTTAACTATAAATATTTGTGTTGCGCAAATAAAATAATAAGATGTGGAAATTTAAAAAAGGGAATAGGGCGAAATTAAGAAGGGGGGGGGGGTAATCTCAATATATATATATATATATATATATATATATATATATATATATATATATATATATATATATATATATATATATATATATATATATATATATATATATATATATATATAAATGAAACAGAAGTGAAGTCATTGAATTTAGTCTTGTACTCTATATTATCTGAAAAATACATTATATAGGTGGCAAAGTGGAATGTAATTTCAACCGCATTATGTTGACGTACCTATAGACATTTTTTTGATTGCAAATAACCTTGTATTGAGTGAGTACAGTTGGACTTCTATGAGGTTAATCTCCACATGACGGTATATAAGGGGCGGGATGCGGATTATCATATCTTGCAGTCATTTTAACAGGAGGTGTTTCACTAACCAAGTTAGCGTCCAGAAGATGAAAAATTCTAAATACGTTTGACAACTACAACTGTGTTTGTATAATAGGCGAGTTCACCAGGCGCCAGCACTGCCAGCAGCTCCATTGTTATGTCAAAAAAACTTGCCCATTGTGCAGGTAGTCCGGCCTCAGACGCTTGCGGGTAGTTTAAACAATCAAACTTTCGCTGCTTGTTTATCGGAAAGACCTTCTGTGCGAATTCCGTAATCTTTATTCTCACGTTTTGTCGACATCTTTTGCAAATTCGCCGTTCAATAAACTTAATATATAGGCGGGCATCCTGAATTCATACAACCTTTATTACTATATTTCGATGTCCTGTAACATTTTTGATTAATTTAGGTTCTCTTTATCTACGTTGATAATTATTATCCCAAATGTATGTCGGGCCACGCACGATCTATCTACAGTACCGATCAGTATAGTATCGTATGGCACCCCTAAGTATGTACAGTTTATTCATCGACCACTTTGCAAAAGATGCTCACAAAACATGAGAATAAAGATAACGAAATCCGGATACAGGAACTTTCTGATACACAAGCAGTGAATATCCTGGTTATGTTTGAACCACCATCAAGCGTCTGAGGCCGGAGTACCTGTACAAAATACATGCGCAGGTGTAGAGGTCAAACGTTTAGAATTTTGCATTCTCTGATGACGGTAGCTTGATTAGTGAAACGATGTTGAGGTTTTAAAAAAATATGTTATGTTATTGTGGAGATTTGGGTTCTAAAGTGTATAGTATGTAGGTAACTTAGTAGCAATCTTATTTGTTAGATTGACATTTATCATTTTAAAATAAGAAATCGTCGACTCATTATAAATGATAATAAGTACAAGTTCATGCTACAATTATTATTTTTATGCGCCTACATTTGTTAAACAGGAATAAGTAAAGTAGGTATTATTTGTTTATTAATATTTAAAGTTGAAGCCTACGACATCCCAAGTGAATTCTAACATCCATGGTCGTGATGTTGTCATTCTTGACATACCAACACCAACATACCAGTGTAATCATTCCATTTACCTTTTGAAGTTATTTTTCCTATTTACGGGTAATATTTTACAAGCCATGACACAGGTGGCAGTATTAAATAGATACATTGTAGATATGTAAGTGCAAGGAAAATACAGTATTATTCGGGATACAGTGTTATACTAAGTTACACATAATAAATAGAATAATAAGAGAGTATAGCAGGAGCAGGCAACAACAAGGCATTAATAATAATAAATAGGTGATAGGATGCCTGACACAGTAGAATCCAACATAGAGAACGTGCTGAAGGGACTGAGTCTGAACGGGGAGGTGGGTGACTTGTGCGACTTCAGCTTGGAGGACCAGAATGCGGCGTTGGAAAGTCAGGGCATACAGCCGAGCGTCAGCCCCAACTTTAAACCCATCGTCAAGGAGACAGTGACTTATGTGGTGGCCGTCGTCATTATCAACGATAAAGATGAGGTGTTGATGATGCAGGAAGCCAAAGAGTCATGTGCTGGAAAGTGGTAGGTACCATTAATCATTATACACACCCAGTATAACTATGGAGCACTTTCTTCTGTTTCCTCTTTAAGTTGTACAGGAAGAGGGTCTCAACTTCCTTGTTTTAAATGGAACACACTATATTTTTACGTCTTTGAATTACTCTGTTAATTGTAGGTCGACTTTGTTAGGAATTCCCTAACTAGTTTTCAGTAGTTCTTGAGACATTTGTGGCATGTTTTTCAATTCATTTTCTAAGTAATGAGCAACTACACATTAAATTTTTTGACGGTCCATTAACCCAAGTTTACGTGAAGTTGCACTTTGAGGAGGAACATTTGCACATCTCCATCCTTGCATATACCTAAGTGTTGTGACGGACACATATCATTGCAGGCCTTGCCACTATTAGACAGGCTATAACTGAAATTAACATTTTTTACAGGTTATAACTGAAATTAACATTTTTTTTAAATCATCCGCACAGCGACAGTCCGTCCCCCCCCCCCCCCATTTCTCTTCATAAGACCATCAGTTTGTCTAATTAAAAAGCTAGAGGTAGGGAAAACCACAGGCGACATAAAGGTATGATTACCAGCTCATGCATATAATACTGAGTTAGAAATGAAGTGACAACACTGCATCCCATTCGAATCATTGAACATAAGAAATTGTATCAGGATTCAATTTATCAAATCTTGTTTTCTTGTCTGTGCGATAAAGTCGCCTGCTTAACACGTTCACTGCTGGATCATATATGTTCACATGTGCCAGGAAACTAACAGGGTTTTACTTCCACATCGTCACAACTGTGGCATATTGTTCGGCCACCAGTTCTTTCGACTGACAGTTCTTTTAGTCGACACTACAATAGAGCGGGGATTGATGAGCGAGAATTTCGCTTTTTTCAGTATTTGTCTGGCCGACTGGCTGAAATGTTGTATAAAACCTAATATTGATCTCTGCTTCGTATTTAGTTTTTTTTTTTTCTTTAATTTCAACAACACACCATGAGGGCTTACAGCCTAAATACTATCGTGTGTTGACGAGGAGGAAAGAGGCCACTTGTTAATTCTGGACTTGAAGGTTTGGAGGTTCGGAGGAGAAGGTAAAACATGTGGCGGCAATGAATTTCAGAACTTGGAAGTCCTTGGGACAAAAGAGCGGGCATAACAAGATGTTCTATGTCTGGTGACCTGGACAATAAAAGGGTGTATTCGCTCTGTTCCCCTGGTAGATCTGTTGGGGGCAGCAGGTGGATGAACTATGGAAGAAAGCTCCTCTGAGCAGTGTCCGTGCAGATATCTATAAGAGAGAGAGAGAGAGAGAGAAGTCACCAACGGCACGTCGGTGAGCAAGGGATGGCAGTCTTTGGGTGAGGGTAGGGTCACCAATGAGACATATAGCTCTCTTCTAAATGGAGTCGAGGATAACGAGTGTAGAAGCGGCAGCAGCATCCCAGATGTGGGAGCAGTATTCGAGGTTTGGTCTTATTTGTGAAGTATATAAGGTATAGAGATTAGCTGGTGAAAAGTATTTGCGAGCCTGGAAGAGGAAAACTAATTTCTTAACAGCCGCTTCTGCAATTGATGTGACATGTTGGTGCCAATTAAGATTTCGATCCACAGAAATGCCAACAAGAGAAAAGGACTCATTACTTTGAATAACTTGGTTGTCTATTGTGATGGGTCTAGGGCTGGTGTATCTCTTATGAGAAAGAAAGCAAGACTGTGATTTGGTGGGGTTGAATTGTACAAGATTTCTACTTCCCCAGTCTAATATTTTTTGGAGATCCACGGAGACAGAACCCTCCATGAGTCTGCGATCCTCATCTAATTGGGCTAAAGAGAGGCTTAGAATATTTGAGTGGAGGGTGCTGTCGTCCGCATAAGTGTGAACTGGGTTGGATGTGCTAGAGAGGAGGTCATTGATGTGGAGAAGAAACAAAGTAGGGGCTAAAGCTGAACCTTAAGGAACTCCTGCATTAATTGAATACAGTTTAGAGGAATGGCCATCCACGACAATAGAAATGCCGGTTGGAGAGGAAATTTGCTGTCTACGTACAGAGTTTTGGTGGTAGGCCATAGGCCGGTAGTTTATTAAGCAGTGCTGCATGCCAGACCTGGTCGAATGCTTTGAATATGTCTAGAGCGACAATCTGGGATTCACCGTGTAGTTTCATGGACTTGTTCCAAGAATGGGTGACAAAAGAAAGGAGGTCGGCAGTTGATCTGCGCTGACAGAATCCATACTGTCTGTAGTGGATTAGACTGTGTTTTTCAAGAAATTCTAGTAATTCGGTGTTTATATACTTTTCCATCACTTTTGAGACGACTGAAAGGAGAGAAATAGACCTGTAGTTGCTAGGAAGTGCTTTGGATCCTTTCTTGGGGACAGGTTGTACTCGAGCAGTTTTCCAGTTACTAGGGATTATACCTCTATTGTAAGATGTCTGAAACAGACGAGTCAGGACAGGAGCAAGTTCTGGTGCACATTTTTTGAGAACAATTGCTGGGATCTCATCAAGGCCAGAGGCTTTCCTGGTATTAAGAGAAGAGATAATCTTTCGTACTTTTTTAGTTTTAAAAATGATATCCGTCATTTTATGCGTGACATTGGGGACTGTTGGTGGATGAACATTTGGAGGTGGGTTGAGAGTAGAATTGCCGGCAAACAACGAAGCAAAAAGTTCAGCCTTGCCCAGGGCGGTAGAAACAATTTCATCCCCTGAGTCAAGAGGTGGAAACGTGCTCTTGCAGAAATTATTCCCAATAGATTTAGCAAGAGTCCAGAAGGGTTTGCCGCCGTTGGAACTTAAGAGGACTTTGTTTTTGATGTGGTTATTAAACGAGTTTTTTGCCTCAGAAAGAATGCGGACATAGCGGTTTCTTGCGTCATTATATGCTTGACGGTTTTCTTGACTGGGATTGTGTAGAAGCTTTTTGGCCTTGTCACAGGATTTTACAGACCCCTTGCCTTAGAATCCAACATTGCAAAGCTAATTGCAAAAAGGCTCAAGTCATTTATTCAGAAACACAATATAGTGTCTCTTAGGCAGAATGGATATATAGAGGGTAGGTCTACGAGTAGAGCCATTCTTCAGATGTTCGTGGATATTTTGGAGGGACAGAATTGTTGTGAGGAATGCTCAAAAGTTTTTTATTACCCTTTTTGTAGGACAGAACAAGCAGTACAATCTTTATATATATATATATATATATATATATATATATATATATATATATATATATATATATATATATATATATATATATATATGAGAGGGACTGTATTTAAACGCAATTGAATAATTTCTAATTTCAACTGTCGTTCCATAGGCACTAATAGGGATTCACAGGATAACTTAGCCGCATATAAATATCAAAACACTTACGATTATTCAGCGTTTTCTCATGCAGATAGGTGTTGGAATCTTGCCTTTGTTCGTACAATTCGCCGCCAACTTCTTCAGTCTTGCTAACAGTACTGAAGCCCACTACAACTGCAGGTGGATAAGGTATGCCAACTCATGCGAACATGGTTTATTAGCTAGCTAATCGTCTGAGTACGGGTAACTCGCGAACGACGTGCTTTCTGGTTGACATCAACAACTCAACTCTTCTTGAAACGAACAAGACTTCGTAAAATGCGATCGCGCACATGCGCAGTGCACCAAAACATCGAGAAATGCATAATAGATATATACAGCAAATTAATTCCTGCTGAGTACCAAGGAACGAAAGTAAACTAAAACGTCATAGTCTGCACCAATAATAATAATACAAATAAAATGGAAATAAAACATAAATAAGTAAAAAAAATAAAAATAATTATTACATTCTTGAACAATATATATATATATATATATATATATATATATATATATATATATATATATATATATATATATATATATATATATATATATATATATGTATGTATGTGTATATTTATAGAATCGCATACCATATGGGAGCCGCATACAGCAGTATAGAAGTCACCACTCCCCCGAGCATACGCCTCTTATAGTGTCGCGGACCACCAATATTGGGCATTATTTTTGCCGGAGTAAATGTTTTCTCCTCTGCCTTCTTCACCACTGCCTTCACTTGTTCTCTGAATGTGCATTTGTGGCCTATCAATACCCCTAAATAACGTACCATATATATATATATATATATATATATATATATATATATATATATATATATATATATATATATATATATATATATATATATATATATATATATATATATATATATATATATATATATATATCTGGTTATAGTTGATTGTATCCATTATAGCTGTGTGTTTGTATATAGAGGCTCTTTATTTGGGAGGTATCTTGTTTGGCATATGGCATATATGTATGTATAAATAAATGAATGTAAGGTTGGGGTGGTGTTAGTATGGATTGTTGTATTATATAACATGGGTATGATGTTGTGTGCAGGTATCTGCCAGCAGGGCGTGTGAACAAAGGAGAGCTATTGAAGGAGGCTGGAGCACGGGAGGTTCTGGAAGAAACAGGCCTGGAGGTAGAGTGCACAACCCTGCTGATGGTGGAGTCGGCTTGTGGTTCCTGGATGAGGTTCGTGATGGGAGGCAGGGTTGTGGGCGGCACGCTCAAGACACCCGCACAGGCAGATAAGGAGTCCCTGCAGGCCAAGTGGATACGGGACCTTAACCAGCTCACCCTTAGGTGCACCGATATCACACATCTCATTGACAGGGCCAGGTCAGTACTAACATTACATACAAATATACCTACCTATATAATATTGTGACAAACATTAATAATCATTTATCTTTGTCTAAAATATAACCATAATCTTATAATGTACACATACAAGTGAAATAGTTTATACTTATGCAGGAACAGAAATATTATCTGTAATATTTATAGACCTACTGGACAGGCTTCTCAGACTGCTATCATACCAAACCCCATTCCCAACCCAGTAGCGAGAACGTCGGGTAAAGGAATTATTATCTCCCCAGGGGCTCGCGTCTTGCGAGTACGTGGATAGCGACTACGGGGGTGCACACACCACACGCAAGCACAAACACATACCTACACACTCATACACATTCACATGAGCACCTAAACGCAAACACACCTGAGCTGGACTACTCACTTTTTGTCAACTTGTCTTGGGTGAGGTCCCTCCCTCTTTCATCTTTCCTATTTGGCCACACTTCTATTTCTCTACCTTTCGGCAGACTCTTCTTCTCTTCCAACACCGACGCTATTAGGGTAACCGAGGGCTAGGTGTCATTCCGCTTTCCACTTGAAAAAAAAGAATGGCTGATCAACACAATGAATTAATACCCCAGGTGGGTTCCGGCTACGGGGAATCCCACCACTCTCTTACAGCGGGCAGTCCCGCGGATTCGGGGCGGGGGGCATACAATCTGCCATTAATACCATGATATGAGAAGGAAAAGGAGGACCCTACGACATTCCGTGCCTATGCAGGCGAGGGAAGAACCGAGAAGTATAGCTGGATCCTTTTGCAAGAAGGTCATCCATAGGAAGACTTCCACCAGGAACTAGGAGAGGTTCAGCTAGCTCGGGTAGTAGCCAGCGGTCGAATGCAAGTGACATTAAAACAGTGAGCTTCGGAACGAAGAGACCTAGAGAGGAAGAAGACTCACAATGCGAGATCCAGCAAGTACGTTATGGTACCAAATTTTCATTAAGTGTTTGAAATTTACATAACTCAATTTTCTATAAACCTAGTTGAATTTTGGTACATAGTAAGATATTCACGAGGGCAGCATACCAACCAATTTCATCAAAATAGCTGTGTTATTTTTTGAGATACATTTTTTTTGGACATTTTTTTTTTTTTTTTAGAAAACTGGTCCGATGGGGCTGGCTAACAAACTCATCCAAGCCATTAATAAAAAAATGATTCTTGCCGAGTTTCATCAAAATTAGTTACTAACTTTTTGTGCTATTATGTGGATATATATATATATATATATATATATATATATATATATATATATATATATATATATATATATATATATATATATATATATATATATATATATATATATATATATATATATATATATATATATATATATATATATATATATATATATATATATATATATATATATATATATATATATATATATACAAAAACTGTAAAACAATGTGTAGAGATAGAGTTGTGTTTTCTGTTGTCTATCTTTGCATTTAAAAATCTTTGGTTTAGAGGTGAAATTAATTAGTGAAAATTGTACAGTTTTGCAGCTGAGAAGATGTAGTTTCTGACAGTGATAATCTAAAGTGAACCATTGTGATTATATTTAACTTGTTTACATTAGAAAGTTTGGTATTCTTTTAATATTAAAGAATTAGCTTTTATATTTTCACATTGCCAATTTCTTATCTTTGTGATGGGCTGGATTATCATCCAAACAAACGGACATTATTATATTTGCTTTTTGCTGCCTCTTTATATACAGTATGATCTGTTTACTTTGCTAAAGATGGATACCTGTAAGAGATGCAATGTCAAGCTGAAAAGGAGGAGACTTGCTTGTTGCAATAATTGTGGCACTTTATTATGCAAGGATTGCTTTGGCCTCTCTGAGTCAGAGATGAGATGGTATTTTTGTGACGGTTGTGATGGTGTTGGTTCTCGGTCAGCGGGATTGACCGATGATGACATTCTATCCTCTGTTAGTGTTGAAAGCTCCAATTTTATCTCCAGGGATGTTTTTACAGCTGAAATAGGCAAGTACTTAGCAGTTATTGGTGAATTGAGGGCTGATATAGCCACATTGAAGAACTCTAATATAGATCTGGTCAGATGTATCACCAGCCCTGGTTTCTCCATATCTGCAGTATCTAAGTCTGTTGATCGTTCCCAGGATGCTGGTGTTCGCAGTGTTCCAACGTTTGCACAGGAGCTTCTGTGTTCATAAGACCTAAGGATGACACTCAATCTGTTGCTGTTACTAAGGCTGATCTGTATCGGAATGTTAATCCCGCTGCAACTGATATCTGTGTTTCTAAAGTCAAAAATATTGCTAAAGGTGGCTTGATAGTTAGCTGTTCATCCAGGAAAGATGGGGAAAAATTCAGGTCTTTAGCTGAGAGCTGTCTTTCTGGTGAATATAGTGTGAAAGAAGTTACGCATCAACACTCGCGAATACGTATTGTTGGCCTCTCTGAGAAGATTGAGGGGGATGAATTAATAACTCATTAAGCTTCAAAATGGAACCATCTTTGGTGACTCTAATGTTAAGTTTATCTCTACTGATCATCTAAAAAATAATAATAGAATTTATCAGGCAGTTCTGTAGGTTTATTGTGTTTCTTAAGTTTACTTTAGATATTGGTCAGATTTTTATCGGGTATGATCACTGCTCTGTTTACGATGGCATTGATATCACGCGATGTTTTAACTGTTCTGGCTTCCACCATACTTCCAGATTCTGTAGGGGCAAAACCACATGTCCTAAATGTTCTGGTGACCATCCTCTGAAAAACTGTGTGGCTACTACTCTTTGTGTGTGAACTGCTTCAATGCTCCTGAGGTAAAGGTTGGAGTTGCCTATGATCATGCAGCCTGGGACCATAACTGTGTGGTTTACAGGCAAAAGCTGCAATCGATGAGAGCAGAGATTTTGCAGCTCAAATAGCGATCACCACAATGCTATGTTGGGGTAGGAACCCAGTCTCCTAACAAACCTGTTGGATCTGTCTCAAGTTTTAGACATAATCATCATTCTTCTTTTGCCTGTTCAACAGGGAAGCAATTCAACATATTTTATCAAAACGTCAGGGGCCTCAGGACACGAACTAATGCCGTTTACTCTTTTGTTTGCTCGCAGGTATACCCTCTTGACTGTTTGGGTTCACTGAGACTTGGCTGGATAGTGATATTTATAGTAGCGAACTGTTTGATGATCAATATATAGTCTACAGATCAGATAGGGATTTTTCCTCCTCTTGCAAGACTAGGGGAGGTAGTGTTCTGCTTGCTGTGCACGCTCGCTTTGCTACTCGTCGCCTTGATATTCGGAGCGACTGTGGCGGATTTGATGCTCTTTCTGGTATTGACATTGTGGGAGTCAGAGTCTCGGATCATCGGGCCTAGTTTAATGTTTTTGTTGTTTACATACCTCCCAATACTCCAATTAATGACTACTACCTCTTGTTTGAAGCTCTCGAGTTCCTGTGCATAAAATATGGTCGTGAGACATTCTTAGTTAGTGACTATAACATGCCTGAATATGCTTAGTGTCATCAGAACAACCCCTCCGCTTGTGTGTCTGCTTTTCAAAATTTCTGTAATCTGCTACTCCTTGGACAGTTTAATCATGTTGAGAATATTAACAACAGAATTCTTGACGTGGTTTTGTTTACAGACACTTGCTTGGCGGGGGAGGCATTTGATTCCCCCATGATTCCTGATGATCATCATCCCCCCTTAATCATGGAGTTTCCGTTCAGGGGTGCAATGGTCTGTTCCCCTGTTGGTGACACTAGGCAGAGGTCATATAATTTTCGAAAGTGTGATTTTGTCAGATTGTACGCGGAGCTTGGCGGCTTGTGCTGGGATGGCATGGACGGGCTTCAGGATGTTGATTCTATACTAGACTTTTTCTATTCCAGAATTTACGACTTGTTTGATCTGTATGTTCCCATGACTGCTCCAAGAGCATGTGATAGGTATCCCCTGTGGTTCTCTAAAGAAATTAAGGTTAGTATCAAATATAAATATTCATTATGGTGTAAGTTTAAGAAGTCTGGAAATGTGGAGTTTCTGAATAGATTTAGGGAGCTGAGACAAAAACTTAAGAGAGACATTTATCTTTCTCGAGTAAACTACTTTCAGAGGGTTGAAAGAGAGATTAGGTCTAATCCTAAAAAATTCTGGAACTGCTCTTCTCGAGGCCGTCAAAACTTTTCTATTGGTAATTCATCTAACCAGCAACAGGCAGCTGACAGTTTTGCTTCTTATTTTGCAGGATGTTCTGGTTCCACCCCCACCTCATCACCTACAGCCGCCAGCCTGGCTTCGGGTGACATCACAATGTTCTTTGTTGATGACTTTACAGATGACGAAATTATTACAGCTTCTAAGAGAATTAAGGCTAACATGTCCTGTGGACCTGATCTGGTTCCTGGTTTCTTGGTGCGTGACTGCTTATATGCTCTCCTGACTTCACTTAAGAAAATTTTTGAACTGATTCTTAGATCGGGAACATTCCCCGCGATTTGGAAGCTGTCACGGGTTTTCCCTGTCTTCAAGGCGGGGGATAGTGGTGATCCATCAAACTATCGACCAATAGCCATATTATGTGTCTTCTGTAAGATTTTCGAGGCCTGCCTTTTTCAGCGAATACTGTTTCACATCAAAAACAGACTCTCTATTCTATTTCTCAGCATGGTTTCATTCCAGGGAAATCGACTGTAACGAATTTAGTTGATGTTACACAGTTCATTGCGTCCGCTCTCGACCGCTCTTCACAGGTTGAAGTTGTGTATACTGATCTATCTAAGGCCATCGATTGTCTAAATCATTCTGTTCTAATTGACAGGATGAAGGCTATCGGATTCTCCGAGGGCTTGTTCAGATCTTCCCTGGATGGAAGGATGAAATTTGTTGAGGTTGGGGGCTTCAAGTCTGACACTTATCATATAGCTTCGTGAGTGCCGCAGGGTTCCATACTCGGTCCATTACTGTTTAATATATTTATTGACCCAGTTAAACATGTTTTGCATGTTCCTTTTTTAATGTATGCAGATGATATTAAGATTTTCGCAAATATTTCGAGTGTTGATGACTGTTTGCAGCTCCAGAACAGTATTCAGATCCTTGATGAATGGTGTTGTCAGAGTGGCCTTTCTATGAATGTTTCCAAGTGTTGTGTGATGTCCTTTTCTCGAAATAAGCACGCAATTATCTTCGGGTACAATATAAGAGGGCTTCCACCTGATCACCCCGGGACAGTTAGGGACCTTGGAATTGTTTTTGTTGGTATTCTATCTTTTAAACGACACTATGAGCAGACTGTCAATTCTGCTTACAAAACTCTTGGATTTCTGATAAGAAATAGCAAAAATTTCTCACAGACTGACACCCTCCTCCTGCTGAGATACATGTGGCAAGTCTAGAATCAGCGCAAAGGAAATTTCTCAAATTTCTTAGCTTTCGTGAGGATTGTCGATATCCTTCTATTGATTTTACTCAGGAAGGTTTACTTCTTCGCTTAGGTCTGCAAAGTCTGTCGATGCGCAGGCAGTGCAGTTTCGTTACATTTTTATACAAACTGGTTATTTATGTGTTCGACTGCCCTAATCTGCTTCAGCAACTTAATTTCAATGTGCCTCGTATTGCAGCACTTTTTCCAGGCACATTCTATCTCCCGACTGCTCGTACACGATTGCTGCGATCGTCTCCAATTTACTAGATGTGCACTGATTACTCTGTATTGCAGGACAGCGTAGATATTTTTTCATGTAATATATCAGAGATAAAAATTTGCCTACTCCTTAGAGCGGTGGACAAAGGGGTTGGGTTGTTGTAGCTTGATTACGGGGCCTCAATCTGCCTATTGCCCAGATCTCGCCGGAGACTGTCTCTAAGGGCATAGTGTGTTCAACCCTAGGCCTATGAGAGATCTTTATGCTTACCATTTGAACTTCGAATCACGAGGGGTCTAGATAGCATTTTTTAAAAAGCCAAGTTGCAACTAAGATTTACGACAAAAATGCAAGTTATTGCTTGATCGCTGCCAGACGCAGCCAGTACATGCTGCTCTTCCTCTATAAGCTGCTAAATAACGTGGTTGACTCTCCTACGCTTCTCTCAGATTTGTCTCTGCATGTTCCTAGGTTGAGTAATCGTGTGGTTGGCTTGTTTTGGATGGCTCATCCTCACACAAATTTGCTGCAGTTTTCTTCCATATATAATATGTCTAGGCTATATAATCTATATTGAGTATTCATGTGGATATATACTCATGTACCTTTAAGAACTTTAAAACAGTGTGTTACTAGCATTTAATGTCTGTCTAGCAAGTTTATTATTGTTTTCGTGTTGTTTTGTATCCTCTCCTGTAAGTGGATTTTCTGTAGGATGGTTGCAAATAAATAAATACATGTTTTGTTTACTACTTTACATTAGTTTTGACACTGATGGACTAGTGCACCTTCAACATTTAAAGCATATCAAGATGAGATGTTAGAAAGCTCTAACGAGCCTCAAAAGGAACACCACATCTCAAGTGTCATAGTGGGAACTGATGCTGAGAACAATAAAGATCGACTCTGTCTCAAGTCATGTATTATTTATTGTAAATAACAAATAAATACTTAATAAGCAGATAGGTATCTACATTACCTATACGTACATATCTATTAACATGTCGAACATATATAATTAATATGTAAGATATTGCATTTTACACATGGCAGCGGCTTATTCCTGAAAACAGATGATAGATACAATTAATATGATAAATATTATTTGTATGGTAAATATTATTTGTTTGGGAAGTAAAGCGAGATGTGCATGCACAGTGATAAGGTTGGATAACATAAGGAAAAACTGATGGTTAAGTTAACTAATAGATTTGACTGGAAATGTTAGAGTAGTAGAAGTAGAGAAGGATCAATTTATAAAATGGTTTGTCCAGGAAATATCAAAATTAGCATGTAACATTTTCATATACCTTTGGTGAATTTATTAGGTGATAATTTATACAGACTAATGATACAGTTTGGAACATAATTGATAAATGCCTTATTTAATTTTTTCAAGAAATTTTGTCTTTGGTGAATTTTCGTAGAAAAAATTCACTAATGGGGAGATCCCGACTTTTGAATTTTGAAAACATTTTTGCAAATGAGCGCGAACTAGGCCCCCTAGAACCCATATCCGGGTGTCAGTTTCAATTTTTATATGTTTATATATATATATATATATATATATATATATATATATATATATATATATATATATATATATATATATATATATATATATATATATGTATGTATGTATCACACCGATAACTCAAAAAATAATGTGCCGATTTTGATAGCATTTGGCACATACCTTCCTTTTGTAAATGGCTTGGATAAGTTGGTTAGTGAGGAAAATCGGACGAGGTTTTCCGGGAAAATTTTGAGTTTTCATTTGAAAAAAATTATATCTCCGGAATTAACAAAGTAAGGGCAACCAAATTTGGTACCCTGGTTCATACCGTCATAGGTAAGCTACATACCAAAATACAAAATAGCTCTGTAGGTTAAAGGACAAAAAAGTTACAGGCATTTAAAGAAAAATAAATTTGGGTTTTCCTCGAAACGTCAAAGTCGCGATTTAAAATGTCCAAATTGGTAATATTTAGACAATGATCCTAAAATTAATATGAACTCTTGAAAGAGAATGTCTTAAGAAGAATGTTTTACAAAGCCTGAACTCTTAGTTTCAATCGTCATTGTCCTTCATTTTACTAAAATATTCGCGGAAAATTCATTTAAAATAGATCCTTTCTCTGATGATTAGTCAGTAGTGTTGGCTATAGAGTTTATCGGTTAATGGTATATCATTTTTGTCAAATTTTCGTAAAAAATCTTTAAAGCTCAATATATCCGTTATTATGCAGTTTACGAAAAAAAAAAAGGTATACATTAATTATAGGGTGTCTTGAGCTACATCTTAAAAAGTATTTGCACAATTACAGGCTGGCCCATAAGTCGTTGGTGATTCAAATTTTTTTTTTTTTTAATCGAACACGCCCTATGTTATTGCATTTTTGAATTTTCCATCGAAATATAATACATCTTTGTAAGAAAAGACATTCGGGACGCAGCAAGTGCGTTATGGTAGCGAATTTTCATTAAATCCTTCAAATTTGAATAGCTCAATTTGCTATTAACCTATAAGGTTGACCAGGGAACCAGTTTTTGCAGGAACAATTTAAGTTTACTTTCGGAAATTTTTGCGCATTTTCACACAATACAGTTATTTTGATGAAACATGGCACATTGTTTCTAATATATATATTGATGCCTGCTTTCTTAAAAAAACATGTTTGCTATTAAAAACATTTTAATAAAAATTCACCACCATAACGCACTTGCTGCGTCCAGAAGTTTTTAAATTGCTAACTTATGACTCTCACAGAGGTGGCTGGCGACTTGCTCGTTCGTAATACCGTTCACCATACAGCGTCTTTTTGTCATCTTCCGGTGCATACAAATCACCAGGATGGTCTTCGGTGTGTATACTATTACTATGACTTTAAAAACTGTGATTGTCAGGTGATAAATGAATATTTAGCTTCCATTAATTGGAATAATTTGTTCCTTGGTTTGGAAGTTGATGCGGTGGTTGGGATTTTGTATGGTGCACTTTACGCTGTTATTGACAGGGTTGTGTGAATTGGAGATCGCGGGGGAGCTAAAGTCATCCAGCATGGTTCAGTGGAGAGTTGAGGAGTCTCATCAAATCCAAGAGACAAGCGCATTGTAGATTGAGATCTTCTGGTGATGTGTCAGATTATGTTCGTTTTGCTGAATTACGACGGCAGTGTAAGGAGCTGTCTCAGAGGTGCTACATGAATTATGTGTACAATGTGGATGTGGCTCTTTGAGCTGAACCCAGGCGATACTGGAAATTCGTCAGTGACTGCAGAGGCAGTAACATGTTTCCATCAAGGATGAATTTGGATTATGTGGAGGGTGAAGGTGGAGCAGACTATGTGGAACTTTTTACTAGTTATTTTTCTACTATTAATACTAATAATTCAGATGTTGTTGTTCCATCATATAGTTTTAGTAGGACAGTTAATATTAGTATGTGCAGAATAAGTATGGAAAATGTATATGATAAGATTATGTCAATTAAGCCTAGAATGTGCTCAGGACCTGATGGTATTCCTGCTCATTTCTTGAAGAAATGTATTGACACGGTTACTCAGCCATCTTTATAATTTGTCACTGATTGCTGGTCTTTCCTGGGGTGTGGAAGAGGGGTTACCTGAGCCCTGTGCATAAGGGTGGTTTGAAGAGTGATATCAAGAACTACAGAGGTGTTTCTTTTAACAGTGAAAGAACTGGAAATATAGGCGTATGTGAGTCTTGGTCTGAGTGTTACAACAGGATATGTATTGTTCACTGGAATGTTCAGTGTCTTAGAAATAAGATTTTTATATTGGATCACATGGTCAACGAGATAAAAATGCAAAGGTGGTTATGCTTATGGAACACTGGTTGTGTCAGGCAGAGGCCTCTATTTACACAATAAATAACTTTCACCAGGTTGGTTTATTCTGTCGTTTGACTTTCTCACATGGGTGTGTGGGAATTTACATACATAATTCACTTTTTGGTCAGGAGATAAAGTATATTAGAGATCTTAGCGTTGAGAAAGTATGTGAGTTAACAGTAGTTTATACAAAAAAGTTGAGGCTTATTTCAATTGTGGCGTACAGACCACCCGGTGGCTTGTATGGGCAATTTTTGGATATTCTTAATCAGGCACTTCAGTATTGTAACAATAAGTATAATAATTGCAAAATTGCCCTTGAACGAGATTTTAATACACAGCTGTTGATAGACAATGATAATAAGAACAACTTAATACAGTTGTTTCAGTCTTTGGGCCTTCAGCAAACTGTGTTCTCTCCTACTAGACAGTTTAATGGGTGCAGCGGCTGCGTCGATAACATTTTTGTTGATTTTGATTTTATGAGTGCCGAAGTTCTCCCGGTAATTGCCTCTGATCATGAAGCACAGTTTTTAGAATACAGAATTGATGTTGCACAGCTCCAGGATATAGAGTGGAGGAGGTCATATGGCCAGCATAGTTTCAATGATTTTGAACAATCATTGGCTTCCGAGAATTGGCAGGGGGTATTTGCCACTGATTCTGCAGAGGATGCTTATAGCTCATTTTTTGATATCTTTCATTTTGGGAACAGTTTCCCGTTGATGCGCGTCGTAAGTGGGTGGTGAAACAATCGAGTATTGAGGATAGTAATGCATCCAAGCAAAGGGAGTTAAAGGAGCAAGTTTTGTTCTTATATGATGTTTATAAGATGCATCCTACACCATTGAATAAACAGCTTTATGGAGAAATAAGGACCAAATATAATTTGCTTTTGAGGCAGTCGAGAGCTAAGGCGGCAACTGTGTGCAGTGAAAGTTCCTTCGGTTTTGTTCATGGAGGATGGGTTTTGCCAGGGGAGGTCATGATTATGTGCAGTTGATGCATGAATTAAATTTAACATCATTGGAGTTTCGTAGATGGAATGCTGACATGTGCTTCTTATTTAAAGTTTTGAACTGTGATATTGAGTCTGGTATTTTTCTCTCAATGATAGGGTTCAGGGTTCCAAGTTATAGAACCCGATCTTATGAACTATTTCAGGTGTTTCATCACTCCACAAATTATGGTATATCCAGTCCCCTGAATAGAATGTTGACTCTTGCTATTGCAAATGCTGGGTTGTTGCTCGTTTTCTGCTTTCAGGCGGTCTCTTGCATCTGTTGCCCACACTTAGCATATAACTAACATGTATTTTATTTGATTGATGTTTTACTTATACCTGATTGTGACTATCACTTGCTAATATTGTGCTTATGTTTAAAATTGGTGGTGTCTCGTTTTTCTGAATAAATAACTAAATAAACAAGTGCGTTATGGTAGTGAATTTTCATAAAAATCTTTTTAATAACAAATATGTGTTTTTTTTTAAGAAAGCAGGCATCAAATTTGGTTACCAGTATAACCTATATAGTAAAAACAATGTGCCATGTTTCATCAAAATAACTTTATTGTGTGAAAATGTACAAAAATTTCCAAAAGTAAACTTAAAGTGTTCTCGAAAAAAACACGTTTCTTGGTCAACCTTTTTTTTTTTTATGTCAACAACACACCACGAGGGCTTACAGCCTAAATACTATCGTACCATGGGTGTTGACAAGGAGGAAAGAGGCAGCTTGTTAATTCTGGACTTGAAAGTTTGGAGGTTCGGAGGAGAAGGAAAAACATGTGCCGGCAAGGAATTCCACAACTTGGAAGTCCTCGGGACAAAAGAGCGGGCATAACAAGATGTTCTATGTCTGGTGACCTGGACATTAAAAGGGTGCATTCGCTCTGTTCCCCTGGTAGATCTGCTGGGGGCAGCAGGTGGGGGAATTATGGAGGAAAGCTCCTCTGAGCAGTGCCCGTGCAGATATCTATAAAAGAGAGAGAGGTCACCAACGGCACGTCGGTGGGCAAGGGATGGAAGCCTTTGGGTGAGGGTAGGGTCACCGATGAGACGTATAGCTCTCTTTTGAATGGAGTCCAGGATAGCGAGTGTAGAAGCGGCAGCTGCACCCCAGATGTGGGAGCAGTATTCGAGGTTTGGCATTATTTGTGAAGTGTATAAGGTATAGAGATTAGTTGGTGAAAAGTATTTGCGAGCCCGGAAGAGGAAACCCAATTTCTTAGCAGCCGCTTCTGCAATTGATGTAACATGTTGGTGCCAATTAAGATTTCGATCCACAGAAATGCCAACAAGAGAGAATGACTCATTACTTTGAATAACTTGGTTGTTCATTGTGATGGGTCTAGGGCTGCTGTATCTCTTGTGAGAAAGAAAGCAAGACTTAGTTTTGGTGGGGTTGAATTGTACAAGATTTCTACTTCCCCAGTCTAATATTTTTTGGAGGTCCACGGAGACAGAACCCTCCATGAGTCTGCGATCCTCATCTAATTGGGCTAAAGAGACAGGCTTAGAATATTGTATATTTGAGTGGAGGGTGCTGTCGTCCGCGTAACTGTGAACTGGGTTGGATGTGCTAGAGAGGAGGTCATTGATGTGGAGAAGAAACAAAGTAGGGGCTAAAGCTGAACCTTGAGGAACTCCTGCATTAATTGGATACAGTTTAGAGGAATGGCCATCCACAACAACAGATATGCTCCTGTTGGAGAGGAAATTTGCTGTCCAGGTACAAAGTTTTGGTGGTAGGCCATAGGCCGGAAGTTTATTAAGCAGCGCTGCGTGCCAGACCTGGTCGAATGCTTTGGATATGTCTAGAGCAACAATCTGGGATTCACCGTGTTGTTCCATAGACTTGTTCCAAGAATGGGTGACAAAGGAAAGGAGGTCGGCAGTCGATCTGCGCTGACGGAATCCATACTGCCTGTCGTGGATTAGACTGTGTTTTTCAAGGAATTTTAGTAGTTCGGTGTTTATATACTTTTCCATCACTTTAGAGATGACTGAAAGGAGAGAAATAGGCATGTAGTTGCTAGGAAGCGCTTTGGATCCTTTTTTGGGGATGGGTTGTACTCTAGCAGTTTTCCAGTTACTAGGGAATATGCCTTTATTGTAAGATATCTGAAACAAACGAGTCAGGACAGGAGCAAGTTCTGGTGCGCATTTTTTGAGAACAATTGCTGGGATCTCGTCAAGGCCAGAGGCATTCCTGGTATTAAGAGAAGAGAGCATCTTTCGTACCTTTTTAGTTTTGAAAATGATATCAGTCATTTTATGCGCGACATTGGGGACTGTTGGTGGTTGAACATTTGGAGGTGGGTTGAGAGTAGAATTTCCGGCGAACAACGAAGCAAAAAGCAAAATAGGTTAATAGCAAATTGAGCCGTTCAAATATGAAACATTTGATCAAAATTCGCTACCATAACGCACTTGCTGTGTCCAGAATTTCTTTTCTTACAAACATGCATTATATTTCAATGAAAAATGCAAAAATGCAATAACATAAGGCGTGTTTGATTAAAAAAAATGGAAATTTGTATCACCAACGACTTATGGGCCATCCTGTGATTGTAGAAATATTATTTTAAGATGTAGCTCATGACACCCTATAATTAATATATACAAAATTTTTTCATATCTTATATAATAACAGATATATTGAGCTTTGTTGATTTTTTACGAAAATTCGACAAAAACTATATACCATTAGACGATAAACTAAGCTAAGGCTACTGCCAAGCATCAGAAACAGGGTTTATTTGAAATGAATTTTCTGGGAATATTTTAGTAAAATGAAGGACAATGACGATTGAAACTAAGACTTTAGGGTTTGTAAAACATTCTTCTTGAGACATTTTATTTCTATAGCCCGTATTAGATTCAAGTTCTTTGCCTAAATGTTGCCAATTTTGACATTTTAAATCGCCACTTTGACGTTTTGAGGAAAACCCCAATTTATGTTTCTTTAAATGCCCATAACTCTTTTGTCTTTCGACCTACATAGCTAAATTTTGGTAGGTAACTTACCTATAAGGATGTTAACCTGAGTGCCAAATTCGGTTGCCCTTACTTTGTTAATTCCGGAGATATAAATTTTTTTCGAAAGAAAACACAAAATTTTCCGGGAAAACCTGGGCAGATTTTCCTGGCTAACGAACTCATCCAAGCCATTTGCAAAAGGAATTTTTTCACCAAATTTAATCAAAATCGGCCCATTATTTTTTGAGTTATCGGTGTGATACATATATATATATATATATATATATACATATATATATATATATATATATATATATATATATATATATATATATATATATATATATATATATATATATATATATATATATATATATATATATATATATATATATATAAACATATAAAAATTGAAACTGACCCCGGATATGTTTTCTGGAGGGCCTAATTAGCGCTCATTTGAAGAAATTTTTTCAAAATTCAAAAGTCGGGATCTCCTCATTAGTGAATTTTTTTAAAGAAAATTCACTAAAATTACATTTATGACGGCACCTATTTCTGAATAATGAGTTTTTATAAATGAAAACCATAATTTTTGCTGTTTTTCCATAGACCTGCTTGGGGGAAAAAGGGCTTGTTTTCTATCTCCATTGAGTAGCAGGTGGATTGATCCTACCCTCGCTGATTAATCGGCTTCATTAACTAGCACCAAACAATATGTTGTAGTGTGGACTGTATATTTAAACTTTAGGCGCACCGGGTTCCAGGAGATTCCAAAATAATACACTTGTTTAATATATATAGGGTGTCCTGATTATGCTTCAAAAAATGGGGGTGTGAGTTGCCCTTGAAAAGATAGTGGGGGTAACACCTCAATTTTCAAGTATAATTGCTTGTCGAGTAAACATGTTTGCTCGTATGCATAGTTTATATAGGGTTAGTCTATTTAATATAAACCTACACTTTTTTTTAATTTTATTTCAACAACACACCACGAGGGCATACAGCCTAAATATTATCGTACCATGGGTGTCGACAAGGAGGAAAGAGGCAACTTGTTAATTCTGGACTTGAAGGTTTGGAAGTTCGGGGGAGAAGAAAAACATGTGCCGGCAAGGAATTCCACAACTTGGAAGTCCTCGGGACAAAAGAGCGGGCATAAGAAGATGTCCTATGTCTGGTGACCTGGACAGTAAAAGGGTGCATTCGCTCTGTTCCCCTGGTAGATCTGTTGGGGGCAGCAGTTAGAGCAACTATGGAAGAAAGCTCCTCCGAGCAGTGCCCAGCAGTGCCCGTGCAGATATCTGTAAAAGAGAGAGAGGTCACCAACGGCACGTCGGTGGGCAAGGGATGGCAGCCTTTGGGTGAGGGTAGGGTCACCGATGAGACGTATAGCTCTCTTCTGAATGGAGTCCAGGATAGCGAGCGTAGAAGCGGCAGCGGCGCCCCAGATGTGGGAGCAGTATTCAAGGTTTGGTCTTATTTGTGAAGTATATAAGGTATAGAGATTAGCTGGTGAAAAGTAATGCGAGCCCGGAAGAGGAAACCTAATTTCTTAGCAGCCGCTTCTGCAATTGATGTGACATGTTGGTGCCAATTGAGATTTCGATCCACAGAAATGCCAACAAGTGAAAAGGACTCTATTTTGAATAACTTGGTTGTTTATTGTGATGGGTCTATGGCTGGTGTATCTCTTATGAGAAAGAAAGCAAGACTGTGATTTGGTGGGATTGAATTGTACAAGATTTCTACTTCCCGAGTCTAATATTTTTTGGAGATCCACGGAGACAGAACCCTCCACGAGTCTGCGATTTTCCTCTAATTGGGCTAAAGAGACAGGCTTAGAATATTGTATATTTGAGTAGAGAATGCTGTCGTCCGTGTAACTGTGAACTGGGTTGGATGTGCTAGAGTGGAGGTCATTGATGTGAAGAAGAAACAAAGTAGGGGCTAAAGCTGAAACTTGAGGAACTCCTGCATTAATTGGATACAGTTTAGAGGAATGGTCATCCAGAAATGCTCCGGTTGGAGAGGAAATTTGCTGTCCAGGTACAGAGTTTTGGTGTTAGGCCATAGGCCGAAAGTTTATTAAGCAGCGCTGTGTGCCAGACCTGGTCGAATGCTTTGGATGTGTCTAGAGCGACAATCTGGGATTCGCGGTGTAGTTCCATAGACTTGCTCCAAGAGTGGGTGACAAAGGAAAGGAGGTCGGCAGTTGATCTGCGCTGACGGAATCCATACTGCCTGTCGTGGATTAGACTGTGTTTTTCAAGAAATTTTAGTAATTCGGCGTTTATATACTTTTCCATCACTTTAGAGATGACTGAAAAGAGAGAAATCGACCTGTAGTTGCTAGGAAGTACTTTGGATCCTTTCTTGGTGATGGGTTGTACTCGAGCAGTTTTCCAGTTACTAGGGAATATGCCTCTATTGTAAGATGTCTGAAACAGACGAGTCAGGACAGGAGCAAGTTTTGTGTGTGTATCACACCGATAACTCAAAAAATAATGGGCCGATTTTGATCAAATTTGGTGCGTATTTTCCTTTTGCAAGTGGTTTGGATAAGTTCGTTAGCCAAGGAAACCGGCTGAGGTTTTCCCGGAAAATTTTGTGTTTTCTTTAGAAAAAAAAATGTATCTCCGGAAATAACAAAGTAAGGGTAATCAAATTTGGCACGCCTGTTTGTATTATAAATTTAGGTCTGTCAGTTCAAAGACAAAAAATTATAGGCATTTTAAGAAAAATAAATTGGGGTTTTCCTCAAGGCGTCAAATTCGCGATTTGAAACGTCAAAATTCGCAACATTTAGGCAAAGAACCTGAAACAAATACGGAATACGTAAAGAAAACGTCCCAAGAAGAGTGTTCTGCAAATCCTTAAGTATACGCTTCAACCGTCATTGTCCTTCATTTTACTAAAATATTTACAGAAAATCCATTTTAAATAGACCCTTTCTCTGATGCTTTGGGAGTAGGCTTAGTTAAGTTTAAGCTTTGGCTGTAGGTTTTGTTGATTTTTTGGTGTAACGGTCTATAATTTTTAGCTAATTTCGTAGTAAAAATTCGTTAATGAGGAGACGAGCGGCTTTTGAATTTTAAAAAGATTTCTTCAAATGAGCGCAAACTAGGCCCCCCTAGAATCCATATCCGGGTTTACTTTCAGTTTTTATCTGTTTACATATATACAGGGTGACACATTTCTACCGTAGAACGCAATATAATTGTTATTATACAAGATACGAGAAAAAATTGTATATGTTAATTATAGGGTGTCTTAAGCTGCATCTTAAATATTTTAACCATCACAGGCTGGTTCATAAGTCGTTTATAACATTAAAAGGACATTATATACCAAAATTTAGATTTCTATGTTACAGGAAAAAAGTTACAAAAAAATATTTGGTGCCAGATCATTTCTATGAAAATTCCTTACCATAACGCACTTGCTGCGTCCAGACTTTTTATAGTTATAGTGAATAGTTTATAGTAAAAGATCTAGTTGTAACAGGAACGTTATTAGAAGAGGGTATATAGTATTACAAATGATGTATAAAGTTAATTTGGCAATGAGGATCTTACATCATACAATATCTACTGCTGGAAGCATGCAATAAATTCTATCAGATATCCTAACTTCAGTGACAACAGTTGTGCTCTTTACTGCTATAAGAGTGCCCCCCCCCCCCCCCCCCCACGGGAAGCAGCACTAGCATCACGATCACATTTGAAAACATGATACCTGGTTGCAGGAAAAGTTCCTCACTAGAATGCTGCCCTTGAACCAAGTTTCAGAAAATGGTAAAATATCATAAGAGGTATATAGTGAAGATAGAAAGACATGTTCAGTCTTAGGATTAAGTCCACAGAAGTTTTCATATCAACAGGAAAAATTGTAGTTTTTTGTAGAAAGCTGTATCTCTGGGATTTTGATAGTGTAGTAATGGTGGGGGCAGCAACTCAGATCTAATCTGATCCCATAGGTATCCCACTCGTCTGGAAAACCGGGAAAAGTCAGGGAATTTGTAGATGAAAACCATTTTGTCAGCGAAAAATTGGGAAAAAATGAGAAAATTGACTAGAAGTCTGGGAATTTTTTTCCCTGTCAGGGAAAAATTATTTGTTTCCTTTTTAAAATAAATAACTGAAACACTGTTTTTGCTTTTTTTTTGTAATTCTGAACCATTCATTTAATGATTTCTTTTTCCACAAAACCAAAATATTTTTTTTAAATTTTGCGTTCAATGGACGCTTTGTATTTGCAATGGGGATGTGTGTTTTTCGCCATGATGAGAAGACCTACTGTATTCTGTAGTAGTGTGTGTTACACATGTTGGAGGTAAATTGTAGAACATCAAAGTCAGGGAAATAGATTTTGGCACGTCAGGGAAATCAGGGAAAAGTCAGGGAAATTGATATGCTGTTTTTAGTGGGAACCCCGATAGGGTTATTGGGTTAATTTACATACTTACATGAGTAGTAAGTTGAGTGGTTCCTGTATGTCTCGCTTGGAGAGGTCTGTCAGAGCCTGCAGCTCACACGTCCAGCTGGGCAGACCCACTTGTGCCCTGCTCGCAGCTATCACGGCCCCTGCTAACTTGGACGGCGGGAAGTACTGCATATAGTGGATATCTGCAATTGATTTTATCACTAACACTCATACACTCACTTTCCAGTCAAGACAGTTACGTCACATCAATGTAAATAGCATGTAACAACTGAGATATTGATATCATAGCGATGTACCATGTAACATATATAAAAGTCGCGTGAATACGTTCTCTATGTCAGTAACAAAACTACCATATTAGTACGTCACAGGTAAATCACATTGTCATATCTCATACACGGCACGGTTGTGTATCTAATTATATTAGCAGTATGTCACTTTGTGATGTTTCAAGTAAAAATTTGTGACTGGTAATTGAACCTCATGGTCTCGTGATATAATTTTTGTGTACTGATATATTTATAGATATCTAATTTATTTGTACAGTGTATTGTATCAGAGCCCTAAAATGTTTTCCTGTGGTGTTTTTTTTTTAACAAAGTAAAAACTTTTATTCCAGTTAATGTTGTACGACAGTTTATAATAAAATGGTATAAATACACAAGAAACTGAAAGAAAAATGTTACAACGAAAATGAAATGACAATATTTTCGTCTTGTACTAACACGCCCGAATAAAATAACCAAACTTCAGATTATTTGCGCGAAAAATATATGGTTGGTGAAACATTTCACTTAAAAAATACAGAACGTTAAGGGTTATGGTATACAGTGTGTCCCAAACTGGAAGGGAATGTCTAGCTATCTCCGTTATTATTAGAGATAGGGAGACGGTTAAATTACCAATGTTTTGTAGAGTTTCATGCTCGTTCCAAATATGACCTGTATTTTGCCCTGCCTCTTTTCGTTTTCCAGTTATTTTGAGAAAATAACAGAATATTTCGATTTCATTTTTCTTCAATATCTAAGTAGGCGTGGATCTGACATGTCTAAGACTTGCACATTATTGCACACTTTTTACAGAGTAATCTTTTTGTGCTATTCTCAACTTTGAATTGTCATTTGTTTTTGAGCTACAGGTATCAACGTTTGTTTTTATTATGGCAGCCATATTGGATTTTTTGCTCATGTGATAGCCTGTGAAAAGAGCTTTCCAATCATGTACAACATTCTTGTGAAATCTTGTAATTGCACTGACAATTTTGAGAAAAACCGTTTTGAGGATAGTAGGCTATGAAATCCAATACCAGAAAACAAATGACAAAAAAGTGTTCAAAAAGCAGTAGGCCATGGAGTCTAACAATAGACTTCTACTTTTAACATAATTTTCTGTAATTATTCACGATAAAAAAAAAGGAACTTTGAGCACACCAATGAATCGGCCCATTATTACAAATGATATTTTACATTACAACATTATCCTAAAAAATGGTTATAATTTAATTAAATACGTAAACTTGGTAATAACTAAATTTACTAACAGAACTCAATAAATAGCAGATTAATGATTTACAAAGACGCCTTTGAAAATTATTTGATTTTTATATGTAAGTCAACTAAAAAACAACAGAGGAAAGGTTACTATGGATAAAACACTATCGTGACAATTAAGAATACTGTCATTCTTAATTATCTGAACAATTTGTGGTGTATTTAACACGTTGCTAAAATTTTTTACTAAATAGTTTGTTTCCTGCTTATTTTAAATATTATTCAACAATACGTTCAGTAATGAAGAATATTTTGACATGTTGGAATGTTATATTCGTTCTAATCGAAATACTAAGGCAGCTGCAAATTCACATTAAAACAACTACCCAGAAAGACGACAATCAAACACCAAAATATTTCGCAGGGTAGTGACCAATTTATTGAACGAAAGTAGCTTCCACGCAAAGAAACTACCAATGCCTAGAAATGAAGAAAGAAATAATGCCGTCTTACAGGTTTCAAACGAAAACCCTCTGCAATCTGTTCAGTTTTATGGTGAACAAATTGACGTTCCAAAAAGTACGGTACACCGTGTATTAAAACAAAGTCATTTTCATTCATACAAACCTACAATCGTACAAGGCTTAAATGTTGATGATTACCCTAAGCGACTTGCAGATGGTATCAAGGACAATGTCAGCAAGATGAAAATTTTCATTTGAAAATAATATGGACTGATGAATCAATATTTATAAATTGTGCCAATTGAGATTTTGGTCTACAGAAATGCTAACAAGTGAAAAGGACTCATTACTTTGAATAACTTGGTTGTTCATTGTGATGGGTCTAGGGCTGGTGTATCTCTTATGAGAAAGAAAGCAAGACTGTGATTTGGTGGGGTTGAATTGTACAAGATTTCTACCGCCCCAGTCTAATATTTTTTGGAGATCCACGGAGACAGAACCCTCCATGAATCTGCGATCCTCATCTAATTGGGCTAAAGAGACAGGCTTAAAATATTGTATATTTGAGTGGAGGGTGCTGTCGTCCGCGTAACAGTGAACTGGGTTGGATGTGCTAGAGACGTCATTGATGTGGAGAAGATATACTTATTGGCAAGATTGTTAACTTTTAATAAAGTGACACTTTAGACATCACATAGATATGCCATAATAATAGTTTGTGATGTTTTCATCCCATACATATCGCAGAGATATTACAAAAATTAAGTGCGATATCGCATGTACCAGGTGAAGCGTCTCACCCCTGTAATTTCTTTATTATCAGAGATATCAAAAAATTCCAACGCCACCTAACAAATTACCATGCGATGAGTTCGAACATTGCGACAGAAAAACAATTGCACATCGTCTTCATAGAAATCCATGGCCAGCGTTGATTTTCTTAAAAGGAACGATATGCCTTAGACACATACAGTCGATGAAGAATTGAAAGCTGCATACAACGATGCTACGCTCGCATTTCTTAGTTGAGCCGTTTTGGAGACATGACGTCACAAAATTTCAAATTGTATGTGATTATTTTTAACGGCTCACACCTGTAATTTCTTTATTAAGAGATATATCAAAAAAAATCCAAAGCCATCTGACAAACTACCATGCGATGAGTTTAGATATTGCGACAGAAAAACAATTACAGATAGCCTTCATAGTAATCCGTTCTGATTCTGCTAATCAGGTCATACCTGCAACAGAGAAAGTTCCAGGTCAAACATCTGGGAACCAGATCTAGAACATACTCAGACACGGCTGGTCTCCCGCAGGGTTTTGCCTATCTCCCTCCTGCTCTACAATATATTTGTCACAGACATTCCGAGAGCGCCCCTAAACGTGACATACGCACTGTACGCAGACGACACTACCATCCTCAGCAGCTCCACTCAGCCGAGAATAATAACTGAACGACTTCAGGCTGCCGTAGATGAGCTGCAAGGCTGGTATAGGAAATCTTGTCTAGCCATAAACTCCGATAAATGTTCAGCAGTTCTATTTACCAAGAGGAGACACACACCTCATGAACCCATTTTATTGGACAACCGTCTAATTCCCTGGCAAGATTCCGTCAAATACCTCGGGGTTTTCCTCGTCAAACGCTTAACATGGCGCCTCCATGTCCAGCATGCCCGACGAAAAGCGTCGATGTTCATCTCGTAGCTGTTCCCACTTCTAAATAGAAATTCCAAATTGTCCATGAACAATACATTTCTCATGTACAAAGTCATCATCTGGCCAGCGATGACCTATGCATCCCCTGCATGGGCCATCGCGGCCGCAACACACATCAAGACCCTTCAATTCATCCAGAATAAAATTCTGTGAATGGTTACAGTCAGATATATTCTGATGTATCCCATGTCCCCCACTCACCATCAATTATCTGATCGAGGAAGGTCATTATGTGATCCTGCAGCTGATATATCAATGTGCGCACGTTCGACTGTTGCCTGAGGTCCTCTGCGGAGATGATGGCCTGTATGTAATAGTGGGTGTAGTGGGCGGCCGTGGGGAACATCACGTACCAGTGGAAGAACTTCAGTATCATCACCTCCATGTTCTTGTAGTCGTTTATCATGTAGCGGCTCTGGATGCCCTCGTTCAGCTCCTTTATCTTTGGCGTACTTAACGATGTCTCCTCAAATTTAGCTGCAACACAAGTCACATCATCAAATCAAACAGATTCATCACATAACACTTCTTAGTCGCTATAGGAAAATGGCTTGTTATTCTATAGCGTTACAAATATATATATATATATATATATATATATATATATATATATATATATATATATATATATATATATATATATATATATATATAAACTCAAAAAATACTAAACACTGATTTCAATCAAACTCGGCAAAAAGCTTGTTTGGGCGAAAACCGAGGTTGAGTTCGTCAATCAGCCTTTGCACTCCAGTTTTTCCGGTGGAAAATCGGGGAAAACTTTTTGAAAACGCTATATTTTTGTAAATATCAAAATGACTGGAATGAGACTTTACATGTGACTAGAAATAGTGCAAATAAACCTATGTTGTAAATTTTAGGTAATTTGGTACATAATATGTGGAGTTTCTTCCAAATAAAAAATAAAATCCACTGCCTGACAGACAAAGTAGTTAACTGCCAGGCGTAGATTAATTCATACAACAGGTATAATCCATACACCAACGGTAACCAAACTATATATATATATATATATATATATATATATATCTGGCATAACACATACTACCCGAACCAACAATCGTGAACTGTCAGGCGCAATTATGGAAAATGACAGACATGATATTAATAATTTGCCAAGTAATTGTTATTTAACTGGGGGATTCAATCAATTATTAAAAGACACTATATTTGTAGCTTTACGAACGGCCACAGGAGTAAGAACGTGTGCCTCTGAACCGAAGGGTACTGGGTTCGATCCCAGGGTTCCCCTTTCACTTTTTCAGTACAAACTGTAACATTAACATCAACCGAGGTTCTGTCATTGTATTTGAGCAAGTTGAATGTCTGCACGTTCCGCCCTTCGGAGGAGGCGTAAAGCCGTCGGTCCCGTGGCTATGCGATGTTGGAAACGTTAAAGATCCCTACCCTTCTTACAGGAAGGCAGGGGTTCGGCAAAATTTCAAGGATAGTGAGGTGAAACTGCTCCCTGGCGTCAGTGATTGGCCATAGTCACGGAAATAGGCCGACATTAAAGAAACAAAACACACGAAAAATTATTCAATTGATGAAACATTTTTTAAACGAAATTCGTCGAAAATAAGGTTTTAATGGATTTTCGTGCAAACAAATTATTTTATTTTCAATTTTAATTACAGATTAGGTATATAATTTGAATTGTATGTATTCCTTTAGCAACATTTTGTGTAAAAAATATTTGGCTAGTTTTTGCAGATTTTTTTTGTACTTCCGTAAAGTCATTTTTATGTAAGATTTTTTTGGTTATTAATGATAAATGTTTAATAAGTTATTATAAAAAAATGTTTTCGTATTTTCTTCAAAATATTGTTTGCGTATTTTCACGATGTTACGTCGAAAATGTTTTTGTTTTTTTATTTGTTTATTTTTTTATTTCAACAACACACCACGAGGGCTTACAGCCTAAATACTATCGTACCGTGGGTGTTGACAAGGAGGAAAGAGGCAACTTGTTGATTCTGGACTTGAAGGTTTGAAGGTTCAGAGGAGAAGGAAAAACAGGTGCCGGCAAGGAGTTCCACAACTTGGAAGTCCTCGGGACAAAAGTGCGGGAAATAACAAGATGTTCTATGTCTGGTGACCTGGACAGTAAAAGGGTGGATTCGCTCTGTTCCCCTGGTATATCTGTTGGGGGCAGCAGGTGGAGGAACTATGGAAGAAGCTCCTCTGAGCAGTGCCCGTGCAGATATCTATAAAAGAGAGAGAAAGAGAGAGAGAGAGAGAGGTCACCAACGGCACGTCGGTGGGCAAGGGATGGCAGCCTTTGGGTGATGATAGGGTCACCGATGAGACGTATAGCTCTCTTCTGAATGAAGTCCAGGATAGCGAGTGTAGAAGCGGCAGCGGCACCCCAGATGTGGGAGCAGTATTCGAGGTTTGGCCTTATTTGTGAAGTATATAAGGTATACAGATTAGCCGGTGAAAAGTATTTGCGAGCCCGGAAGAGGAAACCTAATTTCTTAGCAGCCGCTTCTGCAATTGATGTGACATGTTGGTGCCAATTGAGATTTTGATCCACAGAAATGCCAACAAGTGAACATGACTCATTACTTTGAATAACTTGGTTGTTCATTGTGATGGGTCTAGGGAAAGCAAGACTGAGATTTGGTGGAGTTGAATTGTACAAGATTTCTACTTCCCCAGTCTAATATTTTTTGGAGATCGACAGAGACAGAACCTTCCATGAGTCTGCAATCCTCATATAATTGGGCTAAAGAGACAAGCTTAGAATATTGTATATTTGAGTGAAGGGTGCTGACGTCCGCATAACTGCGAACTGGGTTGGATGTGCTAGAGAGGAGGTCATTAAGGTGAAGAAGCGGAACTCCTGCATTAATTTGATACAGTTTAGAGGAATGGCTATCCACGACAACAGAAATGCTCCGATTGGAGAGGAAATCTGCTGTCCAGGTACAGAGTTTTGGTGGTAGGCCATAGGCCGGAAGTTTATAAAGCTGCGCTGATTGCCAGACCTGGTCGGATGCTTTCGATATGCCTAGAGCGACAACCTGGGATTCACCGTGTAGTTCCATAGACTTGTTCCAAGAATGGGTGACAAAGGAAAGGAGGTCGGCAGTTGATCTGCGCTGACGGAATCCATACTACCTGTCGTGGATTAGACTGTGTTTTTCAAGAAATTTTAGTAATTCGGTGTTTATATACTTTTCCATCACTTTAGAGACGACTGAAAGGAGAGAAATAGGCCTGTAATTGCTAGGAAGCGCTTTGGATTCTTTCTTGGGGATGGGTTGTACTCGAGCAGTTTTTCAGTTACTAGAGAATATGCATCTATTGTAAGATGTCTGAAACAGACGAGTCAGGACAGGAGGGAGTTCTGGCGCGCATTTTTTGAGAACATGCTGGGGATTTGTCAAGGCCAGAGGCTTTCCTGGTATTAAGAGAAGAGAGCATCTTTCGTACCTTTTTAGCTTTGAAAATGATATCAGCCATTTTATGCGCGACATTGGGGACTGTTGGTGGTTGAACATTTGGAGGTGGGTTGAGTGTAGAATTGCCGGCGAACAACGAGGAAAAAAGTTCAGCCTTGCTCAGGGCGGTAGATACAATTTCATCCCCTGAAACAAGAGGTGGGAACGTGCTCTTGCAGAAATTATTCCCAATAGATTTAGCAAGAGTCCAGAAGGGTTTGCTGCCGTTGGAGCTTTGGAGGACTTTCTTTTTGATGTGGTTATTAAACGAGTTTTTTGTCTCGGAAAGAATGCGGACATAACGGTCTCTTGCGTCGTTAAATTATTGACGGTTTTCTTCACTGGGATTGTATAGAAGCGTTTTGTGAGCTTTGACCTTTTCAAGTCTGGCCTTGTCACAGGATTTAGAGAACCAGGGCTTTTGGGTGGCTGTAGAGGTTCTCTGCGTACGTGGAATAAAATGCCAGCTTGGATGATTTCGGTGACGTTTTGTGAGGTATCAGAGGGGTCAGGATGAGAGAAGCAGACAGACGCCCATGGAAATGAGGAAAAGTAATCCCGCATTTCGTCCCAGTTCGCGGAGTTGTAGTGCCAAACGATACATGGGTGTGATGACTGTGTGACCTCGGGTTGCATTGCGCAGGAAGCAGTGACCATGCCGTGGTCTGAGCGACCAAGGGGGGCGGTGACTGATATATTATAGCATTCAGGTTGTGTAGTAAGAAGAAGATCCAAGGGATTTGAGCTGTGTGTTGGGATGCGAGGAAAGTAAGTAGGTTGCTTAAGCATATTGGCTGCAAAGGCCTCCGCTGCTCTCCCTTGTGGATCGGTTTTTAAAGATCCTAGCCATTCCTTATTATGGACATTGAGGTCAGCAAGAATAGTGACCTTGGAGGACGGATATTCAGAAATCAGATGGTCGGTTTTTTCAGAAAGGTAGTCAGAGAGCTGGGCAAAGTTGTTGTCAGAAGGTGACCGGTAAATGCAACAGATGAATTTATGAATTGTGAATAATTATATTTCCGTAGGTGGGTAAATAACTTGAAGAGATTTGTTGGCCAGAGAAATCGGACCAGTTTTTTTCGAAAACAGTTAATTTTCTGAAAAATGTTGTAGTTTTTCAAACAATAAAGTTATTTTGGTGAAATATGGTACATTGTTTCTACTATATGGGTAACCAAATTTGATGGCTGCTTTCATTAAAGAAAGGCAAATTTGCTATTACACAATTTTTTTTGAAAATTCACTACCACAATGCACTTGCTGCGTCCAGACTTTTACTAATGTGCCACCCTATATTATATAAGGTAGAAAATAATAGATTTTGATAGAGGTGTGCGTGTGTGTGAGAGAGAATAAGAGAGAGATAGAGATATATAGAAACGTTACCTGCTATCAACAGAGACACTGTGGCAACAAGGAGCAGCTTGTCGGGTATGATGGCATGGTTGTCCATGAATATGTCCAGGATGTAGACGGCCAGATGGAGACAGCAGTGGCTGAGTTTCTTGTTGATGGACACTTTTTTCATGTACTGCACCAGGTATCTCCTGTAGCTAAACTGAAACATCAGACCTTCATTAGCTGACCTAATTTGGATGGAGAGAGAGTGGTGGCTTGCTTGTGATCTACCTGAGGGGACTGGTGCAAGAACGGTATTCTGTTGCTCTCTCTCTGCTGGATCACCTTCTTGAAGTCCTCCTTGTAATCCTTGATGTCCTCCCAGATTTCCTTACGCAGCTGACAACAATCAAACAGCACAGTGATATGACAATAATCTTGTATTTACTAGCAAATTGTTAACAAAGAGTAGATGAAATACATTAAGGAAATAGAATGTGTATAAAGGATACCAAGAAACTGTACAAGTTTTGGTGAATTTTCTTAAAAAAAATTCACTAATGAGATCCCGACTTTTGAATTTTGAAAAAATTTCTTCAAATAAGCGCTTAGGCCCCCCAGAACACATATCCGGGGTCAGTTTTTATATGTTATATATATATATATATATATATATATATATATATATATATATATATATATATATATATATATATATATATATATATATATATTTATGTGTGTGTGTGTGTGTGTGTGTGTGTGTGTGTGTGTGTGTGTCACACCGATAACTCAAAAAATAATAGGCCGATTATGATTAAATTTGGTGAATACCTTCCTTTTGCAAATGGCTTGGATAAGTTCGTTAGCCAGGAAAATCCGACGAGGTTTTCCCGGAAAATTTTGGGTTTTCTTTAAAAAAAAAATTATATCTCCGGAATTAACAAAGTAAGGGCAACCAAATTTGGTACGCGGGTTTACATCATTATAGGTAAGCTACATACCAAAATTTAGCTCTGTAGGTCAAAAGACAAAAAAGTTATAGGCACTTAAAGAAAAATAAATTGGTTTTTTCACAAAACGTCAAAGTTGCGATTTAAACGTCAAAATTGGCAACATTTAGGAAAAGAACTTGAATCTAATACGGGCTATGGAAATAAAATGTCTCAAGAAGAATGGTTTACAAACCCTGAAGTCTTAGTTTCAACCGTCATTGTCCTTCATTTTAATAAAATGTTTCCAGAAAATTCATTTCAAATAGACCCTTTCTCTGACGCTTGGCAGTAGTTTTAGCTATAGAGTTTATCGTTTAATGGTATATAATTTTTGTCGAATTTTCGTAAAAAAAATCAATAAAGCTCAATATATCTGTTATTATACAAGATATGAAAAAAAATAATTAATATATTAATTATAGGGTGTCTTCAGCTACATCTTCAAAAAATATTTCTACAATCACAGGTGGCCCATAAGTCGTTGGTGATACAAATTTTCTTTTAGTGAATTTTCTTAGAAAAATTCACTAATGAGGAGATCTCGACTTTTGAATTTTGAAAAAATTTCTTCAAATGAGCGCGATCTAGGACCCCTAGAACCCATATCCGGGGTCAGTTTCAATTTTTATATGTTTATATATATATATATATATATATATATATATATATATATATATATATATATATATATATATATATATATATCTGTATGTATGTATCACACCGATAACTCAAAAAATAATGGGCCGATTTTGATAAAATTTGGCATGTACTTTTCTTTTGTGAATAGCTTGTATAAGTTCGTTAGTCAGGAAAATCGGACGAGGTTTTCCGGGAAAATTTTGAGTTTTCATTCGAAAAAAATTCTTATCTCAAAAAGTAATTAGCCGATTTTAATAAAATTTGGCATGTACCTTTATTTTGTAAATAGCTTTGACAAGTTTGTTAGTCAGGAAAATCGGACGAGGTTTTCCGGGAAAATTTTGAGTTTTCATTCGAAAAAAATTTTTATCTCAAAGAATAATACGCCGATTTCGATAAAATTTGGCACGTACCTTCCTTTTGTAAAAGGTTTTGACAAGTTCGTTAATCAAAAAATTCTGGACGCAGCAAGTGCGTTATGGTAGTGAATTTTCATAAAAATGTTTTTAATAACAAATATTTGTGTTTTTTTTAAGAAAGCAGGCATCAAATTTGGTTACCAGTATAACCTATATAGTAAAAACAATGTGCCATGTTTCATCAAAATAACTTTATTGTGTGAAAATATACAAAAATTTCCAAAAGTAAACTTAAAGTGTTCCCGAAAAAACACGTTTCTTGGTCAACCTTATAGGTTAATAGCAAATTGAGCTGTTTAAATATGAAACATTTGATCAAAATTCGCTACCATAACGCACTTACTGCGTTCAGAATTTCTTTTGTTACAAACATGCATTATATTTCGATGGAAAATGCAAAAATGCAATAACATAAGGCGTGTTTGATTAAAAAATATATGAAACATTTGATCAAAATTCGCTGCCATAACGCACTTGCTGCGTTCAGAATTTCTTTTCTTACAAACGTGCATTATATTTCGATGGAAAATGCAAAAATGCAATAACATAAGGCGTGTTTGATTAAAAAAAAGGAAATTTGTATCACCAACGACTTATGGGCCACCCTGTGATTGTAGAAATATTATTTTAAGATGTAGCTCAAGACACCCTATAATTAATATATACAAATTTTTTTCGTCTCTTATATAATAACGGATATATTGAGCTTTATTGATTTTTTACGAAAATTCGACAAAAATTGTATACCATTAAATGATAAACTCTATAGCTAAGGCTACTTGTCAAGCATCAGAGAAAGGGTCTATTTGAAATGAATTTTCTGCAAATATTTTAGTAAAATGAAGGACAATGACGGTTGAAACTAAGACTTTAGGGTTTGTAAAACATCCTTCTTGAAACATTTTATTTCTATAGCCCGTATTAGATTCAAGTTATTTGCCTAAATGTTGCCAATTTTGACATTTTAAATCGCCACTTTGACGTTTTGAGGAAAACCCCAATTTATTTTTCTTTAAATGCCTATAACTTTTTTGTCTTTTGAGCTATATAGCTAAATTTTGGTAGGTAACTTACCTATAAGGATATAAACCTGCGTGCCAAATTTGGTTGCCCTTACTTTGTTGATTCCGGAGATATAATTTTTTTTCGAAAGAAAACGCAAAATTTTCCGGGAAAACCTAGGCAGATTTTCCTGGCTAACGAACTTATCCAAGCTATTTGCAAAAGGAATTTTTTCACCAAATTTAATCAAAATCGGGCCATTATTTTTTGAGTTATCGGTGTGATACATATATATATATATATAAATATATATATAAATATATATATATATATATATAAATATATATATATATAAACATATAAAAATTGAAACTGACCTTGGATATGTTTTCTGGGGGGCCTAATTAGCGCTCATGTGAAGAAATTTTTTCAAAATTCAAAAGTCGGGATCTCCTCATTAGTGAATTTTTTTTAAGAAAATTCACTAAAAATCGGACGAGGTTTTTCGGGAAAATTTTGAGTTTTCTTTGAAAATAATTTTTATCTTAAAAAATAAAAAATCTATGATAACCAAATTTGGTAGGTAGGTTTACGATATAAAAAGCAAACTATATACCAAAATTTAGATTTCTATGTTACAATAAAAAAAAAGTTATAAAATATTTTGTGCCAGATCATTTCTATGAAAATTCACTACCATAACGCACTTGCTGCGTCCAGGCTTTTTTTTTTTAATCAAACACGCCTTATGTTATTGCTGTTTTGCATTTTCCATTGAAATATAATGCAGGTTTGTAAGAAACAAATTCTGGACGCAGTAAGTGCGTTATGGTAGTGAATTTTGATCAAATGCTTCATATTTGAATAGCTCAATTGCTATTAACCTATGAGGTTGACCAAGAAACGAGTTTTTTCGGGAACACTTTAAGTTTACTTTCGGAAATTTTCGTACATTTTCAAACAATAAAGTTATACATGGCACATTGTTTTTACTATATAGATTATACTAGTAACCAAATTTGATGCCTGCTTTCTTAAAAAAAACATTATTGCTATTAAAAAATAGTTTTATGAAAATTCACTACTATAACGCACTTGCTGCGTCCAGAGTTTTTTAATTTCAGGACGCAGCAAGTGCATTATAGTAGCGAATTTTCATAAGAATTGTACACTCTTATTATACTGCATATTAGTAAAGTTAATAGTTTAAACTCCAATAGACCTTGAAGATCCATTTTAGAGGTCCTAGTACGCGCACATTTAAATAATTCTTTCGAATATGTTACCATAGATATCTCTCTATTATCAAAAAAATCTTGCGTTCCAACGCCTTTTGAGAAAAATGTCCAAAACTCAATTTTCTATGGAACTAAATAACTAAATTTTGCTATATCTGTAGATAGTGTAAATGTGTTTAAAAGAAACTTGTATTACAAATTTCATTAAAGTTACAAAAAGCAAACTTAATTCATATTTAGAAAAGTAAACTATCTGCCAAATTATAAACGTAGCAGTTATTTTTCCTTATTAACCGCCAGTATTGATTTCGTTTTAGTCAACCTAATCAAACCGGTTTTTTCAATATCAACAATAACAAAATTATAATTTCAGACTCAAAGGTGATAAAATTATTTAGGCGTTTTAAACAAAAATGAGATCTTGTTCAAAACGTATGAAATCTGTGCACTATTGTTTCTCAAAATGTCAAAATAAAGCATAAAAAACGTACATTCATCGAGCTGGATTCGATCACTTAAGTTTCTGCTTAGAAGACAACGACGGTGTCTCTGCGCCGTGTAAGCACAAGCTAACTAACGTTTTGTTTACATGATACTCCATATCGGCTTCATGCCTGGGATATTATATTCAAAATATGTCTATGTTCTTTTAAGTTGTAAATTTTCGTTTCAATCGCTTGAACAATTTTAGAGATATTGCGTTTTAAAAATATTTTTTAATTTTTCATTAAGAAAAATTCGGCGTTAAGATCTGATGGACGAACTCATCCAAGCCATTAACAAAAAAAAAGTCTGGACGCAGCAAGTGCGTTATGGTAGCGAATTTTCTTTAAAATATTTTTAATTGCAAATGTCTTTGATGAAAGCAGGTATCAAAACTTGGTTGCCTATATAGTAGAAACAATGTACCATATTTCATCGAAATAAACTTTTTGTTTGAAAATATACAAACATTTTTCAAAAGTCTAGATGCAGCAAATGTGGTATGGAAGTGAATTTCCGTAAAAATGTTTTTAATAACAAATGTGAGCAGGCATCAATCTGATAACCGGTATAGCCTATGTAGTAGAAACAATGTACTATATTTTATAAAATTACTTATGGTTTGAAAATATTCAAAAATTTTCCGAAAATAAACTGAAATGTTGGTTTTCTAACCAACAAATCTTACGTTAATAGCAAATTGTGTTATTGAAATTTGAAGGATTTAATGAAAATTCGGTAAATTTGCAGATTAGCTCCCGAACGCTTTTCAACAAATTGTTTTCAGAAACATTACTAGGGCCCCACCTGGATGCACAAACCACAAGAAAATTTTCTTGTTCACACCCCCCAAGGAAGTTACGGGACTGGGAGTGAATAGGGGTGGTGTGCGGGGTAGGCAGGGTTTAAGGGGGATATGGCTTCAAGATGTGAAGAAGACAGCTTTCAAGCCCGTTTTATTCGAATTTTCTGCTCATATTTCCTTTTTACTACATACCCCGCCCAGCACCCCTACTCACTCCTGGTCCCGTAACTTTCTTGGGGGGTGTAAACAAGAACTTTTTGTTGGGGTTTGTGGATCCAGGGGTGGGGTCTCTAGGCAGGTTACTGAAAACAGTTTTTTGAAAAGCATTCGGGAGCTAAACTGCAAATTTACCGAAAAATCGCTACCAAAACGCACTTACTGCGTCCAGAATTTTAGTGAATTTTCTTTAAAAAAATTCACTAATGAGGAGATCCCGACTTTTGAATTCTGAAAAAATTTCTTCAAATGAGCGCTAATTAGGCCCCTCAGAACACAAGTTATTTTGATGAAACATGGCACATTGTTTTTACTATATATGTTATACTGGTAACCAAATGTGATGCCTGCTTTCTTAAAAAAAAACACACACACAGTTTTGCTATTAAAAAATATTTTTATGTAAATTCACTACCATAACGCGTCCAGAGTTTTATCTGTTTACATATCATATACAGGTAAAGCTCAATATAATTGTTATTACACAAGATACGAGAAAAAGATGTATACGTTAATTATGGGGTGTCTTGAGCTGCATCTTATAAACATATTTTGACAATCACAGGCTGACCCATAAGTTGTTGGTGATCCCACAATTGTTTTTTTTTCAAACACCCTTATATTATTGCATTTTTGCTTTTTAGTGAATTTTCTTAAAAAAAATTCACTAATGAGGAGATCCCGACTTTCGAATTTTGAAAAAATTTCTTCAAATGAGCGCTAATTAGGACCCCTGGAACCCAAATCCGAGGTCGGTTTCAGACTTTATATGTTTATATATATATATATATATATATATATATATATATATATATATATATATATATATATATATATATATATATATATATATATATATATATATATTTATATATTTATGTGTCACACCTATAACTAAACAAATAATGGACCGATTTTGATAAAACTTGGTGAGTACCTTCCTTTCACAAGTGGCTTGGATAAGTTCGTTAGCCAGGAAAATCCGACGAGGTTTTCCCGGAAAATTTTGGGTTTTCTTTCGAAAAAAATCGAAAAAAAATTATTTCTCCGGAATTAACAAAGTAAGGGCAACCAAACACGCGGGTTTATATCATTATGGGTAAAATACCTACGAAAATTTAGCTCTGTGGGTTAAAGGACAAAAAAGTTACAGGCATTTAAAAAACAGTAAATTTGGGTTATCCTCAAAACGTCAAAATCGCGACTTTAAGCATCAAAATTGGTGAGTACCTTCCTTTCGCAAGTGGCTTGAATAAGTTCGTTAGCCAAAAAAATCCGCCGAGGTTTTCCCGGAAAATTTTATGTTTTCTTTCGAAAAAAAATTATATCTCCAAAATTAACAAAGTAAGGGCAACCAAATTTCATACGCGGGTTTATATCATTATAGGAAAGTTACCTACCAAAATTTAGCTCCGTACGTTGCAGGATAAAAAAGTTACAGGCATTCAAAGAAAAATACATTTGACTTTTCCTCAAAACGTCAAAACCGCGATTTTAAACGTCAAAATTGGTAATATTTAGGCAATAGGCAATGAACCTGACACTAATATGAGCTATGGAAGGAAAATGTCTCAAGAATAATGTTTTACAAAGCCTGAAGTCTTAGTTTCAATCGTCATTGTCCTTCATTTTACTAAAATATTCCCAGAAAATTCATTTCAAATAGACCCTTTCTCTGATGTTTTGGCTGTCGGTTTAGTTAAGTTGATGCTTTCGCTGTAGGTTTAGTGAAGTTTATGGTTTAACGGTCTATAATTTTTAGCTAATTTTTGTAGAAAAAATTCGTTACTGCATTTTAGCATATTTTATCGAAATATGATGCATGTTTGTAAGAAAAAATCTGGACACAGTAAGTGCGTTTTGGTAGCAAATTTTCATTAAATCCTCCAAATTTCAATAACTCATTTGCTATTAACGTAAGTTTTGTTGGTTAGGAAACCAACATTTAACTGTATTTTCGGAAATTTTTTGTATGAACGCAGCAAGGGCGTTTTGGTTGCGAACTTTCATTAAATGTTTCAAATTTCAATAACTCAATTTCGTATTAACCTAAGGTTCATTGGCTAGGAGACCAGTTTTCTCAGAAACATTTAAAGTTTATTTTCGGAACTTTTTTGTACATTTTCAAATAATTATTTTGATAAAATATGGTACATTGTTTGTACTCTATGGGTTATACCGGTAACCAGATGAATGCCTGCTTGGATTAGAGAGACATATTTGATATTAAAAACATTTTTATTAAAATTCACTTGCTGCGTCCAGACTTTTCTACCTCTTTGACAAGTTGTCAAAAAACTGAAATACAATGGTTTATGGTTTTTGTTTTCTCCCTCAGGTCTCGTCCGCGGCCTCGCCGCCCCGATAACACCGCAACCCTTGGTTGATTGTGCATACCCTTAGTCTTACTACTCCACCCATTCCAAAATCACTGTGCCTTGAACTAGTCTGCACAGCGATTGGTAGGGTGAAGTTTTATAATGCTCCGTCTCCGGTCTAGACTGACCGTAGATCAGTCAAATACAAGGGGTATTTGAAAATGCAATATTTTCAATAACACCCTATAGCTTTTAAAGTAGGAAGGCTATGACAATTTTGTTTTTGGCATCTTTCGTTTAACAAAAAAGTATTTCAGCTTCGCGAAAACCGCAACGTTTTATCATTACTAATAACCGAGGTACCCAGCAATTGCAAGCAAAATGGGACACACAGAAATACATACACGAAGTGAATAGTAAGCGTTTTGCTTCAGATACATAAATAATGGCTAATAACAATAATACTGAAGTGAATTTACCATAATCGAATGACTTTATGTGAACTGGTACCTTATTATATACTTAAGGCGATATCTAAATAATTAGTTACCGATTTGTTAGTTGGTTAAAATGGATTAGATGGCCTCGGAAGCTCAAGTTCACTGGCCACAGATTTTTCTAATTCAGTTTAGAAAATACTATACCATCGTTCTACTGATTTGACTAATCTAAATCTTGACAGGCCTATTAAACTAGCCGATCTTGTGCTATAATAATTATGGTATGCAGAATTTAGTTGTTAATCTTTGTGTATATTCAATAACTGAGTAAAGATGTATGTATATGATATAAATGGGAAGAGGCATAATTAATTCCAAGACAAATAAAGTGTACACACCCACACACAGCTTTCAGTGTAGATAATATGAACCGTATGAAAATAATAATGTTAGTATTGGTTAGTGGCTACTTACATGGAAAATAGAGTTTTTTCCAGCCAAATTCCTCATTATAAATATCAGAATTGATTACGGTTGTTTAAAACATGTTTCACTGGTATTTTATTGTGTTGTGTTCTTGCAACTGGACACATTTAACCACACCAGGGGATTTGTCCTTTTTCTTCTTCAATATTGATATTTAAAATCACATTTCTCTGATAACATTTTTTATATATGTGTATGTGTGTGTGTGTGTGTTGTTTATACTTTATTGTTGTTCATGGTATCAATCTTCTCAAACTGGTGTCCAGAAAAGTCACTGATAATTTCCATGGAGACAGGAAGTTTTTTATTGCAATCAGAAACTGATAGTGATTTTCTACTACCAAACCATTTTCTTATTTATATATTGTTTTTCATTTAAAACTTCTATTTGTTATATTATTCCTTATTTAGGATAGATAATTGTATTTTAATTATTAAATTTAAAACGTTTTCAGCGAATTTTTATGGAAACACATTGCTTATGTATCCCATTGGGACCGCGATATTAGTGAATTTTTATTTAAAAAAATTCACTAATAGAGAGGTACCGATGGTGAGACTTTGCAAAAATTCTTTCAAATGAGTGCGAACTAGGACCCCTAGAACCCATATCCGGGATCAGTTTCAATTTTTATATATATATATATATATATATATATATATATATATATATATATATATATATATATATATATATATATATTAACTAAACAGGATTGATAACACGGCTTTGCCCTTAAACCTTTCTCCTTGTATTATATATATATATATATATATATATATATATATATATATATATATATATATATATATATATATATCCGTCTGATAACTCAAAAAATAATTAACCGATGAAACTTGGCAGGTACTTTTCTTTTATTAATGGCTTGGATGAGTTCGTTAGCCAGAAAAATCGGACGGGGTTTTCCGGGAAAATTTTGAGTTTTCTTTCGAAAATTTTTTTTTTCTCCGAATGTAACAAAGCTGCTTTAATGAAATTTACTATATATGTTGCCTCAGGAGAGATCTTACTACGTACCAGAATTCAACTTTCTAAGTTTAGAGAAAATTGAGTTATTCAAATTTTAAATTTTCTTTCGAAAAAAATTTTTTTCTCCGAAAATTACAAAATTATTTTGATGAAATTTTGTGGATATCTTGCCTTAGGAAAGGGCTTACTACGCATTAAAATTAAACTCTCTAAGTTTATAGAAAATTGAGTTATTTACTTCCACATCGTCACAACGTGTCGAAAAATCGCTTCGGCGACAAAAACTTAAAAAACATGTTTTAGCTTAAACGTCGTAAAAAGTGTCAAAACATATATAATATATGATTTGGGCACGAAAATTGTTTTGTCTGTAGGTCTGTATGTCTGTTTGTAGCCACGATAACTTTAGAACTAATTCAGATATCCTCTTGAAATTTGGTATACAGTTAGCACCCGACAAACGAGCGATTCGGATTGTTTTTGGGTAAAATCGCTCCAGGGGGTAGGGGATGAATGGGGGTGATTTAATGAATATTGACATTTTTTCGTTAAAACTCCAGTAATATACGTTTTAGGGTTTGTTCATTAGAAAACCTTCATTTCATAAAACATTTGGTATTCTGTGCTGAAATTAAATTAAGGGTTGAATGTGTGGGGGTGGCATATCGGCGCGAGAAATTTCGATATTTTAGCGAATTAAAAAAAATCGCTAATGGGGAGATCTGTGTTTATATATATATATATATATATATATATATATATATATATATATATATATATATATATATATATAAACATATAAAAATTGAAACTGACACCGGATATGGGTTCTAGGGGTCCTAGTTCGCACTCATTTGCAACAATTTTTTCAAAATTCAAAAGTCGGGATCTCCCCATTAATGAATTTTTGTACGAAAATTCACTAACATGTGCCGGCAAGGAGTTCCACAACTTGGAAGTCCTCGGGACAAAAGAGCGGGCATAACAAGATGTTCTAAGTCTGGTGACCTGGACAGTTAAAGGGTGGATTCGCTCTGTTCCCCTGGTAGATCTGTTGGGGACAGCAGGTGGAGGAACTATAGAAGAGCAGTGCCCGTGCAGATATCTATAAAAGAGAGAGAGGTCACCAACGGCACTTCGGTGGGCAAGGGATGGCAGCCTTTGGGTGAGGGTAGGGTCACCGATGAAACGTATAGCTCTCTTCTGAATGGAGTCCAGGATAGCGAGTATAGAAGCGGCAGCTGCACCCCAGATGTGGGAGCAGTATTCGAGGTTTGGCCTTATTTGTGAAGTATATAAGGTATATATATATATATATATATATATATATATATATATATATATATATATATATATATATATATATATTAGCGTAGTTCTAACGCCACTCAGCATAAGAGCAGGCGAGGAAATCAAATTCGACATCGGAGAAACAATTGCGCATCGCTTCTTTGAAAATCCACGACGAGGCATGATATTTTTAAATGGAACAATATGCCATTAATGCGTCAAATATATATATATATATATATATATATATATATATATATATATATATATATATATATATATTTATATTTATACCGGTGTCGATGCTATAATTTTAAGTAAACAATGATAGCTAGTAGATACATACAAAAAAGAAATTCATATATAACGATCAATCTCACTAAGACTTTAATTTTGACTGACTTAAAAATTATATTGCAATTTAATGAGAAATTTTGTGTATGTAAAAGTTCACGTCTGGCTAAAGTCTTAAAAATCACTCAAGAAACTTGTAAATGACTCATATATAGTGCACTGGTACTTCCAGCGGTTCACAGGCTCATGTCAGGCCTTCAGATGAGGCCTCCGCAGGTGTTGATTGCCTGCAGACAGAAATGTACGACCTGCACGGGGTAGCATTAGCCTTTAGCGCTTATCATAGGCGCTTAATTTTCCCAAAGGGAAGAGCCAGTGGTTGCCAGAGAAAGCATGTTGAGGTGACGATAAGAAGAAAGTATACTGTAACCTCCCTCAAATAATTAATAGGTAAGAGGAATAAGTGTAACAGTCCTTAAATAAAAACAGAGACGTGGTATATGGTGATTGACCTCAAGCAAACTCAAATGTGGCCGGTAGTGAGGTCACTATTTCCTATAAATCCTACCCTAAAAAGTTTCTATCTATCAGATTTACAATTAGCAGGATTATAAATACTTTATAAGGCTGGAAGATCTTAATACTGTTTACTACTTACGCTTTTGTTGTGTGGTTGCACTGCCTGAAGTCTCATTATTGTCAGAGCTCCAAAATAGTGCCTGGTTACGATGATTCTTCTTCTAAAAATTTAGTACGATATCTCTAAATGCGATATTTAGAACTTTAAATTGTGCTATCATGAAATTCAAGTGGGTTTAAGGAGGAATTATTCTTCAATGAAACATATATATAGAAAAATATATATTTGATTTTATTGACATTGATATGCAATTGAAACAAGTTATTGTCATACTTTGGTAAAGTTGAAATAAACACCAGCGCTAGACCCATCACAATGAACAACCAAGTTATTCAAATTATTGAGTCCTTTTCACTTGTTGGCAGTTCTGTGGATCGAAATCTCAATTGGCACCAACATGTCACTTCAATTGCAGAAGCTGCTGCTAAGAAATTAGGTTTTCTCTTCCGGGCTCGCAAATACTTTTCACCAGCTAATCTCTATACTTATATACTTCACAAATAAGGCCAAACCTCGAATACTGCTCCCACATCGGGGGTGCCGCTGCCGCCTCTACACTCGCTATCCTGGACTCCATTCAAAAGAAAGCTATACATCTCATCGGTGACCCTACCCTCACCCAAAGGCTGCCATCCCTTGCCCACCGACGTGCCGTTGGTGACCTCTCTTTCTTTTATAGATATCTGCACGGGCACGCTCAGAGGAGCTTTCCTCCATAGTTCCCCCACCTGCTGCCCCCAACAGATCTACCAGAGGAACAGAGCGAATGCACCCTTTTACTGTCCAGGTCATCAGACATAGAACATCTTGTTATGCCCGCTCTTTTGTCCCGAGGACTTCCAAGTTGTGGAATTCCTTGCCGGCACATGTTTTTCCTTCTCCTCCGAACCTCCAAACCTTCAAGTCCAGAATTAACAAGCTGCCTCTTTCCTCCTAGTCAACACCCACGGTACGATAGTATTTAGGCTGTAAGCCCTCGTGGTGTGTTGTTGAAATTTAAAAAAAAACCAAATGTGTACGCGTATTTGTATTATAAAGAGTGAACTCTGTACCAAAATTTTGGTCTCTAGGTTTAAAGACAGAAGTTATGGGCAGTTAAAGAAACAAATTTTGGAGTTTTCCTCAAAACGTCAAACTCGCAATTTGAAACGTCAAAATTGGCAATGTTTAGGCTAAGAACGTGAAACAAATATGGATTGTGAAAAGAAAATGTTGCAAGAAGAGTATTCTGCGAACCCTTAAGTTTAAGCTTCCGACCGTCATTGCCCTTCATTTTACTAAAATATTTACAAAAAATTCATTTCAAATACACCCTTTATCTGATGCTTTGGCTGTCGGTTTAGTTAAGTTGATGCTTTTGATGTAGGTTTAGTCAAGCTTATGGTTTAATGATCTATAATTTTTAGCTAATTTTCGTAGAACAAATTCGTTACTGCATTTTAGCATTTTTTATCGAAATATGATGCATGTTTGTAAGAAAAAAATCTGGATACAGTAAGTGCGTTTTGGTAGCGAATTTTCATTAAATCCTTCAAATTTCAATAACCCAATTTGCTATTAACGTAAGTTTTGTTGGTTAGGAAATCAACATTTAACTTTATTTTCGGAAAATTTTTGTATGAACGCAGCACGGGCGTTTGTGTTTCGAATTTTTATTTAATGTTTCAAATTTAAATAACTCAATTTGCTATTAACCTAACGTTCATTGGCTAGGTGACCAGTTTTCTCGGAAACATTTAAAGTTTATTTTCTGAAAATTTTTGCACATTTTTAAATAATTATTTTGATAAAATATGGTACATTGTTCCTACTATAGAGGTTATAGCGGTAACCAAATTGATGCCTGCTCGCATTAGAGCGATATATTTGTAATTAAAAACATTTTAATGAAAATTCACTTCCATAACGCACTTGCTGCGTCCAGACCTTTTTTTTTTTTAGATGCTGAACATTTCAGTAGGAAACTGTCGCAAATTAACGCTTTTTTCTTTAGGCAAATATTCTAACTGTAAATATTTAACTGAATGTAAATGAAAGGAAGGCAGTAAGAGCGCGCCATGATGGTAATTTTCAATAGCAAATTTTCAACAAATCTTTTCAAAAGAAAACTTGAATTGTTGTTCAATAACGAAGTCACCTGGTGTTGTATAAGAGGCTCTCGTTATGTCAGTAAGGGAGTTACGGTAGTGAATAAAAATAGCTGTTCTCAAAACCTCTTGAATACAAGCATCGATTTGTCATCAAATATTGAGGCTATTTGTTGTCAATTATATTTTCTCTGTATCAGAGAGATAGTTGCGATTATCAGAAGAAGCTAATCGTAACAGATTGACTCTACGGATTTGTCTGTAATTACTGAAATAATGCAGTGGTTGTGAGCGTTTTCTGTTAGGAAGGTTTAAAATCAGATAAGGTCACCTATTTTGATAGAATGTTTGAAGAGTGGTGTGCTCTGCACAGTATGTTTCTTGTCCGTTGAGCTATAAAAAATATCCTATCACTTAAGAAACACACACTAGGGACGCGCTTTGAAAGGTTTGATAAGTAAATCCCTATCTTAATGACCATTCAGCCCAGACGAGATAAACTATTCACTTGTAGAAAGTGCAGATGTAACATACTTGAGATTATCGTTGTGGTGTGAAAGGGAGAAATAGTTAAACTTGAGGGTCACCAGGGGTAATACATTAATGATGTAGTTTAAAAATATCATTGTGGTCATTTGTGGGTGAACGTTTGGTCCGCAGCGTTAGGTTTCTTTGGAGTTATGAAAGTGTCGCTCTTTCTTTTTGGTTTTTCTGTCCAACATATTGCCTTGTTATAGCTCTGCTACTCTTTGCTTTAGATCCTACCAAAAAATATTCATATTCATGATCGTATTTGTATTAAATGTATTGAGCAAAGTATTTACACACTCGTAAGTAGTCAACGTCATTTAACAAATCATTCTGAAAACCCCATAAAGGGAGATTTGTTCCTAATGGGATTTATTTTAATAGGAAAAGACAACGCTAGGTGATCCGAGAAGTTGGATAATAATGCTGCATTATTAACTAGATCCACTAGATTACCAGGACAGTAAGCTCGATCTATTCTGGAGGCTGTGTTTGGGGTGTCATAAGTATATACAGCAGGCTCTCCTGGTTGCCACACATCACTAAGAGAATAACTATTATATAATTAAGTATATAAGGTATTCGGAGAGTTAGTTCAGCTGAACGCAGTCTATCTCTTTCAGGTAAGAGTGTACAGTTGAAATCTCCCAACAAAATTAAATAACCAGAATTTGACACACGGCATATGAAGTGTCGAAGTGCGACAAGGGCAGCCAAGCTAGTATCTGTATTGCGAGGAAGATAGATGATAACCATAGAAAAGTATCTGGTGTGCTGTTATCGTAATGTCAAGGTTTCCCTGGATGCCAATAATATTACCAGAATAGAACACAGTGAGATGTACGACAGTGTCGCCATCGGTGGCGTAGCCAGGTAGTACGTTGTCACGGCACCTCTAATAAACACAACGTGTTATATATACAGAGACTGTATACAACTAACCAACGATTTAAAAAATCACTAGCACTGCTACTTTCTTCCTTAATTAGGAATCATGTATCTATATCAGGTATATACCAAATTACAGCCAGAATACACTCAACAGCAGGTTCGGCTGAAGGTAGCCAGCCTCGTAGAACACAGTGAGATTAAGGACAAGTGTCGCCATCGGTGGCGTAACCAGGTAATACCTTATATAGATACATGGTCTCTAATTAGGGAAGAAAGTAGCAGGGCTAGCGATTTTTTAAATCGTTAGTTAGTTGTACACAGTCTCTATGTATATAACACGTTGTGTTTATTAGGGCTGCCCTGACAACATATTACCTGGCTACACCACTGTGCTCTACGAGGCTGGCTACCTTTAGCCGAACTTGCTGTTGAGTGTATTCTGGCTGTAATTTGGTATAGCGCACTGACAAGCTCTAATGAGAGCGAAACCGGTATGCGTTTCCAATTATGGTCGGAATACATCTGACCTTATATAGTACCAGAATACTTAACTTGTGCAGGATTTATATAAAAATTAAACAAAGGAATGGAATGTGTTTCTGATATAGATCGAGTATTTTTTTCTTATAAATATACAAAATCTGACTGAGAAAAGCTCAAAAAAGACTCCAGCGTAATCCATTTATACTCACTCTTAACGCTTTTAACGTTAAGGCTTAAAATTCGCAGTTTATTTGTGTGTGTGTGTGTGTGTGTGTGTGTGTGTGTGTGTGTGCGCATGTTTGTGTATGTGTACTGGTTAAGTGATAGTAAATATTAGAAAACTGACTGAATATTATTGTGGTTACATGTAGGGCGTATAAGGAGGCCAGGAGGAAGAACGACAGGACGTGGCATGAGGACCAGCTGCCCGCACTGAGGTCCCACTCCAAACTGTTGCTCAGGCTGGTGGTTGTGATAAAGAAGAAGGCCAGCAATCGCGTGCACGTGCTGCTGAGCGAGCGCACGGCCTGGCATCTGCCCACCTGCGAGATCCATCCTGGCAAGTCTCTCCACTTCACCCTCAGAAAGTTCATGGTAGACTTGTTTGGAGCGGAAGTGCCACCCCACAAACCACACGGACTTCTCTCTGTAAGTATATCATTCATCATAGTCTCTTATCACATTCTCTCTCTCTCTCTCTCTCTCTGTGTGTGTGGTTATCTAATTGTTTGTTTATACTTCAAGATAGAGCACGATCCCCAAGAAGCACAAGATGGTTTATGTATGACTCTGCTGGTAACTTTCCGAGCGCCTTTAGAAGAAGTTCCTATAATCGGCAAGTGTGTCTGGCACGAGACTTCCAAGGAGCTGGGTGAAAGGCTGATGTTGCGAGTGGGTTCCAGGAACTCCACCCTCCCCGTCCACGTCATACGCTAACACATTGTTTTCCCCTGTTTAAGACACACTCCCCCCCTCCCCAATTGTTGAAATGTTTACATCTATATCTGACGTTCTCAAATCCATATGTTGTTTATTAAATTATTTATTATATTTCATAGTGTTATCTAATTTTTATATATTACTTATATATTATTGTACTAATATTTATTATAAATAAAATATATTCTTTTTGCTAGTGTTATTTCATAGCTTTGTTGTTGTTATGCCCCTGGATCCTGCTTATATTGTTTACTAGTTGACAATGGTATTATGTTCCCAGCCTTTCTCATATCAATAAATTATTCAACATTAAATTTAAATATTCGTTGTAGATGGAAATATATATATATATATATATATATATATATATATATATATATATATATATATATATATATATATATATATATATATATATATATATATATATATATATATATATATATATATATATATATATATATAGATAGATAGATAGATAGATAGATAGGATGGCGCATTTATGTAACAAAGTTCCATATCTTGTTAGTGAATTTTCTTAAAAAAAATTCACTAATGAGGAGATCCCGACTTTTGAATTTTGAAAAAATTTCTTCAAATGAGCGCTAATTAGGCCCCGCAGAAAACATATCCGGGGTCAGTTTCAATTTTTATATGTTTATATATATATATATATATATATATATATATATATATATATATATATATATATATATATATATGTTTATATATATATATATATATATATATATATATATATATATATATATATATATATATATTTATATATATGTATCACACCGATAACTCAAAAAATAATGGGCCGATTTTGATTAAATTTGGTGAAAAAATTCCTTTTGCAAATGGCTTGGATAAGTTCGTTAGCCAAGAAAATCTGCCCAGGTTTTCCCGGAAAATTTTGTGTTTTCTTTCGAAAAACAATTATATCTCCGGAATTAACAAAGTAAGGGCAACCAAATTTGGCACGCAGGTTTATATCCTTATAGGTATTTTGGTATACCTACCAAAATTTAGCTATGTAGGTCAAAAGACAAAAAAGTTATAGGCATTTAAAGAAAAATAAATTGGGGTTTTCCTCAAAACGTCAAAGTGGCGATTTAAAATGTCAAAATTGGCAACATTTAGGCAAATAACTTGAATCTAATACGGGCTCTAGAAATAAAATGTCTCAAGAAGGATGTTTTACAAACCCTGAAGTCTTAGTTTCAATCGTCATTGTCCTTCATTTTACTAAAATATTTCCAGAAAATTCATTTCAAATAGACCCTATATCTATAGAGTTTATTGTTTAATGGTATATAATTTTTGTCGAATTTTTGTAAAAAATCAATAAAGCTCAATATATCCGTTATTATATAAGATATGAAAAAAATTTGTATATATTAATTATAGGGTGTCTTGAGCTACATCTTAAAAAATTATTGTTACAATCACAGGGTGGCCCATAAGTCGTTGGTGATACGAATTTCCTTTTTTTTAAATCAAACACGCCTTATGTTATTGCATTTTTGCATTTTCCATTGAAATATAATGCATGTTTGTAAGAAAAGAAATTCTGGACGCACCAAGTGCGTTATGGTAGCGAATTTTAATCAAATGTTTCATATTTGAACAGCTCAATTTGCTATTAACCTATAAGGTTGATCAAGACACGTGTTTCTTCGGGAACACTTTAAGTTTACTTTTGGAAATTTTTGTACATTTTCACACAATAAAGTTATTTTGATGAAACATGGCACATTGTTTTTACTATATAGGTTATACTGGTAACCAAATTTGATGCCTGCTTTCTTAAAAAAACATACATATCTGTTATTAAAAACATTTTTATGAAAATTCACTACCATAACGCACTTGCTGCGTCCAGAGTTTTTCCTATGAAAGGTAGAAAAAAACTTTTTCACAAAGTTACATATTTTAAAGCTGTCCTTATTATAAAATTATTTTTTGCCATACAGGGTGATTCATAAAAGCCTGACAAATGCCAATTTAATTTTTTGAAAAGAAACACTAGGTATATTATTTCATATTTAAACGTTGCATAAATTTGTCTATAAAACGGTATGCAGTTTGTAGTGGATTTTTATTAAAAAATCCATCTACGAACTCATCATGTTCCTCGCATCCCAACACACAGCTCAAATCCTTTGGATCTCCTTCTTACTACAATACCTGAATGATATAACATATCAGTCACCGCCCCCCTGGGTCGCTCAGACCACGGCATGGTCACTGCTTCCTGTGCAATGCAACCCGAGGTCACACAGTCATCACACCCACGTATCGTTTGGCACTACAACTCCGCAAACTGGGACGAAATGCGGGATTACTTTTCCTCATTTCCATGGGCGTCTGTCTGCTTCTCTCATCCTGACCCCTCTGATATCTCACAAAACGTCACCGAAATTATCCAAGCTGGCATGGAATTATTTATTCCACGTACGCAGAGAACCTCTACAGCCACCCAAAAGCCCTGGTTCTCTAAATCTTGTAACAAGGCCAGACTTGAAAAGGTCAAAGCTCACAAAACGCTTCTACACAATCCCAGTGAAGAAAACCGTCAAGCATTTAACGACGCAAGAAACCGCTATGTCCGCATTCTTTCTGAGGCAAAAAACTCGTTTAATAACCACATCAAAAACAAAGTCCTCCTAAGCTCCAACGGCGGCAAACCCTTCTGGACTCTTGCTAAATCTATTGGGAATAATTTCTGCAAGAGCACGTTCCCACCTCTTGTCTCAGGGGATGAAATTGTTTCTACCGCCCTGGGCAAGGCTGAACTTCTTGCCTCGTTGTTTGCCGCCAATTCTACTCTCAACCCAACCTCCAAATGTTCAACCACCAACAGTCCCCAACGTCGCGCATAAAATGACGGATATCATTTTCAAAACTAAAAAGCCTGGACGCAGCAAGTGCGTTATGGTAGTGAATTTTCATAGAAATGATCTGGCACAAAATATTTTATTATAATTTTTTTTTCTTGTAACATAGAAATCTAAATTTTGGTGTATAGTTTACTTTTTATATCGTAAACCTACCTACCAAATTTGGTTATCATAGATTTTTTATTTTTTAAGATAAAATTTTTTTCAAATGAAAACTCAAAATTTTCCCGGAAAACCTCGTCCGATTTTTTTGATTAACGAACTTTTTAAAGTCATTTACAAAAGGAAGGTACATGGCAAATTTGATCAAAATCGGCCTATTATTCTTTGAGATAAAAATTTTTTTCGAATGAAAACTCAAAATTTTCTCGGAAAACCTCGTCAGATTTTCCTGACTAACTAACTTGTCAAAGCCATTTACAAGAGAAAGGTACATGCCAAATTTTATTAAAATCGGCTTATTACTTTTTGAGATAAGAATTTTTTTCGAATGAAAACTCAAAATTTTCCCGGAAAACCTCGTCCGATTTTCCTGACTAACGAACTTATCCAAGCCATTTACAAAAGAAAGGTACATGCCAAATTTTATCAAAATCGGCCCATTATTTTTTGAGTTATCGGTGTGATATATATATATATATATATATATATATATATATATATATATATATATATATATATATATATATATATATATATATATATATATATATATATATATATATATATATATATATATATATATATATATATATATATATATATATATATATATATATATATATATATAAACATATAAAAATTGAAACTGACCCCGGATATGGGTTCTAGGGGTCCTAGATCGCGCTCATTTGAAGAAATTTTTTCAAAATTCAAAAGTCGAGATCTCATTAGTGAATTTTTTCTAAGAAAATTCACTAAAAGGTACGAAAGATGCTCTCGTCTCATTATACCAGGAAAGCCTCTGGACTTGACGAGATCCCAGCAATTGTTCTCAAAAAATGCGCCCCAGAACTTTCTCCTGTCCTGACTCGTCTGTTTCAGATATCTTACAATAAAGGCATATTCCCTAGTAACTGGAAAACTGCTCGAGTACAACCCATCCCCAAGAAAGGATCCAGAGCGCTTCCTAGCAACTACAGGCTTATTTCTCTCCTTTCAGTCGTCTCTAAAATGATGGAAAAGTATATAAACCCGAATTACTAAAATTTTTTGAAAAACACAGTCTAATCCACGACAGGCAGTATGGATTCCGTCAGCTCAGATCAACTGCCGACCTTTGTCACCCATTCTTGAAACAAGTCTATGGAAGTTAGATTAGATAAGGATCACAGACTCATGGAGGGTTCTGTCTGCGTGGATCTCCATAAAATATTAAGACTGGGGAAGTAGAAATCTTGTACAATTAAACCACACCAAATCTCAGTTTTCCTTTCTCATAAGAGATACACCAGCCCTAGACCCATCACAATGAACAACCAAGTTTTTCAAAGTAATGAGTACTTTTCACTTGTTGACATTTCTGTGGATCGATATCTCAATTGGCACCAACATGTCACATCAATTGCAGAAGCGGGTGCTAAAGAATTAGGTTTCCTCTTCCGGGCTCGCAAATACTTTTCCCCAGCTAATCTGCATCCCTTATATACTTCACAAATAAGGCCAAATACTGCTCCCACATCTGGGGTGTAGCTTTTTTTTTTTAATTTTAACAACACCACAAGGGCTTACAGCCTAAATACTATCGTACCGTGGGTGTCGACAAGGAGGAAAGAGGCAATTTGTTAATTCTGGACTTGAAGGTTTGGAGGTTCGGAGGAGAAGGAAAAACATGTGCCGGCAAGGAATTCCACAACTTGGAAGTCCTCGGGACAAAAGAGCGGGCATAACAAGATGTTCTATGTCTGGTGACCTGGACAGTAAAAGGGTGGATTCGCTCTGTTCCCCTGGTAGATCTGTTGGGGGCAGCAGGTGGGGGAACTATGGAAGAGAGCTCCTCTGAGCAGTGCCCATGTAGATATCTATAATAAAAACTCTGGACGCAGCAAGTGCGTTATGGTAGTGAATTTTCATAAAAATGTTTTTAATTGCAAATATGTGTGTTTCCCTTTTAAGAAAGCAGGCATCAATTTTGGTTACCAGTATAACCTATATAGTAAAAACAATGTGCCATGTTTCATAAAAATAACTTTATTGTGTGAAAATGTACAAAAATTTCCAAAAGTAAACTTAAAGTGTTCCCGGAAAAACTCGTTTCTTGGTCAACCTTATAGGTTAATAGCAAATTGAGCTTTTCAAATTTGAAGCATTTAATGAAAATTCGCTACCATAACGCACTTGCTGCGTCCCGAATTTCTTTTCTTACAAACACGCATCGAAAAATTCAAAAATGCAATAACATAAGGCGTGTTTGATTAAAAAAAAGAAAATTTGTATCACCAACGACTTATGGGCCATCCTGTAATTGTAGAAATATTTTTTTAAGATGTAGCTCAAGACACCCTATAATTAATATATACAAATTTTCTTCATATCTTGTATAATAACGGATATATTGAGCTTTATTGATTTTTTACGAAAATTCGACAAAAATTATATACCATTAAACGATAAACTCTGTAGCTAAGACTACTGCCAAGCATTAGATAAAGGGTCTATTTGAAATGAATTTTCTGGAAACATTTTAGTAAAATGAAGGACAATGACGGTTGAAACTAAGACTTCAGAGTTTGTAAAAGATCCTTCTTGAGACATTTGATTTCCATATCCCGTATTAGATTCAAGTTCTTTGCCTAAATGTTGCCGATTTTGACGTTTTAAATCGCAACTTTGACGTTTTGAGGAAAACCCCAATTTATTTTTCTTTAACTGCTTATAACTTTTTTGTCTTTTGACCTACATAGCTAAATTTTGGTAGGTGGCTTACCTATAAGGATATTAACTAGCGTACCAAATTTGGTTGCCCTTACTTTGTTAATTCCGGAGATATAAATTTTTTTCGAAAGAAAACACAAAATTTTCCGGGAAAACCTGGGCAGATTTTCCTGGCTAACGAACTTATCCAAGCCATTTGCGAAAGGAATTTTTCCACCAAATTTAGTCAAAATCGGCCTATTATTTTTTGAGTTATCGGTGTGACACATATATATATATATATATATATATATATATATATATATATATATATATATATATATAAATATATATATATATATATATATATATATATATATATATATATATATATATATATATATATATATATATAGATATATATATATATATATATATATATATATATATGTATATAGATATATATATATATATATATATATATATATATATATATATATATATATATATATATATATATATATATATATGTATATATATATATATATATAAACATATAAAAATTGAAACGGACCCCGGATATGTGTTCTAGGGGGCCTAGTTCGCGGTCATTTGAAGAAATTTTTTCAAAATTCAAAAGTCGGGATCTCCTCATTAGTGAATTTTCTTTAAGAAAATTCACTAAAAGAGAGAGAGAGATCACGAACAGCACGTCGGTGGGCAAGGGATGGCAGCCTTTGGATCAGGGTAGGGTCACCGATGAGACGTATGGCGCTCTTCTGAATGGAGTCCAGGATAGCGAGTGTGGAAGCGGCACCCCAGATGTGGGAGCAGTATTCGAGGTTTGGCCTTATTTGTGAAGTATATAAGGTATAGAGATTAGATGGTGAAAAGTATTTGCGAGCCCGGGAGAGGAAAACTTAAACTAGAGAGATGAGAACATTAAACAAGAGAGATGGAGATGGCTTTTAAATACCGTGAATATAGGAAGCTTAATATTTATATGTATAATATAAATGTAATATAATAAAACGTAGTTCTAGATTGCTTTTAAACAAATTGAATCACTGTCATTAAAATTTCTATTTATTTACATTTTTCTGATATCTAGAGATTTAGATGAGAGTTGTCGTAAATGGCAACCCCGCGGATTGTTTATTGTGACATATTTTCGTAGCGTATCCGTTTAAAACTTAATTTGGAGAGTTTGTTTGCGATGGCAGCGGAACCCTGATATATCTGTCTGACCTTGTCTAACATTATAGGCATCCATTTAGAGGTAATTTCAGGTCATATAGTAAATTACTGATTTTTTATTTAGTTATAACTCAAGCTATACTGAACCAATTGAGTTCAAATTTGGTAGGTAGGACCACTTGTACAATGTGTATGTGTTTGTCAAGTTTTAGTTTAATATTTCTAGTAAGTGTCAAAACTGTCTAACGAACTCATCAAAGCTATTAACAAAATGAAGGGAATTGCCAAATTTCGTTTCGATCGGTGAAGTATTTTTTGAGCTATCGCTTGGTGAAGAAATTTTCTAAAAGTCTCACCATTAGTAAATTTTCTTAATGAAAATTCACTAATTATAACATTTTCAAGGAGTTTGACTTTGAGTTTTGTGGTGGGCGGACGCTTTATCATTTGGCTATCAAGTGATAGCCAGATAATTTAAAAAATCAGGGACCTCATGTCTTATGATAATCTCTCTTAATGTGAATCAAATCAAAGATATCCTAAAAATTATACAAAACTGGGGGAAACAATCACAGAAAACATAACTAAAACAAACACATTTCCACCATTACCAAACCAATCCTCGCCAACAACAAGAAAGAAGATTAAATGCCATAAATAATAACCTCCTACTCATATACGCAAGATCACTTGAACCGCCGACAAATAGAGAAGAAGGAAAAGCACACATGATATATGATCTAACCAACAAGCACATTTAGAATGTCTCAACCCCTCCCCATCACGAACCCCATCTTACTCAGAAACAACCTCTGGAGTATATGCATCCCCCCATATACACACGGAGCCGTTCTGTATTCACAGAACCTTCTAGCAAAAGAAAGTCCTGGAACATTCTGGAATGGAACACTCCCGAAACGAGGTGGAAGGTACGACGGGTATATAAAGGTGGAAGTAAGCCAGCTGAGCCCAGTTCAGTTAGAGAATGTTGAAGTGACTCGAAGAAGCAGTAACCAGTGTGAAGTGTTAAAGAGTAGCGACTGTAGTTCCAGTGTAGTGACTTTTGTCCAGATTAGTGATTGTAAGGCCAGATAAACTGTTTTTTGATAGAGACATTCTAGAACGTTTATTGTACTCATATTTAGAGAGTAAATAAAGTTGTTTTATTAAAATTTAAAGTAGCACTTATCCAGAACCCGGAGAAAACGCAACAATTTGGTGTCAGAAGTGGGTTAATGAGTGAAGACGTGAACAAGTAAGCTAGCTGTAAATGGTAAATACCAGATCGACTGACTACGACGAGATGGCTGAAATCAAAGAGTTGATGGACCTCCTGAAAAGACAACGTGAAGAAGACAAGAGGAAGAACATATGCGTCTGGAAGATAAAGAAGAACTCGAGAAGCAACGCGAAGAAGACGAAAATGGCGACAAGAAGATGAAGAAGACTTGAAGAGGCAACGCGAAGAAGACGAATAACGGCGACAAGATGAAAAACTCGGGACGCAGCAAGTGCGTTATGGTAGTGAATTTTTATTAAATGCTTCAAATTTAAATAACTCAATTTTCTATAAACTTAGAGAGTTTAATTTCAATACGTAGTAAGGTTTTTCCTAAGGCAAGATATCCACAAAATTTCATTAAAATAACTTTGTAATTTTCGGAGAAAAAATTTTTTTCGAAAGAAAATTTAAAATTTGAATAACTCAATTTTCTCTAAACTTAGAAAGTTGAATTTTGGTACGTAGTAAGGTTGAGGCAACATATATAGTAAATTTTATTGAAACAGCTTTGTTACTTTCGGAGAAAAAAATTTTTTTCGAAAGAAAACTCAAAATTTTTCGGGAAAACCCCGTCTGATTTTTCTGGATAACGAACTCATCCAAGCCATTAATAAAAGACAAGCACTTGCCAAGTTTCATCGAAATCGGTTAATTATTTTTTGAGTTATCATATATATATATATATATATATATATATATATATATATATATATATGTATATATATATATATATATATATATATATATATATATATATATATATATATATATATATATATATATATATATATATATCTATATATATATATATATATATATATATATATATATATATATATATATATATATATATATATATATATATATAAACATATAAAAATTAAACCTATTTACAAATGAACTTTAATAAGATATTATGCTGTGACAATACCTCTCTCAAGCACCCTAAAATATAATCAAAATGTGCACAGTTATATATGTTTTATTTCTTTTTCCCTTGTCTTAATACACTACATATTTTATGACAATCGATTTAATTTACTTATTTGATTTCATAAATAGTCGGTTAATAGTGACTTGGAATGAAGTAGACACCACATCTTCAAACATATTAAGAGAATATGAGTAAATCAACAGCAACTGGGAATGAATTCGGTCAGTCGCCCAGCCACGTGGTTAAAAAACACTGTTTGTATGAGTGGTTAGAACTCTAGCTCTAAATAAAAGGACTGTAACAGCGGCAGAAGCAGAAGTCAATGGAAGGTTTGTGTATTCGGAAAGAAACTATTGACTATTAATAACACATGAGTCAATAAGAAAAGCATTGACTAACCAACAGCAACCACATACTTATGATTTAAACATAAATGTTTCAAATTTGAATAGCTCAATTTTCTGTAACCCTAGAAAGCTGAATTTTGGCACATAGTTAGGTATTTCCCAAAGCAATATGTAGACCAAATTTTATCGAAATTTTCGGAAAAAAAAATTTTTTTTGAAAGAAAACTCAAAATTTTCCCGGAAAACCCCGTCCGATTTTCCTGGCCAACGAACTCATCCAAGCCATTAATAAAAGAAAGGCACTTGCCGAGTTTCATCTAAATCGGTTAATTATTTTTTGAGTTATCAGACGGATATATATATATATATATATATATATATATATATATATATATATATATATATATATATATATATATATATATATATATATATATATATATATATATATATATATATATATATATATATATATAAGCATATAAAAATTCAAACTGACCCCGGATATGGGTTCTAGGGGTCCTAATTCGCGCTCATTTGAAAGAATTTTTGCAAAGTCTCACCATCGATACCTCTCTATTAGTGAATTTTTTAAATAAAAATTCACTAAAAAGACGACGCGAAGAAGACGACAAGAAGAAATTGAACAGATCAACGAACAAATAGAAAATGTGAACAAGAAAGTAGAAAATATGGACAATAAAATAGGAGTGGTGAACAGTAAACTAGAAAATGTAACAGAGGATTGTAACAAACGATGGGAGGAAGTTAAACGGTTGAAAGAACAAATGAAGATGATCATGAAAGGCACAGAAATGACACGTAAAGAAATGACAAAACAGGTGATTGGCCAGACTGATAGAACTCAACCAAGATGAGTTACTGGAATGTCTCCAGTTCAAAATCGCTGAGAAGAAGATATGCCAGCCATGCAGCAGCCTCATGGAACCTTAAAGCCGCCGACTTTTGACAGAGAAACATCGTGGCCCATGTACAGGAGGCAGTTTGAGGCGGCAGCTCTCAGCAATGGGTGGAGCGAGCAACAGGCAGCAACTGCTCTAATTCTCTCGCTTCGAGGTAAAGCCCTAGAAATCCTCCAGAACATCCCGGAGTCGAAACAGCAAATCTACTTAACAGTGATACAGGCCCTAGATTTGAGATATGGTAACAAGTACTTGAGCCAGTTCTACCAGACACAACTAAAGACAAGGGTCCAGAAGCCAAATGAGACTGCAAGAATTTAGTGCTGAAGTGGAGAAACTTGTGTGACTGGCGTATCCCCAAGCACCAGAAGCATTTGTCAACCAGATCACCGTCCAGACCTTCATCGATGGGGTACTTGACAATGAGATGCAACAAGCTTTGGGGCTCGGAAGGTTCAAAACACTTACAGACGGCGTCATTTATGGCTTGGAATTTGAAGCAGCAAAGAATATGCATCTCAACCTCGCCGCAACAGGCTGCGCGAAGTGAAGGAGATAGAGGATAGTGCAGACACGACAGAGGAACTAAGGGAAGAAATCAAGTTGATGAAGGAAGCCATAAGCAAGCTCATTGCAATGGTTGGAGCACGTAAGACGAAAGCAGATTGGTCCCACATAGAATGCTACAAGTTCGGTGAGAAAGGGCACATAAGTAGACAGTGCTCACAAACCCAACAGGTGGCTCGCAGAGGACAAGAATACACCAACAGGAAGCGCCCTCGGCGAAACGACGTGACGCCAGTGTAAGGAGGCGACAGCTGGCGTGCGAGTCGCAACGCCCCAAAGTCAAGGTCTCCACTATCCGATGCTACCACGAGAACCTCGTTATACCTTGCAGCATAGACAGAAGACAATGCAGTTTCACCATCGATACTGGTGCCACTAGATCCGTTGTACGCCCAGACATCTTGCTAAACATGTCGGCACTCACGTCCAACAAACAGCCTGTGATGGAGACGACAAAATGAGATAGGATACCTCTGCATGGAGAGGCCACTGTTTACATTAGGCTGGACAGTACTGAGCTACAGGTAAGGGCTGTCGTCGCAGAAATCGTCGACGAATTTATTCTGGGCTTGGATTTAATGGAAGAGTTCGATGTCCTTTCAGTAGACTTCCAGAATAAGATCTTGAGAATCGACAACGAAGAGTTGTATTTATCTCCAACAGCAGGCGAAGCTAATCTCAGGGTGAGACTTCTTGTGGACGAAGATGCACGGTTTCTGGTAACAGTGAGAAGATTGTCAGAGCCAGGCTAGATAAGAAACTTGATGGTATGTCTGCTCTCATAGCGGAGCCCCTAAAAGATAGACACGATGGTGCCCTCGTCGCACGATGCTTAGTAGACCCGAAGAGGACAATACCCATAAGAGTGGCTAACGTACAAACTAACAGGGTCACATTAAAGAAAGGTGAGGTTATCGCCACTTGCGAACCCATTGGCCGAGTGACGTTGTCCAAAAACGTGACACCCACTGCATTAGACAGGAGACTGTCGGTAGGAATAGTAGAGCGGTTCAAAGATTCATGGGGCCAATTGAACAACATGGAGATGGAAATGGCACTGAAGTTCATCTTGGAGGAGATCGATATTTTCGCTCTAGATAAAATCACAGGTCGTACGAGTCTAGTGCAACACAGAATTAATACTGGCGACGCAAGACCAATTAGACAGCCGCTGAGGAGACTGCCTTTTGCCAAGCATTCAGAAATCAAGGCGATTAACGAAATGCTGGAAGATGGGGTGATCGAGGAGTCTAATAGTCCTTGGTCGTCTCCAGTAGTTTTGGTTACCAAGAAAGATGGCACTATGAGATTTTGCGTGGACTATAGGAAGCTGAATGAGGTTACCAAGAAAGACAGTTATCCCCTGCCCCGGATCGACGACACTTTGAACACTTTGGCTGGACCAAGGTGGTTCTCTACATTAGACCTGAAAAGTGGCTACTGGCAAGTAGAACTCCGTAAACACGTTTAGGAGAAGACTGCTTTTTCAACTGGGAATGGATTGTTTCAATTCAAGCTCATACCATTCGGCCTGTGTAATACTCCTGCCACCTTCGAGCGACTAATGGTGTTAGTTCTGAGAGGACTGACCTGAGAAACATGCCTGGTGTATCTCGGCAATGTCATGGTGATTGGAAGAACCTTCGATGAACACCTGTCGAATCTGAAGCAAGTCTTCTCCAGGCTGAGAGGTGCCAATCTGCAACTCAATCCCCAGAAATGTGTCCTCTTCCAGAAGAAAGTGAGTTTTCTCGGACATGTCGTTTATAAGAAAGGAATAGAAACTGATCCAGAGAAAATAAAGGCAGTAAGAGACTGGCCTGTGCCGAAGAACAAACATGAGCTTAGAAGTTTTCTGGGACTTTGCAGCTACTACCAACTTTGTGAAGTACTTCAGCAGCATTGCGAAACCTCTGCATAGCCTAACTGAAAATAAGACCGAGTTCATCTTGTCACCAGATTGCCAAGAGTCTTTTAGACAGCTCAAACATCGTCTTCTCACTGCTCCTACACTGGCTTATTCTCAGGACGAAGGACTTCATACTGGACACCGATGCTTCCCAGTATGGCATTGGGGCACTACTCTCACAGCTCTAAGCCGGAGAAGAAGTTGTGATAGGCTACTTCAGCAAAACGTTCGGAAAAGCAGAAAGAAATTACTGTGTAGCCCGGAAAGAACAGCGGGCAGTTGTAAGATCCATTGCCATTTCCACAGCTTCCCGTACGGAAGAACATTCCGGTCGGATCATTCTGCTCTGCAATGGCTTCTGAACTTTAACCAGACTGTTGTGCCAAGTGAGTGCATAGACAGTGTTCTTCATGAGTTACACAATAGTAGGAGTGAAGGCCACTTTGGGGCAACAGGACTCTCGCCAGAGTCAGAGACTGCTTCTATTGGATAAACTGCCGAAGAAGCGTGGAAGAATGGTGCAAAAGGTGTGACCAATGTGCTTCAAAGAAGGGACCAAAGACCCGATCCAGAGGAAAAATGATGCAGCACATCTCAGGTACACCATGGGAGAGAGTTGCCGTAGAGATCACCGAGTCTGGGAACAGGTATATGATGGTGGCGATGGACTACTTCTCGAAATGGCCTGAAGTTACACCGATCCCCAAACCAAGTGGCAACGACTGTAGCAGAAGCCCTGTTGGAAAATGTCATATCGCGGCATGGCGTACCCTTGGAGATTCACACCGACCAGGGCCGGAATTTTAAATCAGAAGTCTGGAAGATCCTAATGAACTTGCTAGGCATAAAGAAAACACGAACAACGCCACTCCACCTTCAATCAGACAGCATGGTAGAATGGCATAACAGGACCATCAACCAGTATCTTGCTATGTTTGTCGATGAGAATCAGAGAAACTGATCCATGATGTTGACCGGCAGAGAGATGCGGTTACCAATCGACATGACGAGACCACCACCGAACGAGGACATAGCGGACCTAGCTACGTTACCTGAGTATGTCGCCGACCTAGAAGAAAACTGCGCACTCTACACAGATGTGTCAAAGATAGGCTCCTCTTAAGCAGTGACCGGATTAAGATGCGCTTGGGTCGCAGAGCAACACCCCATACATTCAAGGAAGGTGATGCAGTGTGGCTGTACCAACCAACAAGGAAAAAGGGTATCAGTCCCAAACTTCAGAAACCATGGGAAGGGCCATACTTGGTGACTAAGAAAATTAATGACCTAGTCTACAGAATCCAGCTGTCTCCAAGAACTAAACCCAAAGTTGCTCACAGAGAAGTTGAGTCCATATCGAGGCAACGAACTCCCAAGTTGGCGGCCGGTAAATACTGTTCGGGATGAACAGTCTTAACGAGGTGTGCAGTGTCACAGAGCACTTCAATAGAGGTAGGTGCGGTGTTGCCACATCTCCAAAACTTCCCCAACGTCTGGGAATTCTTGCACAATCTGGCAACACCGCCTCCCCACGGGTCCCCCCACAGGCGAAGTCTCAACCCTCTAGGACCAAAAATAACGAAGTTACCAACTTATACCCCGTTGGAACGGATAAATGAGATCTGCGCATTCCGAACAGCCTGTATATACACCCTGTATGCGCAGAGAACCCTTACACCCTGTATACGCAGAGAGCCCTTATAGTACGAGAAACCCCTCTTGTGTAACATAGGAGTGATGGCCACATTTGGATCATCCTGTATATGCATCCCCCTGTATACACACGGAGCCGTTCTGTATTCACAGAACCTTCTAGCAAAAGAAATTCTTGGAACATTCTGGAATGGAACACTCCCGAAACGAGGTGGAAGATACGACGGGTATATAAAGGTGGAAGTAAGCCAGCTGAGCTCAGTTCAGTTAGAGAATGTTGAAGTGACTCGAAGAAGCAGTAACCAGTGTGAAGTGTTAGAGAGTAGAGACTGTAGTTCCAGTGTAGTGACTTTTGTCCAGATTAGTGATTGTAAGGCCAGATGAACTAAGTGTTTTGTGAGAGAGACATTCTAGAACCTTTATTGTATCCATATTTAGAGAGTAAATAAGGTTGTTTTGTTTTGTTGTTGCAACAATATATACAGGGTGTTTCAAAAATGATGGTGGGGGTGGTGGTGGATGGTTGGTGGTGGCACCATCAACGCCTTTCAAAAACTGCGTGGGGATTTTTGTCAGCCCAAATATGGCTGTTACGAAAATTGACGATCCCGTCGCGCCTAAATCCAGACTCCTCAGTGAACAAACCTCGGGACGCAGCAAGTGCGTTATGGTAGTGAATTTTCTTAAATATGTTTTTATTGCAAATATGTCTGTTTTCTTTTTATTTAAGAAAGCAGGCATCAATTTTGGTCACCAGTATAATCTATATAGTAAAAACAATGTGCCATGTTTCATAAAAATAACTTTATTGTGTGAAAATGTACAAAAATTTCCAAAAGTAAACTTAAAGTGTTCCCACAAAAACTCGTTTCTTGGTCAACCTTATAGGCTAATAGCAAATTGGGCTATTCAAATATGAAGCATTTGATCAAAATTCGTTATCATAACGCACTTGCTTACAAAGATGCCTTATATTTCGATGGAAAATGCAAAAATGCAATAACATAAGGCGTGTTTGATTAAAAAAAGACGAAAATTTGTATCACCAACGACTTATGGGCCACCCTATGATTGTAGAAATATTTTTTTAAATGTAGCTCAAGACACCCTATAATTAATATATAAAAAAAATTTCATATCTTGTATAATAACGGATATATTGAGCTTTATTGATTTTTTACGAAAATTCGACAAAAATTATATATCAATAAACGATAAACTCTATAGCTAAGGCTACTGCCAAGCATCAGAGAAAGGGTCTATTTTAAATGAATTTTCTAGGAATATTTTAGTAAAATGAAGGACAATGACGGTTGAAACTAAGACTTCAGGGTTTGTAAAACATTCTTCTTGAGACATTTTCTTTCCATTTGTACTAGATTCAAGTTCTTTGCCTTTCTTACAAACATGCATCATATTTCGATAAAAAATGCTAAAATGCAGTAACGAATTTGTTCTACGAAAATTAGCTAAAAATTATAGATCGTTAAACCATAAGCTTGACTAAACCTACATCAAAAGCATCAACTTAACTAAACCGACAGCCAAAGCATCAGATAAAGGGTGTATTTGAAATGAATTTTCTGGAAATATTTTAGTAAAATGAAGGACAATGACGGTTGAAACTAAGACTTCAGGGTTTGTAAAACATTCTTCTTGAGACATTTTCTTTCCATAGCCCGTACTAGATTCAAGTTCTTTGCCTGAATGTTGCCAATTTTTGACATTTTAAATCGCAACTTTGAGATTTTGAGGAAAATCCCAATAAATTTTTATTTAAATGCCTATAATTTTTTTGTCTTTTGATCTACAGAGCTAAATTTTTGTAGGCGGCTTACGTATGATGATATAAACCCGCGTTTTGCCCTTACTTTGTTAATTTTGGAGATATAAATTTTTTACAATTTTTTTCGAAAGGAAACTCAAAATTTTCCGGGAAAACCTGGGCTGATTTTCCTGGCTAACGAACTTATCCAAGCCATTTGTAAAAGGAAGGTACTCACCAAATTTAATCAAAATCGGCCCATAATTTTTTGAGTTATCGGTGTGATACATATATATATATATATATATATATATATATATATATATATATATATATATATATATATATATATATATATATATATATATATATATATATATATATATATATATATATAAACATATAAAAATTGAAACTGACCCCGGATATGTGTTCTGAGGGGCCTAATTAGCGCTCATTTGAAGAAATTTTTTCAAAATTCAAAAGTCGGGATCTCCTCATTAGTGAATTTTTTTTAAGAAAATTCACTAATACAAAATTCAACAAGTTCTCTACATTATTATGTTGAAGAAACCATTGGCAAAATTGTAGGCGAGGTATAAAATATCTTTCAGACGATAGTGCCTGCACACGTTGGATGTGATATGGACGCAATTGTTGCTCGTGAAGAACTCGCCATATCGTTGCATTGGATGCTCCCAGATGACTCGCAGCCACTTCAAAATCAGGATTTCGTGCACTTCGTGGTGTGCCTCGATCAGCAGTAACTTTATTAAGGGTACCTGGTAATATATATATATATATATATATATATATATATATATATATATATATATATATATATATATATATATATATATATATATATATATATATATATATATATATATATATATATATATATACAGGCTGTTTCAAAAAAAATGCACCATCGCTCGTGGGGCAATTTCTTACTAAAAAATAAGAAAAAAAGTTCCTGTGCACATGGGCCCGGAAACGCATAGTTTCCAATATACAGGGAGTTGAATTTTAATTATTTTTTTTTATTTTTTATAAATAATTTCAAAACCACTGGATTGATTTTAATGAAACTTGGAACTTGAAAGTGTATTATGAAAGTGCATATTTTCAAGTGAAAATCTGCTTACAACTGCGTCAGTGGCGTGCGTACGGGGTAACTGTAAAAATTCATTTGGGGAAAAAATATGTGCGCCACTGTCTTTTTCCAATTTTGATACATCAGTTATGAAGCTTATTACATAAGCCACAAAAGCTACCTCTTGGTATTTTTTCGTTCAGGGTATCCCCTAGGAGATATGATTAATTTTATAAAAAGGGGCAAAGTACCGATTCGTTGGAGTAATGAAAACAGTAATCGTAAAGTGCCATGAAACTATAATTTTTGACAGTTCTCTAAATTCTACAATTTTGAAGTGCTTTGTAGGCGTCAAAAGAGTTTACGTGCTATTCTTTAAATTTTGATACGGTGCAGTATTTTCGTTTTTAGTTATTTGTTGATACTGAGCTGCTCATTAATATTATTTCCTCCTCTCAAAAACCCAATCACTTTAACACGCTGAATTTAAAAATTCTGGACGCAGCAAGTGCGTTATGGTAGTGAATTTTCATAAAAATGTTTTTAATATCAAATATGTGTGTTTTTTTAAGAAAGCAGGCATCAAATTTGGTTACCAGTATAACCTATATATTAGAAACAATGTGCCATGTTTCATCAAAATAACTTTATTGTGTGAAAATGTACAAAAATTTCCAAAAGTAAACTTAAAGTGTTCCCGGAAAAACACGTTTCTTGGTCAACCTTATAGGTTAATAGCAAATTGAGCTGTTCAAATATGAAACATTTGATCAAAATTCGCTACCATAACGCACTTGCTGCGTCCAGAATTTCTTTTCTTACAAACATGCATTATATCTCGAATGAAAATGCAAAAATGCAATAACATAAGGCGTGTTTGTTTAAAAAAAAAAAAAAAGAAATTTGTATCACTAGCGACTTATGGGCCACCCTGTGATTGTAGAAATATTATTTTAAGATGTAGCTCAAGGCACCATATCTTATATAAAAACGGACATATTGAACTTTATTGATTTTTTACGAAAATTCGACAAAAATTATATACCATTAAACGATAAACTCTATAGCTAAGGCTACTGCCAAGCATCAGAGAAAGGGTCTATTTGAAATGAATTTTCTGCAAATATTTTAGTAAAATGAAGGACAATGACTGTTGAAACTAAGACTTTAGGGTTTGTAAAACATCCTTCTTGGATAAATGAGGACGTGTTGGGAAAAACACTTGGACACGTCGATTTGTATTTTTAACTGCGCATCTTTTTCAAGAAAAAAAATTTATATAGGGTGCGTCATGTTACAGTGGCCAATACCAACTTTTTTATTTTAAATACAAGCCCCTGTATATTATTAATTTTTTGGATTTTTCAGAAAATTCTAGACATAATTCATGTACAATGTTCTATACCTATCTTCAACTGTTTCGGAAATATTAAGTATTTTCAGATTTATTACAAAAATTAACATTAAAAATAGAAAATTATTTTATTTCACAAATTCGCTACATTGCATTCAATACTTATTTCCCATTCAGCTCTTGATAATGAGAAAGTAAACAAAAACCATTCCTGCGTTTCTTTTTACTGATATGAAATGAAACAAAAACAAAAACAGTTTTCTTTCTGTTCGTATAAAACTCGTAGCCTTAGCAACTTGTTGTCTGCCTGCATGACAGTAGTAATTAGTGTCAGTGCTATTGTCGTTTGAATTTCGTTAACTGTACGTAATAATATCAGAAAAATGGTTCATTTAACAGAAATGCACAAAATAACCATTCTACAAATGATTGGTTATGGAGATAACACACGGACACAGATGGAAGTGTCTCGCTTATTTCACGAAAAATTTCCAAATTTGCCGCCTGTATCCCAAGGAACAATTAGCAAAATAGAAAAGCAGTTTCGCGAGCTTGGTCATGTGAGACAGATAAAAAAAAGTAGCTGCCAATGCAGTAAGTGATGATACGAAATTGGATATTACGCTTGAGTTTCAAGAAAACCCACATACTTCTGGTCGACAAGCAGCCCAACTATTCAACGTTAGCCACACAGCAATTTTTCGAACATTAAAGGAAAGTAAAATGCATCCCTATAAAATGATACCAACTCAGGAGCTCATGGAGGACGATTTCGATAGGAGAACGTATTTTTGTGAACAAATGATGGCAATGTTAGATAACAATGTGATCCAATTAGAAGATGTTTTGTTTTCTGATGAGAGCACATTTACACTTCACGGTCATGTTAATCGTCAAAATTGCCGCTATTGGTCTAATGAGAATCCTCATTGGATGAGAGAGGAACATACGCAATATCCTGAAAAAGTTAATGTTTGGGCAGGAATTGTTGGAAATCATATCGTAGGTCCCTTTTTCATTGATGGCAACTTGAATGGGGATAAATATTTAGAACTGCTCCAAAATAATGTCGTGCCAACTTTGACAAACTTATATCCAGATCCAGCAAACCCACAAGTTCCTGCCAATAAAATATGGTTTCAGCAAGATGGAGCACCGCCCCATTACCAAATCAATGTCCGGCAGTACCTGAACCAAATTTTTCCAAATCGGTGGATAGGGAGGCGCGGATCGATAGAATGGCCAGCACGATCTCCTGATCTGTCGCTATTAGACTACTTTTTGTGGGGATATGTCAAAAGTATTGTATACAAAACTAAGCCCCTCAACTTAGATGACTTAAAAAGACGAATCACGCTTGCGATTAGATCAGTCACGCCTGAGATGTTGAGTAATGTTAGAAGACATTTCTATACCAGATTAGCATGTTGCCAAGATGTTCGTGGCGAGCATTTTGAACATTTACTACATTGACATTAATTTTTTTTTGTTTTTTTAAATTATTAAGAAATAATCAGTATTTCTTATTAGAATTTGTGAAATAAAATAATTTTCTATTTTTAATGTTAATTTTTGTAATAAATCTGAAAATACTTAATATTTCCGAAACAGTTGAAGATAGGTATAGGACATTGTACATGAATGATGTCTAGAATTTTCTGAAGAATCCAAAAAATTAATAATATACAGGGGCTTGTATTTAAAATAAGAAAGTTGGTATTGGCCACTGTCACATGACGCACCCTAAATAATTTTTTTTTCTTGAAAAAGATGCGCAGTTAAAAATACAAATCGACGTGTCCAAGCGTTTTTCCCAACACGTCCTCATTTATCCGTTATCGAATTTATTCCATTTGGCTGTTCCACACTGTATATATATATATATATATATATATATATATATATATATATATATATATATATATATATATATATAAATATATATATATATATATATATATATATATATATATATATATATATATATATATATATATATATATATATATATAAACATATAAAAATTTAAACCGACCCCGGATATGTGTTCTGGGGGGCCTAATTAGCGCTCATTTGAAGAAATTTTTTCAAAATTCAAAAGTCGGGATCTCCTCATTAGTGAATTTTTTTTAAGAAAATTCACTAATATATATATATATATATATATATATATATATATATATATATATATATATATATATATATATATATATATATATATATAAACATATAAAAATTGAAACTGACCCCGGATATGGGTTCTAGGGGTCCTAGTTCGCGCTCATTTGCAAAATTTTTTTCAAAATTCAAAAGTCGGGATCTCCCCATTAGTGAATTTTTTCTACGAAAATTCACTAAAAACAATGTGCCATGTTTCATAAAAATAACTTTATTGTGTGAAAATGTACAAAAATTTCCAAAAGTAAACTTCAAGGGTTCCCGGAAAAACTCGTTTCTTGGTCAACCTTATAGGTTAATAAAAAAAATATCGGGACGCAGCAAGTGCGTTATGGTAGTGAATTTTCATAAAAATGTTTTTATTGCAAATATGTGTGTTTTCTTTTTAAGAAAGCAGACATCAATTTTGGTTACCAGTATAACCTATATAGAAAAAGCAGGCATCAAATTTGATTACCAGTATAACATATATAGTAAAAACAATGTGCCATGTTTCATCAAAATAACTTGATTGTTTGAAAAGGTACAGAAATTTCCAAAAGTAAACCAAAAGTGCTACTGAAAAAATCCGTTTCTTGGTCAACCTTATAGGTTAATAGCAAATTGAGCTTTTCAAATATGAAGCATTTAATCAAAATTCGCAACCACAACGCACTTGCTGCCTCCAGAATTTCTTAACTTACAAACATGCATTATATTTCGATGGAAAATGCAAAAAAATTAGGCGTTTTCGACAAAAAAAAATTATTTGTATCACCAACGACTTATGGGCCACCCTGTGATTGTCGCAATAATTTTTTAAGATGTAGCTCAAAACACCGTATAATTAATGTATACAATATTTTTTCATATCTTGTATAATAACGAATATAGTGAGCTTTATTGATTTTTTACGAAAATTCGACAAAAATTATATACCATTAAACAATAAACTCTATAGCTAAGGCTACTGCCAAGCATCAGAGAAAGGGTCTATTAGAAATGAATTTTCTGGAAACATTTTAGTAAAATGAAGGACAATGACGGTTGAAACTAAGAGTTCGGTGTATGTAAAACCCTCTTCTTGAGACATTTTCTTTCCATAGCCCGTATTAGATTCAAGTTATTTGCCTAAATGTTGCGAATTTTGACGTTTTCAATTGTCACTTTGACGTTTTGAGGAAACCCCCAATTTATTTTTCTTTAAATGCCCATAACTTTTTTGTCTTTTGACCTACAGAGCTAAATTTTGGTAGGTGGCACACCTATAACGATATAAACCAGCTTACCAAATTTGGTTGCCCTTACTTTGTTAATTTTGGAGATATAAATATTTTGCGAAAGAAAACACAATTTTTTCCGGGAAAACCTCGGCGGATTTTCCTGGCTAACAAAATTATCCAAGCGACTTGCGAAAGGAATGTACTCACCAATTTTGACGTTTAAAATCGCAATTTTGACGTTTTGAGGAAAATCCAAATTTATTTTTCTTTGAATGCCTGTAACTTTTTTATCCTTTAACCTACGGAGCTAAATTTTGGTAGGTAACTTGCCTATAATGATATAAATCCGCATATGAAATTAATTCCGGAGATATAATTTTTTTTCGAAAGAAAATACAAAATTTTCCGGGAAAACCTGGACCGATTTTCCTGGCTAACGAACTTATCCAAGCCCTTTGCAAAAGGAATTTATTCACCAAATTTAATCAAATTTCACAAATGGTATTTGTTTTACATTCTTTGCCTAAACATTGCCAATTTTGACGTTTAATATTGCGAGTTTGACGTTTTGAGGAAAACTCCTACATTTATTGCTTTAACTGCCCATAACTTCTTTGTCTTTAAAGCTATGGACTTAAATTTTGGTAAAGAGTTCACTCTTTATAATACAAACACGCGTACCAAATTTGGTTGCCCTTACTTTGTTAATTCCGGAGATATATATTTTTTTCGAAAGAAAACACAAAATTTTCCGGGAAAACCTGGACCGATTTTCCTGGCTAACGAACTTATCCAAGCCATTTGCAAAAGGAATTTATTCACCAAATTTAATCAAAATCGCCCCATTATTTTTTGAGTTATCGGTGTGATACATATATATATATATATATATATATATATATATATATATATATATATATATATATATATATATATATATATATATATATATATATATATATATATATATAAACATATAAAAATTTAAACCGACCCTGGATATGTGTTCTGGGGGGCCTAATTAGCGCTCATTTGAAGAAATTTTTTTAAAGAAAATTAACTAAAAAGTAAACTATACACAAAAATTTAGATTTCTATGTTGCAAGAAAAAAAAGTTATAATAAAATATTTGGTGCCAGATCATTTCTATGAAAATTCACTACCATAACGCACTTGCTGCGTCTTTGAGTTTTTAAGTAGTCGCTTTTGCTTTTTCACTATAGTTTTTTATTTTTTAACAAAATTTGTTTGTGTAGCTTATATAGATTCAGGATAGAGCCCATTGATACTGTCTCGAGGAATAGCTAGCGGTATCAAAAATATTTTAAATCATAAGATTTTTTTTTTAAATGCATGTTATTCTGCTTTTCGGTTTTCTTCTACGTTTTTTTTGTCAGTCCAGGGTTAGGTATGGGTTAGGTAAAAGGATCCGGGTCAGGTCCGGATCAGGTCAGGTCAGGTTAGGTCAGGTTAGGTCGTTCAGGTCTGCTTCGTAGAGTGTTTAGTGCATAAACATGAAAAATGGTGTCCCTTCAACCCCCAAAAAGCTGCGGGGGACTAGGAGCAAATATACGTGGTGCAGGGGAAAAACATGTTTAGGAGAAAGTGTTGATACAAAAAGTGAAAAGGCTGCTTATAGAGGTCGAACTAAGTTGTTTTTACTGATTTTTCCTTTATATTTCCTTCTCCGCCGAGCATCCCTATTCACTCCGGGTCTCGTAACTTTTGGAGGGGTTGATTCCACAACATATATCTTGTTGCTTATGCACACATTGAGTCTTTTAAGCATGTTTACTGAAATATTTTTCAAAACTCACGTATGCCGATCATCTGCATAATTACCGTTAAATATCTTTTACTTGCACAAAAGAAAGAAATTAGTTTTTATGAATTATATTCATTACTGCATCCATACGCACCAGCAAGATTAACCATTTTTTAAATATAAAAAAAGCAAAGGTCAACCGCTTAAGTCGCGGAAGCAAAAAAAGTCTGAACGCAGCAAGTGCGTTATGGTAATCAATTTTCATTAAATGCTTCAAATTTGAATAACTCAATTTTCTATAAACCTAGAAGGTTGAATTTTGGCACGTGGTAAGGCCTTTACCAAGACAACATATTCACATAAATTTCATCAAAATAGCTTTGTAACTTTCGGAGATAAACATTTTTTTCGAAAGAAAACTTAAAATTTTTATTTATATTATATTTATATAAACATATAAAAATTGAAACTGACCCAGGATATTTGTCCTATGGGTCCTATTTCGCAGTCATTTGAAAAAAATGTTTGTCAAATCTCACCATAGATACCTCTCCATTTGAATTTAGTTAATTTTTCCCAATAAAAATTCACTAAAAGGAGAAACGGACCGGGCCGGACTCGAACCAGCATCGTCCGCTTGACATACAAAGTACTCTTCCAATGAGCTACCGACGCTTCGTAATAAACAAATTCTTTACATTGTATTTACACATACAGCACCTTACCGTCAGGAATTTGGTATCGGAAATTAAATGTAAGTGTCTAGCTAAATAGCAAATTGCAGAATTGATTGATTTATTTCGCCGATCGCTGAAACATATTCGAGTGTAGACTGTTTCGGTCTTAAATAACATTCAAGTGTTACTAATGGCATGTAACCTTAAAGATGATTTGACATATGAATGAAAATGAAATGCGTTCGTGGAATCACAATTTTAGTGCGCCATCTTTTAGAAAATAGCTGGTCTACGGATGGTGCCGAAACGCGCTAGTTTGACAACACATATTGACTAAATAATTAAGGTATGTCATATTTTACATTTCACTTTGCATTACGTTTTTATTTGGAATCCAAAAGACCTGAAATTTAAGAAACTTATTCTTGGATACCTAATCTAGGCAAAGAGTGATTTTGAGCTAATTCTGTGACAAAAAATTGTCAAATCATGGTTTGGCAAAAACGTTGTATTTTCGTTATAAACGGGATATTTGCTTACAAAAATCTTTATTGCCTTCCTCAAACCTCAATCTACCTATTGTATACTATATTTTCAGTCTAAGGCTTTAATTGGGACAGTTCAACCAGCTACAAATATAGTGTATTTTAAGCATTTTATTGAACCCCCCTCTTAACGATAAACTCTATAGCTAAGACTACTGCCAAGTGTCAGAGAAAGGGTCTATTTGAAATAAATTTTCTGGAAACATTTTATTAAAATGAAGGACAATGACGGTTGAAGCTAAGACTTCAGGGTTTGTAAAACATTCTTCTTGAGACATTTTATTTCCATAGCCGGTATTAGATTCAAGTTCTTTTCCTAAATGTTGCCAATTTTGACGTTTAAATCGCAACTTTGACGTTTTGTGAAAAACCCCAATTTATTTTTGTTTAAATGCCTATAAGTTTTTTGTCTTTTGACCTACAGAGCTAAATTTTGGTAGGTAACTTCCCTATAATGATATAAACCCGCGTATAAAATTTGGTTGCCCTTACTTTGTTAATTTTTGAGATATAATTTTTTTTCGAAAGAAAACACAAAATTTTCCGGGAAAACCACGTCGGATTTTCCTAAATAACGAACATATCCAAGCCACTTGCAAAGGGAAGGTACTCACCAATTTTGACGTTTAAAATCGCGATTTTGACGTTTTGAGGAGAACCCAAATTTATTTTTCTTTGAATGCCTGTAACTTTTTTGTCATTTAACCTACGGAGCTAAATTTTGGTAGGTGACTTTCCTTTAATGATATAAACCCGCGTATGAAATTTGGTTGCCCTTACTTTGTTAATTTTGGAAATATAAATTTTTTTCGATTTTTTTCGAAAGAAAACACAAAATTTTCCGGGAAAACCTCGGCGGATTTTCCTGGCTAACGAACTTATCCAAGCGACTTGCGAAAGGAAGGTATGTGCCAAATTTTATCAAAATCGGCCCATTATTTTTTAAGTTATAGGTGTGACACATAAATATATATATATATATATATATATATATATATATATATATATATATATATATATATATATATATATATATATATATATATATATATATATATATATATATATATATATATATATATATATATATATATATATATATATATATATATATATATATATATATATATATATATATATATATATAAACATATAAAGTCTGAAACTGACCTCGGATTTGGGTTCCGGGGGTCCTATATAGCGCTCATTTGAAGAAATTTTTTCAAAATTCGAAAGTCGAGATCTCCTCATTAGTGAATTTTTTTTAAAGAAAATTCACTAAAAATTGAGCTATTCAAATTTGAAGCATTTAATGAAAATTCGCTACCATAACGCACTTGCTGGGTCCCGAATTTCTTTTCTTACAAACATGCATCGCTGAAAAATTCAAAAATGCAATAACATAAGGCGTGTTTGATTAAAAAAAAATTCTGGACGCAGCAAGTGCGTTATGGTAGTGAATTTTCATAAAAATGTTTTTAATAACAAATATGTGTGTTTTTTTAAGAAAGCAGGCATCAAATTTGGTTACCAGTATAATCTATATATTAGAAACAATGTGCCATGTTTCATCAAAATAACTTTATTGTGTGAAAATGTACAAAATTTTCCAAAAGTAAACTTGAAGTGTTCCCGAAAAAACACGTTTCTTGGTCAACCTTATAGGTTAATAGCAAATTGAGCTGTTCAAATATGAAACATTTGATCAAAATTCGCTACCATAACGCACTTGCTGCGTCTAGAATTTCTTTTCTTACAAACATGCATTATATCTCGATGGAAAATGCAAAAATGCAATAACATAAGGCGTGTTTGATTAAAAAAAAAATCTCGGGACGCAGCAAGTGCGTTATGGTAGTGAATTTTCATAAAAATGTTTTTATTGCAAATATGTGTTTTCTTTTTAAGAAAGCAGACATCAATTTTGGTTACCAGTATAACCTATATAGAAAAAGCAGGCATCAAATTTGATTACCAGTATAACATATATAGTAAAAACAATGTGCCATGTTTCATCAAAATAACTTGATTGTTTGAAAACGTACAGAAATTTCCAAAAGTAAACCAAAAGTGTTACTGAAAAAATCCGTTTCCTGGTCAACCTTATAGGTTAATAGCAAATTGAGCTTTTCAAATATGAAGCATTTAATCAAAATTCGCAACCACAACGCACTTGCTGCCTCCAGAATTTCTTAACTTACAAACATGCATTATATTTTGATGGAAAATGCAAAAAAATAAGGCGTTTTCGACAAAAAAAAAAATTTGTATCACCAACGACTTATGGGCCACCTGTGATTGTCGCAATAATTTTTTAAGATGTAGCTCAAAACACCGTATAATTAATGTATACAATATTTTTTCATATCTTGTATAATAACGAATATATTGAGCTTTATTGATTTTTTACGAAAATTCGACAAAAATTATATACCATTAAACAATAAACTCTATAGCTAAGGCTACTGCCAAGCATCAGAGAAAGGGTCTATTAGAAATGAATTTTCTGGAAATATTTTAGTAAAATGAAGGACAATGACGGTTGAAACTAAGAGTTCGGTGTATGTAAAACATTCTTCTTGAGACATTTTCTTTCCATAGATCGTATTAGATTCAAGTTATTTGCCTAAATGTTGCGAATTTTGACGATTTCAATTGTCACTTTGACGTTTTGAGGAAACCCCCAATTTATTTTTCTTTAAATGCCCATAACTTTTTTGTCTTTTGACCTACAGAGCTAAATTTTAGTAGGTGGCACACCTATAACGATATAAACCAGCTTACCAAATTTGGTTGCCCTTACTTTGTTAATTTTGGAGATATAAATATTTTGCGAAAGAAAACACAAATTTTTCCGGGAAAACCTCGGCGGATTTTCCTGGCTAACAAAATTATCCAAGCGACTTGCGAAAGGAATGTACTCACCAGTTTTGACGTTTAAAATCGCAATTTTGACGTTTTGAGGAAAATCCAAATTTATTTTTCTTTGAATGCCTGTAACTTTTTTATCCTTTAACCTACGGAGCTAAATTTTGGTAGATAACTTGCCTATAATGAAATAAATCCGCATATGAAATTTGGTTGCCCTTACTTTGTTAATTCCGGAGATATAAATTTTTTTCGAAAGAAAACACAAAATTTTCCGGGAAAACCTGGACCGATTTTCCTGGCTAACGAACTTATCCAAGCCATTTGCAAAAGAAATTTATTCACCAAATTTAATCAAAATCGGCCCATTATTTTTTGAGTTATCGGTGTGATACATATATATATATATATATATATATATATATATATATATATATATATATATATATATATATATATATAAATATATATATATATATATATATATATATATATATACATATATATATATATATATATATATATATATATATATATATATATATATATATATATATATATATATATATATATATATATATATACATATATATATATATATATATATATACTAGCTGACCCGGCCACGCGTTGCTGTGGCTAGTATAGTAATTTCACTGTATTATCTTCATTATAATATGAATGCTGTTCAAATCTCCCGCCTGACGCTCCATTACCGACCGCAGCTTCCAACCTATAATCTAGGCGGCGGGTCAGTGGACTTAATCATCGCTCTCTCTCTCACTCCTCACCTCTCACTCAAGCTTACGTATCTGCCCGCCATATTGTGCACATGGGCTTGTGTATAGACAACAATATCTAATCGCCTATTAATTAACACATCGATGAATTAATATATCAATCATCTTATCTTATCGAATCTTATCGCATCTCTCTATAAATATCAGTGTGTTTCAGTGAACCAGTCCTCGCAATCCAGTTTTTCTCCATCGGACCCAAGGACCGCATGGTTTTTCCTGGATAACCTTATATCTATATATACTGTAAAAACGTGACTGTGATATACTTAATACTCAACTCGTGATAATAAATTATGAACTTATACCAGCGAATGAGTGTTTTACATTTATAATTAGCATTGAATACCCAAAGTCCCAGTATCATCTATCTATCTAGTATCTAACAAATGCAATTTACACTTCAGTCTAAGTAACACGTGGCCGGCTATGCTAACACCAAAAATTTAAAAAGTGGAAATAATTGAATTATACGGTATTTCGTTCACTACAAAATAAATTTAATTAATTTTATAGCGTCAACAACACGTGTTAATTATGCTGTTAAAATGTAGCTTATATGACACGTTCGTAGATTTACCATAGCAGCGCCATCTATTGATTACTTACTCAACCCAGTCGAAAGGTATCGACATCTGTTAGAATCATTTGGAGTTAACAGATAATTGCGACTGTCAAATAATAACAGACAAATAATTAGCAATAAATTAAAATTGCGACTATAATTTGAGATTTAAACTATCCTATCTCTCAAGTTGGATCGAACTGCACATGGTGTGCGAATTTTATTATAATCGGTTAAGTGGTTTAGGAGTCCATTGAGGACAAACATTGTGACACGAGATTTATATATATTAAGATATATATATATATATATATATATATATATATATATATATATATATATATATATATATATATATATATATATATATATATATATAAACATATAAAAATTGAAACTGACCCCGGATATGTGTTCTAGGGGGCCTTTTTTCAAAATTCAAAAGTCGGGATCTCCTCATTAGTGAATTCTTTTTAAGAAAATTCACTAAAAACATTTATTTATTTCCAGTAGTTCAGAAGTGTAATGAATTTCTTAATAGACCTCAGCAACTCCGATTTTTTGCGAAAAAGGTGACATATGTCAAAACTATGACAGCTATGGGTTGACAACTTGGACGTTCTGAACTCAGAATTTAATGCAGAATCCAAGTATGTCATCAAAATGGGGTATTTTCATTGAAACAAAATCAAATATGGAGCTGATTTTCGGTATATCCGGAAGTGCCGCCATTTTGGCAATATTTTATTTAGACTTGTAACGGTCTATTGTGGCTGGATACCAAATTTGATAATAATACGATTTTGGAAAATAAAAAATGTTTAAAATATTATATATTTCATTCCATAAATACATATAAATGTGTGGTTCCGTCAATAAAAAAGTCACATTAACACTTTATAACAAACAAATAGACAAATGTATATGACAAACACAACATTAAAACATTTTCACAAACAAATAATAAGTTAAAAAAATAAAATAAAACGATTTAGGTTTTTTTGGTCGAGGTGTATCCGGCCATAATGGCCTCCACCTCTTCCGCCCTTAGGCCGTATATGATGAAGATGGAAGACTAGTTTTCGTTTGAAGTGGTTCTTCAAGCTGCCCCATGTTCTGTTAAATTGCCCCGTACCCTCCATCTCTCTCCAGAAGCCATCCCCCCTTAGACGAAATGGGCTTTTGCACTATTTATGTATGAGAGCATACGCCTCTCCTCTTCTGGTGTATACGGCCGTCTGGGTGTGGTTGCTAAAAAGAGAAAACAAATGAACAAAAAACAAGCTACATAATCATGTAACACGACTGACTAAATGGGACAACACAAATTTAGACCAATAAATAAAATTCTGGACGCAGCAAGTGCGTTATGGTAGTGAATTTTCATAAAAATGTTTTTAATAACAAATATGTGTTTTTTTTTTAAGAAAGCAGGCATCAAATTTGGTTACCAGTATAACCTATATAGTAAAAACAATCTGCCTTGTTTCATCAAAATAACTTTATTGTGTGAAAATGTACAAAAATTTCCAAAAGTAAACTTAGTGTTCCCGAAAAAACACGTTTCTCGGTCAACCTTATAGGTTAATAGCAAATTGAGCTATTCAAATATGAAACATTTGATCAAAATTCGCTACCATAACGCACTTGCTGCGTCCAGAATTTCTTTTCTTACAAACATGCATTATATTTCGATGGGAAATGCAATAACATAAGGCGTGTTTGATTAAAAAAAAATGGAAATTTGTATCACCAACGACTTATGGGCCATCCTGTGATTGTAGAAATATTATTTTAAGATGTAGCTCAAGACACCCTATAATTAATATATACAAAATTTTTTCATACCTTATATAATAACGGATATATTGAGCTTTATTGATTTTTTACGAAAATTCGACAAAAATTATATACTATTAACGATAAACTCTATAGCTACGGCTACTGACAAGCATCAGAGAAAGGGTCTATTTGAAATGAATTTTCTGGGAATATTTTAGTAAAATGAAGGACAATGACGGTTGAAACTAAGATTTTAGGGTTTGTAAAACATCCTTCTTGAGACATTTTATTTCTATAGCCCGTATTAGATTTAAGTTATTTGCCTAAATGTTGCCAATTTTGACATTTTAAATCGCCACTTTGACGTTTTGAGGAAAACCCCAATTTATTTATTTTTAAATGCCTATAACTTTTTTGTCTTTTGACCTAAGTAGCTAAATTTTGGTAGGTGACTTACCTATAAGGATTTAAACCTGCGTACCAAATTTGGTTGCCCTTACTTTGTTAATTCCGGAGATATAAATTTTTTTCGAAAGAAAACACAAAATTTTCCGGGAAAACCTGGGCAGATTTTCCTGGCTAACGAACTCATCCAAGCCATTTGCAAAAGGAATTTTTTCACCAAATTTGATCAAAATCGGCCCATTATTTTTTGAGTTATCGGTGTGATATATATATATATATATATATATATATATATATATATATATATATATATATATATATATATATATATATATATATATATATATATATATATATATATATATATATATATATATATATAAACATATAAAAATTGAAACTGACCCCGGATATGTTTTCTGGGGGGCCTAATTAGCGCTCATTTGAAGAAATTTTTTCAAAATTCAAAAGTCGGGATCTCCTCATTAGTGAATTTTTTTAAAGAAAATTCACTAAAAGTGAATAGTTCCCAGCGAAAAGACGCTCTATGGATGTTAATTGCACTTGTTGATATTAAATCCATACGTAAACATTTAATATAACTTTAGTACTTCACTTGGTTAAACTTTATGATACATTTAACTATAATAAACTTTATGATATAATAACAATTACAACAGTACACGAGTACATAGCAGATACCGACCGAGCGTGGAGGACGTGTGTTCACTGTAGCGGTTGGTATAGAAGAGAGAGAGAGAGAGAGATATCGCCTAGTGTCTCTTATAGTTGCCGTAGCTCTTGACAGCTGGCTGTCGCATAACGTAACTCTGTCCCATAACGTAACTTTTAACTGTCAAGAGTATTAACGCAGAAACACAGAGTAGTGTTGGCGGAAACACTGCGGTCGGAACCACCGCCACACGCTCAAAAGTTTGTGCGACATAGTCGCTCAGGTAAATCCCCTCCCCAAAAATCTATGGGAAGTGAAAATATGGACATAAAAACAAAATTAGACGAAGCATTATCCCTAGAAACCGAAATGCAAACTCTTCGACAACAAATAGAGATTCTCTACAGACAATCGTGTGCTAGTTGAACAAAATCAAAAACTAAAAATTGAACCAAGCCACTCCAAAGCAACACAAGCCCGATCAGTCAGTGCCGTAGATGATTTCCCTCCCATACGACTCAAAAGAACAAATCATAATGTAGAATACAATAAACCAGCAGGGCCATCTTTTGTTCCTGAAAACCGTTATGCATCACTAGTAGACTTAAACGAAGTTTCGCGCCCGACAACCGAGCAATAAGAAATTGACGAAACCATAGAAAAAGAGCGAGGAATCCCCCATAATCAAACTAACTGCCAAAGAAAAATAGCAATCCGTCGTTTAAGCATTTGATAAAAATTAAATTTTACTGGGCTACAAATATGAACGACGATATAAAAATAAATGTCAAAACCGAAGACGACCACAGAAATGCCACAAAATTATTGTACCACAATATAACACAAGCATATTACACATCCAAACGCAACCACGAAAAGAACTTGAAAATCCTACTGAGAGGACTACCCACGCATATCACATCCACCGTAATAGAAGAGGATCCCCAAAAAGCAAAAATTTACACCAATTAAAATAACGAGGATACAAAAAAGAATAACATAAGGTAACAATACAAAACTAATGCCCTATTTCACTAGTCCTAGTAGAGCTACCCCAAGACCAATCACACATATATACAGAATCAGTGACTGCTGCCGAATGAGAATTAAACTAGAAGAAACCCTACCACGTCACAATGCCACAGATGCCAAGGTTTTAACCATGCTCAAAGCAGATGCAAATCCGAAGTTAATGTGCCAAGTGCGGATCTAACCAGGAATCACGTACTGGCACTAAACCACCCACAACAACAACAGCTACATGCGCACACTGTAAAAGCCCACACCCCGCAAGCTACAGAGGGTGCCCTAGTTTTCCCAAACCACAACCAACACCACGACAAGCCACACGATACGTACACCCTATGTTAAGCTACTCCAAGCTAGCAGCACTGCCGACAAGATTGCAAACCCTACAACGTCCCACCCCCTGGAAAGCACATGCCAACCAAACCACATCAATAACAACTACACTATCCAACATACTCCGAGAATCTGGAAAACTCCAGCCAACTGCAAACATGCTAAGAACCGTCATCCAAGAGACACAAAACATACTAAACCAACTGTGAGTGACATGACTACCGTAAGTAAACCTAACCATTTAAACATTTTATATTGGAACGCAAACGGCATCACAAATAAAAAACTTGATCTTCAACTCCTTGCAGAGGAAGTAAGAGCAGACATTATTTTAATCCAAGAAACTCACCTTATCACAGCAGAAAACCCAAAAATACAAAATCACATCGTATATGTAACATATCGAACAGTCCATGGGGACGGCACAGCCATATATGTAAAGAAAGACATTCACCCCCCTTACTCGTTCCAAACGCAGTTTCTCGAAAACACAGCCATAAATATTCACCAAAACCAGCACCCCCCAATAATAATTATATCAGCGTACAACAACAATATAGTGCAAACCCAATTAACCACATACAATATTCGACACACGAAACTTAGCAGGAATTGCACTGAAAAGGTTTGCAAAGAACATATGGGCTTACATACTAGCTCTGGTCTCCCCTACGCACTATCCATACTTATCAATTCACCAGCCAGACATAATAGACCTAGCAGTGACAAGAAACATCCGAAAGGATATTAATATTTCAGTTTTAAACACGCTCTCATCCCATCATAATCCGCTATTAATTTGAATTGGCACCCTCCAAAAGGTAAACGCCTCCGTCCGGCAACCAAAAACATGTCACCCAAAGAAACAACTGGTGCAAACAAACCAAACCTTTCAACAAAAGATGCTATGAAAAACCACATCAGTCGCACCCATAAACAACACCACAGAACTCGAAAGACAACTACATAAACTCACAACAGACATCAAAAAATTTATAGAAGAAATAACATTCAAAATTTACACTGAATCACCGAACTGCAAAATCCCCGAAAATTTCAAAATGCTGAAACAGAAAACAAATGCAGCCAAACGTAATTACCAAAAAAACTTTATAAGCAGATGACAAAACCGCCTTGAACAGAGTAAATAAAGAACTCGGAACTGCTCTAACAGACTTACAAAAACCAGTGTTAGAAACGTAAAGTCCAAAGTCTCCACATACAAGATTATCTCGTCTGGAAAATGGTGCGATCATTGATAAACAAAAACCGTAGAGCCAGAATGCCTTAACTCCATACAACAACGGGCAAAATCACCGACACGACACCAAAAAAGTTGGAGACGCAACAAGTGCGTTATGGCAGTGAATTTTCATAAGAACAATATATAATATATTAGTTTTTTTTTTAATTTTAACAACACACCACGAGGGCTTACAGCCTAAATATTATCGTACTGTGGGTGTTGACAAGAAGGAAAGAGGCAACTTGTTAATTCTGGACTTTAAGGTTTGGAGGTTCGGAGGAGAAGGAAAAACATGTGCCAGCAAGAAATTCCACAACTTGGAAGTCATGGGACAAAAGAGCGGGCATAACAAGATGTTCTAAGTCTAGTGACCTGGACAGTAAAAGGGTTCATTCGCCCTGTTCCCCTGGTAGATCTGTTGGGGGCAGCAGGTGGGGGAACTATGGAGGAAAGCTCCTCTGAGCAGTGCCTGTGCAGATATCTATAAAAGAGAGAGAGGTCACCAACGGCACGTCGGTGGGCAAGAGATCGCAGCCTTTGGGTGAGGGTATGGTCACCGATGAGACGTATAGCTCTCTTCTGAATGGAGTCCAGGATAGCGAGTGTAGAAGCGGTAGCAGCACCCTAGATGTGGGAGCAGTATTCGAGGTTTGGCCCTATTTGTGAAGTATATAAGGTATAGAGATTAGCTGGTGAAAAGTATTTGCGAGCTCGGAAGAGGAAACCAAATTTCTTAGCAGCCGCTTCTGCAATTGATGTGACATGTTGGTGCCAATTAAGGTTTCGATCCACAGAAATGCCAACAAGAGAAAAGGACTCATTACTTTGAATAACTTGGTTGTTCATTGTGATGGGTCTAGAGCTGGTGTATCTCTAATGAGAAAGAAAGCAAGTGATTTAGCCTTATATTAACAGTTATAAAACATTACTTTATTTAATTAGAAACAGTAAAAATTAAGGTAAAGAACGGCAAGCAAAAACATGATCTCTTAACATAAATATTCATACAGTATTTTGGATACAAAACTCAAACAAAACAATCGATGAACAGGAAATATACCCCACAAAAAAAAATTGGTAGGTAGGTTTACGATATAAAAAGTAAACTATACACAAAAATTTAGATTTCTATGTTGCAAGAAAAGAAAAGTTATAATAAAATATTTTGTGCCAGATCATTTGTATGAAAATTCACTACCATAACGCACTTGCTGCGTCTTCGCGTTTTTCTTGATGAAAACTGAAATTTTGTTAGCTCCCTTCATATCTCAAAAGCTTCTGGACGGAAAACAAGTCAACTAAAAAGGCAATTTTATTTTATGTATCTTTTTTTGTGTCCATAATGAATGATATGAATTTTTTTAGAAAGAAAATACAAAATTTTCCGGGAAAACCTGGTCCAATTTTCCTATCTAACAAACTTATCCAAGCCACTTGTAGAAGGAAGGTACTCACCAAATTTGTCAAGATCGGTCCATTATTTTTTGAGTTGTCGGTCAGATATATATATATATATATATATATATATATATATATATATATATATATATATATATATATATATATATATATATATATATATATATATATATATGTATATATGTATATATACAGATCTCCTCATTAGCGATTTTTTTTTAATTCGCTAAGAAATGAAATATTGAAGGAAGACCACCGAGAAGTATACAACATTTTTAAGTGTATTTTAATGGCTGATTCGGAAGCTCTCTTTGAAGCCATGCAAAAATGTTATGATTACCAAAAATATCCAAAATGTAAGAAATATGTGGATACCAAGATATCAGAAAGGATTGAATTATGGTCTTTATTTTATAGACGAGAACAGATGCTATGAAGTTATGTTCAGAGTGCTAAAAGATATAGCACTGGAAAGAACAAAAGCTTTCAATTTAACACAATTGGCAAACTTTATTGTTAACATATTGGAAAGTTACTATAAACACAACGTTTGCTTGACCTAATTTTAGGTAGAGTATCAAAATCAACTCTTCTTTGGTACTTACACGATGCTAAAGATGTTCCTGACTGATAAGGACATTTATCAAGTAGGACATTTGCAGTACAGTGTCATCTCGACACAAGATAAAAAACTCGAAGACGCAGCAAGTGCGTTATGGTAGTGAATTTTCATTGAATGGCACCAAATATTTCATTATAACTTTTTTTTCTTGTAACATAGAAATCTAAATTTTTGTGTATAGTTTACTTTTTATATCGTAAATCTACCTACCAAATTTGGTTATCATAGCTTTTTAGTGAATTTTCGTAGAAAAAATTCACTAATGGGGAGATCCCGACTTTTGAATTTTGAAAAATTTTTTGCAAATGAGCGCGAACTAGGACCCCTAGAACCCATATCCGGGGTCAGTTTCAATTTTTATATGTTATATATATATATATATATATATATATATATATATATATATATATATATATATATATATATATATATATATATATATATATATATATATATATATATATATATATATATATATATATATATGTATCACACCGATAACTAAAAAAATAATGGGCCGATTTTGATAAAATTTGGCATGTAGCTTTCTTTTGTAAATGGCTTGGATAAGTTCGTTAGTCAGGAAAATCGGACGAGGTTTTCCGGGAAAGTTTTGAGTTTCCATTCTAAAAAAATTCTTATCTCAAAAAGTAATAAGCCGATTTTAATAAAATTTGGCATGTACATTCCTTTTGTAAATGGCTTTGACAAGTTTGTTAGTTAGGAAAATCGGACGAGGTTTTCCGGAAAAATTTTGAGTTTTCATTCGAAAAAAAATTTTATCCTAAAGAATAAAGGGCCGATTTTGATGAAATTTGGCATGTACCTTCCTTTTGTAAATAGCTTTGATAAGTTCGTTAATCAGAAAAATCGGACGAGGTTTTCTGAAAAAATTTTGAGTTTTCATTTGAAAAAAATTTTTATCCTAAAAAATAAAAAATCTACGATAACAAAATTTGCTAGGTAGGTTTAAGATATATAAATTAAACTATACACCAAAATTTAGATTTCTATCTTACAAGAAAAAAAAGTTATAATAAAATATTTTGTGCCAGATCATTTCTATGAAAATTCACTACCATAACGCACTTGCTGCGTCCTGAGATTTTTTTTATTTTTTGAGATAAAATTTTTTTTCGAATGAAAACTCAAAATTTTCCCGGAAAACCTCGTCCGATTTTCCTGACTAACGAACTTATCCAAGCCACTTACAAAGGAAAGGTACATGCCAAATTTTATCAAAATCGGCCCATTATTTTTTTAGTTATCGGTGTGATACACATATTATATATATATATATATATATATATATATATATATATATATATATATATATATATATATATATATATATATATATATATATATATATATATATATATATAAACATATAAAAATTGAAACTGACACCGGATATGGGTTTTTTCAAAATTCAAAAGTCGGGATCTCTCCATTAGTGAATTTTTTCTTCGAAAATTCACTAAATTATTAGATATAATGTTGACATGCTTTTATGTAAATGTACCTCTGCCCTGTTGACAATAATATGGTAAACACTGTAAACATCAAGCCGCTGTCTGCAAAAAATACCATATTGGAACCTGCTGCAATACTTTATCAATAAATAGGAAAATAAAGCTTTTTGAAGTTGCAACTGGTAAAAGTCCTGACACAGAAATATTTATGTCACTGAAAAGAAATGACAATAATGATATAGTTCCTCCAAAAATTATTTCCAAAACTGACTCCATCTCTGCTCACGACATAAATTTGAATGATTTACAACAAGAAATTAGTGATAAGAAAATATCTGTGGGCAGCAATATAACACCTTTCTTCTCTCAGTGACATTTGGTTATTAAAAGAAAAATGGAAAGAATACTCTGACAGTATTTTGAAAAAAATGTATGATGATCCTGTTTCCTTTTATTTTGCTGTATCAACATTTTTAGCGAATCAAGAAACATATGCTTCGAGCGAGACAAGATTGCTGTCTGGATTACATAATTCTTTCAAATATATAGGCGTAGCTTCTAAACGAAAACATAAAACAATTAGAAAAGGAAAAAGCCTGGACGCAGCAAGTGCGTTATGGTAGTGAATTTTCATAGAGATGATCTGGCACAAAATATTTTATTATAACTTTTTTTTCTTGTAACATAGAAATCTAAATTTTGGTGTATAGTTTACTTTTTATATCGTAAACCTACCTACCAAATTTAGTTATCATAGATTTCTTATTTTTTAAGATAAATTTTTTTTCAAATGAAAACTCAAAATTTTTCCAGAAAACCTCGTCCGATGTTTCTGATTAACGAACTTATCAAAGCCATTTACAAAAGCAAGGTACATGCCAAATTTTATCAAAATCGGCTCATTATTCTTTGAGATAAAAATTTTTTTTGAATGAAAACTCAAAATTTTCCCGGAAAACCTCGTCCGATTTTCCTGACTAACAAACTTGTCAAAGCCATTTACAAAAGGAAGGTACATGCCAAATTTTATTAAAATCGGCTTATTACTTTTTCAGATAAGAATTTTTTTGAATGAAAACTCAAAATTTTCCCGGAAAACCTCGGTAGATTTTCCTGACTAACGAACTTATCCAAGCCATTTACAAAAGAAACGTACATGCCAAATTTTATCAAAATCGGCCCATTATTTTTTTAGTTATCAGTGTGATACACACACACACACACATATATATATATATATATATATATATATATATATATATATATATATATATATATATATATATATATATATATATATATATATATATATATATATATAAATATATAAAAATTGAAACTGACCCCGGATATGGGTTCTAGGGGTCCTAGTTCGCGCTCATTTGCAAATTTTTTTTCAAAATTCAAAAGTCGGGATCTCTCCATTAGTGAATTTTTTCTACGAAAATTCACTAAAACGATTGGTGTGCAAGCTGCTTCAGTACGTAAAACACGTATGGACCACAGAAAAAATAAACAAAAACGGCAGGAAGAAAAATTGATTGTTTGAAGAAAAGAAAAGACAAGATGCCACACTCGTTACAATCATGAGTTAACTTAAATGTAGGACTAGGCCAAAACAAATTTATAAAATAATGCAATAGTTCTGTTGAAATGCATGTATAATATTGTAAATATACTTATATTAAAGTAGATATGTTGTCTTTTATTATGTGGGTGAAATAACATTCACATTTGTCTGATAAATTCAATATATTGTAAACAGTAGACATTCTAGCGCTAGCACGTCTGCCGTTAACGTATAACCCGATAATCTGCCTGAATATCTAGCCTGTCTGTTGTAACTGAATATATGCCACCCAGATACTCGAGAACATATACTGTACTCTTATTTTCCTATTTTTGTTTCATCATTTTTTTAAACTTTTGTTGTTCAATTAATTGTCACATAGTAAGCATAATTTTTCGGTGTTGAAATTAAAATCGACTCTCAAATAAAAACAATGGGATTTTCTTGTTTCAATCTACCAGATGCGTTACACCCGATGTAAGGTTTTTTAATTACACGTGAAGGAATGTTAAAATAAATGACTACAAATATTTACCTACAGTAGATATTCTATAATCTCCTTGGCTCTGAGGATCACTCTTCTTTCCTTCACTAAACTTGTTCTGAGATGCTCGTTCATAGTTAGCCGTCGTCTGTGGTGTGCTAAACAATAGAAGAAAAAAAAACGTGTATTTCCACACACTAAATATCAATTTTCAAATAAAATACTGGTCATTTAGTTCTTTGTAACATTTTATGTTAGCAAAACTATTAATTGAGCAAATTACTACTATTCCTACCACTACTACCGTTAATGATACTTGCATAATTGTCATGTAATGTTCACTGGCGAGGGACGTCACTGAAACTAATAAAAGTCTGGACGCAGCAAGTGCGTTATGGTAGTGAATATGGATGTTAATTGCACTTGTTGATATTAAATCCATACGTAAACATTTAATATACTTTATTATTTCACTAACTGAATAAACTATACATTTAACTATAAAACAATCACAGACAGCACATAACAGATAACTGACCGAGCGTGGAGAGACGTATCTTCACTATGTCGGTTGGTAGCGAGGAGAGAGAGAGAGAGCGAGAGATCCCTGGTGTCTCTTATATAGTAGTTCTTGACAGCTTGTTGTCGAATAACGTAACGTAACGTTTAGCTGTCAAGAGAAACATAGAGTAGTGTTGACGGAAACACTGCGGTCGGAACCACCGCCACATACTCCCCTCTCAGTGGCAACGCTATTAGTTCAAGTATCTTCGTGGAAATCGAACTCTACGTCCATGGCGTGTAGTTTGAACGGGAACGGGAACTTCACTGTCACTTTCAGTTTCACTGGGTGTTGGACTTTCACTGTCACTTTCAGTTTCACTAGGTGTTGGACTTTCACTGTCACTTTCAGTTTCACTAGGATGTCTCTGAGGCTGGAAAGTTGTCTGTTCGTTATCACAAAGAATGAATGCGGGTTTAAGACGGTCAACAGAAATTGTCTCTTCTCCGTGTGATTTCTTGATTTTGAAGACTTTGTCAGTTCGGGATAACACTTCAAAGGGGCCGTCATAAACTGGTTCGAGAGTTTTTCGCGGAATATCAATGCGAACAAAAACAAAAGGAGCTTCCATAAGCTTAGGATGGACAAATACCTTTTTTGCAGTATGATGTTTAAAAGGTACTGGTCGAAGTTTCCTTATGTCTTCTTTCAGCTGAGATATAAGTGGTGGAACATCATGAGCTTGTGTGCTGTTGAAAAAGTCGGTGGGAAGTTTGATTGATTCTCCATAGACTATTTCAGCGGGTGTTGAGCGATATTCTGGAATTATGTACGATCTGAGTCCTAGTAACACAATTGGCAATTTAGCGACCCAGTTTTCGTCCATATGAGCTTTCAAGGCCTGTTTCAGAACTCTATGCCATCTCTCGATTACACCATTTGCTGCTGGGTGGTAAGCTGTGGTCTTGATGTGGTCTGCACCTAGTGTTTTAGTGAGGTGTGTGAAAAGGTGGCAATCGAATTGTTTACCTCTGTCTGTGGTGATGTATTGCGGAACACCGAAACGAGAGATCCAGCATGATAAAATAGTGTTCGCTACTGTTTCTGCTGTAATATCTGACAATGGAATTGCTTCGGGCCATCGAGAAAATCTGTCTATTATTGTTAACAGATAGCGTTGACCTTGTGATGCTGGTAATGGTCCCACAATGTCAACATTTATATGCGAGAATCTTCTCATGGCTGGGGTGTATTGTCCAATGGCACTGGAAGTGTGTCTCCATATCTTGACTTTCTGGCAGGGAATGCAAGTTTTAGACCAAAGAGATACATCGCGTTTCAATTTGGGCCAACAAAATCTATCCTGGACCAGATCGACTGAAGCTGATATGCCTGGGTGAGATAAATTGTGGATAGAATCGAAAATCTTTCGGCGAAATTTGAGCGGAATGAATGGGCGAAGTTTCTTTGAAGAAGAATCGCAAATAAGATTCAATCCGTTGTCAAGAGGCATGTTTTGAAATTTGTATGAGGAAGATTTAGACTCCAGAAGGTGTTTGAGTTCCTCACAAGATGACTGAGCTTGCGCAATTTCTTGGAGTGACACAGTGGAAGAAAGTGAAATTGTTTCAATGCGAGAACAATAGTCTGCGGGAATGTTTGTAGGACCTGGTATGTAGCGAATGTCTGTGGTAAATTGACCTAGGAAGTCTAAATGTCGTAGTTGCCTTGGAGATGCTTTATCGACGCGTTGTTCAAAAGCGTATGTCAAAGGTTTGTGGTCCGTATAAATGGTGAAATGGCGACCTTCTAGGGTATATCTAAAGTATTTAACTGCCTGATAAGCAGCTAGAAGTTCGCGATCGTAGGTGCTGTAAGATTTTTGGGCTGAAGTAAGCTTTTTAGAGTAGAAACCTAGGGGTTCTAGTGTTTGATCACGTAATTGTTGGAGGGAAGCGCCTACGGCATAATCAGAAGCATCGACATGGAGAATCAGTGGTAGCGAAGAAGACGGATGAGCTATTAGTGTAGCGTTTTTTAGTGCCTCTTTCAAACGTTCGAATGCTTCTCGAGTCTGAGGAGTCCACTCGATTTTACGTTTGTCGCGTTTTTTGGGATTCTGGCAGAGGTCGAATAGTGGTTGCTGAATTTCCGCAGCACGTGGAAGAGAACGACGGTAGAAATTTATGAGACCTAGAAATCTTCTGAGTTTTTCAATGGTATCGGGAAGAGGTAGGTCGGTAATAGCTTTGATGCGTTCAGGAAGTGGAAATAATCCAGATTTATTTACACGAAAACCTAAAAATGAAATTTCGGCCACTCCGAATTCACATTTAGATGAATTAATACGGATGCCGTTGTCTTGAAGTGTCTGAAAAAGTTTTGCTAGATGCTCTTGATGTTCTTTTTCAGAAGCTGATGCAACGAGAATATCGTCAAGATAGGAGTAGGCAAAGTCAAGATGTCTTAAAATTGAATGTAAATATCTTTGAAATGTTTGTGCTGAATTACGAAGGCCAAATGGGGTTTTAACAAATTCGAATAAGCCAAATGGAGTTATGACTGCTGTTTTGGGAATATCTTGAGGTGCTACTGGGATATGATGGAAAGCGCGAATGATATCTAATTTTGAAAAAATACGTTTGCCTTCTAACTGGGCATTAAAATCCTGCAAATTTGGAATGGGATATTTGTCTGGGATTGTTTTAGCGTTTAGTGCTCGGTAATCCCCACATGGTCTCCATGAGCCATCCTTTTTTTGCACCATGTGGAGGGGGCTTGACCATGGACTTTTGGAGGGTCTACAAATTCCCAAGTCCATCATGTGCTGGAATTCTAACTTTGCTTGAGCTAGCTTTTCTGGGGGCAATCTTCTAGCTTTTGCAGTGACAGGTGGTCCTTCCGTACTTATAGTATGGAAGAACTCAACCTCTGGAAGGTTGCTAGAAGAAGTTTCCTTAAAAAGGTCAGGAAATTGTTGTAGCAATTTGAAGTACTGGTGTGTCGGGTCTACAAGATGAATTTTAGAATTAATTCCTGGTGGTGGGTTAGCACCGGTCTTAGAGAGGTTTGTCTTTGTATCGATTAAACGTCTATGTTTCATATCCACAAGTAAAGCAAACTCTGCTAGGAAATCAGCGCCTATAATTGGTTGCTTGATATCGGCAAGTGTGAAGGGCCAGCAGAACCTACGGCGTAAACCTAGATCCAAATCTAATAGTTGTTCGCCATAGGTATGAATAGGGGTCCCGTTTGCAGCATACAAGGTACGTTTCGATTGAAATTTCCGTTGGTCGTGAGTGGGTGGAATAACTGAAATATCTGCTCCAGAGTCGATTAGAAATTTCATATTAGAGCGTCTATCAAAAATAAAAAGGCGGCGTGTTAGGTGGCTCTCGTCTCCTGCCGCGTGGAGGGAGTGCCTTATTAGTTTTCCGACACATGTTTTGCTTTGAAATTGCAAGGTTGGATGCAACGTTTGGCCTTGTTGCCAAATCGTTCATGATACCAACACGTGGAGGTTGAGGAATTTGCGGTTATGGAATTTCGAGAAAGCTTGGGTCTTTCTCGGGAGGTAGATCGGGAACGCGTTCGCAATTCGTTGACTAATGCTGTTAGCTTCTCTAATTGTGCTTCTAGCTTGGCTAGCTTGTCGGGCTCGCGTGACTGAATTTCAGCCACGTTGTATTTATCTCCGGAAAATTCCACGATTTTGTCTGCTGTAACCGACAAATTTTCTAGAGAATCGTTGCTTAAAGCCAAAATTGAACGAACGTTGACTGGTAAACGTTGTAGAAATAAAATTTTAAGGAAATTTTCTCCAATCTGACTACCGGCTAAAAACTTCATTTCGCGTAAAAGTTGCGATGGTTTTCTGTCGCCTAATTCTAATTCTGTTAAAAGTTTATTTAGTTTGCGAGTATCGGACTCTTCAAATTCTAATAAAAGACGTTTCATTAGATCTGAATAGGGGGTTGATGATAATGGTTGGGTTAAAAAATCTGAAATTGACTCTGCGACATCAGGATCGAGTATAGCGAGTACATGACTGAATTTTGTCTTTTCAGAACTGATCTGCGATATATCAAACTGGGCGTCAACCTGCATTTGCCAGATTTTCACGTTACGTCTCCATATAGGAGGTAATTTTATTGCAACCCTTGCCATGATATTGCTGCTTGAAGAATCTTCGGCCATTGTGAAAAAATCAGATAATTTTTAAATTAGAAAAGACTGACCTGTTTAGATATTCGTTTTCTGTAGGCATGAGCACGTGCGTGGAAGTTAGGCGACGTCGGCTGGAACATCAGGCTGGGCATCTTCGGCTTGCGGCACGGGGTCACCAATATGGATGTTAATTGCACTTGTTGATATTAAATCCATACGTAAACATTTAATATACTTTATTATTTCACTAACTGAATAAACTATACATTTAACTATAAAACAATCACAGACAGCACATAACAGATAACTGACCGAGCGTGGAGAGACGTATCTTCACTATGTCGGTTGGTAGCGAGGAGAGAGAGAGAGAGCGAGAGATCCCTGGTGTCTCTTATATAGTAGTTCTTGACAGCTTGTTGTCGAATAACGTAACGTAACGTTTAGCTGTCAAGAGAAACATAGAGTAGTGTTGACGGAAACACTGCGGTCGGAACCACCGCCACAGTGAATTTTCATAAAAATGTTTTTAATTGCAAATATGTGTGTTTCCTTTTTAAGAAAGCAGGCATCAATTTTGGTTACCAGTATAACCTATATAGTAAAAACAATGTGCCATGTTTCATAAAAATAACTTTATTGTGTGAAAATGTACAAAAATTTCCAAAAGTAAACTTAAAGTGTTCCCGGAAAAACTCGTTTCTTGGTCAACCTTATAGGTTAATAGCAAATTGAGCTATTCAAATTTGAAGCATTTAATGAAAATTCGCTACCATAACGCACTTGCTGCGTCCCGAATTTCTTGTCTTACAAACATGCATCGCTGAAAAATTCAAAAATGCAATAACATAAGGCGTGTTTGATTAAAAAAAAAAAAATTTATATCACCAACGACTTATGGGCCATCCTGTGATTGTAGAAATATTTTTTTAAGATGTAGCTCAAGACACCCTATAATTAATATATACAAATTTTCTTCATATCTTGTATAATAACGGATATATTGAGCTTTATTGATTTTTTACGAAAATTCGACAAAAATTATATACCATTAAATGATAAACTCTATAGCTAAGGCTACTTACTGGCAAGCATCAGAGAAAGGGTCTATTTGAAATGAATTTTCTGGAAACATTTTAGTAAAATGAAGGACAATGACGGTTGAAACTAAGACTTCAGAGTTTGTAAAACATCCTTCTTGAGACATTTGATTTCCATATCCCGTATTAGATTCAAGTTCTTTGCTTAAATGTTGCCGATTTTGACGTTTTAAATCGCAACTTTGACGTTTTGAGGAAAACCCTAATTTATTAGTGAATTTTCTTAAAAAAAATTCACTAATGAGGAGATCCCGACTTTTGAATTTTGAAAAAATTTCTTCAAATGAGCGCTAATTAGGCCCCCCAGAACACATATCCGGGGTCGGTTTAAATTTTTATATGTTTATATATATATATATATATATATATATATATATATATTTATATATATATATATATATATATATATATATATATATATATATGTATCACACCGATAACTCAAAAAATAATGGGCCGATTTTGATTAAATTTGGTGAATAAATTCCTTTTGCAAATGGCTTGGATAAGTTCGTTAGTCAGGAAAATCGGTCCAGGTTTTCCCGGAAAATTTTGTGTTTTCTTTCGAAAAAAATTTATATCTCCGGAATTAACAAAGTAAGGGCAACCAAATTTCATATGCGGATTTATTTCATTATAGGAAAGTTACCTACCAAAATTTAGCTCCGTAGCTTAAAGGATAAAAAAGTTACAGGCATTCAAAGAAAAATAAATTTGGATTTTCCTCAAAACGTCAAAATTGCGATTTTAAACGTCAAAATTGGTGAGTACATTCCTTTCGCAAGTCGCTTGGAGAATTTTGTTAGCCAGGAAAATCCGACGAGGTTTTCCCGGAAAAATTTGTGTTTTCTTTCGCAAAATATTTATATCTCCAAAATTAACAAAGTAAGGGCAACCAAATTTGGTGAGCTGGTTTATATCGTTATAGGTGTGCCACCTACCAAAATTTAGCTCTGTAGGTCAAAAGACAAAAAAGTTATGGGCATTTAAAGAAAAATAAATTGGGGGTTTCCTCAAAACGTCAAAGTGACAATTGAAAACGTCAAAATTCGCAACATTTAGGCAAATAACTTGAATCTAACACGATCTATGGAAAGAAAATGTCTCAAGAAGAATGTTTTACATACACCGAACTCTTAGTTTCAACCGTTATTGTCCTTCATTTTACTAAAATATTTCCAGAAAATTCATTTCTAATAGACCCTTTCTCTGATGCTTGGCAGTAGCCTTAGCTATAGAGTTTATTGTTTAATGGTATATAATTTTTGTCGAATTTTCGTAAAAAATCAATAAAGCTCAATATATTCGTTATTATACAAGATATGAAAAAATATTGTATACATTAATTATACGGTGTTTTGAGCTACATCTTAAAAAATTATTGCGACAATCACAGGGTGGCCCATAAGTCGTTGGTGATACAAATAATATTTTTTTTGTCGAAAACGCCTTATTTTTTTGCATTTTCCATCGAAATATAATGCATGTTTGTAAGTTAAGAAATTCTGGAGGCAGCAAGTGCGTTGTGGTTGCGAATTTTGATTAAATGCTTCATATTTGAAAAGCTCAATTTGCTATTAACCTATAAGGTTGACCAGGAAACGGATTTTTTCAGTAACACTTTTGGTTTACTTTTAGAAATTTCTGTACGTTTTCAAACAATCAAGTTATTTTGATGAAACATGGCACATTGTTTTTACTATATATGTTATACTGGTAATCAAATTTGATGCCTGCTTTTTCTATATAGGTTATACTGGTAACCAAAATTGATGTCTGCTTTCTTAAAAAGAAAACACACATATTTGCAATAAAAACATTTTTATGAAAATTCACTACCATAACGCACTTGCTGCGTCCCGAGATTTTTTTCTTTAAATGCCTATAACTTTTTTGTCTTTTGACCTACATAGCTAAATTTTGGTAGGTGGCTTACCTATAAGGATATTAACTAGCCTACCAAATTTGGTTGCCCTTACTTTGTTAATTCCGGAGATATAAATTTTTTTCGAAAGAAAACACAAAATTTTCCGGGAAAACCTGGGCAGATTTTCCTGGCTAACGAACTTATCCAAGCCATTTGCAAAAGGAATTTTTCCACCAAATTTAGTCAAAATCGGCCTATTATTTTTTGAGTTATCGGTGTGATACATATATATATATATATATATATATATATATATATATATATATATATATATATATATATATATATATATATATATATATATATATAAATATATAAATATATATATATATATATATATATATATATATATATATATATATATATATATATATATATATATATATATATATATATATATATATATATATATATATATATATATATATATAAACATATAAAAATTGAAACGGACCCCGGATATGTGTTCTAGGGGGCCTAGTTCGCGGTCATTTGAAGAAATTTTTTCAAAATTCAAAAGTCGGGATCTCCCCATTAGTGAATTTTTTTTAAGAAAATTCACTAAAATCATACTTAAAGAATAGAAATCAATAATATATGGTACACATGAAGGAAGATGGAACTTTGACTAAATCGGGGAGACAGACGACAGTTCCCTGGGGTTCCACCCTAGAGTCATTACTGTCTATCTTGAATGTTAATCATTTTCCACAATGGATGAAAGAAAAAACATTATATATTATATGCTGACGATACGACTGTGACATTTAAAGAAAACGATATAAACAGTATAGAGTCCCTTACAATGGATTCGTTCACAAGTATGAACCAATACTTTGCAGGGAATAGACTCCAAATGAATGTTGACAAGACTAACCTAGTGTGTTTCTCAGCAAGAATGTTCCAAGAATGATCAACTCAACATTCTCACTTAAATGATTATTTTATAGATGCAGGGTACAACAAGATTGGGCAAAAAATGGAAAAGGAAAAATTTCTAGACGCAGCAAGTGCGTTATAGTAGCGAATTTTCATAAGAATTGTGTCCATTATTATACGGCATATTAGTAAAGTTAATACTTTAAACTTACACAGACCTTGAAGATCGATTTTAGAGGTCCTAGTACGTGCACATTTGAAGAATTCTTTCGAAAGTGTTACCATCGATATCTCTCTATTATCAAAAAAAAATCTTTCGTTCTAACTCCCTTGGAGAAAAATTCCCAAAGCTCAATTTTCTATGAAGGTAAAGAAACAAATGTTGCTATATCTGTAGATAGTGTAAGTCTGTCTTTAAAAGAAACTTATATTACAAATTTCATTAAAGTTATACATAAGATTTCCAGGAGGAAACTAAATTCATATTTAGAAAAGTAAAGTATCTGCCAAATTATAAACGTAGCAGTTATTTTTCCTTATGATTTCATTTAAGTCAACCTAAGCTTTAATTAGAGCGAAACCGGTCTACGGTTCTAATTGTGGCGAGAATACATCTAGCCTTACATTACCAATTTGCTTGAAAATTGAAATCAAAAATATTTTTTGGTGGTCAAAGGGATCTCCCCATTTGTGAAAATTGTTTTTCAAAAATTCACTAATAAAATGGGGCAAAAATAACTAATATACAGAAAGTAATAACACACTTAACATTAAAAATAATTAAGCAGTATACTTACTCTGGTTTGGATTAATATTATTTTTAAATCATCATCAGACAGTCAGACAACTCGAAACTTGTTTGGTGATTCCTCGTATCTTGTCATTATTGATAAGGATTGATTACTTTTTATTATGGTTATCGGTTATCGGTTATGCTCTTTTTTCCATTTTCAAGTAGAAAGTAATAATAATAATAGAGAAATAAACAGATAATTCTGGATACCAGAACATCGACATAGAAAAATAAATCCGCTCTATGTCAAAAGCAAATAAAATATAAGGTCGGTTAAACAGGCCCGCCAACAGCTGAGTTCAAGCACTCATCTGATGATAACCGATACATTTTAGCGGTTATAGACTGATGAACACAATGTTGTTTTCAAGCGCTGTTTTGTGGTGTTTGTCTGTCATTCCGCCTTGACAAATTGGCAACAGTTGAATTCCAACAGAAACAGCAAGAATAGTGAACGCATTTCCTGAAACAACTATTCACAAGACCATCATCCTGGTACCATCCATCACTAGGCACCGCTCACGTGACACTGTAGATTGGGGAGTTTTTCTCGACCTCCACATCTAGATACGTCATGTTTAATTATCAGCAGGGTCACCTCGTGCAGGATGCGGCTCTTCACCACGCACGACGGTCTTGGGGAAAGCTTAATAGAAAGTTCATGTTGTTGTTTCCACTTCCTCAGCTTGCCCCACTGGAGTCCCTCTTTGGCCCACGACTCCTTATAACATTAGTCATTGGATATTCTATAAAACTGTGGTCAGTGCAATGTGTATATTCTGTGTTCACGAATCGGCGAGTGTGACAAGTGAAGTATGTATTTATTCCTTCATAATCATACTTTCTTATTTTTTGTTTGTTTGACATATCTTTTCCACCTCCACAATATTATGCGTTGTAACTGTAACCAGTAATTGCACCATACCTATTCTGGTAAATAAATCCGTACGTTAACTATTCATGGCGATTCATTTACAACAGTGTGGTGTACACAGTTGCTATTATAACACAAATTCTTTGGTAAGTTAATTGCCTTATTATATATATATATATATATATATATATATATATATATATATATATATATATATATATATATATATATATATATATATATGGCACAGGATATTGACGGCTTAAGGTAAGGGCACTTGTGTGTTCCCAGAGTTAAAATAGTCCTTTAGTTTCTTTTCAAATTTCCCAATTAGTAGTTCTTTTAAATCAGCAGGGAGTGAGTTGAATACTTTGGAAGACAGATAGTGAAACATTCTTTGAGAATGGGAGCTGTTAACTCTTGGAATATTGAGTTTTGTCTTGTTATAGTTCCTTTCATAGTTGGAGATATTTCCTTTTACATAGATGTACACACTTTTACATAGATGTACACACTTTTACAATAAAGCTCACTGATAGTTGGGACTTTTAATTTCAAATATCAGTAGTGTGTGGTCTCTAAAGCCTACACCTTGTTTACATCGTACAAATGTTTTCTGTGCTATTTCTACTGCATACAAGTTTGCTCTATAAATACCACCCCACAGGATGATATCATAACTCAGGATAGATTGTGCTATTGCAGAGTACAGAAAATCTTCTTCAGATTTATTGGCAGGATGTTTTCAATGTAATAGAGTTTGCTTAAGACATAATCGAGTCTTTTCTCTACTGACTTCATTTTCTCATATTCTCCATTACTGTTTAATTTTCACTTATACCTCTGCCTGCTTGATGGATCTAGTTAAAAATGCCGAAAGATTTGTCACAAGTTAGCCTCCTATTTGGATGAATATTCAGTCTGTAAGTGTCATTGTAGCATAGCCGTAAGTATACTTTTCATTATTTTTGCCTAATGAATGCAATTGGTATGCGATTAGGGAGATCATAACTTGAACTGTAAGGGAGATATAAACATCTGCTTTGCATAAGTATAAAAATTCGGGACGCAGCAAGTGCGTTATGGTAGTGAATTTTCATTAAAATGTTTTGAATTGCAAATATGTGTGTTCCCTTTTTAAGAAAGCAGGCATCAATTTTGGTTACCAGTATAACCTATATGGTAAAAATGTGCCATGTTTCATAAAAATAACTTTATTGTGTGAAAATGTACAAATATTTCCAAAAGCAAACTTAAAGTGTTCCCGGAAAAACTCGTTTCTTGGTCAACCTTATAGGTTAATAGCAAATTGAGCTGTTCAAATTTGAAGCATTTAATGAAAATTCGCTACCATAACGCACTTGCTGCGTCCCGAATTTCTTTTCTTACAAACATGCATCGCTGAAAAATTCAAAAATGCAATAACATAAGGCGTGTTTGATTAAAAAAAAAGAAGAAAATTTGTATCAACAACGACTTATGGGCCATCCTGTGATTGTAGAAATATTTTTTCAAGATGTAGTTCAAGACACCCTATAATTAATATATACAAATTTTCTTCATATCTTGTATAATAACGGATATATTGAGCTTTATTGATTTTTGACGAAAATTCGACAAAAATTGTATACCATTAAACGATAAACTCTAAAGCTAAGGCTACTGCCAAGCATCAGAGTAAGGGTCTATTTGAAATGAATTTTCTGGAAACATTTTAGTAAAATGAAGGACAATGACGGTTGAAACTAAGACTTCAGAATTTGTAAAACATCCTTCTTGAGACATTTGATTTCCATATCCCGTATTAGATTCAAGTTCTTTGCCTAAATGTTGCCGATTTTGACGTTTTAAATCGCAACTTTGACGTTTTGAGGAAAACCCCAATTTATTTTTCTTTAAATGCCTATAACTTTTTTGTCTTTTGACCTACATAGCTAAATTTTGGTAGGTAGATTACTTATAAGGATATTAACTAGCGTACCAAATTTGGTTGCCCTTACTTTGTTAATTATGGAGATATAAATTTTTTTCGAAAGAAAACACAAAATTTTCCGGGAAAACCTGGTCAGATTTTCCTGGCTAACGAACTTATCCAAGCCATTTGCAAAAGGAATTTTTCCACCAAATTTAGTCAAAATCGGCCTATTATTTTTTGAGTTATTTAGTGAATTTTTTTTAAGAAAATTCACTAATAAAGGTGAAAACTGATAAACAGTTATGACTGAATTATGATAGTTATTGCTTTTTCTGCCACATCAAATATTTTGAGGATGATTGCAATTAGTATGCACTGCCAAAGCCAAACTGAAAACTGAATGCTGGACTGCTGAACTTCAGTGGCAGCAACAATAAAGAGTTACATTGCCCATCTCTATTGGAAAGTTGCAAAATGTGGAAAACATGTATGAAGAATAAAGAACAAATGACACACAGCACAGGCCTCTATTCACGCAAATCACTCATCGAGAGATGGCGCTCTGAAATTGAAATTTACGGGAATGATGGGGAAAACATTTTTAGAGTCTTGTTCTTACATCTTAACAAGAAGGCAGTGTTTTTATTAGTTTTCTCTCAAAGTTGTGTTTTTTGTCTCAGTTTCTGCTTCAGAATCAGTTCTGGGTTATAATCTTATTTTGTTTTAATTGTAAAGACTTTAAATCATGGTAAGTATGCTGACTTTTAGTACTTGTGTTGATTTGATGTAACCTCAAAATATTTGGTTTGTTTTTAGTCACATATAATAAGTTTGTTGCAACTGCTGAAATACATTGATGGGTGCAATAGGCAGCTAAAAGAAGGAGAAGCAGTGTTTAAAGCTGGTCATGTGATGTTGTGTGCATGGAAGAATGAAATTATTTACAGTTTATGTCTTCAAACATCAGCTTTGACTACCCATTCCCCACATGAAGTACTGTTAGATGAAGACTCCAGTAAATGGTTTTGTGAGTGTACACGCAAAGCTGGAAAGTCTGGTTATTGTAAGCATGTACCTGCAACATTGATTTATGTGTAAACAGGTAAGTTAATATAGATAATACCGATTCCATGTGGTTAGATAGACTTACAATTTGAATGTGTTTTAGTCATGATCAGCTTGATGAATTAAGCTGCACTGACATTACTCAAGAAAAGAAAAACAAGGATTGCGTGATGGCGTGTATGGTCTCAAGAAAATAAAAAACCTTTGTCACCCAGAAACAAAACGGCCGAAACTTGATACAAAAGTATCATATAAAGCTGTTGATAAACATAATTTCCGCTTAGTTGTGTCTTGTAAGTAAACTTTATATATACTGTACCCGAATTTATTTACTAATTGACATATATTCTAGGCAGAAAGACATCAGCCTTATCAAAATTTATTGACAGCCACATTAATCATGAAGATTCATCAACAAGGTAGTATAGTTGTTTCATTTTCACCTTTTTAATGTCATATTAAACCTGAAGTAATATATATATATATATATATATATATATATATATATATATATATATATATATATATATATATATATATATATATATATATATATATATATATATATATATTTATTATCTTCTTTTTTCTCTCAGTGGAAATAGTGTAAGTTTAGAAAACACAGATGCTAAATGTTTGTTTGCACATATTGAAAAATCTGAATTTTTAGAGGAGCGTCAATTCGAAATTTAAAACCTTGTTGTCAAGAGCTACTAAATAAATTGAGAGCAAGCAATGTGTTCAAAGTTGCCCTTAAGTCAGAGTATAAACAAGGATCAGAGCTATGGATGCAAGAAAGGCAATTACCTATCACAGGTGAGAAAAAGTAGATATTTTTTACACTGTGTCTATTGTCACGTTAACATGACTGAAACTCCATTTCTTATTCTCACATCAAACGTCAGGTCAGGTCAGATAACGTTTTTCCAACTTTAAGTACATACTCTTCCATTATAAATACTGGCAGTTTTCTAAATTACACTAAAATCAACAAAAAAATGTTACCAGCTAGAATTATCAGAGGTCGGTAAACATCAACAAAACACATAAAAACATCAGCTAAACACAGTTGCGCAGCAATTAGATTGTAGAGTGAGGTTAAGCTAGTCCCGTCACATCTAATCGCATGAGAATAAAAATAAATTAACAGCCACGTTAACGTGAGACTAGACAGAGCATAGTTTTTAATAACATCAATAAGTGAAAGATTTGTCTCAGGTTCTAGATGCTACACAATCAAGACAGTTTGAAAAGAGGATGAATGGAGGAAAAAAGCCTACAGCTATTTTTTGGCCAAAATCATTTTTAAGCAAATTTACCAAATGTGGAGAAAAATATGATCGGCAAGCTTTGGACTGCTACAAAAGCTGTAACAATTTGGAGACCATTACTCCATCACTTGTTATTTCAAAGCTTTACCCATGGTTTGGGTACTCTCCTGATGCGATTGTGGTTGAAAATGGGAAACCATCAATATTGCTGGAAATAAAATGCCCATATGCAGGTAATTTTTAATATATGTATGTTCATAAAATAGTTGTATATAAGGGCATGTCAGCCTTTATATTATTTATAAATGTATTTTAGTGCATTTTCTTAAAAAAAATTCACTAATGGGGAGATCCCGACTTTTGAATTTTGAAAAAATTTCTTCAGATGAGCGCTAATTAACAACTGGGAATAAATTCGGTCAGTCCCCCAGCCACGTGGTTAAAAAACACTGGCTGTATGAGTGGTTACAACTCTACCTCTAAATAAAAGGACTGTAACAGCGGCAGAAGCAGAAGACAATGGAAGGTTTGTGTATTCGGAAAGAAACTATTGACTATTAATAACAACAATTGACTAAAAACGCTGCGAGTTGTAAGGCAAAAATAATTATACTACAGAGGTGATAAATGATAATACATTACAATAGGGTTATATATAATCGTAAATGCTTCCAATGATTAACAATCAGTGAATTCAGTATTATTGACATTTCTCGGAAACTTACAAATGAATCTCATGAGTCAATAAGAAAAGCATTGACTAACCAACAGCAACCACATACTTATGATTTAAACATGTTTCAAATTTGAATAGCTCAATTTTCTGTAACCCGAGAAAGCTGAATTTTGGCACATAGTTAGGTATTTCCCAAAGCAATATGTAGACCAAATTTTATCGAAATTTTCGGGAAAAAAAATTTTTTTTGAAAGAAAACTCAAAATTTTCCCGGAAAACCCCGTCCGATTTTCCTGGCCAACGAACTCATCCAAGCCATTAATAAAAGAAAGGCACTTGCCGAGTTTCATCTAAATCGGTTAATTATTTTTTGAGTTATCAGACGGATACATATATATATATATATATATATATATATATATATATATATATATATATATATATATATATATATATATATATATATATATATATATATATATATATATATATATATATATATATATATATATATATATATATATATATATATATATATATATATATAAGCATATAAAAATTCAAACTGACCCTGGATATGGGTTCTAGGGGTCCTAATTCGCGCTCATTTGAAAGAATTTTTGCAAAGTCTCACCATCGATACCTCTCTATTAGTGAATTTTTTTAATAAAAATTCACTAAAACACATATTTGTTATTAAAAACATTTTTATGAAAATTCACTACCATAACGCACTTGCTGCGTCCAGAATTGTTTTCACTATTAAGTTTCCACATTGTTCCATTACTTACATTAATTTGCGACTTATTGAGGGTGACAGGCAGTAATATAAATTATTTCCCATAGGTAGCTGGTAGTGGAATTTACCTTTACATGATAGCAAATGATTTTTTTTCACGCCCGAGGAGGTACCACCCCATACATCAAGGGGCCGGTGAAGTCCCAACGGACAGTTCTGGTGTATGAGTCGGTTTCACTTATAAACAAAAATGATGATGGCTCCTCCTTGTACAAAATATTCCGGAGGCACAATACCCCTCCATTCCTCCGGGAGAGGGGTGTACAGGGGCGCCAACATCAATATTTAACATATCCTTTTCGAATATATGTGGCCTAAATTCTAGCCTGAACTCCGTCCACCATTTCCTCCAGGCTAACAGGCCCCAACTCCTCTTCCTCACCGAAACCCAAATCAGTGCCAAAACAGCCACTAATCACCTTAATTTCCCAGGGTATGAGCTCCTTACTTCTTTTAGATTGCATGGAGGCGTGTGCGCGTACGTCCGTAGTAATCTACCCTGCACCAGACTCCCCAGTTTAGAAGCTGGAAGAAAAGACATACTATGGATAAAACTCTCTCAGGGCTGCAACTAAATTCATCTGTTGCATTTACCGGTCACCTTCTGATAACAACTTTGTCCAGTTCTTTAACTACATTTCTGAAAAAACCGACCATCTGATTTCTAAATATCCTTCCTCCGAGGTCACTATTCTTGGTGACTTCAATGTAATAAGGAATAGCTAGGATCTTCAAAAACTGATCCACAAGGAAGAGAGCAGAGTCCTTTGCAGTCAGCAATTCTTTAGCCAATATGGTTCAGCAACCTACTTACTTTCCTCGCATCCCAACACACAGCTCAAATCCCTTGTATCTCCTTCTTACTACACAACCTGAATGCTATAAGATATCAGTCACCGCCCACCCCCCCCCCCCCCCCTTGGTCGCTCAGACCACAGCATGGTCACTGCTTCCTGGAAATGCAACCCGAGGTCACACAGTCATCACACCCACGTATCGTTTGGCACTACAACTCCGCGAACTGGGACGAAATGCGAGATTACTTTTCCTCATTTCCATGGGCGTCTGTCTGCTTCTCTCATCCTGACCCCTCTGATATCTCACAAAATGTCACCGAAATTATCCAAGCTGGCATGGAATTATTGAGACACAGAAAACCTCTGCAGCCACTCAAAAGCCCTGGTTCTCTAAATCCTGTGACATGGCCAGACTTGAAAAGGTCAAAGCTCACAAAAAGCCACACAATCTCAGTCAAGAAAACCGTCAAGCATTTAACGACGCAAGAAACCGCTATGTCCGCATTCTTTCTGAGGCGAAAAAACTCGTTTAATAACCACATCAAAAACAAAGTCCTCTTAAGCTCCAACGGCAGCAAACCCTTCTGGACTCTTGCTAAATCTATTCTGAATAATTTCTGCAAGAGCACGTTTCCACCTCTTGTCGCAGGGGATGAAATTGTTTCTACCGCCCTGGGCAAGGCTGAAGTTTTTGTCTCGTTCGCCGGCAATTCTACTCTCAACCCACCTACAAATGTTCAACCACCAACAGTCGCCAATGTTGCGCATAAAATGACGGATATAATTTTCAAAACTAAAAAGGTCTTCTCTTAATACCAGGAAAGCCTCTGGCCTTGACGAGATACCAGCAATTGTTCTCAAAAAATGCGCACCAGAACTTGCTCCTGTCCTGACTCGTCTGTTTCAGACATCTTACAATAGAGGCATATTCCCTAGTAACTGGAAAACTGCTCGAGTACAACCCGTCCTAAGAAAGGATTGAAAGCGCTTCCTAGCAACTACAGGCCTATTTCTCTCCTTTCAGTCGTCTCTAATGTGATGGAAAAGTATATAAACACCGAATTACTAAAATTTCTTGAAAAACACTGTAATACACGATAGGCAGTATGGGTTCCGTCAGCGCAGATCGAGTGCCGACCTCCTTTCCTTTGTCACCCATTCTTGGAAGAAGTCTATGGAACTACACGGTGAATCCCAGATTGTCGCTCTAGACATATACAAAGCATTCGACCAGGTGTGGCACGCAGCGCTGCTTAATAAACTTTCGGCCTATGGCCTACCTCCAAAAGTCTGTACCTGGACAGCAAATTTCCTCTACAACCGGAGCATTTCTGTTGTCGTGGCTGGCCATTCCTCTAAACTGTATCCAATTAATGCAGGAGTTCCTCAAGGTTTAGCTTTAGCCCCTACTTTGTTTCTTCTCCACATCAATGACCTCCTCTCTAGCACATCCAACCCAGTTCACAGTTACGCGGATGACAGCACCCTCCACTCAAATATACAATATTCTAAGCCTGTCTCTTTAGCCCAATTAGATTAGGATCGTAGACTCATGGAGGGTTCTGTCTCCGTGGATCTCCAAAAAATATTAGACTGGGGAAGTAGAAATCTTGTACAATTCAACCCCACCAAATCTCAGTCTTGCTTTCTTTCTCATAAGAGATACACCAGCCCTAGACCTATCACAATGAACAACCAAGTTATTCAAAGTATGAGTCCCTTTCACTTGTTGGCATTTCTGTGGATCGAAATCTCAATTGGCACCAAAATTAGACTGGGAAAGTAGAAATCTTGTACAATTCAACCCCACCAAATCTCAGTCTTGCTTTCTTTCTCATAAGAGATACACCAGCCCTAGACCCATCACAATGAACAACCAAGTTATTCAAAGTATGAGTCCTTTTCACTTGTTGGCATTTCTGTGGATCGAAATCTCAATTGGCACCAACATGTCATATCAATTGCAGAAGCGGCTGCTAAGAAATTAGGTTTCCTCTTCCGGGCTCGAAAATACTTTTCACCAGCTAATCTCTATACTTTATACACTTCACAAATAAGACCAAACCTCGAATACTGCTCCCACATCTGGGGTGCTGCTGCCGCTTCTACACTCGCTATCCTGGACTCCATTCAAAAGAGAGCTATACGTCTCATCGGTGACCCTACCCTCACCCAAATGCTGCCATCCCTTGCCCACCGACGTGCCGTTGGTGACCTCTCTCTCTTTTATAGATATCTGCACGGGCACTGCTCAGAGGAGCTTTCTTCCATAGTTCCTCCACTTGCTGCCCCCAACAGATCTACCAGGGGAACAGAGCAAATGCATTCTTTTACTGTCGAGGTCACCAGACATAGAACATCTTGCTATGCCCGCTCTTTTGTCCCGAGGACTTCCAAGTTGTGGAATTCCTTGCCGGCACATGTTTTTCCTTCTCCTAACTTCCAAAAAGTCCAGAATTAACAAGTTGCCTCTTTCCTCCTTGTCGACACTCACGGTACGATAGTATTTAGGCTGTAAGCCCTGGTGGTGTGTTGTTGAAATAAAAAATAAAAAATTCGGGATGCAGCAAGTGCGTTATGGTAGTAAATTTTTATTAAATGCTTCAAATTTGAAGAACTCAATTTTATATAAACCTAGTAAGTTGAATTTTGCCATATAGTAATGACTTTCACAAGGGAACATATTCACCAAATTTCATCAAAATAGTTTTGTAATTTTCAGAGACAAAAATTTTTTTCGAAAGGAAACTCAAAATTTTCTAGGAAAATCTTGTCCGATTTTCCTGGCTAACGAACTTATCTAAGCCATGATTAGAAGAAAGATTCTTGCCGAGTTTAATCAAAATCAGTTAATAACTTTTTGAGTTATCGTGCGGATACATACATACATACATACATACACATACACACACACATTTATATATATATATATATATATATATATATATATATATATATATATATATATATATATATATATATATATACATACACACACACACACACATTTATATCTTGAACTGAATCGAATTTTTGCCATAGTGGCTCACTTTTTGACGTTCTTAACTGAATTTGCATTACGACTTGATCGTCTAGTTTGGCAGAATTAATTTTGGAAAGAAAAGTTTTAAAACTCGTAACATTACCTTTAATTGTTGTTCTGATGTTTTTAAATTGTTCAGGACTTTTTTTAATTAGATTATCTGATTGTTGACTTTGACTACTTATTACAGACATTATGTAAATTAAAAACTGTACGTGCAACTGACACAAATATAAACAATATTTTACTATAAATGTGTTTTGTTAAATGGTAAATTAATGGAAATGGAAGGGACTTACGATACAGTGAACTTCTGCTGCGCTGATTTCTTGATTCTTGATCTGATGTGGCTCGATTGACCAAATGTTGCGGACCAATGATGTCTACTTGAATATCTTGCTGGTTCGTGTAAATTAGTGGACTGTATTTCTTGTTGTTTGAACACTCTTTAATATATTTAACTAATACTTAACAAAATACTACACATAATATTATGATAATACTGTTCTACACATAGGTGTGTTGCTCTCTTGGATTCTGATCGTTGAATATGTACTAGAAAAAGAATACTCTGCCGACTCTCATACTAGAGGTCCCTTCTGCCTGGGGTACCCCTTCTTCCCGTGGTTAACTCTGCCGTCTCGAGTGTATATATATATATATATATATATATATATATATATATATATATATATATATATATATATATATATATAAGAATAAATCTATTAAGCGAGAATTAATTATATCTGTGATTACATTGAGTGGGTTATTGAAATTTTTAGTCTATTTATTTCAAGTGTCTCCCAGAGGTTCAATTTCAATGATCTAGTATCGTTATAAAGAATATTACTTTACAATGGTAGCAGAGGATTAAAATTAATTATTTGTGAAATACTTGAATTTTGCATTCCCTGCCTTACATATATAAGCAGATTTTGTTGTTACTTTTGAAAATATTTTTATCTTTCCATTTGAGCAACAGTGATTGCGAAAGTGCTGTCAAATTTATTTAATATGTGAATAAGTGAAAATATAGTTATATTTTTGTTATTTATTATATATGAAATATTGCTGTTTACATCCAAGTTTCAAGTCGATGCAATGTTAGAATACACCCAGATTTACTGTAATATTAAATAAGAGCAATAAAATAACATTGTGTTTCTAAAAAGTTATAACTCTCGATCACTTCTAACAAGAAGAAGTTATGAAAGGTCATTGGTTCACACAGATTTTTCTATTGGTTATCCTGTTGAATAATTATCAGTATTACAATAGATTTTATTTTACATGATGTTTTCTGAGCAAAGAAGGATGCTTCCTTTGTACATTTGAGTATTGCCCTTCTACAGTTATTAAGCAAAAGTGGTAAATTGTACAAAAGAATATTCTGGTGGGTTTTTTAGCTTTCAAATAAAATTTAGCTCAGATTATACCTTATTATAAAATGTAGAATGAACTTTTTATTTTTAATTTTCAGAGGGCGACAAACATTCCATTGGATTGCTGTTTTTGTTCCAGCGACCAGCGACATGGTGAAGAACCTTCTATAAGTGAGACTGAAAATTACTGGAAAGCCACTCCTTATACCAAAGCTGGGAGGTCAGTGGAATTTATGAACCATTCAGCATTAATAGGGAAAAACATAGCAGCCTTTCAACCCAAGGACTCCACATTTATTGAAACTTTTAAAGGTCTTATTAAAGAACAAACAGGAGGTATTTGCAACATAATCAGCTATGAATATCTGATAAAGAAACAGTTGTTGGAAGACAGAAATGTATGTGACTTCTTGGAATTAATTTCATCAAAGTTAATATGCAGTTGAATTGAATATTGCACCTGTGAGCAGCCAAGATCTCCTGCTTGGTATGAGCATCGGTATAGGAGATTAACAACAGCTTCAGTAATCTATGAGGCCCCAAAGTGTCATACTCAAGATAGCTCATTAGTGGAAGCCATAATGGGTGATGTAGCATTGCAAGCATAGCAAGTCATACAGAGCCACTGTTTATGTGAAGATGCAGTCAAAGAAATATGGAATGTGTGGTGCTTCACCAGATGGCAACACAGACATATTTGTCACTATCCCTCTAAAGAAAACAAAGTTAAAAACTGTTCCTGGACAATCAATCTAAATATTTGGTTTAGCCACAGATTGAATTGTATTTTGTCAAACAACACTATGGCCTGTTTTGTATGAGATATCCAGATTTTGATGCTACAAGTAGATGAACATTTATTTCCTTACTTAATACATGATGCTTCTCTATTTAGAGTAAAGTATTATTATATCATATTTTAATTTGTGAATAAAATAAGAAACAAAACAGTTTTTGGATTTTTTGGGAATGTAATAAGTTATCTTTTACATGCTTAAGGATGTTTAATAAAAATGTCGTGTGAAGCTTATTTGAAAATATACAAGGAATAAGATCAAAGTAAACATCCATAAGATTGAAGGATTGCATCCTAAATTACATCTAATTCATAATTTTAATATTTGGTTTTACAAATCTTATACCATAGTTAGCAAATGCGGGATGTTGTTATGGGTGTTATTAAAATTAATCCATATTTTTCTCTTATATTTATTGAGAGATGCAGAGGTGAAAAGTATGTCCCAATAAGTCTCAAATATATATATATCAACAAAAACATGATTGTAATTTAAAAAATGATAATATGCAGTACATGTAATAAAGGAATTGAAATAAACTTATAATTATAGGGAAACAGCAAGAAAACAAACTGGTTTAGACATTGTATATAAAATACTGGTGGTCTACTTGATCAGAATTCATGTTAAAATTCAGATCAATTTTATTCTTTAAATAAGAGTTTGCTTAAAAACTTAAACGAAAGTTTTGGGTTCTAGTGGTCCTAATTCGTGCTTATTTAAGAAATGTTGCAACGCTCACTAGTGACACCTCTCCATCTCTTAATAAAATTCTTTACAAATGCACAACAACCACTTTGTTATGATTTTTCAGTCTTTCAGATTCTTTGAAACTCCTGACAAAAGCACTAACTATGTCAGGTCTACTATCCACGATTTCTTCCTTGTATTGCATGGTGTTTGGAATGTATGAGCTCTGCTGTTTGTTGTTGACATAATTCCAGAGTTCACCAGGATTACTTTTTAGGCGCAGCTCAATATGCTTCACATACTCACTGCACGTTGCTTTTTTTACATCAGTTTTCAGTTTACTCCGCAGGTGTACATATTCCATACCACACTGTGGTGTTCCCATATTTAATGAACAATCGCCTATTTCTATTTTATGCTTTGATGTCTAACACCATCGCATGAGTAAACCTGGGAGGATATTTTCCCTTCCGTATTGCCGTTTTAGGTATACAACTATCAAATAAACTATATATTATTCCATAGAAAGTGTTTACTGCTGTGTCAACATCAGATATTGTCTCCAGTACTGACCAGTCCACATCGGCAATCATGTTGTACAGCCGATGATAATCACCCTTTTTAAAGTTGAAATCATATGTCAGATTTGTCTTATTCTTAACAGGCGACACCTGCAAATTCCACACAACATGCACAGGTGGATGATGTACATCCACTCTCTACATAACACGTCATCTGCAATACTAACCTGACAGACCCTCTCAGCAACTACTACATCTAGTATCTTATTATATGCATCAAGTATGTTATTCCATTGCTTAAGGCCTGTAAAAGATACAAAAATGTTTATAAACTCTGCACAGATCATTGTTTAGATTACTTTCATCCTCAATATCAGTTAGCGTTCTCATATTGTGGTCCCCTACGATTAAGGTGCTATCACATAGTGGCAATACTTGATGCTCATAAAGTCTTTCATAACTGTGTCAAGATGCATTAGGAGCAACATAGAAATTGCAAATGCACAACTTACAACAGTCAATAATCACACATATAACACCCACACTTCTCTAATATCATGTTGAATTTTCACCTCTCTTGTATTGTACTCATATAGTCAACAGCAATCAGAACACCACCACCTCTAGATTTTTTAACTTTGATTTTATCCAGATCCCTGCGAAATACACAGTATCGTGCACCAAAAAGTTAACTGTTGTTCACAGTGTCATCCAACCAAGTCTCAGTCAGGGCCATTATATTATAATCGCTCATGACTGAATTACCACTAATTTCATCCAGTTTATTTTTGACACTTCTCACGTTTTGATAATAAACAATTACATTAGCAGGTAATCTTTTCCATAAATTGGCACTTAGCTCTCCTCTACTACTGTCACCGGTGTGCGAACATTTTCAGTTCCTGAGAGAGTACCTATATCATAAGCTCGGTCAGAGTATATAGGCACCTTGCCTTCATTTTTATTCTCCCCCCTATCATTGTAAAAGGTATATTTCCTGACTATAATGCCAGAAGGCCAAAAATTTGCCTCCCTTAAGGAATCACCATACTTCTCCTCAATTCGTAGTCTAAAGGCTTTACACAACCCTTTAGTAGGAAGCACTTTTACTTCAATGCTTACATCTCTATTCAGTTTATTTTTTATATAGTTTACAATAACTGTCTCGTTCACAGACTGTGTTGCCCTGCCAACATAAAGCCACCTTTTCTTGGGTATTGCCCTGAACTGAGAATCCTCCACCACTACTTGGAATCAAGTAGATACCACGTCTTTTAACATGTTCAGAAAATATGAGTAGATCAATAGCAACTGGGAATGAATTCGATGAGGCCCCCAAGGCAAGTGTTTAACATAGTGAGGCAAATACCATTGATTTTTACACTGCAGTGAGCTATAAAAATTTGATAAACTCAGTTTTCTAGAATCTTAGAAAGTTTAATTTTGATATGTAGTAAGATTTTTCCAAGGACAAGATATCCACCAAATTTCTTTAAAATAACTTTGTAATTTTTGGAGAAAAAAATGGTTTCAAAAGAAAACTTAAAATTTGAATAACTCAATTTTCTCTAAACTTAGACAGTTGAATTATGGTACGCAGTACAACCTCTCCTGGGGCAACATATATACTAAATTTCATTAAAACAGCTTTGTTACTTTCGGAGAAAATATTTTTTCGAAAGAAAACTCAAAATTTTCCCGGAAAACCCCGTCCGATTTTTCTGACTAACGAACTCATCCAAGCCATTAATAAAAGAAAGGCACTTGCCAAGTTTCATCGAAATCGGTTAATTATTTTTTGAGTTAGCGGTTGGATATATATATATATATATATATATATATATATATATATATATATATATATATATATATACAGGCTGTTTAAAAAAACATGCACCATCGCTCGTGGGGCAATTCCTTACTAAAAAATTCTGGACGCAGCAAGTGCGTTATGGTAGTGAATTTTCATAAAAATCTTTTTAATAACAAATATGTGTGTTTTTTTTTTAGGAAAGCAGGCATCAAATTTGGTTACCAAAATAACCTATATAGTAAAAACAATGTGCCATGTTCCATTAAAATAACTTTATTGTGTGAAAATGTACAAAAATTTCCAAAAGTTTACTTAAAATGTTCCCGAAAAAACACGTTTCTTGGTCAACCTTATAGGTTAATAGCAAATTGAGCTGTTCAAATATGAAACATTTGATCAAAATTCGCTACCATAACGCACTTGCTGCGTCCAGAATTTCTTTTCGTACAAACATGCATTATATTTCGATGGAAAATGCAAAAATGCAATAACATAAGGCGTGTTTGATTAAAAAAAAATGGAAATTTGTATCACCAATGACTTATGGGCCATCCTGTGATTGTAGAAATATTATTTTAAGATGTAGCTCACGACACCCTATAATTAATATATACAAAATTTTTTCATATCTTATATAATAACGGATATATTGAGCTTTATTGATTTTTTACGAAAATTCGAAAAAAATTATATACCATTAAATGATAAACTCTATAGCTAAGGCTACTGCCAAGCATCAGAGAAAGGGTCTATTTGAAATGAATTTTCTGCAAATATTTTAGTAAAATGAAGGACAATGACGGCTGAAACTAAGACTTCAGGGTTTGTAAAACATCCTTCTTGAGACATTTTCTTTCCATAGTCCGTATTAGATTCAAGTTATTTGCCTAAATGTTGCCAATTTTGACATTTTAAATCGCCACTTTGACGTTTTGAGGAAAACCCCAATTTATTTTTCTTAAAATGCCTATAACTTTTTTGTCTTTTGACTTACATAGCTAAATTTTGGTAGGTAGCTTACTTATAAGGATATAAACCAGCGTACTAAATTTTGTTGCCCTTACTTTGTTAATTCCGGAGATATAAATTTTTTTCGAAAGAAAACACAAAATTTTCCGGGAAAACCTAGGCAGATTTTCCTGCTTAACGAACTCATCCAAGCCATTTGCAAAATGAATTTTTTCACCAAATTTAATCAAAATCGGCCCATTATTTTTTGAGTTATCGGTGTGATACATATATATATATATATATATATATATATATATATATATATATATATATATATATATATATATATATATATATTATATAATATATATATATATATATATATATATATATATATATATATATATATATATATATATATACTAGCTGACCCGGCCACGCCTTGCTGTGGCTAAAGTTTTTGTTATATTACATTATAGTAAACAATCTAAGAGGAACAATAAGAGAACATCAGTCACGGAGTCCACTATGCTTTTTCACACAGATGGTATTTGTAAAAAAATATGGTGATCTCCTTATTTGACTTTCTACTACTATAACCCTTTAGTACAATGAAATTATTTACGAACAAAGATGAAAATGTTTATGTTGGTATACAAATTCACTGGATTGAGATTTGAAGGGGAAGTACGTTGAACACAATTAATTAAAATGTTCTTACACTTGATATTAAGCAGAAATCAATAGGTACAAAATAAAAATTTATCAGATTTATTATTTCCATTTAATTTTATAACAAATATAAGTATATTACAGTATAATACAGTAAATAACATGTGACGCTTAAACTCATGAATGAGGTAGGCAAGGCAGACAGTCTTAAACTTTTAAACATTAATATCTATTTTTTTGAATTATAAATACTTTCAATTTCAATTTAATTTAACACCAATCGGTGCACAATGTTTTTGGTTAACCTGTCTTTAGCTAACACAAATAGATTCGACGGTTTCCCAACACGTGAACACGCAACATATAGTTGCCCATGAGAGAAACATAGATTTTCCAAATCTAAACCACAAATGGACATTGTTTGACCTTGAGATTTATTTATAGACATGGCGAAAGCTAAACGAATTGGAAACTGTAGCCTTTTGAAGGGTATGGTAGAATCTGATGGTATCATCGGAATACGTGGCAGCAGGACCACTTTTCCTTTAAACTTCCCAGCCAAAATGGTTGCTTCAAGAATGTTTCCGGTGATCTTTTTGATGACCAAACGCGTACTTATTGATTACTTACTCAACCCAGTCGAAAGGTATCGACATCTGTTAGAATCATTTGGAGTTAACAGATAATTGCGACTGTCAAATAATAACAGACAAATAATTAGCAATAAATTAAAATTGCGACTATAATTTGAGATTTAAACTATCCTATCTCTCAAGTTGGATCGAACTGCACATGGTGTGCGAATTTTATTATAATCGGTTAAGTGGTTTAGGAGTCCATTGAGGACAAACATTGTGACACGAGATTTATATATATTAAGATATATATATATATATATATATATATATATATATATATATATATATATATATATATATATATATATATGTATCACACCGATAACTCAAAAAATAATGGGCCGATTTTGATAAAATTTGGCATGTACTTTTCTTTTGTAAATAGCTTGGATAAGTTCGTTAGTCAGGAAAATCAGACGAGGTTTTCCGGAAAAATTTTGAGTTTTCATTCGAAAAAAATTATTATCTCAAAAAGTGATTAGCCGATTTTAACAAAATTTGGCATGTACCTTTCTTTTGTAAATAGCTTTGACAGGTTTGTTAGTCAAGAAAATCGGACGAGGTTTTCCGGGAAAATTTTGAGTTTTTATTCGAAAAAAATTGTTATCAAAGAATAATAAGCCGATTTTGATAAAATTTGGCACGTACCTTCCCTTTGTAAAAGGCTTTGACAAGTTCTTGTTGAAACTAAGACTTCAGTGTTTGTAAAACATCCTTCTTGAGACATTTGATTTCCATAGCCCGTATTAGTTTCAAGTTATTTGCCAAAATGTTGCCGATTTTGACGTTTTAAGTCGCAACTTTGACGTTTTGAGGAAAACCCCAATTTATTTTTCTTTAAATGCCTATAACTTTTTTGTCTTTTGACATACAGAGCTAAATTTTGGTAGGTAACTTACATATAAGGACATAAAACCGCGTACCAAATTTGGTTGCCCTTACTTTGTTAATTCGGGAGATATAATTTTTTTTCGAAAGAAAACACAAAATTTTCCGGGAAAACCTGGGCAGATTTTCCTGGCTAACGAACTTATCCAAGCCATTTGCAAAAGGAATTTATTCACCAAATTTAATCAAAATCGGCCCATTATTTTTTGAGTTATCGGTGTGATACATATATATATATATATATATATAAATATATATATATATATATATATATATATATATATATATATATATATATATATATATATATATATATATACAGTGTGGAACAGCCAAATGGAATAAATTCGATAACGGATAAATGAGGGCGTGTTGGGAAAAACGCTTGGACACGTCGATTTGTATTTTTAACTGCGCATCTTTTTCAAGAAAAAAAAAATATATAGGGTGCGTCATGTGACAGTGGCCAATACCAACTTTCTTATTTTAAATACAAGCCCCTGTATATTATTAATTTTTTGGATTCTTCAGAAAATTCTAGACATAATTCATGTACAATGTTCTATACCTATCTTCAACTGTTTCGGAAATATTAAGTATTTTCAGATTTATTACAAAAATTAACATTAAAAATAGAAAATTATTTTATTTCACAAATTCGCTACATTGCATTCAATACTTATTTCCCATTCAGCTCTTGATAATGAGAAAGTAAACAAAAACCATTCCTGCGTTTCTTTTTACTGATATGAAATGAAACAAAAACAAAAAAATTCGGGACGCAGCAAGTGCGTTATGGTAGTGAATTTTCATAAAAATCTTTTTAATAACAAATATGTGTGTTTTTTTAAGAAAGCAGGCATCAAATTTGGTTACCACTATAACCTATATAGTAAAAACAATGTGCCATGTTCCATTAAAATAACTTTATTGTGTGAAAATGTACAAAAATTTCCAAAAGTAAACTTAAAATGTTCCCGAAAAAACACGTTTCTTGGTCAACCTTATAGGTTAATAGCAAATTGAGCTGTTCAAATATAAAACATTTGATCAAAATTCGCTACCATAACGCACTTGCTGCGTCCAGAATTTATTTTCTTACAAATATGCATTATATTTCGATGGAAAATGCAAAAATGCAATAACATAAGGCGTGTTTGATTAAAAAAAGGAAATTTGTATCACCAATGACTTATGGGCCATCCTGTGATTGCAGAAATATTATTTTAAGATGTAGCTCAAGACACCCTATAATTAATATATACAAATTTTCTTCATATCTTATATAATAACGGATATATTGAACTTTATTAATTTTTTACGAAAATTCGACAAAAATTATATACCATTAAATGATAAACTCTATAGCTAAGGCTACTGCCAAGCATCAGAGAAAGGGTCTATTTGAAATGAATTTTCTGCAAATATTTTAGTAAAATGAAGGACTATGACGGTTGAAACTAAGACTTTAGGGTTTGTAAAACATCCTTCTTGAGACATTTTATTTCTATAGCCCGTATTAGATTTAAGTTATTTGCCTAAATGTTGCCAATTTTGACATTTTAAATCGCCACTTTGACGTTTTGAGGAAAACCCCAATTTATTTATTTTTAAATGCCTATAACTTTTTTGTCTTTTGACCTACATAGCTAAATTTTGGTAGGTGACTTACCTATAAGGATGTAAACCTGCGTTGGTTTCCCTTACTTTGTAAATTCCGGAGATATAAATTTTTTTCGAAAGAAAACACAAAATTTTCCGGGAAAACCTGGGCAGATTTTCCTGACTAACGAACTCATCCAAGCCATTTGCAAAAGGAATTTTTTCTCCAAATTTGATCAAAATCGGCCCATTATTTTTTGAGTTATCGGTGTGATACATATATATATATATATATAAATATATATATATATATATATATATATATATATAAACATATAAAAATTGAAACTGACCCCGGATATGTTTTCTGGGGGGCCTAATTAGCGCTCATTTGAAGAAATTTTTTCAAAATTCAAAAGTCGGGATCTCCTCATTAGTGAATTTTTTTTAAGAAAATTCACTAACAGTTTTCTTTCTGTTCGTATAAAACTCGTAGCCTTAGCAACTTGTTGTCTGCCTGCATGACAGTAGTGATTAGTGTCAGTGCTATTGTCGTTTGAATTTCGTTAACTGTACGTAATAATATCAGAAAAATGGTTCATTTAACAGAAATGCACAAAATAACCATTCTACAAATGATTGGTTATGGAGATAACACACGGACACAGATGGAAGTGTCTCGCTTATTTCACGAAAAATTTCCAAATTTGCCGCCTGTATCCCAAGGAACAATTAGCAAAATAGAAAAGCAGTTTCGCGAGCTTGGTCATGTGAGACAGATAAAAAAAGTAGCTGCCAATGCAGTAAGTGATGATACGAAATTGGATATTACGCTTGAGTTTCAAGAAAACCCACATACTTCTGGTCGACAAGCAGCCCAACTATTCAACGTTTGCCACACAGCAATTTTTCGAACATTAAAGGAAAGTAAAATGCATCCCTATAAAATGATACCAACTCAGGAGCTCATGGAGGACGATTTCGATAGGAGAACGTATTTTTGTGAACAAATGATGGCAATGTTAGATAACAATGTGATCCAATTAGAAGATGTTTTGTTTTCTGATGAGAGCACATTTACACTTCACGGTCATGTTAATCGTCAAAATTGCCGCTATTGGTCTAATGAGAATCCTCATTGGATGAGAGAGGAACATACGCAATATCCTGAAAAAGTTAATGTTTGGGCAGGAATTGTTGGAAATCATATCGTAGGTCCCTTTTTCATTGATGGCAACTTGAATGGGGATAAATATTTAGAACTGCTCCAAAGTAATGTCGTGCCAACTTTGACAAACTTATATCCAGATCCAGCAAACCCACAAGTTCCTGCCAATAAAATATGGTTTCAGCAAGATGGAGCACCGCCCCATTACCAAATCAATGTCCGGCAGTACCTGAACCAAATTTTTCCAAATCGGTGGATAGGGAGGCGCGGATCGATAGAATGGCCAGCACGATCTCCTGATCTGTCGCTATTAGACTACTTTTTGTGGGGATATGTCAAAAGTATTGTATACAAAACTAAGCCCCTCAACTTAGATGACTTAAAAAGACGAATCACGCTTGCGATTAGATCAGTCACGCCTGAGATGTTGAGTAATGTTAGAAGACATTTCTATACCAGATTAGCATGTTGCCAAGATGTTCGTGGCGAGCATTTTGAACATTTACTACATTGACATTAATTTTTTTTTGTTTTTTTAAATTATTAAGAAATAATCAGTATTTCTTATTAGAATTTGTGAAATAAAATAATTTTCTATTTTTAATGTTAATTTTTGTAATAAATTTGAAAATACTTAATATTTCCGAAACAGTTGAAGATAGGTATAGGACATTGTACATGAATTATGTCTAGAATTTTCTGAAGAATCCAAAAAATTAATAATATACAGGGGCTTGTATTTAAAATAAGAAAGTTGGTATTGGCCACTGTCACATGACGCACCCTAAATAATTTTTTTTTCTTGAAAAAGATGCGCAGTTAAAAATACAAATCGACGTGTCCAAGCGTTTTTCCCAACACGTCCTCATTTATCCGTTATCGAATTTATTCCATTTGGCTGTTCCACACTGTATATATATATATATATATATATATATATATATATATATATATATATATATATATATATATATATATATATATATATATATATATATATATATATATATATATATATATATAACATATAAACATATAAAAATTCAAACTGATCCCGGATATGTGTTCTGGGGGGCCTAATTAGCGCTCATTTGAAGAAATTTTTTCAAAATTCAAAAATCGAGATCTCCTCATTAGTGAATTTTTTTAAGAAAATTCACTAAAAAGTTACAGGCATTCAAAGAAAAATAAATTTGGATTTTCCTCAAAACGTCAAAATTGCGATTTTAAACGTCAAAATTGGTGAGTACATTCCTTTCGCAAGTCGCTTGGATAACTTTGTTAGCCAGGAAAATCCGCCGAGGTTTTCCCGGAAAAATTTGTGTTTTCTTTCGCAAAATATTTATATCTCCAAAATTAACAAAGTAAGGGCAACCAAATTTGATAAGCTGGTTTATATCGTTATAGGTGTGCCACCTACCAAAATTTAGCTCTGTAGGTCAAAAGACAAAAAAGTTATGGGCATTTAAAGAAAAAAATCTCGGGACGCAGCAAGTGCGTTATGGTAGCGAATTTTCTTTAAAATATTTTTAATAGCAAATGTCTTTCTTTGATGAAAGCAGGCATCAAACTTGGTTGCCTATATAGTAGAAACAATGTATCATATTTCATTGAAACAAATTTATTGTTTGAAAATATATAAACATTTTTCAAAAGTCTAGATGCAGCAAATGTGTTATGGAAGTGATTTTCCATAAAAATGTTTTTAATAGCAAATGCGAGCAGGCATCAATCTGATTACCGGTATAGCCTATGTAGTAGAACCAATGTACTATATTTTATCAAAATTACTTATGGTTTGAAAATATACAAAAATTTTCCGAAAATAAACTTAAATGTTGGTTTTCTATCCAACAAATTGTTTTCAGAGACATTACTAGGACCTCACCTGCAGGTTTCTGAACAGTTTTTTGAAAAACGTTCGGGAGCTAAACTGCAAATTTACCGAAAATTTTCTACCAAAACGCACTTACTGCGTCCAGATTTTTTTCTTACAAACCCATCATATTTCGATAAAAAATGCAAAAATGCATTAACGAATTTGTTCTACGAAAATTAGTTTAAAAAAATTATACACCCCTACTCACTCCTGGTCCCGTAACTTCCTTGGGGAGTGTGAACAAGAAATTTTTTTTGGGGTTTGTGGATCCAGAGGGGTGAGGGCCTAGGCAGGTTTCTGAAAACAGTTTTTTGAAAAGCGTACGGGAGCTAAACTGCAAATTTATCGAAAATTCGCTACCAAAACGCACTTACTGCGTCCAGATTTTTTTCTTGCAAACGCATCATATTTCGACAAAAAATGGAAAAATGCATTCACGAATTTGTTCTACAAAAATTAGCTAAAAAAATTATGCACGCCTACTCACTCCTGGTCCCGTAACTTCCTTGGGGAGTGTGAACAACAAATTTTCCTTGGGGTTTGTGGATCCAGGGGGGGTCTCTAGGCAGGTTTTTGAAAACAGTGTTTTGAAAAGCGTTCGGGAGCTAAACTGCAAATTTACCGAAAATTCGCTACCAAAACGCACTTACTGCGTCCAGATTTTTTTCTTATAAACGCATCATATTTCGATAAAAAATGCAAAATTACATTAACGAATTTGTTCTTAAAAAATTAACTAAAAAAATTATGCACGCCTACTCACTCCTGGTCCCGTAACTTCCTTGGGGAGTGTGAACAACAAATTTTTCTTGGGGTTTGTGGATCCAGGGGGGGCTCTAGGCAGGTTTCTGAAAACAGTGTTTTGAAAAGCGTTCGGGAGCTTAACTGCAAATTTACCGAAAATTCGCAACCAAAACGCACTTACTGCGTCCAGATTTTTTTTAAGATAAACGCATCATATTTCGATAAAAAATGCAAAAATGCATTAACAAATTTGTTCCACGATAATTAGCTAAAAAAATTATAGGCCGTTAAACCATAAATTTCACTAAACCTACAAATAAATATCCAAACAGCTACCAAACTTAACTAAACTGACAGCCAAAGCACCAGAGAAAGGGTCTATTTGAAATGGATTTCCTGTAAACGTTTTAGTAAAATGAAGGGCAATGACGGTTGAATCTGAAACTTAAGGGTTTGCAGAACACTCTTCTTGCAACATTTTCTTTTCACAAATGGTATTTGTTTTACATTCTTTGCCTAAACATTGCCAATTTTGACGTTTAATATTGCGAGTTTGACGTTTTGAGGAAAACTCCTACATTTATTGCTTTAACTGCCCATAACTTCTTTGTCTTTAAAGCTATGGACTTAAATTTTGGTAAAGAGTTCACTCTTTATAATACAAACACGCGTACCAAATTTGGTTGCCCTTACTTTGTTATTTCCGGAGATATGAATTTTTTTATAAAGAAAATACAAAATTTTCCGGGAAAACCTGGTCAGATTTTCCTGGCTAACGAACTTATCCAAGCCACTTGCAAAAGGAAGGTACTCTGCAAATTTTATCAAGATCGGTCCATTATTTTTTAAGTTAACGGTCGGATATATATATATATATATATATATATATATATATATATATATATATATATATATATATATATATATATATATATATATATATAAACACAGATCTCCCCATAAGCGAATTTAAAAAAAAAAAATTCGCTAATAAATTGGGGGTTTCCTCAAAACGCCAAAGTGACAATTGAAAACGTCAAAATTCGCAACATTTAGGCAAATAACTTGAATCTAATACGATCTATGGAAAGAAAATGTCTCAAGAAGAATGTTTTACATACACCGAACTCTTAGTTTCAACCGTCATTGTCCTTCATTTTACTAAAATATTTCCAGAAAATTCATTTCTAATAGACCCTTTCTCTGATGCTTGGCAGTAGTCTTAGCTATAGAGTTTATTGTTTAATGGTATATAATTTTTATCGAATTTTCGTAAAAAATCAATAAAGCTCAATATATTCGTTATTATACAAGATATGAAAAAATATTGTATACATTAATTATACGGTGTTTTGAGCTACATCTTAAAAATTATTTTTTTGTCGAAAACGCCTTATTTTTTTGCATTTTCCATCGAAATATAATGCATGTTTGTAAGTTAAGAAATTCTGGAGGCAGCAAGTGCGTTGTGGTTGCGAATTTTGATTAAATGCTTCATATTTGAAAAGCTCAATTTGCTATTAACCTATAAGGTTGACCAGGAAACGGATTTTTTTCAGTAACACTTTTGGTTTACTTTTGGAAATTTCTGTACGTTTTCAAACAATCCAGTTATTTTGATGAAACATGGCACATTGTTTTTACTATATATGTTATACTGGTAATCAAATTTGATGCCTGCTTTTCTATATAGGTTATACTGGTAATGTCTGCTTTCTTAAAAAGAAAACACACATATTTGCAATAAAAACATTTTTATGAAAATTCACTACCATAACGCACTTGCTGCGTCCCGAGATTTTATTTCCATAGTCCGTATTAGATTCAAGTTCTTTTCCTAAATGTTGCCAATTTTGACGTTTAAATCGCAACTTTGACGTTTTGTGAAAACCCCCAATTTATTTTTGTTTAAATGCCTATAACTTTTTTGTCTTTTGACCTACAGAGCTAAATTTTTGTAGGTAACTTACCTGTAATGATATAAAGTGTGGGTTTTCATCGGCCCATGTATGTAAATTGTGAAAATTTACGATACCTTTTCGCGTAAATGACGCCTCATCAGTAAATAGTACACGTTTAGAAAAATGTTGGTCGTGCCTAAGTTTGTTTAAGAACCACTGACAAAACATTACCCTTGGTTGAAAGTCTCTAGGTAGAAGTTCCTGGACACGTGTAAAATGATAGGGATATAAACTTTGATCCTTCAGAGTTCTGTGAACTGATGATGCCGAAATATTACCCAGTTCGGTGGCAATAATTCTCGTACTTGTACTAGGATCACGTTCAACTCTATTTAATATTGCCTCTTCAACTCGTACAGTTCGGCGGTATCTTCTGCGTCCAGAGTCAGCTTTTAAAGGTTTTAAAGAACCAGTTTCTCTCAAGTGTCTTACAATACGTAGGAAAATATTTTTGTCAGGAATTCTTCTTTGCGGATAAGTTTCCTGATAAACTCGCACAGCTTGTCTAGCATTTTGATTTGTTTGTCCATAAATTAACAACATATCAGTCAAATCCGCTGAAGTGTACTTAATGAAAACCATCTTGAGAGGAGGAAATAATATTAATGAGCAGCTCAGTATCAACAAATAACTAAAACTCGGGACGCAGCAAGTGCGTTATGGTAGTGAATTTTTATTAAATGCTTCAAATTTAAATAACTCAATTTTCTATAAAGTTACAGAGTTTAATTTTAATACGTAGTAAGGTTTTTCCTAAGGCAAGATATCCACAAAATTTCATTAAAATAACTTTGTAATTTTCGGAGAAAAACATTTTTTTCGAAAGAAAATTTAAAATTTGAATAACTCAATTTTCTCTAAACTTAGAAAGTTAAATTTTGGTACGTAGTAAGGTTGAGGCAACATATATAGTAAATTTCATTAAAACAGCTTCGTTACTTTCGGAGAAAAATTTTTTTTCGAAAGAAAACTCAAAATTTTTCCGGAAAACCCCGTCTGATTTTTCTGGATAACGAACTCATCCAAGCCATTAATAAAAGACGGGCACTTGCCAAGTTTCATCAAAATCGGTTAATTATTTTTTGAGTTATCACATATATATATATATATATATATATATATATATATATATATATATATATATATATATATATATATATATATATATATATATATATATATATATATCTGTAGCTTGGTTCTAAAAGGGCCAATCTCATAAAATGCAGATTTTGGCAAATCGATTTCAAAATTATTGGTCTAAGTTTGAATGCATTTGAAGACTACTATTAAATCTTAATTTCGAAGTATTTTTTGTGAAGTGGTATTAATACGATCACTCTTATATTTTAAAAGGTTTAAAAGATTGTGGACTCCTTTTTTGCAAAAAAAAAATAGACATTGGCCCTTTTTGAATATAGAAAAAAATAATAAATTAGACTTTGGCCTAACGTGTCAATAAAAATAAGAAATGATTTATTACAAATAACTTTTATTTTCGAGATATGGAATACATAAGTTAAAAAAATCTAACATTCTAATACTTTGGCAGTATGCTGCTTAATCTTAAGTGTTAGTAATCATAACTAAAGTCCGTCAAGGTCTTCATTTTCATCTTCACTTTCACTAAGGGTATCGTATTGGGTTTGTGATGTATTAATGCCATTGATAAATTGCAAATAGTAGGGTCGACTGTTCTCGTCAATGTAGGGTAACATATCTCTTAAATGTTGCAACTTATTCGCAGGTATACCAAGAGGTTGATTTGAAATTGGTAGAAGGCTTATTGTACCCGAATGTCTGGTCTTTTTTCTTGACAAATCCAAGGTTTTGTAAGGTTCGTCTTCGAAAGAAGATTTGTATTGTACCAAACCAAGATGTTCGCTGGAATACTGAATAAGCCTTATGGTAGACCAAACAACTGGCTCTCCTAACGTATTTACTTTTTTATGTTGAAACTTTCCAGAGAGGAGTGATTTAAAGTTAAGAAATTCTTCTTGGCGCATTTCATAAACGAAAATAGGTGGTTTTCTTGGTACTAAACGGATCAAATTCGCCCAATCCCGAGGAATGTCAATTTTTGCTGTCGTTAATTTCTTAGTTTTCTCAATCGCTGCATGGATCTGGTCTGCTTCCATGTGAGTGTGCCCTGGAACTAAAAATTTATGACAAATGTTAATGTGTCTCCGTTCTCTGTTGAATTTTTCCATAAGTATAAGGAGCATTACGGATATCAAAATATTTTTATTTTGTCCTGGGCAACAATCACTGTACATAATGATTTCATTGATATGAGGCGGAATATTATTAATGTACGTATACAAGCACGATGCAATCTCTTGTCCACCTCGTTGAGCGATTGTCTCGTTCCAAAGATAACATTTGGCTGAATTAGTGCTTCCCTGTGTTTCATAGACAGTAAGATTTAGCGTCCAGAGTTTGCGTTTATAGAATGATATGCTGCTTTTTAAATAGGGGGTCGGTAAACACTTCTGCAGGTCGAAGCTAATAACCAAGAGATTAGGGTTGGTTTTGCAAGCAAGCTTGTCTCTCTTCTTTTCTTTATATGCAGAGTCTGCTAACTTTAGGTGTTCAGTCTTTTCATTTTCAATTTTGAGCTTTTCATCTACATCTTTGATTGACTTTAATAGAAGTTCATATTTATCACATGTAGCACAAGTATCAGTGTACGGTTTTTTAAAAGACAAGTTATATTCTTCTACAAAAATCTTCCTGTACATGATTTCATTTCTTGGTATTCTACTGTGTTCTTGGCAGAACTCAACATAAAGTCTATACATTTTTGATATTGAGAGATCCGAAGCTAGGTATTTTTTTGATGTTTTTTCTCTTGAATAATGACTTTCAAAAGATGGAAACATTTCAATATGTTGTCTTATAATATTCTTTTCCTCTTCGCTTATCTTTGGGTGGTTTGTATGCTTTCCTCTCGCATCATCAGGACAAATGCTCGAATTTGAAGCGCGTTTTTTTTGTACAATGATACGAACTTTCTTTACGGTCAGGTCAAGCGTTGATAAAAACATAATTTGGCAAACTTCATGTTTTTCTAAATTTTTATCCAAGTAATATATTCTACTATGAGTTCTTCTGCTATCTTTATTCTCTCCTCTCAGCCTCTCCGTTTTCTTTAACACCTCATGAACGTGATTTGCAATAAACTGATTTTGTGCCTCTTGCGACAGATTATAAAATTCCCCAAAAATGTCTTGTCTTGTTTCATTTGAAAACTTTTCGTAGCATTTCTTCTTACAATTGCAAGGATTCTTTAAGGACTTCTCAGAGATATGTTTACCTTTTATTGTAACATAGGACTTTCCTTGACTTTTCAAAAGTTTTCGTTTGTTCTTGTCCCAATTTTTAGGTTCGCGCTTTCTCTTTCTACATTCTTGTCCTTCCTGTACTTTTTTTCTTCCTATTTTTTTAGTTTTATCCACTGTGATATGATTGGCCTCAGTATTATTTGGAAATTCGGCAGTAACATGTATGACAGAAGGTTCTTCGTCTGAGTCTGAACTACTGTTCTCATCTTCTGCAGGTACAAAATCATCACTAGATCCATCTTCAAAATTATCAAAAACTTCATTATCGTAGGCATGTTCTGCATATGAGATATTTTTTAATTTAGACCTTAGATGCTGTTTATTTCCATGTTTCATGGAGACTTCTCTAGAGTCCTGATTTACACAATCATCTTGATCACAAACATTATGTCCTGCCAAGAAAAAATAATAATGTGTTTTTGTGGAATGCAAAAAATACTATAACTTACTTGATTTGTTAGGGCTTTGTTCTGCACGTAAGTAAGAGGTAGAACTACCAGTTACTTGAGCAAGTGGACTGACTGGGCGTAAGGTAATATATTCGGTTCTCTTATTACTCAGAAAAACTCCCTCAATTTGAGTTTCCGATGTAGAAACTTGAGTAGCTGTCGATGATTCGGTTCGTGTTAAAGGGTCATCCTCCAGAATGACTCTTCCCTTTGGTTCTGTAGATACAATTTACATGTTTTAAACCATTTATAATTTTAATGTAAAATGTTCTCATAGTACTCAAAAAATAACAAAATATGCAAATATGTACCGTAATAAATAAAATAGTTTTCAATTTTGAAATGTGATCAAACTTTAACGAATCCATCCGATTTTAAACAAAATTCAAAACAACAAACACATTACTCAGAATATTGGTAGATATATCTAAACATTCGAAATCCAATATCCGAACCGCTATTGTATTGTATGTACCCTTTTAACATTTAAGTACAGGTAGTTTCCATGTATCTAAATATTTTCATGCCGAAATTAAAATACTGGTAAAAAATATACCTAGTAATTTTTAGAGTAATAATAGTTATTCGGTTCGTTTCATTTGAACACTTATTTGCAACATATTAGTTTATCTGCTATACGCGAGTAATTTTTATTAATAACCCTATTGAATACTAAAAGAGTGAGGTAGAACTAAAAGATCGCACGTACTACAAAGTTAAAAATATTTCAAATTTATCCAACCATCCGGAAGTTAAAAGAAACATTTTTCTCGCCTACTAATTTTTAAATTGTTGTACCAATGAGTAAACATTCGTATTATCTTATCATCATATTTCGTATGAATGAAATCTAAGCTCCGCAATAATAATTCCTCTATTTCACAAACATAACCTAAAATATTAGTTTAATGTGTAAATTATAATTATTGCTTACCTTGATTGTTATCATTTTCTGTCACCAAAGGCAAAGCTGAACACAAACTCAATATTTTTTTACTGCGGGATGACATGATAGGTCATATATATTACACAAAACAATAATAGAATCACTCACTTTTATACGCACATTAGCGTGTCTGAAAACAAACTGAAAACCCAGAGATGGATTTTTCAATGTTGGGGGCCAATGTATAGCGCTCTCACATGTAGAATATTAAAATAGAAAGGCCAATGTCCACTTTTGCCTTTTTATGATATACGTTTGGTAGTCGCTCTTAGGCCTATGTCTACTTTGGCCTTTTTACCTGTAAAATAAGATATTTTTTGAGTTTCAACATTGGCCCTACACACTTTTATAGCTCGATTGTTACTGCAAGCAGGCACTGGCCCTTTTTACATATAAATGTTTTCTTTAAACACAGACTGAAAATGCACTTTGGCCCAAATCACGGAAAATTGACATTGGCCCTTTTAGAACCAAGCTACAGATATATATATATAAACATATAAAAATTAAACCTATTTACAAATGAACTTTAATAAGATATTATGCTGTGACAATACCTCTCTCAAGCACCCTAAAATATAATCAAAATGTGCACAGTTATATATGATTTATTTCTTTTTCCCTTGTCTTAATACACTACATATTTTATGACAATCGATTTAATTTACTTATTTGATTTCATAAATAGTCGGTTAATAGTGACTTGGAATGAAGTAGACACCACATCTTCAAACATATTAAGAAAATATGAGTAAACCAACAGCAACTGGGAATGAATTCGGTCAGTCCCCCAGCCACGTGGTTAAAAAACACTGGCTGTATGAGTGGTTACAACTCTACCTCTAAATAAAAGGACTGTAACAGCGGCAGAAGCAGAAGTCAATGGAAGGTGTGTGTATTCGGAAGGAAACTATTGACTATTAATAACAACAATTGACTAAAAACGCTGCGAGTTGTAAGGAAAAAATAATTATACTACAGAGGTGATAAATGATAATAAATTACAATAGGGTTATATATAATCGTAAATGCTTCCAATGATTAACAATCAGTGAATTCAGTATTATTGACATTTCTCGGAAACTTAAAAATGAATTTCATGAGTCAATAAGAGAAGCATTGACTAACCAACAGCAACCACATACTTATGGTTTAACTACAGAGGTGATAAATGATAATAAATTACAATAGGGTTATATATAATCGTAAATGCTTCCAATGATTATCAATCAGTGAATTCAGTATTATTGACATTTCTCGGAAACTTAAAAAAGAATTTCATGAGTCAATAAGAGAAGCATTGACTAACCAATAGCAACCACATACTTATGATTTAAACATAAATGTTTCAAATTTAAATAGCTCAATTTTCTGTAACCCTAGAAATCTTAATTTTGGCACATAGTTAGGTATTTCCCAAAGCAATATTTAGACCAAATTTTATCGAAATTTTCGGAAAAAAAAATTTTTTTTGGAAGAAAACTCAAAATTTTCCCTGAAAACCCCGTCCGATTTTCCTGGCCAACGAACTCATCCAAGCCATTAATAAAAGAAAGGCACTTTCCGAGTTTCATCTAAATCGGTTAATTATTTTTTGAGTTATCAGACGGATACATATATATATATATATATATATATATATATATATATATATATATATATATATATATATATATATATATATATATATATATATATATATATATATATAAATTCAAACTGACCCCGGATATGGGTTCTAGGGGTCCTAATTCGCGCTCATTTGAAAGAATTTTTGCAAAGTCTCACCATCGATACCTCTCTATTAGTGAATTTTTTTAATAAAAATTCACTAAAAACGAAAATACTGCACCGTATCAAAATTTAAAGAATAGCACGAAAACTCTTTTGACGCCTACAAAGCACTTCAAAATTGTACTAGATTTTTCTGTTCATTCACTAGATTTTATGGCATTTTTTAATAAGTATTTATTTTAACACAGAAATAATAAAACAATAAAGTTTTAGTTATTCTTTAAACTTTATTATATTGTTGCGTTTTCTCCGGGTTCTGGATAAGTGAGACTTTTAATTTTAACAAAACAACTTTATTTACTCTCTAAATATGGGTACAATAAAGTTCTAGAACTGTCTCTCTCACCAAACACTTAATTTACTGTCTAAATATGGATATAATAAAAGTTCTAGAACGTCTCTCTCATGAAACACTTAGTTTATCTGGCTCTACAATCACTACTCTCAACAAAAGTCACTAATACACTGAAACTACGGTCTCTACTTCACACTAGTTACTGCTTGTTCAAGTCACTACCACATTCTCTTACTGAACTGAACTAACTCGGGCTGGCTGGCTTTCGCTTTTATATACTCGCCGTACCTTCCCCTCCTTTCTAGAGCGTTCCATTCCAGAACGTTCCAGGACCTTCTTTTACTAGAAGGTTCTGTGAATACAGATCGGTCCCGTGTGTATACAGGGGGATGTATATACAGGATGATCCAAATGTGGTCACCACTCCTATGTTACACAAGAGGTGTTTCTCGAACTATAAGATCTCTCTGCGTATACAGGGTGTAAGGGTTCTCTGCGTATACAGGGTGTATATACAGGGTGTTCGGAATGTGCAGACCTCAGTTATCCGTTCCGACGGGGTACAAGTTGGTAACTTCGTTATTTCTGGTCCTAGAGGGTTGAGACTTCGCCTGAGGGGGGTCACCCCAGGCACCCCCAGGGGGGTGGGGAGGCGGTGTTGCCAGATTGTGCAAAAATTCCCAGATGTTGGGGGAAATTCTGGAGATGTGGCAACACCGCACCTACGTCTATTGAAGTGCTTTGTAACACTGCCCCCCTCCTTAAGACTGTTCGTCCCGAACAGTATTTACCGGCCGCCAACTTGGGGGTTCGTTGCCCCGATAGGGACTCAACCTCTCTATGTGAACAACTTTGGGTTTAGTTCTTGGAGACAGCTGGATTCTGTAGACTAGGTCGTTAATTTTCTTAGTCACCAAGTATGGCCCTTCCCATGGTTTCTGAAGTTTGGGACTGAGGCCCTTTCTCCTTGTTGGTTGGTACAGCCACACTGCATCCCCTTCCTTGAATGTATGGGGTGTTGCTCTGCGATCCAAGCGCATCTTCATCCGGTCACTGCTTAAGAGGAGCCTATCTCTGACACATCTGTGTATAGTGCGCAGTTTTCCTTCTAGGTCGGCGACATACTCAGGTAACGTAGCTAGGTCCGCTATGTCCTCGTTCGGTGGTGGTCTCGTCATGTCGATTGGTAGCCGCATCTCTCTGCCGGTCAACATCATGGATGGAGTGTAGCCGGTAGATTCATGCTGAGAGCTTCTGTAAGCTAGGAGGAACAGAGGTATCAGCTTGTCCCAGGTTCTCTGATTCTCGTCAACAAACATAGCAAGATACTGATTGATGGTCCTGTTATGCCGTTCTACCATGCCGTCTGATTGAGGGTGGAGTGGCGTTGTTCTCGTTTTCTTTATGCCTAGCAAGTCCATTAGGCTCTTCCAGACCTCTGATTCGAAATTCCGGCCCTGGTCGGTGTGAATCTCCAAGGGTACGCCATGCCGTGATATGACATTTTCCATCAGGGCTTCTGCCACGGTCGTTGCCTCTTGGTTGGGGGTCGGCGCAACTTCAGGCCATTTCGAGAAGTAGTCCATCGCCACCATTATGTATCTGTTCCCAGACTCTGTGATGGGAAAAGGTCCTGCGATGTCTACGGCAACTCTCTCCCACGGTGTACCTGAGATGTACTGCATCATTTTTCCTCTGGATCGGGTCTTTGGTCCTTTCTTTGAAGCACATTGGTCACACCTTTTGCACCATTCTTCCACGCTTCTTCGGCAGTTTATCCAATAGAAGCGGTCTCTCACTCTGGCAAGAGTCCTGTTGACCCCAAAGTGGCCTCCACTTCTACTATTGTGTAACTCTTGAAGAACACTGCTTATGCACTCACTTGGCACAACGGTCTGGTATATACAGTCTCTACCATCGGCAGTTTCCCATTTTCGAGTGATCATGTCATTCTTTAGACACAATGAGTCCCATTGTAGCCAGTAGCCTTTAACCTCCGCCCCAAACCGGGACACATCGTGCCACTCAGGTCTTTTCCCCTTTTGTAGCCATTCTCTAATATTTTTCAAGTCTGGATCTGTCTTCTGTGCGTCTCTGATGTATTCAAGATTTACGTCTAGATCGGTGTTATTCTCCTGTCCTGCCACCAGTTGTTTGATCTGATGAGTTACTTTGTCGATCTCTTTGTTCTCTTGTCGCTCGCAAAATTTACATTCATGTACTGAACACGGTCTTCTTGACAGGCTGTCTGCATTGGCGTGACTTCTTCCTCTTCGATGTTCAATCCGGAAGTCGTAGCTCTGCAGTTTCTCTATCCATCGTGCTATCTGTCCTTCGGGATTTCTAAAGTTCAGGAGCCATTGCAGAGCAGAGTGATCTGACCTCACGCGGAATGTTCTTCCGTACAGGAAGCTGTGGAAATGTTCGATGGATCTTACAACTGCCAGCAGTTCTTTCCGGGTTACACAGTAATTTCTTTCTGCTTTTCCGAACGTTTTGCTGAAGTAGCCTATCACAACTTCTTCTCCGGCTTGGAGCTGTGAGAGTACTGCCCCAATGCCATACTGGGAAGCATCGGTGTCCAGTATAAACAGTCCTTCGTCCTGAGGATAAGCCAGCACAGGAGCAGTGAGAAGACGATGTTTGAGCTCTCTAAAAGACTCTTGGCAATCTGGTGACCAGATGAACTCGGCCTTATTTTCAGTCAGGCTATGCAGAGGTTTCGCAATGCTGCTGAAGTACTTTACAAAGCGTCGGTAGTAGCTGCAAAGTCCCAGAAAACTTCTCACCTCATGTTTGTTCTTCGGCACAGGCCAGTCTCTTACTGCCTTTATTTTCTCTGGATCAGTTTCTATCCCTTTCTCAGAAACGACATGTCCGAGGAAACTCACTTTCTTCTGGAAGAGGACGCATTTCTTGGGATTGAGTTGCAGATTGGCACCTCTCAGCCTGGAGAAAACCTGCTTCAGATTCGACAGGTGTTCATCGAAAGTCCTTCCAATCACCATGACATCGTCGAGATACACCAGGCATGTTTCCCATGTAAGTCCTCTCAGCACTAACTCCATTAGTCGCTCGAAGGTGGCAGGAGCATTACATAAGCCGAATGGCATGACCTTGAATTGGTACAACCCATTCCCGCTTGAAAAAGCAGTCTTCTCCTTATCGTCTTTATGGAGTTCTACTTGCCAGTAGCCACTTTTCAGGTCTAATGTAGAGAACCACTTTGATCCGGCCAAAGTGTTCAAAGTGTCGTCGATCCGGGGCAGGGGATAACTGTCTTTCTTGGTGACATCATTCAGCTTCCTATAGTCCACGCAAAATCTCATAGTGCCGTCTTTCTTGGTGACCAAAACTACTGGGGACGACCAAGGACTATTAGACTCCTCGATCACACCATCTTCCAGCATTTCGTTAACCATCGCCTTGATTTCTGACTGCTTGGCAAAAGGCAGTCTTCTCGGCGGCTGTCTAATTGGTCTTGCGTCGCCAGTATTAATTCTGTGTTGCACTAGACTCGTACGACCTGTGATTTTATCTTGAGCGAAAATATCGGCCTCCTCCAATACGAACTTCAGGGCCATCCCCATCTCCATATTGTTCAATTGGCCCCATGAATTCTTGAACCGCTCTACTATTTCTACTGGCAGTTTTCTGTCTAATGCAGTGGGTGTCACGTTTTTGGACAACGTCACTCGGTCAATGGGTTCGCAAGTGGCGATAACCTCACCTTTCTTCAGTGTGACCCTGTTAGTTTGCACGTTAGCCACTCTTATGGGTATTGTCCTCTTCGGGTCTACTAAGCATCGTGCGACGAGGGCACCATCATGTCTATCTTTTAGGGGTTCCGCTATGAGAGCAGACATACCATCAAGTTTCTTCTCTAGCCTGGCTCTGACAATCTTCTCACTGTTACCAGGAATCCGTGTATCTTCGTCGACAATAAGTCTCACCCTGGGATTAGCTTCGCCTGCTGTTGGAGATAAATACAACTCTTCGTTACCGATTTTCAAGATCTTATTCTGGAAGTCTACTGATAGGACATCTAAATCTTCCATTAAATCCAGGCCCAGAATAAATTCGTCGACGATTTCTGCGACGACAGCCCTTACCTGTAGCCCAGTACTACCCAGCCTAATGTAAACAGTGGCCTCTCCATGCACGGGTATTCTATCTCCTTTTGCCGTCTCCAACACAGGCTGTTTGTTGGTAGTGAGTGCTGACTTGTTTGGCAACATGTCTGGACGTACAACGGATCTAGTGGCACCAGTATCGATGGTGAAACTGCATTGTCTTCCGTCTATGCTGCCAGGTATAACGAGGCTCTCGTGGTAGCGTCGGATAGTGGAGACCTTTACTTTGGGGCCTTGGGACTCGCACGCCAGCTGCCGCCCCCTTACACTGGCGTCAGGTCGTTTCCCTGACGCCGCTCACTGTTGGTGTATTCTTGTCTTCTGCGAGCCACCTGTTGGGTTTGTGAGCACTGTCTACTTATGTGCCCTTTCCTACCACACTTGTAACATTCTATGTCTGACCAATCTGCTTTCGTCCTACGTGCCCCAACCGGTACAGTGAGCTTGCTTATGGCTTCTTTTATCATTTTCATTTCTTGCCTTAGTTCCGCTGTCGTGTCTGCAAATTCCTCTATCTCCTTCACCTCGCGCAGCCTGTTGCGGCGAGGTTGAGATGCATTCTTCGCTGCTTCAAATTCCAAGCCATAAATTACGCAGTCCGTAAGTGTTTTCAACCTTCCGAGCCTTAAAACTTGTTGCATTTCATTATCAAGTACCCCATCGATGAAGGTCTGGACGGTTATCTGGTTGACAAATTCTTCTGGGGCTTGGGGATATGCCAGTCGCACAAGTTTCTCCACTTCGGCACTAAATTCTTGCAGCGTCTCATTTGGCTTCTGGACCCTTGACTTTAGTTGTGTCTGGTAGACCTGGCTCATGTACTTGTTACCATATCTCAAATCTAGGGCCTGTATCACTGTTAAGTAGTTTTGCTGTTTCGACTCCGGGATGTTCTGGAGGATTTCTAGGGCTTTACCTCGAAGCGAGAGAATTAGAGCAGTTGCTGCCTGTTGTTCGCTCCACCCATTGCTGAGAGCTGCCGCCTCAAACTGCCTCCTGTACATGGGCCACGATGTTTCTCCGTCAAAAGTCGGCGGCTTCAAGGTTCCATGAGGCTGCTGCACGGCTGGTACATCCGCCTCCGGGCGATTTTGAACTGGGGCCATTCCAGTAACTCCTCTTGGTTCAGTTCTATCAGTCTGGACAATCAACTGTTCGGTCAGTTCTTTATGTGTGCATTCTGTTCCTTTCATGATCATCTTCATTTGTTCTTTCAACCCTTCCACTTCTTCCCATCGTTTATTCAAATCCTCTGTTACATTTTCTACTTTCTTGTCCACATTTTCTACTTTCTTGTCCACATTTTCTACTTTCTTGTCCACATTTTCTATTTGTTCGTTGATCTGTTCAATTTCTTCTTTTACATCGACTCTTATATTGTGGAACATACTTCGGAGCTCTTCTTTATCTTCTTGTCGCCTCTGTTCATCCTCTTGCTGTCTTCTCTCTTCTTCGCGCCGTCTTCTTTCATCTTCTTGTCGCCGTTGTTCGTCTTCTTCGCGCCGTCTTCTTTCATCTTCTTGTCGCCGTTGTTTGTCTTCTTCACGTTGCCTCTTGAGGTCTTCTTTATCCTCTTGCCGCCGTTTTTCGTCTTCTTCGCGTTGCCTCTTGAGGTCTTCTTTATCTTCTTGTCGTCTTCTCTCGTCTTCTTCGCGTTGTCTTTTCAGTAAGTCCATCAACTCTTTGATTTCAGCCATCTTGTCGTAGTCAGTCGATCTGGTGTTTACCATTTACAACTAGCTTGCTTGTTCACTTCTTCACTCACTTATCCCACTTCTGACACCAAATTGTTGCGTTTTCTCCGGGTTCTGGATAAGTGAGACTTTTAATTTTAACAAAACAACTTTATTTACTCTCTAAATATGGGTACAATAAAGTTCTAGAACTGTCTCTCTCACCAAACACTTAATTTACTGTCTAAATATGGATATAATAAAAGTTCTAGAACGTCTCTCTCATGAAACACTTAGTTTATCTGGCTCTACAATCACTACTCTCAACAAAAGTCACTAATACACTGAAACTACGGTCTCTACTTCACACTAGTTACTGCTTGTTCAAGTCACTACCACATTCTCTTACTGAACTGAACTAACTCGGGCTGGCTGGCTTTCGCTTTTATATACTCGCCGTACCTTCCCCTCCTTTCTAGAGCGTTCCATTCCAGAACGTTCCAGGACCTTCTTTTACTAGAAGGTTCTGTGAATACAGATCGGTCCCGTGTGTATACAGGGGGATGTATATACAGGATGATCCAAATGTGGTCACCACTCCTATGTTACACAAGAGGTGTTTCTCGAACTATAAGATCTCTCTGCGTATACAGGGTGTAAGGGTTCTCTGCGTATACAGGGTGTATATACAGGGTGTTCGGAATGTGCAGACCTCAGTTATCCGTTCCGACGGGGTACAAGTTGGTAACTTCGTTATTTCTGGTCCTAGAGGGTTGAGACTTCGCCTGAGGGGGGTCACCCCAGGCACCCCCAGGGGGGTGGGGAGGCGGTGTTGCCAGATTGTGCAAAAATTCCCAGATGTTGGGGGAAATTCTGGAGATGTGGCAACACCGCACCTACGTCTATTGAAGTGCTTTGTAACAATATATTGTGGGCTACCTTTGACAATTAATTTATTGGCATATATTGAAAACCTATAGCGCATTAGCGGCCTAAAGTCAGTACACTACTTATTTGTTCATTTTCTGGCTGATCCACCCTATTCCTCTAAATTCAACAACACAATTTTAGATGTTTTTAATTCTTATAACCAATTTATTAAATTTACATTAGAAGAGGAGACAGATAACAGTGTACCATTCCTAGATACAAAATTAATTAGAACAAACGATAACAACATAATTTTAGATTGGTATATAAAGCCAACTAGTTCTCAAAGGTATATTAATTTTCATTCAGATCATTTATTTAAAACTAAAATTAACATTTTAATAGGTTTAAAAAATAGAATATTAAAGATATGCCATCCTTATTTTCATGAAAAAGAAATTAAGAAAACTTTGTAATATTTTTGTTAACAACTCTTATCCTCCCAAACTACTTAAACTTTTATACAATTGTTCAAACAATTACAATACAAGACACTCTCTACAAATTATATATATATATATATATATATATATATATATATATATATATATATATATATATATATATATATATATATATATATATATATGTATGTATGTATGTATCACACCGATAACTTAAAAACAAAGGGTTGATTTTGATTAAATTTGGTGAGTACCTTCTGTTACACCTGCCTTGCGCGAGAGATTAGAAGGAGGAAATAGAGACAAAGATAGACAACAGAGAGGACTGTGAGCTGGTAGTGAGGCGGTGTAATTACACCGGTTAGCTCATGTAAAGCAAGAGACTGGGCGTGGATACAAAGTGAAGCACACTCCAGCCTGAGGAGGCGCCACTGACTTACCGCTGAAGCCAGAAAGCTCTTTTGTTCTGTTCAAGAAGCTCACGAACCCTCAAATTAAACTGGCACAATGATAATAAGCGTAAACGACGCGTAATGAAAAATGATATAACCAACCACTGTTACTCGATGGTAGATAACATAGAGTGTTACGTACTCTATAATCTATGAGAAGACACGGGGTATGGTAGATCCTTAGCACCAATGGTTTCTACCTGTTGACTTAATATTACAAAATGTCACATCAAATCAAATCTAACGAAATGTCACTAATATTTAATATCAATATATCTGATCATGACCCCTGAAGCCCAATTCATGCTGACCAAGAAAACACACAGCATCAATAAGTCTTTTTTATATGTTTCTGTTTTTATCAACCAGTTCATTGTGTTGGCGATGACTAATTTCTATCTGCTTGTCAACGGCGTATTCAATTCGCATTTTTCCAGAGACACTTAATGTTAAAATGGTCTGTAAATGCGCTTTACACATAACATGTCTTTTTACTGCTTTATGTAGATTATTCAAGTCGGAAAACGCACTTTTATTCCACACTCCCTTTTCAATCACAAATAGACTACAAGACCAAGAAAACAGTTTATTACTGTTTTTACAACCCGTTAACCATTCATATTGTTTATAATTTCGGGGCGCAGCAAGTGCGTTATGGTAGTAAATTTTCATAAAAATGTTTTTAATAGCAAATATGTGTTTTTTCTTTCAGAAAGCAGGCATCAAATTTGATTACCAGTATAACCTATATAGTAAAAACAATATGCCATGTTTCATCAAAATAACTTCATTGTTTGAAAACGTACAAAAATTTCCGAAAGTAAACTTAAAGTATAACCGAAAAAATTAGTTTCTTGGTCAACCTTATAGGTTAATAGCAAATTGAGCTTTTCACAACTTGTCGGTCGGCGCTATCTGTCGATTGCGTTATTAGTAGGTCGCCGCTACTTGTAGGTCGCCGTTGCTTGTCGGTCGGCATTACCTGTTGGCCGTCGTAACTTGTAAGTCGCCGTCACTTGTCGGTTGGCGTTACCTGTCGGTCGCCGTTACTTGTCGGTCGCCGCTACTTCTAGGTCGGCGTTACCTGTCGGTCGGCGTTAACTGCCGACCGTCGTTACTTGTCGTTCGCCGCAACGTGTCGGTCGCCCTTACTTGTTGGTCGCCGTTACTTGTAGGTCGCCGCAGGTGTAACAGAAGGTACTCACCAAATTTAATCAAAATCGGCCCATTAGTTTTATCGGTGTGATATATACATATATATATATATATATATATATATATATATATATATATATATATATATATATATATATATATATGTATGTATTTGATCCAGGCAAAAATATATTAAGTGACCTGACCTATTATAGGCTTAACTGAACTGACCTGGCCCATTATTGACTTAACTGAACTGACCTGACCTATTATAGATCTAACTGAACTGACGTGACCTATTATAGATCTAACTGAACTGACCTGACCCATCACTGTCTTAACTGAACTCACCTGACCTCACCTATTATAGGCTTAACTGAACTGACCTGACCTATAATTGACTCAATTGAACTGACCTGACCTATTATATACCTAACTGAACTTACCTGACATATTAATATCTAACTGAACTGACCTGGCCTATTACTGTCTTAACTGAACTGACCTGACCTGTTGTTGACTTCACTAAGCTGACCTGACATTTTATTGACTTAACTGACCTCACCTGACATATTATAGACGCAACTGAACTGACCACGCCCTATTATTGTTGTCCTAACTGCCCTCACTAGCGGCAAGTAACGGCGACCTACAAGTAACGGCGTCCTACAAGTAACGGCGTCCTACAAGTAACGGCGACCTACAAGTAACGGCGACAGACAGGTAATGCCGACCGATAGGCAACGGCGTCCTACAAGTAACGGCGACCTACAAGTAACGGCGACTGACAAGTGGCGGCGACTGACAAGTGGCAACGACCGACAAGTGGCGGCGACCGACAAGTAACGGCGACCGACAAGTAACGGCGACCGACAAGTAACGGCGACCGACAAGTAACGGCGACCGACAAGTGGCGGCGACCGACAAGTAACGGCGACCGACAAGTAACGGCGACCGACAAGTAACGGCGACCGACAAGTGGCGGCGACCAACAAGTAACGGCGACCGACAAGTGGCGGCGACCGACAAGTGGCGGCGACCGACAAGTGGCGGCGACCGACAAGTAATGGCGACCGATTAGTAACGGCGACCAACAAGTAAGTTGGTTAAGCCTATAGTAGGTCAGGTACATGTTACGGCGACCTACAAGTAACGGGGACTGAGTTGTTGTCGGTCGCCGTTACTTATAGGTCGCCGTTACATGTCGGTCGCCGTTACTTATAGGTCGCCGTTACTTGTAAGTCGTCGTTACTTGTCGGTCGCCGTTACTTGTCGGTCGCCGTTACTTGTCGGTCGCCGTTACTTATCAGGACCTGACCTGACCTGGCCTGTCCTGTCCTGACCTGACTTGACTTGACCTATTATTGGCTTAACTGACCTGACTTATAATTGACTGAACTGACCTGACTTATTATTGACTGAACTGACCTGATCTATTGCTGACTGAACTGACTTGACCTATTATAGGCTTAACTGAACTGACCTGATCTATTATTGACTGAACTGACCTGACTTATTATTGACTGAACTGACCTGACTTATTATTGACTGAACTGACCTGATCTATTGCTGACTGAACTGACCTGACCTATTATAGGCTTAACTGAACTGACCTGACCTATTATTGACTGAACTGACCTGACTTATTATTGACTGAACTGACCTGATCTATTGCTGACTGAACTGACCTGACCTATTATAGGCTTAACTGAACTGACCTGACCTATTATAGGCTTAACTGAACTGACCTGACCTATTATTGACTGAACTGACCTGACTTATTGACTGAACTGACCTGATCTATTGCTGACTGAACTGACTTGATCTATTGCTGACTGAACTGACCTGACCTATTATAGGCTTAACTGAACTGACCTGACCTATTATTGGCTTAACTGACCTGACCTGACCTATCATATACCTAACTGAACTGACCTGACCCATCACTGTCTTAACTGAACTGACCTGACCTGTTGTTGACTTCACTAAGCTGACCTGACATTTTATTGACTCAAGTGACCTCACCTGACATATTATAGACGTAACTGAACTGACCACGCCCTATTATTGTTGTCCTATTGCCCTCACTAACGGCAAGTAACGGCGACCTACAAGTAACGGCGACCTACAAGTAACGGCGACCTACAAGTAACGGCGACCGACAAGTGGCGGCGACCTACAAGTAACGGCGACCGACAAGTGGCGGCGACCAACAAGTGGCGGCGATAGACAAGTGGCGGCGACCGACAAGTAGCGGCGATCGATAAGTAACGGCGACCGACAAGTAACGACGACTTACAAGTAACGGCGACCTGCAAGTAACGGCGACCAACAAGTGGCGGCGACCGACAAGTGGCGGCGACCAACAAGTGGCGGCAAGAATAAAGTTACGGCGACCTACAAGTAACGGCGACCGACAAGTGGCGGCGACTGACAAGTAACGGCGACCGAGTTGTTGTCGCCGTTACTTACAGGTCGCCGTTACTGTAAGTCGCCGTTATTGTCGGTCGCCGTTACTTGTAGGTCGCCGTTACTTGTAGGTCGCCGCCACTTGTCGGTCGCCGTTACTTGTAGGTCGCCGTTACTTGCCGCTAGTGAGGGCAATATGTCAGCAATAGATCAAGTCAGTTCAGTCAGCAATAGATCAAGTCAGTTCAGTCAGCAATAGAACAGGTCAGTTCAGTCAATAATAGGTCAGGTCAGTTCAGTTAAGCATTTAATAGGTCAGGTCAGGTCAGGTCAGGTCAGGTCAGGTCAGGTCAGGTCAGGTCAGGTCAGGTCAGGTCAGGTCAGGTCAGGTCAGGTCAGGTCAGGTCAGGTCAGGTCAGGTCAGGTCAGGTCAGGTCAGGTCAGGTCAGGTCAGGTCAGGTCAGGTCAGGTCAGGTCAGGTCAGGTCAGGTCAGGTCAGGTCAGGTCAGGTCAGGTCAGGTCAGGTCAGGTCAGGTCAGGTCAGGTCAGGTCAGGTCAGGTCAGGTCAGGTCAGGTCAGGTCAGGTCAGGTCAGGTCAGGTCAGGTCAGGTCAGGTCAGGTCAGGTCAGGTCAGGTCAGGTCAGGTCAGGTCAGGTCAGGTCAGGTCAGGTCAGGTCAGGTCAGGTCAGGTCAGGTCAGGTCAGGTCAGGTCAGGTCAGGTCAGGTCAGGTCAGGTCAGGTCAGTCAGGTCAGGTCAGGTCAGGTCAGGTCAGGTCAGGTCTGTCAGGTCAGGTCAGGTCAGGTCAGGTCAGGTCAGGTCAGGTCAGGTCAGGTCAGGTCAGGTCAGGTCAGGTCAGGTCAGGTCAGGTCAGGTCAGGTCAGGTCAGGTCAGGTCAGGTCAGGTCAGGTCAGGTCAGGTCAGGTCAGGTCAGGTCAGGTCAGGTCAGGTCAGGTCAGGTCAGGTCAGGTCAGGTCAGGTCAGGTCAGGTCAGGTCAGGTCAGGTGCAGGTCAGGTCAGGTCAGGTCAGGTCAGGTCAGGTCAGGTCAGGTCAGGGTCAGGTCAGGTCAG